>CM065590.1:176012581-176747581 GCA_033119425.1 Bufotes viridis
TCGCCTTCTCCTGTGCTGATTGATATAAAGCTTATGCTTGTGCCATCTGACATGGTTGCCGGGGTCTGATTCAATGGTGGCCTACTCCTGTGGTGGGTGATCTAAATGCCTGATTCTCTGCTGTGTAACCTCTCTCCTCCGTCTGGGTGTAGGGGTCAAAGTAACTAAATGGTGGCCTACTCCTGTGGTGGGTGATATGATGCCTGGTTCTCTGCTGTGGGACCTCTCTCCTTTGTCTGGGTGCTGTGGTCAAAATAATAGTAAGTGACCTTCTCCATTGGTGGGTGACTTGAAGCCTGATTCTGTGCTATGGGACCTCACTCCAATTAATATTGTTTAATTTTTATTTATTTTATGTTAACTCATCATTTCCCTATCTACATTTGTTTGCAGGGGATTTAACTACATTTTGCTGCCTTTTGCAGCCCTCTAGCCCTTTCCGGGTGTGTTTTACAGCCTTTTTAGTGCCCAAAAGTTCGGGTCCCCATTGACTTCTATGGGGTTCGGGTTCGGGATGAAGTTCGGGTCGAGTTCGGATCCCGAACCCGAACATTTTTCGAAAGTTCGGCCGAACTTGTCGAACCCGAACATCCAGGTGTTCGCTCAACTCTACTGATGTTATGAACTGGATAAGGACTAGATAAGGTTGGTATTCAAGTAGCATAAAGAACTTAGTTTGATGGGTTGTAGGGATAAAATGATACATCATATCCGAAAGGCCATCCATGTTTCCCTAATGGGAAAGACAGTGATGATAGAACATTCAAGGCAAACAAACAAAAAAAAAATCTATGGTATAGACATAAAGGCTATGGAAAACATATGAAATAACTGTTGCTAAGTGAAAAGGGTAATTAATTGACATGCCTGCAGTGGGGAGACTTTGCTTATGGTACCACTGTACAAAAAGGAGCCATTATACATTACATAATGGTTTAGGATAAAATAGGCTAATGGGGTCATTTAACAAATTGGTGTAAAGTAGAACTGGCTTAGTTGCCCATATCAACCAATCAGAATCCAACTTTCATTTTCCAAAAGAGCAACTAAGCCAGTTCTACTTTACACCAGTTTGATAACTGACCCCATAAGTCTCTTGTCTAAAAACAAGCAAAAAAAGCCCATGCTAATAAAATATCCAAGAATAAAGAAATCAAGAATGGTAAATGGAAAATTTCTCAATGAATTTGCAGGAAGATCACACGAGCAACCCTGAAATACTAAATGTTTTGACCCAACAAACAATGTAGGAAAAACAGCAGATTACAGTACAAACCGGATTCCAAAAAAGTTGGGACACTATACAAATCGTGAAAAAAAACTGAATGCAATGATGTGGAGGTGCCAACTTCTAATATTTTATTCAGAATAGAACATAAATCACGGAACAAAAGTTTAAACTGAGAAAATGTACAATTTTAAAGGGAAAAATATGTTGATTCAGAATTTCATGGTGTCAACAAATCCCCAAAAGGTTGGGACAAGGCCATTTTCACCACTGTGTGACATCTCCCTTTCTTCTTACAACACTCAACAGACGTCTGGGGACCGAGGAGACCAGTTTCTCAAGTTTAGAAATAGGAATGCTCTCCCATTCTTGTCTAATACAGGCCTCTAACTGTTCAATCGTCTTGGGCCTTCTTTGTTGCACCTTCCTCTTTATAATGCGCCAAATGTTCTCTATAGGTAAAGGATCTGGACTGCAGACTGGCCATTTCAGTACCCGGATCCTTCTCCTACGCAGCCATGATGTTGTGATTGATGCAGAATGTGGTCTGGCATTATCTTGTTGAAAAATGCAGGGTCTTCCCTGAGAGAGATGACGTCTGGATGGGAGCATATGTTGTTCTAGAACCTGAATATATTTTTCTGCATTGATGGTGCCTTTCCAGACATGCAAGCTGCCCATGCCACATGCACTCATGCAACCCCATACCATCAGAGATGCAGGCTTCTGAACTGAGCGTTGATAACAACTTGGGTTGTCCTTGTCCTCTTTGGTCCGGATGACATGGCGTCCCAGATTTCCAAAAAGAACTTCGAATCGTGACTCGTCTGACCACAGAACAGTCTTCCATTTTGCCACACTCCATTTTAAATGATCCCTGGCCCTGTGAAAACACCTGAGCTTGTGGATCTTGCTTAGAAATGGCTTCTTTGCACTGTAGAGTTTCAGCTGGCAACGGCGGATGGCACGGTGGATTGTGTTCACTGACAATGGTTTCTGGAAGTATTCCTGAGCCCATTCTGTGATTTCCTTTACAGTAGCATTCCTGTTTGTGGTGCAGTGTCATTTAAGGGCCCGGAGAACACGGGCAACCAGTATGGTTTTACTGCCTTGACCATTACGTACAGAGATTGTTCCAGATTCTCTGAATCTTTGGATGATGTTATGCACAGTTGATGATGATAGATGCAAAGTCTTTGCAATTTTTCTCTGGGTAACACCTTTCTGATATTGCTCCACTATCTTTCTGCGCAACATTGTGGGAATTGGTGATCCTCTACCCATCTTGGCTTCTAAGAGACACTGCCACTCTGAGAAGCTCTTTTTATACCCAATCATGTTACCAATTGACCTAATTAGTGTTAATTGGTCTTCCAGCTCTTCTTATGCTCAAATTTACTTTTTCCAGCATCTTATTGCTACTTGTCCCAACTTTTTTGGGATTTGTTGACACCGTGAAATTTTGAATCAACATATTTTTCCTTTAAAATGATACATTTACTCGGATTAAACGTTTGATCTGTCATCTATGTTCTATTACAAATAAAATATTGACATTTGCCATCTCCACATCATTGCATTCAGTTTTTATTCACAATTTGTTTAGTGTCCCAACTTTTTTGGAATCCGGTTTGTATATGTACCTTTGTCTGAAAACTACAACACACACACAGACATACCAAATTATGACTGCATGTACAATACATGTCTACAGGATGTAAAAGCATTAAAATTACCATACAAATTCATGACAAACGGAGCAAAATGTTGGCTGTGGGAAAAAAGTAGCTATAAACTCATGACTCTTGACGTTATGAACCTTGGCCTGTTTAATGGCTCCACGACGCTGATGTAAAGGAAATTGGCTTTCTGAGTCTGACTCATAATGTCCTTTTGGATCTATGGGAGGAAATCAACATGAAATAAAATAAAATAAAAAATAAACACAATTACATTGATTAAAATGGTCAAAAACAATTTTTTTACTCATTTTTTTACACATTCTAGTTGGTTCAAATTATAGCACCCTAAAAATGATTCATCAAATTTTCTATGCATGGCAATGGCAAAGAGTATATATTGCCCACAGTATACAATGTTACAGTCATATTTTTACATGTATCTTCCTCCCTTAACATTAGAGGAATTCTTTGTAGAAGAATGACACAAGGGGACATAACATTAGCCTATTCATTTATATTGGGTGCAAAGGGTTTAAAGAGTCTAAATATAGGAAGCTATTCAATAGGATAGGGCAAAAGTATCTAATCGGTGAGGGTCCAAATGTCAGGATCCCAAATGATTACAAGAATGAGGTCACACATGCATACTGCCACACAGTCAACTTGCCTCCGTAACTGTGCTCCATGCTGTATGCCATACCACATGGAAGAACTGAGTTAGAGAGACACTTTTACCCAGTCACCTATCCTAGACCACCAGGTAAGCAGGCACTAATCTCTTCCCAGCCTGAAACTATTAGAGATGTTGATACTAATTACTAACCCCTTCACTACCCTACACCACCAATGTTTTGATTAATAACCCCTTAATTGCTATAGACCACCACAGATGGTGCTATTACCTCTTCATCACAAAAGAGAGGAAACTTTTTTTTATGTCAGGGGGCATATAAATTGCTTGAGCTGTCCTGATTTATTTGGATGCTGTATGCTATATTTATCTTCGTGCTTTCTATTGTCACTTTCACAAAAATGGCTGCCTCAACAAAAACTTTACAACAAGGAAACATATTGACCAAATATTAGGTACTGCTCTCAATTTTTGTTTACTAATATATGAAAAATGTAGGAAACTCTGTTTCACTTGGAATTGTATCACTGGGCCTACATTTTTCATAACTGATAACAGGAGCAAATTAGAGGTACCAAGCCTTCCTTATCCTTTCAATAAGAATCTGTATAGATAACTTCAGGGCAATACAGGTAATAACACACTTTTAGACCCTACTTTGAGCAGCTTTGTGACATAAAGCAAATAATTTAATATGAAATTTCTTGATAAAAGGTTTACATTTGAAGCAATACCGCATATACCCTGAAAACTTTAAAATCAGATACAAATAAGATACAAATAGCTCATTTCATACAAGATTTCATAAAAATAAAGTAAAACATCATTTCCATTACACTGTTGGATCTCATAACTTTTTTTTACCTGGGTTGTTGGATTAACAGGATTTAATTCTGTCCAATAATTTGGTAGTCATTTAGGAAATTCTAAAAATCTTAATACATGTTATAAAACACATGCTGTTGGCATTAGGGTTGGTATCTGGTTTTGCAAAGAAAATATACTTGCCTGATTGTTCCAGGAAATACTTTGCATTCATTATCATTCTGCCTTGTGGTTTAAGTTCTATCTGCACACACACAAAAAAAAAAATGCATTTCTTTCTATTATTCTTCATCAAATATTTTACAATAAAGTGTTAACTGAAAAAAAATTATTAAAAAGGAAACAATTAACAAACAATAAGGCTAAATTCACACAATCAGAATTTATGTGCAAAGAATCTGCACTGAAATCCGCAGGTGTTCGCAGGTAAATATGTGAGGACAATCCAATTCAATTGGTGTGGATTTACATGCGGATTTTGGTGTGGATCTGCATCGAAGTCCGCATTGTGCACATGCGTAATGTGGATTTTACTCTCCACATCAAGTGAGTGGAGAAATCCGCACTGCAGGTCAAAATTTGCACTGAGAAACCTCTATCGTGTACATAAAACAACATACAATGTGCATGACCTACGGTTTGGATTTTGCGGATGCAAATCCGTGCTGAGAATCCACACACAATCCTGATCATGTGCATTTAGCCCAAGGCTTTATACACACAACCATATCCATATTTTGGTCTACAAACCATGGATCCACAAAATATGGATACTTTCTGCATTGTTCTCACTACTACAGATGAGTGAATCGAAGCTGATGAAGTGGAATTCCACCCGAATTTCAGGAACTATTCAATTCACACTGAATCCGAATTTCCTCACACTTCGTGGTAACGAATCACATTTTTTCCTAAAATGGCTGCTGCACGTGTGAGGACATGGAGCAAGGAACTCTGGGAAGGCGGGATCACCTATAATGCCATGCATGCAGCCAATCAGCAGCCAGTCAGCCCTGTGATGTCACAGCCCTATAAATACTCTCAGCCATCTTGGATTCTGCCATTTTCCAGTGTAATTAATGCAGGGAGAGACATCAGCAGGCGCTAGGGACAGTGTTAGAAAAAACTCTGCGCTAAAAAAAAAACGATTTAAAAGTGCAGGGAAAGGATAGGGAGGAATCATTCCACAGCATTTCTGTTGAAAAGGGTTCAGTAGGAGAGGTTACAGCCCAGGTAATAGGAACAATCCTATTACACCTTGCTGCACTGACTGGGCACCCAAATTGCCATTATACATGTAATTCCAGCAAACCGTTCTTGTTATTGGGGTGCAAGTGCTGTTTGATACAGCCATTAATATTTTTATGCATTTTTTGGCTTGAATTAGTGGATAAAAATGGCTTAATAGCCGTTGTGTGGTGAAGTGTGAAAATTACAGCCCTTTTTGTCGTGTATTAGTGGCAAAAGAAAAATATATTTGCTGTTCACCGGTGTAGTTATATGTTCTAAAGCCTTTTGTGGGGTGTATTAGTGGCAAAGGTAAAATATATTTGCCGTTCAGCGGTGCAGTTATATGTTCTAAAGCCTAAATGCTGGCTGAGCGACGGCGGATGCTCAACAGACAGGATCCGCTTTTTGTGGGTTATTGTTCTGACGGATCAGAGGAAGGGCAAAATAATCAGTGACGTCGACACAAACTTACTGCTGGTGACACCCTCTACACTCTGTCGGGGGGCTCTACTTGTATAAGCGTTTAAAAGAACAGGTTTTGTGGACATCTATGTGGAATCAGCTGACGACGATGTAAAAGGAGTGCGCTGCTTCTTGGTGCTAACATCGACCTGTAAGGCTGAGTTCATACTTGAGTTATTTGGTCAGTTTTAGCCCCGTGGCTGCCCAAATAAAGGAAGTTTGCACTGATTCTAAGAGCGACACCTGTCATACCCAATCTGCATGTCATATGGACTCACAGTATTATTTCACTACCACAGCAGACTCCCTATGTGTGTTACTGCAAGGCACAGTGTTCTATACCACTGAAAAGGCTCTCTGCAGCCAGGAAATAGCCGGTTCTTAATGCAATTTGCCGCAAATAAATTTGGAGCGAACCGGCCGAATCGAATGTTTTTTTAAATTCACTCATCTCTACTCACTACCATCAATAGGGATGGCTTCTCTCATCCACCATACAGACCAGAATAGTACATGTTTTATATTTTGTAGAGCAGCCACATTGATCTATCTATCTATCTATCTATCTATCTATCTATCTATCTATCTATTAATCAAATCTGTCTATCTTCTACATCTCTCCATTTGTTCTATTGTGAAACCTCTTTCAGATGACCACCCAAAATTGCATTGACAATTGGTCTTCTAGGGAGTTGAGATTCTCAACGAAGATGGACAGAAATTTCTAATAGATGGTGTAGCTCAGTGATGGGCAACGTGCGGCTCTCCAGCTGTTGCAGAACTACAACTCCCAGCATGCAAAGCCTGTCTATAGCTATCAGCCTACTGCAGGGCATGGTGGGAGTTGTAGTTTAGCAACAGCTGGAGAGCCGCACTTTGCCCATCACTGGTGTAGCTAATAAATCTGTGACAGAAATTCTGGTTTGAATGAGGGGATGATCTTCTTAAACGGTTGGTCTTTTGGTTAAGTTTCACTGTTTCTGACTCATACCAATCATCTCCGTAAATACATTAGTAAAAGAGAATCTTACCCATATCTCCATCTTGCCATTATTTTTCTTGCATCGTTCAGCCAGAGCAAATAGTTCAATTGTGGTCTCTGATACCATCCCTGTAGTCCTTCCTTCCACAATTATATGCATAACTCTCCCTTTGTTGATGTGAGCATCAAATGTGCTCTCCCAAGGTGGGTACATAGTTGGCTTCTGCTGTACATAAACCTTCCCTTTTTCTGCAATGAAATGTTTTTTTTATAGGTCAATATATTTGCAGCCACAAGTAAGTCAGAATACACCCATACACATAAGATGGCAGGCTAGTCCTGCTAAAATTGATGGTTTCAACAGCTATACATGAAATATGTATGCTGGTAGTGTACTATGCTTGGCTGAAGTGCAATCTATGACACGTAAAGGACACTTTACCTTAGGATGCACAAACACTGGATTACAACCACTTTTCACCAAGAATTGGAATATCAATGCATGAGGAAAGGATAGGTTAGGTATTAAATGTTTTAGAGGCTGAGGGCCAGAAACACAGTGGTCAGCCACAGAACCCAATGAAATATATGTTAAACTAAAACTGGAAGAAGTCCAGTTCTTTTAATATTATGAGTATGACACCACAAACACAAAACTGTGAGCAAGTGTCCAGACAAATCTTGTCACAAGTCTTGTCTTTGTAGATGACATAGTTTACCTCAACAATATAGAAGAATAGATGTACAAAGGATATCATCAAGGCCACTGAGTCAGATTATCAGATAAATGTAAAATGTTTTAATCAATGAAATAAGTTTAACAGTAAAAGATCGGTCTTCTCAGGTGAGTCTCTGTGAGGTGTCTGTTGTTCACAGCTGAGAAAGTTTCTAACCATGACATGACAGATTTACATAAATTAAATGAGTCATGACTCATGAGACTTGGAGACTGTAATGAAACATAACCTCCCTTATGCTTGGGCTCAATATAGGTTTAGTTACCCATAAGTATGGCTAACAATAGATTTAATTATCACTAACAAGACTCAGCTCACTCTATATGCTCAGATTAAACTCTCTTGGTATGCTAGGATTGCCAAAATTGATATACTTACAGTATTTCAAACTATTTCAATATTTTTGTTCCAGCTAATCCTATAATTGAAACCCAGTATACCCAGTAGGAAAACCTTGTATTGTCCAATCTATCAGGGGGTTATGGGAATACCAGATGTATTACTATGCATTACCATCAAGTGTCAGAGTTAAAGAATAGGACTAAATAGGCCCTTAACAGCCATCGGCTCTTACAGTGGTGGAACATGATATTGATTAGGAGTGTAGCACTCTTAATCAAAATCACACTGCACCATTGTGAGAGCCGACTGTCAGTTGATGTGCAATATGTGTGTTTTCTCCTTCTTCATACAAATCTAGAAAATAATGCAAGCGGCTGTCCCTAGTCGGAGGACTCAACCACCACAAGGTACCTGAGAGAACAATAATCAACGAATAGTAGTGTAAAATTTCACTTTTAATACAATCAATTAAAAATTAACTGTGTACCTCATCTATCTTAGATTTGCAGTTTATTGGTCCTTTGTTGAAACACTAAGTATGGTCTCCTGATGAATAGGCTAACTACCTAGGAAACACGTCGGTACTTTCAAAATTTGGGCTGTGGGCCAGGACCTTCTTGTTATGTTTTATATATGGTGATGGTATTTGTTCTCTCTCGTCCCGTCTCTCTCTGTTGGCGAATGGCCGGGTAGCCCTACACGGCGTGCACTAGGGACAGCGTGAGGGTGAGACAGGGAGCTTGTTTGTAACGTGGCTGTAGGGTCATCACAGGCCGTAGTGACCCGGTCCTGGATCCTTCTTGTCACTATCCCTTCTTCCCTGTCTTCCAGTTCTAATTTAGTGGCCTTTCAATGATTTACATTGTAACATGATGGCAACTAGGGGTTTCAATTGATTGTATTAAAAGTGAAGTTTTATTTAGGTACTACTATTCGTTGATTATTTTTCTCCTTCTTCCCCTAAGACAGGGCTTGACAAATTTCCTTGGAATCTAGGAGCCAGCTAAAAAAGTTAGGAGCCAGACGGAGCCGCGTCATAAAGCCCCCAGTAGATGCCCCCATAGTGCTTCTCCTCCCTCCCACTTCTCCACAGGGCCAACCAATGATGCATGCCAGTACATAGGGCCCCATAGTGGTCCTTCCCCTCTTCTCCATAGTGCCCCCCATAATGTGCCAGTATATAGGGCCCCCATAGTGCTTCCACTCTTCAATTGGTTATATGACACGTCAGACGCTGGCAGCATCCAAGTGATCGCCACTGGCGACCGCCATGACATGTGAAAACCCTTACAAGGATTACAGGGTCCGGAGGGGAGGGCAGAGGGGTCCGGAGGGGAGGGCAGAGGGCATAAACAAAGTGGGCACCATGACACTTTACTGAGCACTACAAAGCCCAGCTGGCGCTCAGCCTCTGCAGTCCCCACATCACTACAACTCCCAACTGGGGCTCAGCCTCTGCAGTCCCCGAATCACTACAACCCCCAGCTCTTTCCCCCCCTCGTCATTCTCTCCCCCCCCTAGTCATTCTCTTTCCCCCCTTCCCTCCTGTCACTCTCTCATTGTAGCATGGCCGAGCTCTGTATGGTCCACGGGTACAGGAGCTTTAGTTTCCTGTACCCGGGCGGACTGACAGGAAGTGCACACTGTGTGCGCACTTCCTGTCAGTCCGGCCGGGTACAGGAGTCAGATGCTCCCTGTACCTGCGGACCATACAGGGCTCGGCCACACTACAATGAGGGAGTGACAGGAGGGAGCGCTGAGCACTTCCCTCCTGTCAGCCCCTCTCCTCTTGGTGCGCCCTCATGGACGCGCCAGCCTGAGCAGTGCTGCAGCCGCCAGAGGTTTAATATAGAGCGCTCGGGCGGCTGCAGCATGAAGGGGGCTGGCACTCCTAGTCCGCCTATAGGACGCGCCGGGCACCTTAGAAAACGGGCTGACAAAGACCCAGGCGCCAGGACCAAATTCCTGGTTGCCATGGCGACCTGGGATTTGTCGAGCCCTGTATTACATATCGCCGCGTCTGAAAAGTCCAAACTATTAAAATATTTTAAAATTCTCCTATGTGGTGAACGCCGTAACAGAAAAATAAATAAATAAAAATCGCGCGATTCGCAATTTTTTAAAATCACCTTGTCCCCCCAAAAAATAGGATAGGAATGTTCGATTATGGGCCGGACGTTCCATAGAATGCGGAATGCACGTAGCTTTTTTGGCATTTTATTTTTTTCGCGTGGTATCAAATAGTATCGAGTATCGCAATACTTTTTTATGGTATCGCAACAACCCTAGCGCAGGTACGGACCGAAATGCCATGGAAGCGCTCCGTAGTGCTACTGTGGTCATTCAAGTGACTAGGTCTGCATCGGTGATATGGTGCGCACACGGCTGGTGTCTGTAAATACGGTCATGGCCGCCAAACTTTCGTGTGCATGAGCCCTAAAGCCTATTTCAGACGAGCGTGTCCTGTGCGTAAATCACATAAAGCTGCGACTATGATCCTGTAGAAGTAAGGTCATGCAGAGACACACAGCATTATAAATCAGTAAAATGCTGTGCGCTCCTGTGAAACGAACAATGTCCAGAACAGAGGATCACGCTCACACACAGAACGCGATTTCCGCACAGGACACGCTCGTGGATTCGTGTGCTCGTGTGCTGTGAATTTCTAAATCTGCACAGAACAAAAAAAATGCAGCGTGCTGTGGTTTGTGCCCGGCCGATTCCTGGCATTCTCTGCGGGTCAGGTGGACGGATCTCCGTGCTGCAGATCTACACTTTGCCTATTTTTGCTGTGCAAAGTTAAACGGGTTATCCAACCCCTATAATGACCCCCCTAATAACCCATTAAGGTCATCCCTTTAATTGTTTCTGCAGATTTTTAGTGCAGATTTCACCCTTTGCAATTCAGACGGTGAGATTGCAGTAAGAGCGCAGGAAAACGTGGCTGGATCTCTGCTGGACATCATTAGACGTAGGCCTCTTTCACACGAGCGTGACGGATTGGCTCCGAATGCGCTCAGTGAAACTCGCACCATTTTGCAAGCAAGCTCAGTCAGTTTTTTCTGTGACTGCGTTCAGTTTTTTCTGCACGGGTGCGATCCGTTTTTCACACGCACGAAACATCATCTCTTAGCAACCATCAGTGAAAAACGCACTGAATCCGCACTTGCTTGCGGATGCAATGCGTTTTTCACTGAAGCCCCATTCACTTCTATGGGGCCAGGGCTGGGTGAAAAACGCAGAATATAGAAAATGCTGCGTTTTTCACACAACACAGAACTGATGTATGAAAACCACCGCTCATGTACACAGACCCATTGAAATGAATGGGTCAGGATTCAGTGCGGGTGCTATGCGTTCACATCACGCATTGCACCCGCACGGAAAACTCGCTAATGTGAAAGGGGCCTTAAAGGGAACCTGTCATCAACTTTATGCTAACCTCACTGAGGGCAGCATAAAATAGTGACATAAATGCTGATTTCAGCGGTGTGTCGCTCATGAGCTAAAAGTAAGGGGTTGCCGAGAACCAGCATCATAATCATCGCAGCCCAGGTCTTGAGAAGAGTCAAATCTACCTGAGAAGAGTCCTAGTTATTCATAGTCTCCTGCACTCTCACCCATCTGCTGATGATTGGCAGTTCTCTCCTAGAGAGGAGGAGAAAACTAGGTAGAAGCCTGTCAGTCATCAGCAGGTGGGCAGGAGATTATGAATACCCATGACTCTTCTCAGGTGGCCGTGACTCTTTTCCAGGCCCAGTCTGCAATGATTGTGATGTTGGTTCTCGGCAACCACTTACTTTTTACTTATAAATGACAGACCGCTAAAATCAACTTGCCTGTCTCTACTTTATACTGCCTTTAGTGTGGGCAGCATAAAGGTGATGACAGGTTCCCATTAAAGGGAACCTGTCACCTCGAAATCGGCTTTTAAACTGTTGAAAGTACCTTATAGTGCCCCATAGTCATGTCCTAAAGCACTTTTGCGTCCTTTTCCACAATTTAAATTCATTGAGAAATCGCTATTTTATTCCTCTGCTGCCCCGTGCTTCAAGTCATGCTTGAAGTCAAGGGGGCAGCGGCCTGGGCGTCTGCAATCCAGCTCTCCCCGCGCCTTGATTGACAGGCGGGCGCATGCGCGGTGGCGAGAGTGAAGCCGTCTGAGTGTATGAGCGGGAATCGCGCTACAGCAGCCTATTAGTGCGTATGCGGAGTGAGAGCGCGGTCTGGGCATGGAAATGTGGCGTGTCAATCAAGGAGCAGGGCGGCGGGGAGAGCTGGATTGCAGACGCCCAGGCATGACTTGAAGCACGGGGCAGCAGAGGAATAAAATAGCGATTTCTCAATGAATTTAAATTGTGGAAAAGGACACAAAAGTGCTTTAGGACACGACTATGGGGCACTATAAGGCAGGGCTTGACAAATTTCCTTGGAATCTAGGAGCCAGCTAAAAAAGTTAGGAGCCAGGCGGAGCCGTGTCATAAAGCTCCCAATAGATGCCCCCATAGTGCTCCCCCCCCCCAACTTCTCTATAGAGCCCCCCAATAATGCATGCCAGTACATAGGGCCCCCAGTAGATGCCCCCATAGTGTTCCTACCCCTGTTTTCCATAGTGCCCCCCATAATGTGCGAGTGTATAGGGCCCCCCATAATGCTTCCCCTTTTCAATAGGTTATATGACACGTCAGATGCTGCCAGCGTCTAAGTGATTGCCACTTGCGGCCGCCATGACATGTGGAAACCCTTACAAGGATTACAGGGTCCGGAGGGGAAGGCAGAGGGGTCCGGAGGGGAGGGCAGAGGGGTCCGGAGGAGAGGGCAGAGGGGTCCGTCTTGTCAATCTCTTTCCCCCCTTGTCATTCACTTTCTCTCCCCCCCCCCCTTGTCATTCACTTTCTCTCACCACCCCCCCTTGTCATTCACTTTCTCTCACCTCCCCCCCCTTGTCATTCACTTTCTCCCCCCCCCTTGTCATTCACTTTCTCTCACCCCCCCCTTGTCATTAACTTTCTCTCACCCCCCCTTGTCATTCACTTTCTCCCTCCCCTTGTCATTCACTTTCTCTCCCCCTTGTCATTCACTTTCTCCCCCTTGTCATTCACTTTCTCCCCCTTGTCATTCACTTTCTCCCCCTCCCCCGTCATTCACTTTCTCCCCCCTGTCATTCACTTTCTCCCCCCTTGTCATTCACTTTCTCTCCCCCTTGTCATTCACTTTCTCTCCCCCTTGTCATTCACTTTCTCTCCCCCTTGTCATTCACTTTCTCTCCCCCTGTCATTCACTTTCTCTCCCCCTTGTCATTCACTTTCTCTCTCCCCTTGTCATTCACTTTCTCCCTCCCCTTGTCATTCACTTTCTCCTTCCCCCTTGTCATTATCTTCCCCCTTCCTCCCCTGCCTCTAGTGTAGCGTGGCCGAGCTTTGTCTGCTCCACGGGTACAGGAGCTTTAGTTTCCTGTACCCGGGCGGACTGACAGGAAGTGCACACTGTGTGCGCACTTCATGTCAGTCCGGCCGGGTACAGGAGCATACAGGGCTCGGCCACGCTACAATGAGGAACTGACAGGAGGGAGCGCTGAGCGCTTCCCTCCTGTCAGCTCCTCTCTTCATGCTGTGCCCGGGCGGTGCGCCCTCATGGACGCGCCAGCCCGGGCAGTGCTGCAGCCGCCTGAGGCTCTATACAGAGCGCTCGGGCAGCTGCAGCATGAAGGGGGCCGGCGCTCCTAGTCCGCGCCGGCCACCTGACAGAACGGGCTGACAAATACCCAGGCGCCTGGGATTTGTCGAGCCCTGCCCTAAGATATGGTTTTCCTAATTAATCCTATATTTCCTATCATGCCAGGCTTTGCAAAAGCAGAGCTGACGGAGTCTCGCCACAACACACTGCTCTAAGTCCTTTGTAAGGGCAGCCATGACAGATCAGTGACACAGAATTGCTGTCCGCTCTCACTGCAGGGTCTCCATGTTTTACCATGTGATACAGTTTGGGCCTGTCTGCCCTCCCCACCCTGTCATCTCTCTCCTGTCAGCTCCTACATGTAGGAGGCAAGGAGACCAGTGTGAAGCTACATCTCCCAGAACTACACTGGAGAGTCAGCACACACAGATAGTACAGGCAGGCAGTGTGGGTCAGGAGGTTTATAGAACTGCATCTAATCACTGTACATTCTCGTCTACTATATATCTGCAGTCCTGGCTCTTTAGATAGGAAAAATTAAATCTTCAACAATATAAAGGGATATTCAGAGGAACATGGAGGGTGGGGAAGGGAGGAGCCTGAGAGCTGCTAGGAGGGATTTGATTAGTAATGATGTTATCCTGTAGATGACAGGAAGTCAGCCACATGGGAGAGACCTGTCTCCTGTTTACACATTAGAGTAGGCTGCTGGTCAGACATGCAAACACATGAATAAGTTTCTATAATAAAAAGGTTCAAAATATATGGGTGCAACTAAGCTAGGTTGTAAAACAAATTACATTTCTAGAACTTTGGTGGCGAGTTACTAACATATATATATATATGAAAAAAAGAAAAAAGAAAACTGGAATGCTTCTTTAAAAGCAGTAGAAGGGAGATCCCAACCCCAGATGTGCTTAGACAGAGCAGTTAGTCTCTGGGTATGAGTGCCTTTGTGATTTATTATTTGCATGCACTCTAATTTGAGAATACACCCCTCTAATACTACAAGCGATAGTATGCACATTTGGAGGAAGACAGTTGTAATGCTCCTCTCCTGTTTCTACAAGGCCACTTACAGTCATCCTCTCTTTCTTCCTCCTGCTCTGGCTGGTGCACACATGTGTGGGGCATGTGCATGTGCTCTTCCTTGCTTAAAGGGCCAGCGTGCATGAGTTAATCTGTCCTTAACCTATAACAGCATTCCCTGCTGTATGGGAAGGTGTCTGAGAAGAAGGTTCTGAGCTTGTCTAGTTCCTTGAAAGGTGTGTTCAGTTGCTTTTGTGTGCTGTGACCTCCTGTACTTGACCACCACCGTATTACCATACTGACCCTTCCCCACCTGTCCTGACCTCATCCCTATTACTGTATTAGCCTTGTTTTGCATGCCCTGACATACTGCCTGTTTTATCATATTTCACAAACTCTGCCTGTACTGAACTTAGCTTGCCCTCCAACCATGCTTCTTCCTGTCCTCTTGGTGCCACTCACCAGTGTCCCTTGACCAGCCTGGGTCAGCAGCCACGGTACAGAGACTACTCCTAGAAGTAGAAGCCTGGTGGCCCCTGCTGGGGGAGCAACCTTGACAGTGGCTTCAGGAGTACACCCAAGTCAAATACATTCAGTGGCATATTGGGTCCACATCCACAGTGTTACAAAAGTTGCGTATAACAAGTAGGTAATATTTAACTGTGGATACTCTAAACTTGCAATCATGGCTACAGGTCAATTAGAACTCTTATTTTCGATCATTGGCCCATGTAAACCTGGCAGTAATCAGCCAACGAATGAGCAAAAATTATCATTGTTGGCAGCACATGTCCCTGCATAAGCAGTAAATTTACTGCTGACAATAAGCAAACTTCATGGAGACCGAACAATCTCACTTGTCCGCATACAGGTAGCAGACAGTGTAAAAATCCCATGAAATGAGCACTGATCAGCTTGTTGTATCATTGATTGGTGCTTGTTAGAACCCTAAAGCTCCCTTACATACATGTATAGTCATGGATCAGAACGGTAGTTCACTTTTGCTTGTCTAAAGGTGACCTGCAAGCTAGACAATAAACACTTAAAAATTCATATTTTAGCACAAAGCATTAATTAAAGAGAAAAGGTTTCTATTCTATTCTCATTTTAGGTAACAAGAATTCTTTATAAAAAAGACATAGCAATGGAAATGCTGAATTATATGAGGAAGCAGTAATGGGGATTAAAGAAAAGTTTTTCTTTAGAGATGTGGCAAGAGGCACTCCAGGCACTTGAAGGGGTTGTCTCATCTCGCCATTAGTCCTGACCACCTCTCAGCTAGAAAAAAGCAGAGCACTTTTGCACTCTGCTGTTTCAGTAGCTCTCTTTGCCGTGCATGAGAGCTACTGAAATACTGTGGCACAACAAGCTATGTTGTTTCTGAGTTAGGGAAACACCATAACTTGTTGTGCTAAGCTTATTCAGTAGCTCTCATGCATGGCAAAGTTTCCCGGCAGGGAGGTGGTTGGTACCAGGCTAAGACTGGCCCACAGGGGTACAGGTGAATCCCCCGGTGGGCCCATGAGCAAGGTGGGCTCCTAGTCTCCCACCCCCTGTACAAGTGGCACATAACACAGTAGATTTACTGCACTACATACATATTTTCAGTGTACAGCACCACAACCATCCTATCTTCATATAAACACATGATAGATTATTAGAATAATAATTGGGAAGAAACTCCCCAAATTATTATTATAGACACGATCAGAGCTGAGATGACTTCTAGGTATAGAGGAAAGCCACCAGTGTCCTCTTCTCTCCAGTATTATTATTATAGACACGATCAGAGCTGAGATTAGTTCTAGGTATAGAGAAAAGCCACCAGTGTCCTCTTCTCTCCAGTATTATTATTATAGACACGATCAGAGCTGAGATGACTTCAAAGTATAGAGGAAAGCCACCAGTGTCCTCTTCTCCCCAGTATTATTATTATAGACACGATCAGAGCTGAGATTAGTTCTAGGTATAGAGGAAAGCCACCAGTGTCCTCTTCTCCCCAGTATTATTATTATAGACACGATCAGAGCTGAGATTAGTTCTAGGTATAGAGGAAAGCCACCAGTGTCCTCTTCTCCCCAGTATTATTATTATAGACACGATCAGAGCTGAGATTAGTTCTAGGTATAGAGGAAAGCCACCAGTGTCATCTTCTCCCCAGTATTATTATTATAGATACAATTAGAGCTGAGATTAGTTCTAGGTATAGAGGAAAGCCACCAGTGTCCTCTTCTCCCCAGTATTATTATAGACACAATCAGAGCTGAGATGACTTCTAGGTATAGAGGAAAGCCAGCAGTGTCCTCTTCTCCCCAGTATTATTATTATAGACACGATCAGAGCTGAGATTAGTTCTAGGTATAGAGGAAAGCCACCAGTGTCCTCTTCTCCCCAGTATTATTATTATAGACACGATCAGAGCTGAGATTAGTTCTAGGTATAGAGGAAAGCCACCAGTGTCATCTTCTCCCCAGTATTATTATTATAGATACAATTAGAGCTGAGATTAGTTCTAGGTATAGAGGAAAGCCACCAGTGTCCTCTTCTCCCCAGTATTATTATAGACACAATCAGAGCTGAGATGACTTCTAGGTATAGAGGAAAGCCAGCAGTGTCCTCTTCTCCCCAGTATTATTATTATAGACACGATCAGAGCTGAGATTACTTCTAGGTATAGAGGAAAGGCACCAGTGTCCTCTTCTCCCCAGTAATAATATCATAGACACGATCAGAGCTGACATGACTTCTAGGTATAGAGGAAAGCCACCAGTGTCCTCTTCTCCCCAGTATTATTATAGACACGATCAGAGCTGAGATTAGTTCTAGGTATAGAGGAAAGCTACCAGTGTCCTCTTCTCCCCAGTAATAATATCATGGACACGATCAGAGCTGAGATGACTTCTAGGTATAGAGGAAAGCCACCGGTGTCCTCTTCTCCCCAGTTTATTATTATAGACACGATTAGAGCTGAGATTAGCTCTAGGTATAGAGGAAAGCCACCAGTGTCCTCTTCTCCCCAGTTTATTATTATAGACACAATCAGAGCTGCGATGACTTCTAGTTATAGAGGAAAGCCACCAGTGTCCTCTTCTCCCCAGTTTATTATTATAGACACAATCAGAGCTGAGATGACTTCTAGGTATAGAGGAAAGCCAGCAGTGTCCTCTTCTCCCCAGTATTATTATTATAGACACGATCAGAGCTGAGATGACTTCTAGGTATAGAGGAAAGCCACCAGTGTCCTCTTCTCCCCAGTATTATTATTATAGACACGATCAGAGCTGAGATTAGTTCTAGGTATAGAGGAAAGCCAGCAGTGTCCTCTTCTCCCCAGTATTATTATTATAGACACGATCAGAGCTGAGATTACTTCTAGGTATAGAGGAAAGGCACCAGTGTCCTCTTCTCCCCAGTAATAATATCATAGACACGATCAGAGCTGACATGACTTCTAGGTATAGAGGAAAGCCACCAGTGTCCTCTTCTCCCCAGTATTATTATTATAGACACGATCAGAGCTGAGATTAGTTCTAGGTATAGAGGAAAGCTACCAGTGTCCTCTTCTCCCCAGTAATAATATCATGGACACGATCAGAGCTGAGATGACTTCTAGGTATAGAGGAAAGCCACCGGTGTCCTCTTCTCCCCAGTTTATTATTATAGACACGATTAGAGCTGAGATTAGCTCTAGGTATAGAGGAAAGCCACCAGTGTCCTCTTCTCCCCAGTTTATTATTATAGACACAATCAGAGCTGCGATGACTTCTAGTTATAGAGGAAAGCCACCAGTGTCCTCTTCTCCCCAGTTTATTATTATAGACACAATCAGAGCTGAGATGACTTCTAGGTATAGAGGAAAGCCAGCAGTGTCCTCTTCTCCCCAGTATTATTATTATAGACACGATCAGAGCTGAGATGACTTCTAGGTATAGAGGAAAGCCACCAGTGTCCTCTTCTCCCCAGTATTATTATTATAGACACGATCAGAGCTGAGATTAGTTCTAGGTATAGAGGAAAGCTACCAGTGTCCTCTTCTCCCCAGTATTATTATTATAGACACAATCAGAGCTGAGATGACTTTTAGGTATAGAGGAAAGCCACCAGTGTCCTCTTCTCTCCAGTATTATTATTATAGACACGATCAGAGCTGAGATGTCTTCTAGGTATAGAGGAAAGCCACCAGTGTCCTCTTCTCCCCAGTTTATTATTATAGACACGATCAGAGCTGAGATTAGTTCTAGGTATAGAGGAAAGCCACCAGTGTCCTCTTCTCCCCAGTTTATTATTATAGACACGATCAGAGCTGAGATTAGTTCTAGGTATAGAGGAAAGCCACCAGTGTCCTCTTCTCCCCAGTTTATTATTATAGACACAATCAGAGCTGAGATGACTTCTAGGTATAGAGGAAAGCCACCGGTGTCCTCTTCTCTCCAGTAGTATTATTATAGACACGATCAGAGCTGCGATGACTTCTAGGTATAGAGGAAAGCCACCAGTGTCCTCTTCTCCCCAGTATTATTATAGACACGATCAAAGCTGCGATGACTTCTAGGTATAGAGGAAAGCCACCAGTGTCCTCTTCTCCCCAGAACCTACCTGCTCAAATTTGCTGCATGGACCCCCGTATTCAATCATCTGGTAGCATCTTGCTGCTGTGTGAGCAGGTAATATTTGAATGCATCCGTACGGTGGGACCCCAAAATAAATTTTACTAGTTGGGACTGTGTCTCATCTCACCTTATTAACGGTGAGTTGAGACAACCCCTTTAAGTATGCCCTCTACATCAACCATATTTTGAGGCAACCTAAAATATCCAACTAAGGTGGCACTGTGCACCCTCTTTTAACATATAGAACTCTAGTCTGTGTAGCAGACATTGTGGAATGGAAAGTTCTCTGCTGCACAAACCATATTAGAAAATGTGCAGATGTTTCCAGTTTGTTAAATATCTTTGTACTGTACATCATAAATGACTTTGTTAGAGATAAGTTATTCCTAACTCTTTTGCAGAGAAAGACCCATTATTAGGAGAATATTATCAGTTTCATGCACCATATTTGCAAACAATTCAAATGCAAAATAATTATTTCATGGGCAATAAAAATAGTCAGTGCATTTTTCTAGTATAAATCTTGGTAGGGCGATATTTGAGCACATAGTTGACAACCTAGACACCTTGAATGAGAGATCAAACTGCATTTAAGGGTTATATTAATAAAGATTGAAGGGAATTTATCATCAGGAAATTCATTGTTAAACCAGGTAGTGTCTTGTAGGGTTATCTCAGATAAATGTAAAAATACTTTTCATTTTGCCATCCATTGCTTCATTCTGGAGAAAAAGTTATTTGAATCCATATGCAAATTAGCAGTTAATTGTTCCAGGGGCAGGCCCAAGCCACTCTGTGAAACCCTTTCTCTTCTTCCTCTGCCAGTGCCTCCCTTTCCTTGATTGACAAGGCCAGGCAAGATGACTATGGAAAAACCTATACTGCCTGCTACCTCTATCTCTCTGCAATGAGAGTCCATCCACATAGTGGTTGCCTACATCTCTACCTACATCTAACTCCTGCCTACATCCCATTATGCCAGCCTGGAGCACCCGCCCCCTAACCCTGCATCTTCCCACTGCTCTCCAATATAGTGACACTGCAGTTTTAGTCGAGTTGATTCTTGGCATAATTCCTGGGCTCCGGCCGGATCTCTGCAGGTCCCCATTATAGTTAATGGGCTGGCGGGCATTCAGGCAGCTTCCCAAGATGCCGGATCCAGAGAGCCCCGACAGGCTGTTCCCTGTGTGAAACTAGCCTTCCATGGTACTGTCTATGCTAGGTGGCTCGAGAGACAGTTGTTTCCTTCTGGAGAAAAGATATATTATATAGCACAGTCTTAACAAAATCCTTAAAGTGTAACGGTTGTCTCATTTTTTTTATGGGACAGTGAGTGTGTTTTAGTAATACACTTTATTAGGGTTAATATTTTTTATTAGACCTTAACCCAGCTCTGCCTCCCTAAATGTGTAATAAAGCTTTCTAAAAATTATGTGAGATGGTTCCATGCAATTTATCTGCTCAAAGTGCTCTTCTCTACCTTTCCAGTATGTCTCTGGTTAGCGCTAACAGTAAGTATACAGGAACATGGCGCACCTACTATCGGCACTGAACATTGCAGGCTCGTTCCTCTCTATCTTCCCAGTGTGTCTCTGGTTATGGCTGTGAAGACAGGGAAAGGATCAGGGCAGCAGCGTTCAGCACTGACAGTAAGGGCTCATGCACACGACCGTATGTATTTTGCGGTCCGCAAAACACAGATCCACATAAAATACGGATGATGTTGGTGTGCATTGTGTATTTTGCAGAATGGGACAGCTAGCCCCTAATAGGACAGTCCTATCCTTGTCCGTAATGCGTTGGGCATTGTGTATTTTGCAGAACGGGACAGCTAGCCCCTAATAGGACAGTCCTATCCTTGTCCGTAAGGCGGACAATAATAGGACATGTTCTACTTTTTTGCAGAATGGACATACGGAAACGGAATGCACACAGTGTAACTTCCGTTTTTTTGCGGACCCATTGAAATGAATGGTTCCGCATATGGTCTGCAAAAAAACGGTTATGGAAACGGAAAGAAAATACGTTCGTGTGCATGAGCCTTAAGTGTACTATGTTTCACTATACTTACTGTCAGAACTGAATGCTGTTCCTTTCTCTATTTTCCCAGCACGAAAAAAGAGACAGACTGGGAAAGTAAAAAGAAACACTGGCAGCAGATAAACTGCAGGGAATCATCTCACATCATTTTAAGGAATCTTTACTACACATATAGGGAGGCCCAGGCTGGGGTAAGGAGGCATAGGCCAGAGACCATATACCTAACTGTCTACAGTATCGTAACCTTCAATAGTACCAGTGAGTTTCCAGAGAGTGGAATTACCTTGAGGAAGTGTTACGCCCTCAGTGTATTTGATAGATGAAGAGACAGAAAACAGCAGGTGTTTATAAGTGGTGGCATTAAAAGCATCATGTACTGTATAAATCCACTTGATTATTTATATGCAGGAACATTCACTATCTTTATGTCTTCTGCAAAACTAAGCTTGTGCCTTTTGTTCCCAGATATACATCCTAAATGCTTTTTCTTGGTTTTCTATAGTCACCGTATGCAAATTCTACTTATCAATCCATGGACTTAAATGTTTCTACAGTCACCTATAAGAAATATTGGTAAAATGAATACAAAATCGATGGATATTTTTAGAATGTCAGTTGTAACTGAGCATTTATTCATGAATATCAAGGTTTTCTACTTATACATTTGTGCACATACATGCTAAATGTCCCAGAATATCTGGGAAGCTGCGGACAAATGGGAGAACTCAAGGAACGGTTAGCAAATCTTCAGTGTAGCTAATGAAGGGCCTTGTTTATCCTGAGAAAGTAGCCTCCTATGAGCGCTAACTGCATGTGGCACCGGGATGATGCATTATTAGACTGAGCCCGAGTGTCCATATGTGGTCTCAGGGGGCGACGCATCTCAAAAGGGCCATGGTATGCTGTGAAAAGGGTGTGGCCTACTCAGGAGGGGGTGTAGAGTCTCAAAAATGGGCATCACAACAATTTCCTTCTCCTGCAGGCCAATGTCTAAATGTTGGCAGGTGTGTTTCTGCACAGTCATAAGCAATGATCTTATCTAAGGCTAGAAAGGCATAGGATTATTTGAATGTTCTTTGGATAATACCATATAGTTAGGTTTTAAAGGGAAACTACCATCAAAAACTATTTTTTTCACATGCTAACAGCCTAAATGTGAACATTCCATGTTTAAAGTCACCCCATGTATTCTACTTTCTGTTCTGGCTCTAATCTTCCTCCCTTGGTTGTACGTTTAGCACAGCAAACAGTCTCACCTTACTTTCTCAGACCATTCACTGCGACCAAAGAGGGAAAGGGGATGAGTGATGTAGAGCAGTGTTTCCCAACCAGCGTGCCTCCAGCTGTTGCAAAACTACAACTCCCAGCATGCCCGGACAGCCTTTGGCTGTGTGGGCATGCTGGGAGTTGTAGTTTTGCAACAGCTGGAGGCACACTGGTTGGGAAACACTGATGTAGAGCATCACACATTACACTGCTAAGTGCAAAGATCTTCTATAGACCTCTTTATCTAGACCTATCAAGAGAACAATGGATTACTTATCTATATAGTAAAATATTTTGTATTTCAATTTCATTGAAATACACCCGTATACAGGTTCTGAAAGCCAAAATCAGAAGTGGATCATAAAAGGAGAGAAAGTATAAGGGCAGATATAACTTTTTTGAATCCACCCCTAGTTTTGGCTTCTGAAACTGCATGCAGAAACCTGACTTTCTTTTTACTCTAGAGATTTCCCCTATAGTGATAAGGAGCAGTGAGCAGTAAATTTATGATATTAACATCTAAATAGTTCAGTTGTTGGATTAAAATAAACTTTAATGTCTCAACAGATGAAACACAAGGTCCTATGCAAATCCAATAAACACGTTTTACCTTACAATCCAACACTGTGTTTATATACTTTATGAGACCAGTTTTGCCTATACAGCCCTTCACTGTAGAATGTCTCCATATAATTATTATTAGTCTTAAATAGCCATACACATTAGAGAACTGTGTGCTGTTATGATGTTTTCCTATAAAGTAGAGACAATAAATTCTGTTCCCTAACTCTCTCTCTCTCTCTCTCTCTCTCTCTCTCTCAGGAACTCCACAAAGAACACTAAGCAGAAGTACTGAGCAATAGTGATGCAAATAAAGCACTTGGGGTGAGCTATAACACTTAATATTAGCTGCTGAGTCTGCTGAATCCTATCTGTGCTGTCTCTCTTTCTCTTGGTACTTCCTTCCTTCTCCTTCTATCCCACTCTTTATAGAATTTATCAATACTATGATGTAAATTTGGAAGTAAATGGAAGCTGAGCTGCAGTAACCCGGCATGGCCACTAAACTTTGAACATACCTGTGCTTCCTTTTCCAATCAAAGCGCCGGAGCCTGCATGGAACAGCTGATCGTTGTGGGTGCAAAGCGTTATTTATTAAATTACGTTCTAAGAATTTCGTGTCCTCTGTGCTCTTGCAGAGTGTTAGACCCTCACCAATGCCTTCCCCCAAAAAATTCCTTTAATATAACTAGGCAATACAAATAGGCAGTGCACCCAGTATGTAAATGACCTGACCTATTGCAGGAGCTGTATTGGAACTACCTGGTAAGGAGATTCCATCATCCGCAGCACCTTCCCATAACCTACCACAACAGCACATAGTGTGAAGCAGCAAAATTCCATTAATTATTGTGAGATCTCCCTGCTCTGACCTATAGCGCATTGTCTAAAGTATTTATACAGCAATTATCAATGTATATGTAATATCGATAATTGCTGTATATATGCTGTAAACAGCACTCTTTTAGAGCATCTTCCTCAATCTCCTTATAGTTTTTAATGAGTAATAGTTTTATATTTATTTAGATTTTGAGGGCTGACAATTATGGTATTAAATAAGCAATTCCTGGTGATAGCTCCTCTTTAAAAAAAAGGGATATGTGAAAAGTATGATGTCGTATGTGAACATTTCACCCAACCAATGGCACTACTACTAAGATGATTTTTTTAGGTCAATGTTTTCTCTGTAGCTCTGTAAACTAGTACACTGTGTGACGTAGTCATAGGAATACCACATCAGGAAAGAAGCTCATGTTGCTCTGAATGCCCACATGTGTACAGTGCCCATGCAGGCAGGAAGCACAAGTTATGGTGTGTGGATAGACAAGACTGTATTTGACAGTCAGTTGCTGTTAGGAGGCTAAACATTCAAGAAAGTGCTGCTCAATGTTTTCTGCAGATTTCAAATAACTAACAGAATGCCCAGATGCCAGATGTATTTTGAAGATGGAAAGACTTACTTTATAATTACCCTATGTACTACTCAAGTTATAGAACATTGAAAAACAGATGCATTTATACTTCAGCGAATCCATACAGAGCACTTTCTGCTCTGATCTTTTTGAATTAGATATTGGTTATTAGGATGGAGCCTTTCTATTTTCTTCTTAAAAAAGAGAAACTCTGAACTCATGTTAGTAGTTAGTATCCCAAGAAACATAAATCTCCATGATAGACTAAAGACACTTGGAAGAACACAGAGAGGTGTGGATTAAATAAGGGCAACCTTATATTCAAGCTTTAAAGTGCCCTTCTGGTTGAAGAATAAATAAAAAATCACATTAACTGAGGAAGGAATGGAACATTTACATGGTGACCTCATTTTCATCAATTCTTGGGCTCTTCTTCTGTCATCCACGATTGACGGAGCACTTCTCAGACTATCTGATGCATACCGTCCATTTGCTAGTCCTAGACACCTTCTGCATGTTTATTCCTACTCTTGGATTAGCCAACTCTGCTCACGTAAGCAGCGATGGCCCATGCATGGGCAGCAGGAACCTTCTTGGTTACCAAATGCACAGCGTGTATCAGGTAGTGTGAAAAGAAGTACGGCTATCTTGGATAACAGAAGAGGAGCCTGGGAAGTGGTGGAAAGAAGCACCAGGTAAGTGTTCTGCTTATTCCCCAGATTTGAAGAAATCATGATTTTCGGTAGAGCACTGTTAAGCGCCACGTCCTTCTCACAACTTACTCGGCACAGTCCATTGGATAGCAGCTCTGCTTGGTATTGCATCTCAGCCCCATTCACTTGAAATACACAGAGCTGCACATAGGCCATGTAACTAATGAATGTGATGTAACATGGCCTAAGAAGAGCACCACAGCCTCTTCATACAGCTGATTGGCTGGGGTGCCAGGAGTCGGACCCCTTCTGATCTGATATTGATGACCTATTCTGAAGATAGGCCATGAAAATCAAAACACCAGAGAACCCATTTCCTAATGGTTTATGTGACATTCATCGATATCTAAAACAGTCAATATTAAACGAAGTGAACATCTCTGTAAAGACTTTCTGTCCTGCTTGGAAGAACATATAAGAAGATACATACCTGTCTCAACAGCTTCCTTGACTATAACGGCACAGTAGGGTCTCTGCATGACTTCCCCATTAGGTGGCAGGTATGGCCCAACTTCGAAATTGGAGAGACTTATTCGTAGAAACGGTGACATAGCTCTTCCTGTTTGACAGTGAGACAAGAAAGTTGTTTCTATATAAATGGCACGTTCCTTTCCTTCAGCTGGTTATCTATCAGGAAGAGACTGAAATGAGCAGTCAGAGTCAATGCAGCTATACTAAGTTATCTGTATAGCAGGAAGCTCTGCAGTGGTCTGTGTGTTGGCAAATGTGTCATCTGCACTAGCTTGGACTATGTCTTTCCTGATTTATCTGGCTACTTACAAATGTCAGCAGCACCTGTCGTTATCAGTTTCCAACAGCACAAGACACTAATGTAACTACAGTCAGAGCAAGGAACTGGTTATGAAAGCATGCCAAGAAATTGCACGGAGTGTATGTCTATATCAAATGCACCAATTTTTTCATACCGCTGCAATTGCTATTGATATAGCATGCACCCATCTCTGTCACGGATTTTGAAAAAAAATTCTTCATAGTCAAAATTCTGTTCAAATGAACACTTTGCTATAACGTTGACATTAATACTTACTGTACTAACTGCACCAAATGCAATGTATGCATTTAACATAATTGTCATTGGCTTCTTTTGTAAAATATATGAATTAATTAATTAATTATCAGAAAAGTAAGTATCAATTTAATGTAGTTTTTAGATATAAATTAAAAACAGATATGTTTCTTTTATCCCCCATGGCACTTGTCTATAATATGAAAATAAATAATGAAATCTTACTGTTTTCACATTGGTCACTGCACCTTCCCAGCAGGCTGATGCTTTTTGGTTTTATGAGATCATTTTTCAGCTTGTGCCGTGTACACTGGGGCAGGGCCAGCAATCATCTTATTATCAGAGGATTACAATGAAAGATAACAGCTCTTATAAAGCTGTAAGGAGATAACAGATCTCCTCCTCCTACCTATAAAGTCACCTCTGCGCATGAGTCAAAATTATCAATGTTTTTTCTTTTTCTTGTTCCTATTTCGTCTCATATTACAATTTAAACTAAGAAATATATATATATATATATATATATATATATCTGCACCATGAGGACAGCCATCTCCCCCCTCGTTCTTACTGTACTATGACAAGCTGCATAACAAGCGGCTGGAGCAGGAGCCTCCCTGCTCTGTCCTGTAGGACAACAAGATTGCTAGGTCCTGCCTTAATCATTAAGATGCTGTGAGTTCATTCAGAGAAGCAGTTTTCTGTACGCGGAAATACAGCTGTCACACGGAGCATGTCTTCCGGACTGAATACGCTCATGTGAAACAAGCATTAGAAGGAAGTCATACATTCCTGCAATTTTAATGGATATCAAACCCCTCAATAGTCTGGAAAATCTTATGGGTCCAGAGGTAGTTAGGCAGAATGTAATTTTCTGCACTTAATTTAGACTGATATGTGTATTCCTGACATGACTATACTTCCTTCAATGACATAACACTTTATAAATGAAAGATTTCCAGGAAATCACAAGTAAACGACGTATTCCTGTAATTTCTGCCTTATATATAATGTAGTAGCCCAGAGTAGAGAATCGTGGATGGTCGGTATGTCTCACTGAGAATGTGTGCCTCAGTGATATACCGTAATTTCTGGAAGTAAGTATGCCCGTAACGTTAGGTTGCTGGGAGTTTTTTTTAAAGTGAATTTTGGGTCCGGGTTTTAGGAGTGACCAGAGAGATTGGGTGGGACAGGTCACTCCCGTACTCCATCCAGGGTTTTCCTAAAGGCATGGTTAAAAGGGCTATGCGAATCTCAGCTGAGAGATCAAGTGTGCACAGGCTTACTGCAAGCTGAACAGGCTGAGACGGGGAGTTGATCTCTGAAAGATCCCAAAGAGTGGTGAGATCTCATTGTTTTGTTACCCTACTTGGACTGAATACAAAGTGTGGGACTTTATGTTATGAAAATGTGTGGGCTGAAGAAAGCTTAAAGCTGAAGCTTGGACATGTTTACTATTCTTTGCTGAAATAAACTCTGCCTGTGGTGAAGATTAAACTGACACGTGTGTATGGGTGCAGAGTGACTGAGTTAAAACCCCCACAATATGGTGTCGGCTGCGGGCAAACGCTCCTAGAAAAAAACTAAAAACTTCAGCGAAACTACAGTCTGAACGTCCAAACATGGAGGATCTAATAAAGGAACTGGTGCAGGCTAACTTGCTACAGCAACAGGCTACTGCTCAACAGCAGAAAGCCCATATGGAGGCTATGCAAGCCCAGCAAGAGACAAATCAGCTCCTGATATGACAGATGTCTGTATTGACTGAGGCCGTCAAATCTCAGGAGGGGCTAAGCCTTCCCAGTCAGAGCGGCAGTGTAAAAGCTCGGAAAAATGTGAGGGAAACTTTTCAAAAAATGACACCTAAGGACGATGTTGAGGCGTACCTGTCCGTGTTTGAAAGGGTGGCAGAAAGGGAGAATCTCCCACCCGAGCAGTGGGCAGAAGTATTGGCGCCTTATTTAACAGGAGAACCTCAGAAAGCGTATTATGATTTAAGATGCTAGATTGCAAGATGCTAAAGAATACAGTAAGCTAAAAGCAGAGATTCTTGCCCGGCAAGGGGTGACGGATGCAGTCCGGCGCAGCGTGTTCACAGCCACCTGGGAGTTTTGCCAAGATAAGCCTCCCAGATCCCAAATGTTCGATCTGTTCCACCTTGTACAAAAATGGTTACGGTCAGAATCATCCACCCCAGCTCAGATGGTGGAAAAAGCGGTGATGGATCGGTTCCGCCATATGCTGCCAACACCCTTACAGCGTTAAGGTTGCCCAGGGAAACCCGCAGACTGCAGAAGAATTGGTGAGCCTTGTCTTATATCAGCGTGCAGGACTCCCTGGAAAATAAGGGAAGGTTGAGATGGCAATATCCTGGCTCTAAAAATGGAACAGGGTTCCACTGGAAAGGGCTACAACCAGGGGCGGATTAAGTGCATGATAGGCCCGGGGCTGTCTACCCAACTCGGGCCCCTCCATCCATTTTAGTTTAATTTTTTTCTGTATAAAGAGGCTGCGGTGCTTCGTGAGCGTCACAGTCTCTTTCTAGGCCATATGGCATCACATTCATCGTTCACATGGTCTAGGTGTAGCTCGGTCCCATCTAAGTAATTGGGGATGATCTGAAATACTAAGCACACTGCTATCAAATGGACATCGCTGTGCTTGTTAAGTAGCAAAGAGGCTGCGGCGCTCACTGGAACATCGCGGTCTCCTCAAACAACGGATTGGCGGGGGTGCCAGGAATCATACCCCCACCATCTCATAACTCTCTGAGTACAGATGTCATAGATGTTACGTGCAGTCCTATGTAACACCCCACATAACACAGTGAACTATTGTGTTATGTGGGGTGTTACATAGGACTGCATGGAACATCTACTACATTATCTGCACAAAGAAAGTTATGACTATTATCTGGGCTGTTACATAGGACTGCAGGTGACAAATTAAAATTTTAGTTGCCAAATTTAAAATACATATGATTATGATAAAAAAAACTTGAAGGAGAAGATGAGAGGCAGGTCACAGTAGTGAGCCACCTCTACATATAGGAGAATACAGCACCACATACCTCTTACATCCAGGGACATCTCCTGTCATGTAGACCTTCTCTTTCCTCTTCTCCTCCGTTTGACTTAGTACGGCATGAAAAATTCTTTCCGCCACATCTCGTCTCTACAGAGTTTGTTACACAGACACATTAGATTTCTCATAATTGGGGTCATTTATCAAACTGGTGTAAAGTAGAACTGGCTTAGTTGCCAATAGCAACCAATCAGATTCCACCTTTCATTTTCCAAAGGAGCTGCGAAAAATGAAAGGTGGAATCTGTTGCTGTGGGCTACTAAGCCAGGTCTACTACACCAGCTTTATAAATTATCCCAAAGGTCCCTATAGTGTCTACAGCAGTTATAATGTCCCCTAGAGTGCCCCCAGTAATAACAACAACACCCTATATTGTGCTCCAGGTAATAATGCCTGTATAGTGTCCCCAAAAATAATGTCCCCTAATAGCAATACCCCTAATTTCCCCAACACTGCTCCCACATAATAATTTCCCACACACTGCCCCCATATAATAATTTCCCCACACTGCCCCACATAATAATTTCCCTACACTGCCCCCATATAATAATTTCCACTACACTGCCCCCATATAATAATTTCCCCTACACTGCCCCCATATAATAATTTCCCCTACACTGCCCCCATATAATAATTTCCCCTACACTGCCCCATACAATAATTTTCCCCACACTGCCCCATACAATAATTTTCCCCACACTGCCCTATATAGTTATTTCCCCACACACTGCCCCCATATAATAATTTCCCCTACACTGCCCCATATAATAATTTCCCCACACTGCCCCATATAGTAATTTCCCCACACTGCCCCCATATAGTAATTTCCCCTATACTGCTCCATATAGTAATTTCCTCCACACTGCCCCATATTGTAATTTCCTCCACACTGCCCCATATAGTAATTTCCTCCACACTGCTCCCATAAAGTAATTCGCCTCCACACTGCCCTCCCATGAAAATATTTGCCCCCACACTGCCCCCATGAAGTAATTTGTCGTCACACTGCCCCATAAAGTAATTTGCCCCCACACTGCCCCCCATGAAGTAATTTGCCCCCACACTGCACCCCTATGAAGTAATTTTCCCCCATGTAATAATCTGCTCCCAATAAAATTATTTGCCCCCATGTAATAATCTGCACCTATACTGCGCCCCACACTGCCCCCATGTCCTTCTCTGGCCCCCAAAGGCACACACAGAAAAAAAAACAACAACTAAAAGCTAATACTTACCTGGGTTCGGGATGGTGAGGCAGGCCGCAGGCACGCTATCCTCATTGTCCTGTGTCCCGGCGTAGGCACGTGATGATATCATCACGCACGCCTGCACCGGGAATATACTACCACATAGGCCTCAGGCCTACTAGGCCTGAAGCCTATGGTGTTGATCGGCGGCGGGGCAGGGAACTATGCGCTCCTGCGCCCCGCCGCAGTATGTGGGCGCTCGGGCTGCCGACCCGAACGCCCCTATGTTAATCCGCCACTGGCTACAACCCACTCCCAACTGGAAAATCCAGGCCAAGAAAAAGTTTGAGCCTGGGACCCAAGTCCAGACCGGCCCCATTATCTGTTAGAGGTGTCAGGCTCCTGGACATATCGCAGCGCACTGCCCTTTGTCTACCGACCCCATGGAGTGCAGTGTCGGCCAACCATATTCTCTTTTTGCACATACGGTGTGTAGTGCAGCTACCCAAGCCCAGGAAGAACCCCAGGTGACCGTGAACAGTGTTATGGTTACTGCCCTCCTGGACTCCGGCAGTATGGTCACTGTGATGACGTCCCTGGTGCCTCACGTGTTGAATTCTTAAAAGCATGTGGGAGTGTTGTGTATCCATGGAGACACCTGGGATTATCCGGTTGCTCAGGTGTCCATAAACACTATGTGTGGTACTGTACAGCATGAGGTGGGAGTCGTGAAGGACTTACTAAACCCGATGATACTAGGAAGAGACTTCCCGCTGTTCTGGGACCTCGGGGCTAAAGCTAAGGTTCCGATGAGTCTGTCAAGTGCTGAATGTACTAGTTGTGATATGGTGGGAGAGGGGATGGAATGTTCTGAGGCTATATCAGAGTCTCCGCTAGCTGTGATGTTAGGTGAGAAGGATGAGGAATTATCCCCTGAGACCAATGTTCTGGATCTTGAGGTGTCCTGGGAAAATTTTGGAGCGGCACAGCTTAGGGATCTTACCTTAAAAGGTGCCCGGGAGAATGTATCAGTACTGAATGGGGTTGCCCAAAGTCCAGGAGCTGATAATCAGTTTCCCCACTTCACCATAAACAATGATATGTTGTATAGGGTGACCAAAAAGGGGGACGAAGTAGTGGAACAGCTGCTGATACCGGGTCCGTATCGACTATTAGTATTAAGGATGGCCCACTCTCATGTTTTAGGGGGGCACTTGGGGGCAGGTAAAAACAAAGAACGCATTCTCCAGTGATTCTATTGGCCGGGGAGTTATAAGGAAATAGCCGACTATTGCCAGTCGTGTCCCACCTGCCAGGTCTAAGCCCCGGTCCCAGATTTCAAAAGTCACTTGGTCCCACTGCCAATCATTGAAGTTCCGTTTGAACGGATTCCAATGGATCTCGTAGGACCCCTAGTGAAGTCAGCTAGAGGTCAGCAGTATATTTTGGTGGTAGTCGCACCAGTCCCTTTAAGAAATACCTCCTCGAAAACCATGGCGAAAGAGTTGTTCCAGATGTTTGCCAGAACCGGTATACCAAAATAAATATTAACTGACCAGGGAACACCCTGGTTGTGTCGGATGTTGAAAATTAAACAACTGCGAACATCAGTATATCATCCGAAGACAGACGGTCTAGTAGAACGATTCAATACAACGCTTAAGAGTATGTTAAAAAAGGTGGTAGAGAAGGATGGTCAGGATTGGGACTGTCTGCTACCGTACCTACTGTTCTCTATTAGAGAGGTTCCTCAAACCTCCACCTTTTGAATTATTATATGCTCGGCACCCTCGGGGTGGATGTGGCAAAGGAGATCTGGGGAAAGTGAGACTACCCCATATAAAAGTGTGGTAGAACACATAGCACAAATGCAAGAGAGGATATCTAAGGTCATGCCCATAGTGAAAGAACACCTCCTGAGGGCTCAAGATAACCAAGCTCGAGTGTATAACAGGGCAGCCGAGGTTAGGCAGTTCAGTCCAGGGGACCGAGTGCTAGTTTTGGTACCCACGGTGGAAAGCAAGAGCGGAATTCCCCGGAAACAACCTGTTTGGTGGTAGAGGCAAAAAGTACCAGTCAGGATGTCACAATTGCAGAGACCCTGTCCGAGTCACAAAAACAGCAGTGCAGAGAACTGCTACAACAGAATAGGGACTTGTTCTCCGATTTGCCAGGTCTCACTAAGTGTATTGAGCATGAGATTCAAACAAAACCACATATTCGGGTAAACATAAAACCCTATAGAATCCCTGAGGCTCGTAAGGAAGTAATGTCACAAGAGATCAAAAGGATGCTACAACTAGGAGTGATTGAGGAGTCCCGAAGTGGGTGGTCCAGGCAGATAGTTTTGGTACCAAAACCATCTGGGGAATGGCGGTTTTGTAATGATTACAGAAAACTCAATGAGGCATCAGAGTTCGATGCCTATCACATGCCAAGAGTAGACAAACTCATTGAGAGGTTAGGTTCTGCATGGTATATTACTACGTTAGACCTAACAAAAGGGTATTGGCAGATCCCTCTATCCAGGGATGCCAAAGAAAAGACTGCCTTTTCCTAACCAATATGTGAGAATGCCATTCGGTTTACAAGGTGCCCCAGCTACGTTTCAAAGAGCTATGGACAGGATCTTAGGCCCTCACAAAAAGTATGCAGCTGCATACCTGGACGATATCGTCATCTTAAGCCCAGATTGGGAGAGTCACCTGGGTAAAGTTCAAGCCATACTAGATTCCCTAAGAATAGCTGGATTCAGCATAAACCCCCAAAAATGTGCCATGGGTATGGAAGAGGCCAGATATCTTGGGTATATAGTAGGTAGAGGTTTGATCAAACCTCAAATCAACAAAGTAGAGGCAATTCAAACCTGGCCACGTCCACATACAAAAAAACAGATAAAAGCTTTTTTAGGAATAGTGGGCTCCTACAGACGATTTGTACCGAATTTTGCTACAATAGCTGCCCCGCTAACAGAACTTACAAAAGGTACAAAATCAGTCATGGCTAGGTGGACCCCAGAAGCAGAACAGGTCTTTAAATAGCTGAAGCTACGGTTGTGCCAACAGCCAGTGTTAGTGGCCCCAGACTTTAGTAAAGAATTCATAGTTCAGACAGATGCCTCAGAGGTAGGCCTAGGGGCTGTGATGTCCCAAGAGGTTAGGGGGGAAGAACACCCTGTGTTATACCTAAGCCGAAAACTTACTCCCTGCGAAACAAATTATTCTATTGTGGAAAAAGAATGCTTAGCGATAAAGTGGGCACTAGACTCACTTAGATATTATCTACTGGGTAGGAGGTTCAGATTAGTTTCAGATCATGCACCACTAAAGTGGATGTCTGAGAAAAAAGGAGTAATGCCAGAGTAATGAGATGGTTTCTGACGTTACAAGATTTCAATTTTTATATAGAACACAGGCCTGGGAAATTGCATGGGAATGCCGATGCCCTATCAAGGGTACATTGCTTGATGGTAACAGGTGCCCAGCCCCACGGCTTTAGGCAGAGGGGGAGGGTATGTAGTAGCCCAGAGGGGAGAATCGTAAATGGTCAGTATGTCTCACTGAGAATGTGTGCCTCAGTGATATAATTCCTGGAAGTAAGTATGCCAGTAACGTTAGGTTGCTGGGTGTTTTCTTTAAAGTGAATTTTGGGTCGGGGTTTTAGGAGTGACCAGAGAGATTGGGTGGGACAGGTCACTCCCGTACTCCATCCAGGGTTTTCCTAAAGGCAGGGTTAAAAGGGCTATGCGAATCTCAGCTGAGAGATCAAGTGTGCACAGGCTTACTGCAAGCTGAACAGGCTAAGAGGGGGAGTTGATCTCTGAAAGATCCCAAAGAGTGGTGAGGTCTCATTGTTTTGTTACCCTACTTGGACTGAATACAAAGTGTGGGACTTTATGTTATGAAAATGTGTGGGCTGAAGAAAGCTTAAAGCTGAAGCTTGGACATGTTTACTATTGTTTGCTGAAATAAACTCTGCCTGTGGTGAAGATTAAACTGACACGTGTGTATGTGTGCACAGTGACTGAGTTAAAACCCCCACAATAAATACAAGCAAACAAAATACTAATTTCCCAACATCCAGTCATAAAACCAGTATTGTAACCAGAGACAGTGGTTCAACAATGCTTTGGGGGACTGGGGCCTACAGTATCAAGCAGGCTTATTTATCAATTGATTTTATAAAAGATATATAAAACAAGTCACGGCCAGCTCTAGTGGCAAATCCAAAGCATGGAAGTGGTGTGGAACAGCAGAAGGAATACAAGTTCCAGCCTATGGACAAAATCACAGACTCTTTTATAGATTCTTTTTAAGATCCATAGGTACAGGAAACACAATGTACACCAGTACAAATATACCCGACACTGCTGTGGTGTAACATGGCTAACAATAAAAAACAATAGTTGTAGAACATAAGTATAAAAACATGGTGACATGATGACATGGTGCACTGATTGAAAAATATATACATAATATTTATTAGTATTGTAAAATAAAATCCAGCTTTCTGTTTAAGCCCATAGGGATACGTATTTAATTTGAACATCCACTGGGCTTCTTTATTAACCAGATCCTGTCCAGACAGTCACGACTTCTCTGATCGGACATTTTAAAATACCGGTTCAGAGATCGCAGCTGCACCGTACTAGTGCCGCTGCTGAGCAGGGATCCCACTGTCAGTGACAGCAGAGCACCTCATAGAGAAGGCAGGCGTGATTTTTCACCATCCCACCAAGCCTTACCAACTAATCTAATACACAGTGCAGAACTAGCGCTGAGTATAGAGATCAGGAAGCACTATGCTGCTTCCTGGCCCGTTCCCAGCAGTCATGTAACCGCTGGAGTCTAGGTGTCTGCGAGATCTGCTGGGTCAGCGCTGCAACTTCTCCGTGGGCTGCATTCCCCTTGTAACTGGGGCTACTATGTCAGCCCCAGTTACAGGAGAAATCAGAAATAAAAAAGATTAAATTTCCGCCAAAGGTTCACTCATCAAGCCATTTATCGTTATAAAAAATAGAAAAAAAAAAGAGAGACATACTTGATGTTGACACATTTGTAACAACTGACTCAATAAATATATCACCTGATCTACCACGCCATAAAAAAACTATGCCAGAACAGTAATTTTTTTGGTCACCTCTCTACCCCAAAAACATATGAAACAATCAAAAAATCTTATGTACCCCAAAATGGTACCAATGAAAACATCATCTCATCCTGCAAAAAGCACTCACACAAGACCATCGCCAGAAAAATGTAAAAAATATGGCTCCTGGGAAATGGCGGCGCAAAAATATACTCTTCTTTTCAAAAATGATTTTATTGTTTAAAAGTAGCAAAAAAACTATATAAAATTGATGTGATGTCTTTAATAATACTGACCAGCACAATAAAATTAACATGTTTTTCCCACAATGTACCCAAAAAGCAATGGACAAATTGCTACCTTTTCTGCATCTTGCTTCTCAAATAGTGAAATAAAAAGCAATAAAAAGAAAGTCATATGTACCCCAAAATAGAACCATTGATAATAGCAACTCATTACGCAAAAAATAAGCAGTGAAAAATAAAAAAATGTATGGTCCTCATAAAATAGATGTACTGGTTCCCCAGAGGCTTTGCAAAAGCAACATAGTGCCCATAAATCAATCCACCAAAATGTGCACTGCTAACATTGCACATTTTCTTCCGTAACCCAGTAGAACCCGCCTAACTTAAAGGCCGTGGTGTGGAAAACTTGCAGTTTTTATTTTGTGTTGTCCCCTGCTCATTTATTTCTGGAAAATACCTGTGGTGTCATTTCTGCAAAACACCGTAGGGGTGTAGTATCCCAAATAGGATTACTTCTTGGGCGTTCCATTTAATATTTCACTAGAGCCTCTACAATTGTCAACACAAGCTGCATAAATCATCGTATGGGGCTTCAAATGCACATGGTGCAATTTTACTCCTGAGCCCGGTGGTATGTCCTGGCAAAAGATTAAGGCCCCATGTAGGCTGCTTCTAAAACCATTTAACAAATCATAATGATAAGAGGGCTGACTTTTCACAGTGGCACATGGGCACAACATATTGGGCACTGAAATGGCATATCTGTGAAGAAATTGCAATTTTCACTTTGCACCATCTGCTGTGAATTAATTTTTGCAAAAGATCTGTGGGGTCAAAATGTTCACTAAACCCCTTGGTAAAATCTGTGATGGGAGTGGTTTCTAAAATAGGGTCACTTCTTCGGAGTTTCAAAATGCACATGGTGCTCTCTCTCTCTTCTGAACCCTGCAGTGTGCCCAAAAGGCGGTTTATGACCACATAGGGCATATTGTATTCGGAAACAATTATGTAACAAAATTGGGTGTACTTTTCTTCTATTACCTCTTGTGAAAATGAAAAATCTGAGGCTAAAGCAACATTTTATTTTAATAGCCAGAAACACCTGTGGAGTAAAAGCACTTACTACACCCCACAATAAATTTTTTGAGGGATGTAGCTTTCAAAATTAGGTCATTTCTTTGGGGTTTCCACTGTAGGAGTACTTTAGGGTTTCTTCAAATGTGACATGGCACCCGAAAATTATTCCAGCAAAATCTGCCCTCCAAATACCAAATAATGCTCCTTCCCTTCTGAGCCCTGTGGTGTGCCTATACAGCAGTGTATGACCACATATGAAGTGTTGCTCTTTTTTGCAAAAAATGGGTAACAAATTATTGGTTGATTTTCTCCTCTTACCCTTTCTGAAAATGAAAAATGTAATATTAAATTTTTTAGCCAAGTGTTTCCAAATTCTATGAAACGTCCGTGTATTGGAAGCTTGGGTCGTCTCTTACTCCTGACATTACCATCAGGGATCATTAGGGCTTTTGTAGTGTCCTAGGTTCCAGTATATGAGCCCTCCCACCATTAGGGTTGACTCATACAGTTAGAAGGTCAGGGATGGTGTTAGGGATGCATTAGGAGGTGACCTGCTCCCTTATCCCGGTATCCAGGCCTAGTTGCTTTCCTTAATTCCCAACATTGTACGGTGGGGAGTTTTCTCCCAGTCCCCATCATGACAGTACCACAAAAGAAAAAAATTAATTAGCATTCTTATGTTTCAGGCCAATACTGGAAGTCAAAACATTATTATAATTTGAATTTACAGTGAGGTTACATGCTAATCTATTAACATCAACAATGGTAGAATATACAGTATTTTTTTGCTTTATAAGACACTGCCCCCCCCCCCCCCCCCCTAAAAGTGGGGGGAAATGGCAGTGCATCTTAAAAAACAAATACTAGTGAGCACTTTCATTATAGTCTGGTATGGGCGTCTGATGGTGGTCTCACATGGAGGTCTGATGGTGTCTGATCTGATATGGGGGTTTGGCATGGAGGACTGATTGGGGCCTGACAGGGATGTCTCACACTTAGCGGTAGAGGGTCTCAAAAGAGGAGGTAAAATACACCACAGATAGCTTAATAAAGAAGCCCAGTGGATGTTCAAATTAAATAGGTGTCCCTATGGTCTTAAACAGAAAGCAGGAATTTACATTACTAATCAACATTATGTATATTTTTTCAATCAGTGCACCGTGTCATCAAGATGTTTTTATATTTATGTTCTACAGTTGTTTTTTATTGTGAACCATCTTACACCACAGGTGTGTCAGGGTTAATGGCACTGGTGTTCTACTACTGTGAGGGCTGCTGCCTTCTCAAACAGCTCATCGGTAGAGGTTCCAGGTGTCGGACCCCCATTGATCAGGTAATGATGACCTATCCTATTTTGGGGTACACATATTATTGATTTACTTTTATTTACTCTTTCTGGAAGAGGGATGGGAAAAAACTAATTTGTTATACATTTTGTAGCGATTATTTTTTGGCATAAATAACATGATAACTTCATTCTCTGGGTCAGTATGATTACAGCAACACAAAATACACAGTTTTTTTTAGGTTTTACCAACGTTTTTATTTTTCTTTCTATGGAGCTTTATGAGGGCTTGATTTTTTTTTGCAGGACTACCTGTAGTTTTTCTTGGTATCATTTTATGGTACATATAATTTTGGGGTACATAATACTTGTATTCCGTTGTTTTTTTTGTGGTACCATTTAATAGTCCCACAAGGGGACTATAATAGGCAATCTTTTGATTGTTTCTAAAATACATTGCACTATTCTTGTAGTGCAATGTATTTTAAGGTCAGTGCTATACTGACATTCAGCAGCAGGCTGCGCCACAGACACTCTGGAGGCTGGCCTGTGTATACACACATCAACATCCTGTGTTCTCATTCGTGGGGTGCCAATGGGAGACATAGGGAGTCTGCTCCATCTATAACCCCTTACATGCCACAGGTGCTATTGCCCGTGGCTTGTAAGTGGAAAAAACGGCCCGATTGGAACTTCTGCCGGTCTGGACCATTAGAGCAGGAGCACAGATCTAATGTTAGAGTTGAGCCCCCGCTCTCTGCTGCTCATGAGACCTGTGCAGTGCTTAGACTGGGCTGTTGTAAAAAGGTGGCGGACCAGGCTAATGTCCCTTTGTGACTGCCGTAAAAAGGCGCATTGGTTCTCACTAAGGAGTTAGGAATAAATTACCAGTAGTTAAATAAAAAATCAGTAAGTAGCCAGAAATAGTCTAAAATAACGAAAAAAGCAATATGTATGCTCCCAGCATTATACCATTATATCATCCTGCACCACTGATATTATCTTTCTTGCTGCAGTGGTGCATTCCATGCACACAGGTCACTGAGCAAGAGACTGCTGAGGCCAGTGATTGGCTACAATGGTAGTGGAGTAGTGGAGCACAGCACAATAAGTGGCAGGGGGAAGAAGGGGTAAGTATCACTTTTTATGTTATTTTTGGCCATTTACAGCTTCTGCACAAGTTTTTATTTAACTCAGACAACTCCTGTAAGTATACCCATTAAAAAAGTTTACATGGGAGTCGGGACATAAGACAACAGTAGAAGAGGCTTCAACACTGTCATGAATTCTAAATTTTACAGAGGATCTCCTGTATATTGAGAAGGATGCTGAGTAGTTTCTTGTTAATCACTTGTATGTTAAGCATAGTTCAATGCGTACTGCAAAGAAGGACATTTATCATTTATATATAGGATATGTCCTAAAGGTCTGATAGGTGGGAGAATCATTAGGGTCTGTTAATTTTGTGATTGCCATAGAATAAATGAGAGGGGAACAGACACGGTTGACTCTCCCCTCCATGAAGTGAGACCCCACTTATCACACACTAATGGCATATCTCATGCCCAGGACAAGGGTAAATCCTAATTACAGTATGTTGTGATTCTGACATTTCTTAGAAGATATTCTGTACATTGTAAAAAGACAGGGTTAAAGCTTTCACCACCAGGCCTCCATACCCGAACCCAACCATCATGGGATCCAAAATCTAACGATGGTTCTGGAACCCAGGTTCCTTATTCATGACATCACTGCAAACAAAGGCAAAGGTGGCTGGACGTCAATGGCAGGACATGCAATAGGCGTCGAGATGCCAAAGTTCCTCTTGTTGAGACAGGGGTGCATAATGAAGGTGTCATCTGTATGTGGATGGTGGACAATAAAACTGTGGTAGATGTTAATGCTTGTTGATGGATCAGAAGATCCCCTATACGGGTGATCTAATTCGGCCATCTGGAGCCTGTTCGTCGTGTGTGCATGCTCTAATGTAACCACTGCTAAGAACTAGGTCAGTATGGCCTAGATGGCAGGCAAATAGTCAAGATGACTATCTGCTTCCTTCAGCCCAGTGATGTGACTCCTCTCAAAATCTGCCAACTGGGCCCAAAAGTGGCCTCTGAGAGCCGTTGTATATGCCATTGGTAGAGGCACTTTTACACCCTCTTGTGGGAAAACCAGGTGTCTAATCAGACCACTCCTGTAATCATTTATCTGCCTGAGACATAACAGCATGCCAAGTTTTGCAGCAATCAGTTTTATCTGGGTCCTTTATTTTTTTTGTAAATGAGTATATATCATTGGCTTTTTCCCCATTAACCACAACACAGATAAGCTTATTCTTGAGAATTACTGAAGCATGAAGATTTTTTTTCTATTTTATCTGACTTTGAGGCAAATATTGTCAGGAGGGACTATGTACAGTATGACTATTGTTAAATTTTCTTCGGTGATAAAATCAAAGAGAACTTACTGGATAAGAATATCCCGGAAGTCAACTGCCTTGGAGTTTCATTTTACGTTTTCTTTTGTCCAACCTTTGCTTTTTCCTTATGTTTATTCTTTATCTCAGCATTACTCTATTGGCTTTGCACAGGTCTCACATGGAAATCTAGGAACATTTTGAGGACTTTTATTATTTATTTCCCATTGATTATATCGTGCCAACATATTTCACAGCACTGCACAGAGAGATGGCAAACACAGACATACACACTTGAGCTATTCCCCTTGTTAAAGGGAATGTCATTATACCTTGACAGTGTCATACAATGTATGGATACCAGGGGCGTAACTACCATAGGGGCAGACCAGGCGACTGCTATGGGGCCCAGGGCAAGAGGGGGCTCAGTCTTAGTTGGGATTATCTCCTCTTCTACTGGAGGTGAAAACTCGGTCTGGACTCTACCCTCTAAAGGAACAACTGTTAACAACCGAGGCAGTGGAAAAATGGCCCAAGGGTCATTGAAAAGGGTTTAGGCAGAAACCCTTTTGTCCTGTGTGGGGGGCCTGGTTTGATCAGGATTATCCCTATGCATTCTGAATGGAGAGAAATCCCTTCAGGATGCATCAGGATGTCTTCAGTTCAGGACCGGAACGTTTTTTGGCCGGAGAAAATACCGCAGCATAATAAGAACTCTCAAAGCTGAAATTGTAGAAGTATTACTACCAGTGACCGCTCTGTAGAAAGGAGAGGCTACCCAAGAAATGACACCTTAGAAGTGACATTATATTCAGTATGAATTGTTCAAAGTTTATGTGACCCTCCCCAATACAAATGCGATCCCAGTCATTGTTCCTTCCCCACCACCACCACAACATTCTTGATGATCCAAAATTGTATCTTATTCAGTGATCAACCTAAACTACAAAAATCTAATTAATAACTGAAAAATAAAAAAATATAAATAATTGCTGTTATACTAAAGTTGTCTGAACTATTGTAGCTGACATTCAGTAACTAAAAAAATGTAACCAGCATTCCCTGGAGAAAAAACATCACCAATAGCCACAAAAAAAAGTAATAAAGAGAGCACTCATGGGCAGGAAAGTAACATAAGGGTAATTGAAAGTTACAAGCGGTAGCACGGACACCTAAGAATTGCTGTACAGGAAGGCACATCATCTGTTAGATCATATATGATACCTTACACTACAGACAATGATCCTAGCTGGTAAGCTCATGCTGATAGAGGTCATCTTCTCTAAGTGCTACCATCAAGGACTTGTTGGAGGATAATTATTTTTTAAACTCTTTTACAGAATATAACTGTGTTTAAACAGCAAACTGTGCACTTTGAAACCCCAACTTGTTGTCTCTTCAGGTTTTTACAATTATGAAACCAGTTTAGATTCTAATTTATAGTTTTGCCACTTTGTGAGCATATCCACTTAATGACCATCTCAATGAAATTCACTAATTCTATGTGGGAGATTTATGAAGACTGGCGTTTCTTACACCAATTTTGATCTCCTGTGTGCTAGAGGCAAGGGTATAAACAAAATCAGTATGGACCAGTCCATTTTGCAATAAAATAATAGATCTGCAATATGCAAGTGGAATTTTATATTTTATTTTTCTATTTTTTTTTACTGTATTTTTTTGCACTATAAGACGCACTTGCCCATAAGACGCACCTAGGTTTTAGAGGAAAAAAATAATTCACCGCTCCCCGTTCCTCCTGTACTAATGAGTGCTTCCCAAATCAAAGCTCTCATTAGTAGTTGCCCCATAAGATGCACTGACATTTTCCTCCCACTTTGGGGGGAAAAAAAGTGCATCTTATAGGGTGAAAAATATGGTTACTCATGAATATTTGTGCATTCTGGAGTTGGACAAGGGCAAACTTTCTATCAATTTGGCAGCCGCTTCTACATGCTAAGAGATGATTGGCCTGTCATATATTGCTGTTATATATATTTCAACCACATTACTGATCAACAGTGAACATGATTAGTCAAAGCCCTCACTGAAGCTCCAGAGACTTGTAAACCCTTTAATTCACATCAAAGTCTACGTTCACACTGGCGTTTTGGCTTTCCGTTTGTGAGATCCGTTCAGGGCTCTCACAAGCGACCCAAAATGGATCAGTTTGCATTCTAATTCATTCTGAATGGAAAAGGATCCGCTTAGAATGCATCAGTTTGCATCAGTTCAGTCTTCATTCCGCTTTGGTGTTCGTCTGATGAAACTGAGCCAAACGGATCCGTCCTGGCACACAATGTAAGTCAATGGGCACGGATCCGTTTTCACTGACACAATCTGGCACAATAGAAAACAGATCCGTCCTCCATTGAATTTTTAATGGTGTTCAAAGCTGGTCATGGCTATGTTAAAGATAATACAAACGGATCCGTTCTGAACGGATGCAGACGGTTGTATTATCTGGACGGATCCGCACAAAACGCAAGTGTGAAAGTAGCTTAAAATTTAAATTTGTGTTAATTACTTATTGAATTGTGTGTCAGATATTCATGGGTATTCATATTCCATAATGTTTTTCTCAATTGTATGGATCTATAACTGAATACATTTTTTAAGTGAGTCATTTTACTTTTGTCTCCCACGGGATTAAACAGGGGTTCAATCTACCAGCTATTAAGCTGATTGGTACATATGAGTTAAGAAAGAAGTGAAGGTTTAGACTGGCTATGCACCTTAGGTACCTGTGTGGCCAACAGCTATTCCAGCTATACCAGCTACATGTACAGTTAGCCAAGCTGCTAATAAGCACAGCGGACTTTGTTCTGCTGTATTTGCTTTCATCTATTTTATACTACCCAAACCATGGTGGCACGAAATCTAGACAGGCTCCCTAATTACAGAGAGATATGGATTACTCTGGAACAAATCGCCATTTCAGAGTCTTTTTTAACGGAATCTGTAAGGAGGCCCTAATTAGAAGCTTCCAAGACACATGTGAACACTAAGTCTGTAGTATCTCAGCATGAAATAACTCAAAGGGGTTGTCCCACAAAAAATATTTTGCAGTTTTCAATCCAGGACCTGGACCTGAATACTTTTGTAATTGCATGTAATTAAAAATGTAGTATAGCCAGTGAGCTATTTAATAAAATGTATTTGCATAGCCGCACCTACTGTTTGCTTTTTCTCTTATTTCTCTGTCCACCTTGCTTAGGTGCATAAACATGCTCAGTTCCATCCTTCAACTGCCTCTTGAGCTGTGATAGGGAGAGAGCTGCAGCAGAAAGGACATGCCCCTGAACTGGATACACCCCCTGAGATGACAGCTTGATATAAATTTTGCAGAGCAACTGGAACAAGGAAGGGGAAGATCTCTGGACCATGTGAGGTACAGGGCTGGTTCTAGCTTTGTCAGTAAGAGATTGTCATGTATTATATGATTTCTTGTTTTCATTTTTTACATAAATCATGAGATAACCCCTTTAAAAAAAAACTTTAGACAGTATGAGGCTAGGATGATTCTGAGACGTGATGCCCATATTTGATAAAATTAGTAACAAGCGAAACAAGCTTCTGATCCAATATCCGAAGTCGCGTTGCTCCAAACTTCGTTTTAATGCTGTACAGAGATCCCTCTCCATATAGTATTAAAATGTATGCATGGTGAGGCGCAGTGAGTTATCACCAAAGTCTCCTGAGATTTCGGTGAATAACTTCAGAATTTGATTATTAAACTTGAAAGCCATTTTAAAACAGGTATCCAAAGTCAGCTTTGGTACTGACTGGTACCTCGGTACCAAAGCAGACTTCGCAACCAAGTTTTACAATAGTTTTCAAGTTCAGAAAAGTCCAGAAGTTTGCCTCGCTAGAGCGCATACATTTTAATGCTGTAATAATCTATATTATGTAATGATCTCCGTACAGCATTATAACGATGTTTGGAGCGAAGTGACTTCATATCTTGGAAAATCCTTTATTAACTCAATATTCATGGTGCTGTGACATGCACATTTTGCTAACAGTTAAGAGCTGTTAGTTTTGAAAGCAGTATTTATGAAAGTCTTAGGTATATTGTATATAAAAAGGTCACTGGGTTAATCATTGTAGGTAAAAGCTGTCTATGTAAAATTGAAGATGCGTAGAAAGAAAGGTATGAAAACAGTGCACCAGTACGTAGTTCTTTGAACAGTAGTTCATTACCATTCAGTTCCTGTGGCTTGTCATATCGACTGTGGTTAGCTTATTTCCTGGTACTATGTAGAAAATATCTCCAGGTGAATGTATCTAAGTATTCATGCCCAGACACAGAATGACTTCATTAGGACACTGTTGCATTTGTTCTATTGTCAACACAAATTTGTCTTTTTTGTAGACTTTTAAACAGAGAAAGTGGTTATGTCACGAAACAGTCTACATTTTACAGACCAGCACCTAAATCTGAATACTTTTGTATTAAAAAATGTAGTATAGCCAGTCAATTATTCAATAAAATATATCTGTGTAGCTCCACCTGCTGTTTGTTCTTTTCCTTATTATTTGTTCATCTCACTGAGCTGGTCGAATGGGCTCAGTTTAAATATTCAACTGCCACCAGCCATATGTGCCATTAGAAGCTGTGGCTGTTACAGGGAGAGAGCTGTAGCAGAAAGGACATGCTCCCTGAGTTGCCAGGCTGAAGATAATCTTGCAGAGCAATCGGCGCAATGAATGTGGAGATCTGTGGACCCATGTGCGGTACAGGGCTGGTTCTAGCTTTCTTAGAAAGGTGCTGTAATGAACTATATGATTAGAGATGAAAGAATTTTAAAAAAATTCGATTCGCCTGGTTCGCCGATTTTTTTTTTTTTTTAAATTTGGTTTGATCTGAATGTATTTGCGGCGAATCGCATTAAAAAACATCTATTTCCTGGCTGCAGAGAACCTTTATAGGGGTATAGGACACTGTGCCTTGCAGTAACACGCATAGTGAGTCTGCTGTGGTAGTGAATGACAATGGTAGTCAGTATGACACGCAGATGACAGGCGTCGCTCTTAGAATCACTGCACACTTTACTTATTTGGGCAGTCACGGAGCCAAAACTGACCAAATAACTCAAGTATCAATTCAGCATTACAGGTCGACGTTAGCGCCAAGAAGAAGCGCACTCCTTTTACACCGTTCTATTAAACGCTTATACAAGTATTGCCCCCCGACACAGTGGAGAGGGTGTCAGCAGTAAGTCAGTGTTGATGTCACTGATTATTTTGCCCTTCCCCTGATCCGTCAGAACAATAACCCCCAAAAAACAGATCCTGTCTGTTGAGCATCTGCCTTCACTCGGTCAGCATTTGGTCAGTAATCCATCAGTATTGCTAATGGCAAAAAAACAGGAGTGGATCCAAAACAGAGATAACACGTGAATGAGGAGACCACAGAGTGGCCCAACGACAGAGTATGGAGGTGGCGGCAGCATCTGGAGGAGGTCACAGAGTGGCACAATGACAGTGTGGAGGTGATGGCAGCATCAGAAGGCCACAGAGTGGCACAATGACAGAGAGTAGAGGTGGTGGCATCATCAGGAGGCCACAGAATGGCACAGTAACAGAGTGTGGAGGTGGCAGCAGCATCATCAGGAGGCCACAGAGTGGCACAATGACAGAGTATGGAGGTGGCAGCAGCAACAGGAGGAGGTCACAGGGTGGCACAATGTCAGTTTGGAGGTGGCAGCATCAGCATCAGGAGGCCACAGAGTGGCAAGGTGACATAGTGTGGAGGTAGCAGCAGCATCAGGAGACCACAGAGTGGCAAGGTGGCATAGTATGGAGGTGGCAGCAGCATCAGGAGACCACAGAGTGGCAAGGTGACATAGTTTGGAGGTGGCTGCAGCGTCAGGATACCACAGAGTGACCCGGTGACAGAGTGGAGAGTTAGGTGGCAATACCAGTACCAGCTAAAGATGGTGGGTGAAAGAAGGAGCACTTGGCATCAGATGTGTGGCATTAGGCAGGTGGCAGCATCAGAATAGTAGCTGATGCAGGTAACCAGAAGAAACCGGTCTCTTTTGTCAAAGTGTTGGTGTGGCACCATGGATGATCTAGTCTGATGCATCAGGCATTGGTGGGTGCAAATCCTGGCTGATCCAAGCCGAATTCATGTTGACAAAGCGAGCTCTTCTTGGGGTAACTATGGTCCCCACCGCACTAAATAACACTCTGATGCCACACTACTGGCCGGGCAGGACAGCATTTCCAGGGCAAACTCTGCTAGTTACAAATACACTAATATACACCAAAAGGCTGTAATTTTCTCACTTCAACACACAACTGCTAATAAGCCCTTTTTCTTTCCCCCCACTAATACACGCCAAAAAGGGCTTTAGAACATACTGTACCTGCTGAATGGCAAATATATATATTTTTTTGCCACTAATACACGCCAAAAGGGGCTTTAGAACATATAGCTGCAAATATATTTTTCTTTTTTCATACTTATACACGACACATGTTTTTATTTTGCCACTATTACACGCCAAAAAGGGCTTTAGAACATATAACTGCATCACTGAACGGCAAATATTTTTTTATTTTGCCATTATTACACTCCAAAAATGGCTTTAGAACATATAACTGCACCGCTGAACGGCAAATATATTTTATTTTTGCCACTTATACATAGAGATGTCCCGAACTGTTCGCCGGCGAACATCACTTGTTCGCGTTCGCTGTGGTGGGCGAAACATATGTGATGCTCGATTCGCCCCCTATACTTTATCATTGAGCAAACTTTGACCCTGTACCTCACAGTCAGCAGACACATTCCAGCCAATCAGCATACCTTCCCTCCCAGACCCTCCCACCTTCTATCAAAAAGCAAGGTCAGCATCCATCTTAGATTCATTCTGAAGCTTGCGCATCCGCAACACACCATGTCGGCACTCGCCATAGAGATGCCTATTCTTGTCCGCAGGCTGCGGACAAGAATAGGAAATGCTCTATCTTTTGCAGAGCCGCGGCCGGATGTTTCGGGGGCCGAAACCCGGAAGTTCAGGGCCGCGGCTCCGCAAATGCGGAAGCAGAGAGCACATAGTGCTCTCCGCATCACGTCCGGCCCCATTCACAATGAATGGGTCCGCATCCATTCCGCAGAAAATTGCGGATGTGTGAATGGGGCCTTAGGTCCGGATGCGTTGCGGATGCGTTCAGTGAAAACTGTGCGATTTCACAGGCAAAGCCATTCAGTTTTGCCTGCGATTGTGTTTAGTTTTTTCCGCGCCGGTGCAATGCGTTTTGATGCGTTTTTCATGCGCATGATAAAAAACTGAAGGTTTACAAACAACATCTCCAAGCAACCACCAGTGAAAAACGCAACGCAACCGCACTTGCTTGCGGATGCAATGCGTTTTTCATGCAGCCCTATTCACTTCTATGGGGCCTGCGTTGCGTGAAAAACGCAGAATATAGAACATGCTGCATAGAACATGATTTGATCCAGTGCTGAGCCACGCCCCCTGCACTGATTACATGACGGTGACGTCACCCCAGGTCCTTCGGCTTTTCCAATGTTCGGGTTCGTGGAAGCCGCCCCTTATGGATTCCATATGCCAAGATAGTCCGCGGTAGTGGAATCCATAACGGGATGCGGCGATTACCCCAACCCGAACGCCAAACTAATTTTTGAAGTTCGCTCATCTCTATCCACTACTCCTATGGAGGATAATAATGGTCTTGAATTTCCTCAGTTTATACACAATCTGTCTGACTGATGGAATCTAAACTCTTTAAAGATGGTTATGCAATTTCCAGCCTGACGAGCATCAACAACAATTCATCTGAGGTCCTCAGAGATCTCCTTTGTTCGTGCCTTGATATACTTTCACAAACATGTGTTGTAAAACATGTCGCCCACTCACACCTGATTGTCATTCCAATCACTTACTTTTGCCACTCACAGACTTGATACTAGATAATTTTACTCTATAAAAAAATTACCAAGTAAAATATTTTTGATGTGGTTATCTTTATCTACTTTTAAGACTTGTATAAAAATTTAATGCAGCTTTAGGTCAAATATATGCACAAATATAGACCATGGGGAAGTTAATGCAGATGGTGGAGATTGACAGACAGTGGCAGCACTGAAGTAAAGAGGAAACCATAAAGTCAATGTATTACATTTTTAAATTTTTATATTTAAGAACTATAGAGCTTTGCCTAGTAAATACTCTCATATGGCACATCTATTGTAGTACATTTGCACAAGAACCAGGCAGGCGACAACTTTTACACAACTTTGCACAATTAAATAGATAACTGTGGGTTGTACAGTGGCACAACATCAGTCTCTACAGATCTCCACAAGCCACTGACACAGGTCTCCACCTAAATGCCACAGCTCAGTGATAACAGCCCTAGCTGTTCTTAGCCGCTCTCCTGTGGTTGTCTTGTCCTTAAACACTTCAGCCCCCCTAGCTTAAACACCCTTACACCGGGTTCAGACCTGAGCGTTTCTAAGACGCGCGTTTTACGCGCGTTTTAGTCGCGCGTTTTTATGCGCGTTTTTGGCAATAGTAAACGCGCGTTTTACGCGCGTTCGTGACTCTGGAGACTTTTTTTAGAAAGAAGACACCCCAAAGTATTCACGGAGGGGCATGGTGAGTTCATGTATCATTTCATTTTTTTTTCAGTTAGCGGAAAATGACACTTTCTGAGGGAAAAAAAATAATAATAAAGTTTCCATTTCTGCTAACTTCTGGCAAAAAAAAAAAAAATCTCAGACAGGCTCACTATGCCCCTCAGTGAATACCTTGGGGCGTCTACTTTCCGAAATGGGGTCATTTGTGGGGTGTTTGTACTGTTCTGGCATTTTGGGCGGGGCTAAATTGTGAGCAGCCATGTAAAAGCTAAGGCCCCTTTCACACAGGCGAGTTTTCCGCGCGGGTGCAATGCGTGAGGAGGACGCATTGCACCCGCACTGAATCCGGACCCATTCATTTCTATGGGGCTGTGCACATGAGCGGTGATTTTCACGCATCACTTCTGCGTTGCGTGAAAATCGCAGCATGTTCTATATTCTGCGTTTTTCACGCAACGCAGGCCCCATAGAAGTGAATGGGGATGCAGGAAAATCGCAAGCATCCGCAGCAAGTGCGGATGCGTTGCGATTTTCCCGCATTGTTGCTAGCAACGGGACCCAATCTCTATTATTTCCCCTTATAACATGGTTATAAGGGAAATAATAGCATTCTTAATAAAGAATGCATTGTTAAATGATGAGGAAGGGGTTAAAAATAATAAAAGTTAACTTACCTTAGCCACTTGATCGCGTAGTCGCGATCTGTCCTCTCTTTCCCTGCAGCATCGATGATCTTAAGGACCTGTGATGACGTCACATCACATGGCCCAATCACCTGCTCCATCACTATGGTGATGGAGCATGTGATTGGTCCATGTGACCATGTGACATCATCCAAGGTCCTAATCACTATCCTCAGGCTGTGGATGGTGCTTAAGGACCTTGGATGATGTCACGTGGTCACATGGACCAATCACATGCTCCATCACCATAGTGATGGAGCAGGTGATTAGGCCATGTGATGCTGTGATATCATTACAGGTCCTTTACATCTTTCAAGCTAACGGAGAGGAGGCCGGGCTTCGCGATCAAATGGAACAGGTAAGTTATGATTAGTTTATTATTTTTAACCCATTCTGCACCTGTTTAAACATTAGGGAGATGGCCAAGGGTATTATTTTACATTATAACTATGTTATAATGTGAAATAACTACCAGCGGGATTAATTTCTGACCCAAACATGCACTTCTGTGAAGAAGTGCAGGTTGAGTCTGGGTACCAAAAGTGCCGATTTTTCTCCGCGCGTGCAAAAGCGCATGACAGCGCTTTGCACTCGCAGGGAAAAATCGCGGCAATTCCCGCAACGCACCCGCACTGTTTGACGGAGTGCACCCGCAACGCCCGTCTGAAAGAGGCCTAAAGGTACTCGTTGGAATTTGGGCCCCTTTGCGCACCCAGGCTGCAAAAAAGTGTCACTCATGTGGTATCGCCGTACTCAAGAGAAGTAGGGCAATGTGTTTTGGGGTGTATTTTTACATATACCCATGTTGGGTGAGAGAAATATCTCTGTAAAATGACAACTTTGTATAAAAAAAAAAATTTAAAAGTTGTCATTTACAGAGATATAACACATTGCCCTACTTCTCCTGAGTACGGCGATACCACATGTGTGCCACTTTTTTGCAGCCTGGGTGCGCAAAGGGGCCCTAATTCCAATGAGTACATTTAGGATTTCACAGGGCATTTTTACGCATTTGGATTCCAGACTTCTCTTCACGCTTTAGGGGCCCCTAAAATGCCAGGACAGTATAAATACCCCACATGTGACCCCATTTTAGAAAGAAGACACCCCAAGGTATTCCGTAAGGGGTATAGTGAGTTCATGTAAAATTTGATTTTTTGTCACAAGTTAGTGGAATATGAGACTTTGTAAAAAACTAAATAAAAAAATAAAAAATATCAATTTCCGCTAACTTGTGCCAAAAAATATTTCTGTGAACTCATGCCATGCTACACAGAGTACCTTGGTTGTCTTCTTTCCCAAATGGTCCTGTGGTATTTGCAACTCTTAAAGATGGTTATGCAATTTCCAGCCTGACGAGCATCAACAACAATTCATCTGAGGTCCTCAGAGATCTCCTTTGTTCGTGCCTTGATATACTTTCACAAACATGTGTTGTAAAACATGTCGCCCACTCACACCTGATTGTCATTCCAATCACTTACTTTTGCCACTCACAGACTTGATACTAGATAATTTTACTCTATAAAAAATTACCAAGTAAAATATTTTTGATGTGGTTATCTTTATCTACTTTTAAGACTTGTATAAAAATTTAATGCAGCTTTAGGTCAAATATATGCACAAATATAGACCATGGGGAAGTTTATGCAGATGGTGGAGATTGACAGACAGTGGCAGCACTGAAGTAAAGAGGAAACCATAAAGTCAATGTATTACATTTTTAAATTTTTATATTTAAGAACTATAGAGCTTTGCCTAGTAAATACTCTCATATGGCACATCTATTGTAGTACATTTGCACAAGAACCAGGCAGGCGACAACTTTTACACAACTTTGCACAATTAAATAGATAACTGTGGGTTGTACAGTGGCACAACATCAGTCTCTACAGATCTCCACAAGCCACTGACACAGGTCTCCACCTAAATGCCACAGCTCAGTGATAACAGCCCTAGCTGTTCTTAGCCGCTCTCCTGTGGTTGTCTTGTCCTTAAACACTTCAGCCCCCCTAGCTTAAACACCCTTACACCGGGTTCAGACCTGAGCGTTTAAGACGCGCGTTTACGCGCGTTTAGTCGCGCGCTTTTATGCGCGTTTTTGGCAATAGTAAACGCGCGTTTTACGCGCGTTCGTGACTCTGGAGACTTTTTTTAATTGGTCTGGAGACCAATTAAAAAAGGGCATCTCTACACTTAAACGCGCGTTCCCATTGAAGTCTATGGGAGGAAAGCGCGACAAACGCCCAAAAACGCTCCTGAACGAGCTTATGCATCGGGCGTTTACAGCGCGCTTACGCGCTGTAAAACGCGCAAGTGTGAACCACTCCCATAGGGATTCATTGGTTTTCATGTGTTGAGCGTTTTACAGCGCGTTTGAACGCGCTGTAAAACGCTCAGGTGTGAACCCAGGGTTAATGACCAGGCCACTTTTTACAATTCTGCACTACACTACTTTCACCGTTTATTGCTCCGTCATGCAACTTACCACCCAAATGAATTTTACCTCCTTTTCTTCTCACTAATAGAGCTTTCATTTGGTGGTGATTCATTGTTGCTGACATTTTTACTTTTTTTGCTATTAATAAAAATTTAACGACATTTTTGCAAAAAAATGACATTTTTCACTTTCTGTTGTAAAATGTTTAAAAAAATATACATTTCTATATAAATTTTTCTCTAAATGTATTGTTCTACATGTCTTTGATAAAAAAAAAATGCAATAAGTGTATATTTATTGGTTTGGGTAAAAGTTATAGCGTTTACAAACTATGGTGCAAAAAGTGAATTTCCGATGATTTTGAAGCAGCTCTGACTTTCTGAGCACCTGTCATGTTTCTTCAGGTGCTAGAATGTCAGGATAGTATAAATACCCCCAAATGACACCATTTTAGAAAGAAGACACCCCAAAGTATTCATGAGGGGCATGGTGAGTTCATGTATATTCGCGGAGGGGCATGGCGAGTTGATTATTTATTGTTTTTTCTCACAAAGTCTGTCTTTCCGCTTACTTTTGACAAAAGTTTAATTTTTCATGGACTCACTATGCCCCTCAGCGAATACCTTGGGGTGTCTTCTTTCCAAAATGGGGTCACATGTGGGGTATTTATACTGCCCTGGCATTTTAGGGCCCTAAAGCGTGAGAGAAAATGCGTAAAAATGCCCTCCTAAAAGGTACTCATTAGATTTGGCCTTGCTAGCATCTTGGCTGCAAAAGTGGCACACATGTGGTATCGCCGTACTCAGGAGAAGTAGGGCAATGTGTTTTGGGGTGTATTTTTACATATACCCATGCTGGGTGAGAGAAATATCTCTGTAAATTGACAACTTTGAATACATTTTTTTTAAAAGTTGTCGTTTACAGAGATATTTATCACACACAGCATGGGAATATATAAAAATACACCCCAAAACACATTGCCCTACTTCTCCTGAGTACGGCGATACCACATGTGTGCCACTTTTTTGCAGCCAAGATGCGCAAAGGGGCCCTAAAACCAATGAGTACCTTTAGGATTTCACAGGGCATTTTTACGCATTTGGATTCTCACGCTTTAGGGCCCCTAAATTGCCAGGGCAGTATAAATACCCCACAAGTGACCCCATTGTTGAAAGAAGACACCCCAAGGTATTCCGTGAGGGGCATGGTGAGTTCACAGAAAAAAAAAATTTTAGGCACAAGTTAGCGGAAATTGATTTTTATTTTTATTTTTTACAAAGTCTCATATTCCACTAACTTGTGACAAAAAATAAAATTTTACATGAACTCACCATACCCCTCACGGAATACCTTGGGGTGTCTTCTTTCTAAAATGGGGTCACTTGTGAGGTGTTTGTACTGCCCTGGCATTTTAGGGGTCTCCGCAATCATTACACGTATGGCCAGCATTAGGAGTTTCTGCGATTCTCCTTATATTGAGCATACGGGTAATGAGATTTTTTTTTTCCGTTCAGCCTCTGGGCTGAAAAAAAAAAAATAATGAACGGCACAGATTTCTTCATTTGCATCGATCAATGTGGATGAAAAAATCTCTGCCAAAATCAGTGACTGCGGCGCGGTGGGCTGGGCGCTAACTACCTAACAAGTAGCTACTGTAACTAACTGGCGGTGATAAGGGACCCTTATGCCCCATTCACACGTCCGAAATTCTGTTTGCGGAACGGAATTGCGGACCCATTCATTTCTATGGGGACAGACTTTGTCCCGCTCGGATCCGGAATTACGGATCCGCGCTTCCGGGTCTGCACTTCCGTTCCGCAAAAATATAGAACATGTCCTATTCTTGTCTGCAATTGCGGACAAGAAAAAGCATTTTCTATATAGTTCTGGCAATGTGTGGATCTGCAAAATGCGGAAAGCACATTGCAGGTGTCCATGTTTTGAGGATCTGTGGATCCGCAGATCTGCAGATCCGATCCGCGGATCCGTGAATCCACGGATCCGCAAAACACATATGGACGTCTGAATGGAGCCTTACAAGGGGTGTGATCAATGACAGGGGGGTGATCAGGGGTCTAGATGGGGTGATCAAGGGGTTAACAAGGGGTTAATAGTTGAGGGGGGTTAGTGTAGTGTTTGGTGCAACTTTACATAGTTACCTGGTCCTCTGGTGGTCGATCCCAGCAAATGGGACCACCAGAGGACCAGGTAGCAGGTATATCAGACGCTGTTAACAAAACAGCGTCTGATATACTTGTTTGATGCGATTTATATCGCATCTACAGCCTGCCAGCGATGGATCATCGCTGGCAGGCTGTAGTTAAACTCCTGAGACGCGAGTTACTGTGAACGCGCGCGCGTGTGCGCGCGCGTTCACAGGAAATCTCGCGTCTTGCGAGATGACGCACATATGCGTCGCCCCAGAACAGCCCGACCGCCGCGAGAACGCAGTTGTGCGTTAGGAGGTCGGGAAGTGGTTAAAGGGGTTATCCAGGAAAAGATATTTGTGACATCCTCAGGATAGGTCATCAGTATCAGATCTGTGGGGGTGCGATACCCAGAACCCCGGCCACTCAGCTGTCAGAAGAGGCCTTTAGCCCCGCAGCATCTTCCCAGGCCAGTGATATCACTGTACATCGGTCACATGGCCTAGTTCAGCTTAGCCCCATTCCAGTCAATGAGGCTGAGCTGCAATACCAAGCACAGCCATTATGCGATGTACAGTGCTGTCCTTGGAATCGCTCACCATAGCAATGGTGAGTGCAGCAGCTCCCTGAAACAGCTGATCGCGGGGGTGCCAGGACTTGGACCCCTGCTGATGTGATAATGATGACCTATCCTCAGGCGGTCATGTTAGCGGTCATCCTACCACCGATTTCCCGATGAGTGAGTAAACTCTCGTTCATTGGACAATTCAGATTTTTAAGCATGCTTAAAAATCAGTGCTTACAGGCGGCAGATTTTGCTGTCTAATAGCGATCTGCCACCGCAAACCACTAGACCGTATGGGGACAAGTGATGGCATACCATAGCGATCACTTCTCCCCATGCTGCGGAGGAGATGCATGTAATAGCAGCTGTCTTCTCCGCTAACTAGCAAGCACCTGCTGGGAGGGAACTCCCGAAAACGGCTTGCTCAATCGGTAATGTGTAATACAGGCATAAGTCATCATTACCTTTTCTATTAACCCCTTTAACTTTGGCCTCAGTCTTCTCAGCTCTCTCTAGATGCTGGTCTCCTTGAAGACTACCCTCTTAGAGGTTTCTGCAGTCTCTCTTCTTTTAAGTGCTTTCTACAGTCCGACATTTTGTTGCCAGTATCTGCCACCTTTAGTAATATTTAAGTAGTAGCAGTGAACACAGCCTCAGTCATATCTTAAACACAGTAAAGTAAACTACATGTTATTCAAATGCTAGTGCAGGCTGCAATATGTACTACGGGCATGTTTAGCCACCTTACACTTACCCCTCCTCACCCATTTGTCCATTGTAATCCTCTACAGAGCTGCAGTCATATAATGGGAGTCCTAGTATTAAGGGTGCACCTAACACTTTGCACAGGATACTTAGGTCCAGTTACGTTATCCACCTTTGTACTTGAAGTCCATCAACAATGTTGAATTCCACAGATTCTCCTTTTTTTTTTAAATAGCGGAATAGTTGATCCGGATGACTCTTTACAATTCTACTGTAATGCACAAACACATGAGGCCATAACCCTTGGGTATATTGAACCACTGCAAAGTTACTCTCACAGTACAAACTTGAAGGAAAAAAGAAGAATAAACGCATCTAGGGCCCTGGGACCTTCAAAACTCTGGCTTTAGTCAGACATAGATTAGACCAAGTCATATAGTTGTAAAAGTACGTTTATGCTTTTTGTCCATATTCATAGCGATAAAGTACATCTGGCCGAATAAAGCAAACGATGAAAAGCCTAACAGCGTTCTACCCTTGTCTGTCGGAGGGGAAAAATATGAATATCTTGCACCCATGTTCCCAGGTGAATTATCTGAATCTCTATGCATATTATCGCTTACATATCGACATATATTAGTCCAATACATACAGTTGCAAAACAGCCAAAATTATGTTTACATGTTTTGGACATACACCAAGGAAGCCTCCTGTTGCCATTTGGCAAATATGGAGGCATCTGTTCTCATCCCCTGGGTTAATTGATCTATATTTCATTACATATTTATATTTAAAGATATCTATTCATGCTTAGTAAGATTTCAACTACTTTTATTTTATATTTTACATAGTCATGAATGCGTATACTGTGCACTGAATGCTGGAGACATTTCTAAAACATTCTTTTAGTAGCTCCTGAAGGGTGGAAATTCGTTAGGAATCTAAGCTATAAATACTACCTAGTTCTTTTTAAAAGTGTCCAGTTACTTCAGGATAGACAAGAGCACCACCCTCCCTCCCCCTACCCCTCAAAACCCCCCTTCCTTACGTTGCATACTTTTTAGAGTTGTATCACTCAGCTTAAAGGCTGGGTAGATTTGAGTATTTGGTCATTATTGTTATTATTTATGAGCATAGGAGCTTGAATTATTATGGCCGAGCTCCAAATTATTATTGATTATTTGTATAATTTGTTAACCCCTTAACAAAGCTCAGAGGCCATAAGTGTTTCAAGCGATTTGTGTTGGGCTATTATTTTATTATTTATTTTAAATAATGTATTTAAAGTAATATTTATGGAGCATATAATCCCATCCTTTCCTTATTCATAGTGTTACATTTGGCAGAATAAACACATTTAAAAGCCCAACACCTGCCCCTGTCTGTAGGAGGTTCCCAGGTGAATTACCTGAGGCTCTATGGGTAGAGCCTTAAGACAACAACAAACATATTAAAACATATTTATCAATTGTGATTTTATGCCCTGAAATAAGGAGACTGGTAAGTCCATATGAGGCAGTATCTGTAGCGTTAGGGACCCTTGTGCAGAAGCCGCCGTGAAGTGGTACTTGGGCCCGACATACTTTTGATCAAAAATGTGCGCTAAGAGCTTCCTTCATTCCAACTTTTGGAATGACCCCCTTTTTTTATTTTCCTGTTAGTTTATGATTTATTGTGCAGCCATCTTTTAACCAGTTGATTTACTCAATTGTGATTAAGTTATGGGATAAATTCGCTCTGAGGGTTTAGTTCTTTATCTGCTCTAGCAGATATTTATCCTTGGTATGTGTTCACATGTTACGCTTTCGACTTAAAATATGTACAGAACATCTAAGGATAGCCTTATAAACATGTTTTGTTTTTCGGCGTCTGGATTGACAGACAGCAGCTTTTTAAGAGAATCTGGGATTTAATGTTTTGCGTTTTTTAACATGTTACCTCAAGACTCTACCCATAGGTAGTGAATTTATCCTTGTGTCCCAATATGTGAGAGCTAAAATGTATAGAGCTTTCAGACAATTCACCTGGGAACAATGGTGCAAAATTTTTTTTGCACCTCCTACAGACAAGGGTGACATGACAGGTTGTTGGGCATTTAAATTTTAAGGACAGGGCCTGTACAAACTGTTATGGACAATGGCTGTGGAACCACTGTGTCAACCAACTGGATTGACACTGGCCTAATCTTGAGGGCGTTGCCCTGATTGTCCCCTGGTTTCCACCCTTTAATCCCTATACAGGAATCTGGTCTTCACTACAGAGGAGACACCAGACCACTACCTCCTGGAATAATGACAGTGTAGTTGGCAGATGACACACAGGGGTCAGAGACTCTAGTGCAAAGAAATATAGACACAGGCAAAGCTCACAGACAGAACCAGGTGGAGAACAGGTTGACAGAGTACATGAATCCCAGACAAACACAAACTGTACATACAAGTTCAGGCAAACAGAGTACATACTAATTCAGGGAACAGGCACAGGGTAATGGCAGATGGAACTAGATCAGAATCTAGACACAGGCAGAACCTAAACAGATCCAAACACAGTCTGGAGAGTCCAGACAGATGGATACAGGCTCCAACACAGAACAAGCAGACAGAATCTGAACAGACCCCAAACAGAAATTGTTGCACGGCCAGTGGCAGACACACAACTCAGAAAATAAATAGCAGGGAAAATGAACACATCAGTCAAAAAGGTGGACCCACAGAGCCAAGAAAGGTTAACTCTAGCAGTATGGAACTGAAGAGAGATACAAAGCACAACGGCCGAAATTCACAAGAAAAAGCCAACACGAGAACACACTGACCAGTGGCATTATGATCAGCCATTGAACACAATGGCCCTAATTCAAACCCAAAAGAAGCTGGCGCCTGAGTGTTCAGAACAATGGTGAAAAGTTACCACCAAATGTAACACTATGAATAAGAACGTAGTGTGTGCCTGAAAAGCGTAAGTGCAATTTTGGCAGTTTTGAAGCTGTATGCTTTGGACTAATCTATGTCTGAATTAAGCTCCAATTTGAAGATCCCAAGAAGCTAGATGCTTTTGTTCTTCCTTTTTCCTGTATGTTACCTCACACAAGCGAGGTCCAAGCAGTATGGATCTGTGGAGCAAGTCTTGGTGAGCTGGCTATTGCCAAGTCTGTGCACTTTTACCCGCCATGTTCTGGGTAGTTAGAGTAATCCACTGTTGTACATTCTTTGTATACTACTAAGAATCTGTTCACATCTATCTTGGAGTCTTCATTGCAGATTCTCTACTCTGGTGGGACAAAATTGTGCTACATGCTATTTTTAATGTCAAAACAACAGACCAGCACCAGACTAGTACCTCATTAGAAGTCAATGAGTTGGCCGCAGCTGTATTTGTTGTCCGCCAGATCTAGCAGAGCCCCATGGCATCTGTTATGAACAGAAGCCACAATGCTAGTGCGAATATAACCTTTCTTTTAATGTTGCTATATATTTTTCAAAATATACGTTGTAGAATATTCCACAAGGTCTACGTGTGCAGTTTTATCAATATTTCCTACACAGAGCTTGATAAATTCATACAGTCTTCACTTCATGCAAGGTCTGTGGTTTCACACTTACAATGAGCAACTTATAAGGAAACAAAACTAAAACTAAAAGAATGTGTGATATAGAATTTGCCAAATATTATGCAGTCTAAAGTATAATTAAAGTTGCTAAGAGGTCTAATGTCACTGTATTTATAATTTTCCTTGCATATATCATATCAGGGGAATATATTCCCCTTTCCCAGCCGACAGCCTTTCTGTAAATCTTAAAAACCTCTTCAATTAGTAACAGGCTGTACTCAGTAACACATGCAAAAGGAGAGGAAGGGAAGTGGGTAGGCTGATCATACACCAGTCTCTTCTCTTCATCCACGGTAGGGAGGAATGCTGCAATCTGAGCAGTGGAAGATTGCTGTAGGTGTACAATGGGCCCTAAGCTGTGCCCAAAACTTGGAAAGTACAAGAGATAAGGAGGAGATCATGTTATGGTTTCTCTGCCTCAGCCTATTTTTGAGACAGATGCTGTAAGAGGGAAGGAGGAACACCACAGGAGGGTAGCTGATCGGCAAAAACACACAGCACAACTCCCCACTCCCCAGTACCTGGTACCCCTCATCCTGCTCCATAGGTTGCAACGAGAAGCTAATAATTCCTCTTCTGTCAAAGCCCAGCAACTCTAAAATGAAATTCTCCTGGGAAAATAAAAAATTCAGCTGGCCAATAAGCAGACCAAGCTAGTCTTTCGATTTGTGATCGCCACCCAGTAGATCTAGCGGAATTACTGGCTTCCCCTAGTCTGTGATAGTCATTGTCTAATGTTATGATGAAGGCTTTCAGAGGGACTTTCTAAAATACTTATGTAGAAGAAATAGTTCACCACTCATCTTTGCACTCATCTTTTTGGAATCCAAATTGTCAGTGCTCTAGGATCCCGAGAACCGTTATAGTCCCGTATTCAAAGAAAGAAAATTGTGGCACTCACCATAAAATCAATGTTCTTTATGCAAACGCATATAAAATCACAGCATGAGCGGAAGAGGTGTGGAAAAGAGGCAACAGCCGTTTCACGTGTGTCCACACTTCTTTAAGGCATACAAGAGTGGTGACATGCATGCTCAATGAATTTTTTACTATTTAAAAGAAACCACAAGGATAAAAAACTACATATTCCAAGGTATTGCATGTTATAAGATCCCTTATCGTGTGCGTTACCTATTCATAACCACTTGGATAGCTTAAAACTGTGACATCTTGTACAACTGCCACACTGGATGATGATCATGTAGCCAACTCTTTTGTGTACCCCTGAATCTACCTTTCACTATACTATCTTTAATATTTCTACATCTCCGAAATAAATCGATCAGTTTGTGTGTGTCAACTGCCTGCAAGTCTGTGATACGCCAATTTTGATGAATGACTGTTCTAATCATATCATTTAGAGGTCCATATTTAAGTGACAAAACAAAGTGCTTTTTTCTCTGTTTTCTTTTTTTAGAAATATGACGTTTACAGCTAATCAGGTATATCCTCTGTGGATTTCCTGGATGTGTCTGTCTGCATAGAAGTGTTATTGGTGACTAAGTTTACCACTCATGCATTGGCGAACTAAGTGCATCATACCATCATCCCCAGGGCTTTCCCCAACTTGGGCCCCCACCTTCCATTTTCCCCTGACCATCCCCCCCATCGGTTTTTTTTCATACAGCAGCTTCACAGCGTTCATTCATCAGTTAGTGTCACAGAAGCAGCGTTCAGTCCAGGAAGCACTGCTGTAACAGGGAGTGTATTTCACGGATTGAATACGCTCGTGTGAAATTGACCATTATTGAAGTGCCCAAATGCTACTCTGACACATCAACATCCCCCACTGCAACTTTTTTGCACTTTTAGGGTGGCTGCACACAGTGCAAATTACACACGTTTTTTCTGCATGGACCACTGAGGAAGGCGTAAGACCCAAAATACACTCTGAAACGCGTTTGGTCCATTTTAATAATCGGTTTCCAGTGCTTTCTGAGGAAAAGGTCCCAAGAATACTGCCAGCAGTAAACATTTTCGAAACACATTGAAAAAATCGCATAAGAAGAAACCGCATAACTATTAAAGATATTCTACAAAAAGGAAGTGAGACACGGAGGTAATCTCACGTTAACATGCCACGGGACTTTGGGAAATGAGCGCAACACACGCCAGTACCATGTGGCCACTCGGATGCCTTTGAATAACAACCTGAGTTTTAAGGCTGAAAAAATTGTGAGTACCCCATAAATGTCGCTTTATTAAGCACGTATACTGAACCTCTACCGCAAAAAGTTTGCATTAATATATTGCTCGAGTTTAGAGAGTCAAACAAGTACGAAAGTTCTATAAGAACTGCAAACAATTTCCATAGGTGCAGATTAGTAAGTACGTATATTGAAAGTCCACTTTATCTAAGCTCTCATTGAACTTTCGCTTTACCAAGTCCTTACAGCGAATGTATTGCGATTTTCTGGAAACTACCCAGTTACTTTGTTTGCTCAAAGGGATATAAGAATTGATATCAACTGATGTATATAATCCGACATTAGAACTAATCCTCAGATTCACAATATAGTGTGCACACTGGATCAAGCCTGTGTTTTTGCACGTGTTTCTATTGATTTTGGAAGCTGTCTGAGGAACTGCTTATCTAGAATCTTTTTGTATAGTTTCCTTTAAACAATTGTTTTTAGTTTATTGAGTATTGGCCATCACGTATTGTGTAACATTTTGTGTTTATGTGATTTTAGTAGTGCGAATAAATTTAAATTTTATCTGCGTGACCCATGTATTTGTGAGTGCCGATCCATTTACACAAAGATTTCCTGGATGTGTCTGTCTGCATAGAAGTGTTATTGGTGAGTAAGTTTACCACTTATACATTGGCGAACTAAGTGCATCATACCATCATCCCCAGGGCTTTCCCCAACTTGGGCCCCCACCTTCCATTTTCCCCTGACCATCCCCCCATCAGCCCCATAGTTTTTTTCATACAGCAGCTTCACAACGTTCATTCATCAGTTATCCTGGGTTCAGACCTGAGCGTTCTAAAAACGCGAGCTTTAGTCGCGCGTTTTTCAGCGCGTTTTTGCAAATAGGAAATGCGCGTTCCTACGCGCGTTCTTGTGATTGACTACTGTGGTGTCAATCACAAAACGCGCGACAAACGCCCCAAAAAAAGCTCAGGTACTTGTTTATGCGTCGGGCGTTTTACAGCGCGTTCAAACGCGCTGTAAAACACTCAAGTGAGAACCAGGGCCATAGGAAAGCATTGGTTTTCATGTGTGGAACGTTTTACAGCGCGTTTGAACGTGCTGTAAAACGCTCAGGATTTGAACTTAGGGTTAGTGTCACAGAAGCAGCGTTCAGTCCAGGAAGTACTGCTGTATCAGGGAGTGTATTTCACGGATTGAATACGCTCGTGCGAAATTGACCATTATTGGAGTGCCCAAATGCTACTCTGACACATCAACATCCCCCACTGCAACTTTTTTGCACTTTTAGGCTGGGAACACACCTAAGCGTTTTGCAGGCATGCGTTTTTTCAAGCGTTTTTACGCGCGACAAACGCGCTATTGTATGCGCGTTTTTGTCATTAATGAACGCGCGTTTTTTGCGCGTTTTTGAGATTGACAGGTGCTAGATCCACTAAAAATGATTTACCTTTGGCAGTTTGGCCTGCTTTGGCCATTTGCGGCCACTCTTTCCATAGGCTTTTGCCTATATCTTCCCAAGCCTGCTGTCTGTATCTTCTATTTTTATATTTTGGGTCCTTCGTGTCATAAAGGCAGCGTTTTGGACGCACGAGCCTGATGAGGGTCTCTGCTTCACAGCCTGCTTCCTCCATGCTTGGGCCTAGGATTCTGTCTTACACCTGGGAGTGGCCTTTTTCAGCTGGTTGCCTAGTAAAAAACGCGCGTTCAGAGGCGCGTTTTTGGAACAGAAAATGCGCATTTTTTCATCTTTGCGCGTTCTAAAACAATCCTATGGACGGAAACGCGCGCAAAAACGCCCTAAAGAAGCGCAAGTAGAAGCGACAGCGTTAGGCGTTTTTCAGCGCGTTCAAACGCGCTGTAAAACGCCCAAATATGAACCATGCCCATAGGGAAGCATGGCTTTTCACATGTTATGCATTTTACAGTGCGTTTGAACGCGCTGTAAAACGCTTAGGTGTGTACCTAGGGTTAGGGTGGCTGCACACAATGCAAATTACACACGTTTTTTTCTGCATGGATTTCGTGCGGAAAACCTGCGGTATAAAATAGTACCAGCAAAGTAAATGAGAGTTGACAAATCTCATATACACTCAGCTTTTTTTCTTAGGGGCAAAAACTGACCTGTGTATTTTAAAGTCTGCAGCATATCAATTGTTCATGCAATTCTGTACCTTCTGTAGAGTGTTTTTTCCCATCGACTTCAATGGGATTGCATGTTTAAACAGAAAATCCATACTAAAAACCACATCAAAAGCACAATAAATAGTGCAGATTTAGGGCTTGTTCACACGACCATCTGGTTTTGCAGTCCGTTTTTCACGTATTCGTTGTTCCGTTTTTTGGATCTGTTGTTTTTCCGTTTCTGTTCCGTTTTTCTGCAAAAACAGGAACTTTATCATTGCAAACACCAAACACATGTGCAAAATGGATCAGCATGGATCCACAAAAAACGGATGACATACGGACATGTGTCCCGTATGCATTCCGCTTTTTTATATAGACCTATTGACTTTAATGGAGCCACTGAACGTGATTTGCGGACAATAATAGGACCTGCGGAACGTAAAAACGGAAATATGGAAATGGAGTGCATACGGAGTTCATTCAGTTTTTTTTGCGGACCCATTGAAATCAATGTTTCCGTATACGGACAGTATATGGAACGCAAAAAACACCCGTATACGGAAACCAAAAAACTTTTATGTGAATGAGCCCTTACGTGGTTGTTTTGCATGGTTTTGGTGCAGATTTCTTGGGAATTTTGTGCACACAAACCTTCACCATGTGCAGGTACCTGTGCATATTTTTGTACAGACAATCTGCAAGAAATCTGCCCAAAAAATGCACGCAAATCTGCAGTATTTATCGCAGTCTTGATGCGTTTTTAGTGCAGATTTTCATGTTGATTTTCTGTTTATGAATACAACTTAATTAATGTCTATGGAGAAAACCACTCTACAGAATGTTCAAAAGCACATGAACAATTAACATGCTGCAGATTTTAAAATCCTCACAACAGGTCAATTTCCGCACCTAAGAAAAAAAGCAAAGCATATTTTTAAAATCTCCTTCACTTTGCTGGTACTGTATTACACTGTGGTTTTTCCGCACAAAGAAAAAAACGCGTGAATTCTCCATTCTGTGCAGCCACCCTTAGACCCAGATGACATGCTCCACAGTTCTTAATGGGAATTGTGCAGTTACCTAATGGAATTGCTTAAAGGGGTTGTCTCATCATCGACAATGGGGGCATATTGCTAGTATATGCCCTCATTTTCTTATAGGTGCTGGGACCCACACCTATATCGAGAACGGAGCCCCGTAAATGAAGAAGGGCGCACTGAGCATGCAGAGCCGCCCTCCATTAATTTTCTATGGGGCTGTAGAAAATAGCCGAACGCTGGCTCGGCTATTTCCGTCGGCCCCATAGAAATGAATGGGAGCGGGGGCCTCGCATGCGCGGTACGCTCCCATTCACTTTTATGGGGAGCTGGCTTGGTGGTAGACAGACTGAAGTTCTCCAGCCACCACCTTGCAAGGCTCCATACTTGATATAGATGCCACACCTATAAGACAATGGGAGCATATCCTAGCGATATGCCCCTATTGTCCATGATGAGACAACACATTTAATCATTTAAAGCCCTGTTCACATCTGCATTGAGCTGTCCTTTCTTTTGGTCTGTCAGAAGAATAAAAAAAAGTGAAAAAAAATTGACTGTTATATGGATCCACTAATTGAAAGATACAAATGGAACATTCTCTGTTTGTATCTGTCATTCATTTATATAAAAAAAGAAGGTCCATTCTGTCGTACGTCCATTATTTTTGACGGAAAGAAAAGTCCTCCAGACAGGATTTTTTTATTTTGTCATAAATAGCGTGTACATAATGGATGAGAGCATAACGGATGCGCTAAAGCACACATAAAAAAAAAAGGGGCATAAAACAGTCACTTTTTCAATTTTCCTGTTCTTCTGACCAATCACGAGATTACGGCGCTCTGGCTTACTGAAGTCGGGGAGATTCTGAGGATGCAGGGCGGAGCTGGGCTTCTTCACGCTGGACTCATCTCAGGGACAGGACTCATCTCAGGTTCATTTGCATATGTACTAAAACTTTTTTTTTACATAATAAAAGCTCACAGAGCTATAGGGACTGGATATTATGGATGTGTTAGCGGCCATCTAGCAACTAATGTCCTCAGCTCTGTACACAAAATCCCGGTGACAGGTTCCCTTTAAAGGAGGTATTCCAGTTAGAGCGGCTGGTCGGGCATGCGTGCAGCCACTCCATTCATTTCAATAGGGATCCCAATGAAATAAATGGAGCTGCCATGTGCACATGCGATCGGCTGCTCCATTTATTTCAGGGGTGCTGCAGGAAATATGGGCCCCCATTCTTGTGATCAGTGGAGGTCACAGTTAGAGATGAGCAAATCGAATCCCACGAAGTGGAATTTGATCCAAATTTCCTGAATAAATTCGATTTGACTTGAAGCCTAATTTCCTTGTGCTTCGTGTTGGCAAATCGATTTAACCTGAAATAGTGTAAAAAACTAAAAAATTCATACTTACCTCCTTCATTTGCTCGCGACGGGCCGCCAGCCACCATCTTGATTGAAGATCTCAGACGAAATCCCTTGCGTGGTGACGTATGACATCACTACGCCCGCCGGCGTGATGATGTACTCTCAATCTGTGCGAGATTTCGCTCCAGATCATCAAGCAAGATGGTGGTGGCCGGCCCGTCGCGAGCAAATGGAGGCGGTAAATTTGATAAAAATTAGAAAAAAGAATATTATGTTAATTTCAGACGATTTTTACACTCAGATGCTGCAATCATGTATAAACGCTGCATCTGACGGGTACAATGACGGAGGGCAGCGCTATCGCTGCTCCCTGTCATTGCACCTGCCAAATTGAACTTCTCATAAATTCGCTCATCTCTAATCCGAGTGGTAGGACCTTCACCGATCTAACAGTTATACTCTATTCTGTGAATAGGGGATAACAACCTAGCCGGAATACCCTTTTAACCCTGTCCCTCCTGCAAATAGAATGAAGCAAACAATAACAAAGACCTTGGCTTTTCGCTGGTACACAGGATTCCATATGTATACTATAAGGATGCTTGTAACTTCTTACTGATGTGTCTCCTTCAGTCTGCAGGGGGAAAGGTACAAAGGGTTAAACTAAGGCCATGATTTTTGGGCTAGGGCTAAACAGCGACAAAAAGGGGACAATTACACTGCGACATGTATTACAATAATGTTGTGCAACATTTTTTGTAATGACAGTCAATGGTATGGCACTGTCGACACTATTGACTATCATAAAAAATGTTGTGCAACTGTTTGGCGACGCATGTCACTGTGTAGCCCTAGCCTTAAGCTCACTAGCTGTTCTGACCCGTGATCTTCAGTTACAAGGAGAGGAGCTTCAAGGCACACATGCTTCTCCCAATAATTAACTCACCAGCCAGGCAGGGGCAGGGTGCCTGAAAGTGTGATTCCACCTTGTGCTTGAGCAAGCAAGGTTAGTTTCAACCTTCTCTGTCTATGTGGCTGACTGGCTGTTACTTTGTCTGCCGGGGCTGCATGGCCTGGCTAAGAACACTGCATGCGTCCAGCATTGGTACTGCTCTACTGTGCGAGTGACTGGCCTTGTGAAGGAAAGCAGCAGGCAGCAAAGCAGCAGGCAGCTACTTTCATTAGAGGGACTCCTCGGCTCCTCCTCACTGCGTGGTCTTGTGGTATCCCCTTCCTGGTTGTTTGCATGCACATGTGGGCATTTTGGGCGGCGATGGACCCCACATAGACATCAGGCTTCTAACGCTCCCATTATGATCCACCATTGCACCGGCAACACATTAAGACATCTTTACCATAAAGCCAATTCCTGAGATTGAACTGTATTAACAGTAATGCCCAGTATTTTGAACATCAGACACAGGAATTGAAATTGTGATTTAGAACAAGAAGCTATCCAGAACAGAATATTACTGAAGCATATGAAAGGGCAGCTAATCAGGATAGAAAATCTTTACTCAATAAGAAAAAAAACACAAAAGAGACAAAAGTGCTTTGTTTTGTCATTTAAATATGGACCCCTAAATTATGATTAAAACAGTCATTCAGCAAAATTGGCATATCATAGAAAAATATATAGCCTTACAGGAACTTGTGACACACAAACTGATCTTTTCATTTCAGAAATGGAGAAATATTAAATGCTATGTACACCTTTGGGCGCAATTTTTTCTAATTATTGCATTGCACTCATTTTGAGCTAAAAATCAGTTTTGCAAATGATCTTTATAAAAAAATATGGAGTCCTTTTTTTCTGTACAGAGCTGAGATGCTCTAGTAGCAGCCTTTTTATTTTCTCTCTTTTCCGCCAGTTGGAATAAAAAAAATAATAAAAAAAAAAAATATATATATATATATATATATAGATAGTCCAGAAAAGCAGGCAGCACTCCAGGAGGTAAAATTCATGTGCGTTTATTGACCCAGTGCTCAATAAACGCACATGAATTTTACCTCTTGGAGTGCTGCCTGCTTTTCTGGACTATCTATATTATAAAGAACCGTGTTGCTGGCTCTTGTGGGACTTTGCACCCCAGTTTTTAGTGTGCTGCTTCTTATTTTCCTATATATATATATATATATATATATATATAGTATTCTGCATTCATCATTCACTTTTCCCTCTTCAGGCTGGCTCCATTACTAATTTGAAGTGTTCCCTGAGCTAGTGGGTATAGAATAGCTGATGTCTCCCATACACAGCACAGAGAAGAGGAGATACTGCTGTCCTATGTTTCTGTAGTGCCCCTCAGAAGCAGCAAGGAGCATGGTGAACATTATACACCAGTTCTAAATCAAGCACTGGGACGAGGCAGTAAAGCACTTAAAACTCCTCCTCCCTCCCCTCTCCATAAATCTATATGGGCAGTAGCTGTAACCTGATCCCTTGGTGAAGCTGATAAACCATCTTGTCTCTTAAGACAATTTTTACCAGTGAAAGGAGAGTGAATTGCAATTCCTTTCCTAGTCAGATATCTCACACAGCATGGCATAACATTAGGGACTCACTAATGTGATCATTTGGATTTATGTCCTACACTATGATGCTACACTGAGAAGGGGATTGCCTGGGACACACACTACCATGCAGCTACACTGAAGGGGGAAAAAATATTAATTTATTCATTAATTATTCCACAATCTGGGCAGTGATTTAGTTTTTTGGATTGGCAATTACTGGGCAGTTAAGGGAGTACGTTTTTACTACAGTGACACCCCAGACAAAGCATATGTGCAGAAACGCACACAGGGGAATACATTGTCCATGTGGCTTTCTCATACTATAGATGTTACTTGTATAACTTATTTGACATGTTGATATACTCTATTAGTGTTGTGCGAATCGAAGTGAAACTAGTTGAATTCAATCCAAATTACAGGAAAACTTTGATTCGCAATCAATCTGAATTTCCTCTCACTTCATTGTAACAAAGTGATTTTTTCCTAAAATGGCGGGTACATGTATTACAAAGTGAAAATAAGAAGCCTGGGAAGGAGATATGTCCCATAATTACATGCAATCGGCATGCCAATCGGCAGTTAGCCATCCCCTTTAAAAGCCCTATAAAAAGCATGATCACGCCCGCTCTCCACAATTTTACAGTGAACTGTGCATAGGGACAGATGTGCCAAGTGCTAGGGAGAGAGTTGAACAAAGACTTAATTGTAGAAACTTGGATAGGGACAGTGCAGGGACAGTGTAGGGCGATCGTAGGGAGAGCGTAGTGAGACTGCAGGGACAGTGCTGGCACAGGGCAGGCTTTGTATAATCACCCTGTGCGTCTTGTTCCACTGCTGTGCCATTCATTCTGAATCTGTTCTGTTTTACATAGACTGAATGTGTATCAGACCTAGTCTCAACAGCCGATCTAATATATCAGCGCATTTTCCTAGCTCATCTGCTGGGCAATTTATACTTAATCTGTTCTGTTATACATAGACTGATGTTATCTCCTTTTTTTGCCTTACCAGTACTGATCAAATGCTAAGATGGAGTGAAGACGGATGCTCAAACTACAGGATACGCTTTTTTTGGGCTGTTGTTCTGACAGATCTTCTGACTTGATGTGAACACAGCCTTACTGCTTACACCCTCCCCACTGTCATGGGGCCACTCCTTGAATTTTAGTCCACTGCACAGTTAAGTCCATGCCGATAAATTAGACCTGACGCCAACATTGACCTGTAAGGTCCCACTTCTGTTATTTGGTCAGTTACTTCCATCACTTACTTTAAGGAAAATTCAGGAGCCAAGGCCTACTCTCAGATTAGGTATCATGAATAGATCTGCACCTGTTCTGTGGATATGACACGCACCTGCTTTGGGCTAACAATTACTGACCAAATAAGTGTGAACTAAGCCTAATAGTGATGCACAGTCATTCCACATCTAACAGAAGGGATTCAAAAACATCTGTTTGCACTGCCATAACATGGATTAAAAGAACCTTTTTTTTCTCCACTACTTTATTGGCACTGCCCCCATGTCCTTATTTTGTTTCACTAAAAAGTCATTGGGACGTCTGCAGGGGCACGCAGTTTTTCTTTTTTTTGCTTTACTAAAAGCTGCGGTATGTTTTTTTTTTGTAGCTGGGGATTAGGTAGTAATGTTGGTTGCCTGTACGATGATGCACATGGCCATATATGTGACCTGGCTGTCATTCAGACGCACAGTAACTGTTTCGCTACAGGAAAGGACAAGCTATGCATGTTGATGCACTGCACAATGATGTACACTAAGATACATTCTCCCTGAAGTTTAACTGTAGAGTTGAGCGAACACCTGGATGTTCGGGTTCGAGAAGTTCGGCCGAACTTCCCGAAAATGTTCGGGTTCGGGACCAGAACTCGACCCGAACTTGATCCCGAACCCGAACCTCATTGAAGTCAATGGGGACCTGAACTTTTGGGCACTAAAAAGGCTGTAAAATAGCCCAGGAAAGGGCTAGAGAGCTGCAAAAGGCAGCTAAATGTAGGTAAATCCCCTGCAAACAAATGACTTAAAATAAAATAAAATAAATAAAAATGTATCAATATCAATTGGCAAGTTGGAGGAGGTGGAATAGGAGGTTGGGGTGGCATAAGGTGGGAATGCTATGGGAGTTGATGTTCTCATCACAGCCAAAAAGGATTCATGTCTGCCTGCAGTGCCACAGGCCTCATTCACAGACTCAGGGCCATGGCACCCGCAAAGAGAAGAGCGGTCCCATAACAGCAACACAGGCCTCAGGTCAACCTGCAATGGAACAGACCATTATCATTTATGTAGGCCCCTGACACCCAGACAGAGGAGAGGCAATTTGACTGTAAAAAGCGTTTAATGTCTCTCACCCAGACAGCAAGCAATTAAACTAAATATAGGCCACTGACACCCAGACAATGGGGCGGTCATTAGACAGTAAAAAGAGTTTAACCACTACCCGACCGCCTAACACAGGGATGCGTCCTGCGGCGGCCGGGTTATTCCTCCTTGACGCGCCGGTGCGTCATCTTGCGAGAGGCGAGATTTCCTGTGAACACGCGCGCGTTCACAGGATTGCGTCGGGAGGAAGTTTAACTACAGCCTGCCAGCGCTGATCATGCGCTGGCAAGCTGTAGATCTTAAAAAAACGCAGTCTAAATTGCATATCAGACGCTGTTTTGTAAACAGTGTCTGATATGCCTGCTGCCTGCTCCTCTGGTGGTCCCTTTTGCTTGGGACCACCAGAGGACACAGGCAGCTAAAGTAAGTGCACCAATCACCACACCACACCATCCCACCCCCCTCACTGATTAACCCCTGATCAACCCATGTCACCCCCCTGATCACCCCCTGTCACCCCCCCTGTCACTAATCACCCCCCTGTAAGGCTCACTCAGACGTCCGTATGTGTTTTGTGTATCACATACCGCTCCGCGGATCCGCAAAACACGGGTATCGGCAATGTGCTTTCTGCATTTTGCGGATCCGCACATTGCCAGAACTATATAGAAAATGCCTTTTCTTGTCCGCAATTGCGAACAAGAATAGGACATGCTCTATCTATAAAAAATTTTATACAAAGTTGACAATTTACAGAGATATTTCTCTCACCCAGCATGGGTATATGTAAAAATACACCCCAAAACACATTGCTCTACTTCTTCTGAGTACAGCGATACCAGATGTGTGCCACTTTTTTGCAGCCTAGGTGCGTAAAGGGGCGTAAAGTCCAACGAGTACCTTTAGGTTTTACAGGAATACTCACAATTTAGCCCCACCCAAAATGCCAGAACAGTAAACACACCCCCCATTTTGGAAAGTAGACACCCCAAGGTATTCACTGAGGGACATAGTGAGTCCGTGGGAGATTTTTTTTTTTTTTTGCCAGAAGTTAGCAGAAATGGAAACTTTATTATTATTATTTTTTTCCTCAGAAAGTGTCATTTTCCGCTAACTTGTGTTAACTTGTGAAAAAAAATGAAATCATACATGAACTCACCATGCCCCTCTGCGAATACTTTGGGGTGTCTTCTTTCTAAAATGGTGTCATTTGGGGGGTATTTATACTATCCTGGCATTCTAGCACCTGAAGAAACATGACAGGTGCTCAGAAAGTCAGAGCTGCTTCAAAATGCGGAAATTCACTTTTTTTGCACCATAGTTTGTAAACACTATAACTTTTACCCAAACCAATAAATATACACTTATTGCATATATTTTTTATCAAAGACATGTAGAACAATAAATTTAGAGAAAAATTTATATAGAAATGTAGTTTATACAGAAAGCAAAAAATGTCATATTTTTGCAAAAATTTCGGTCATTTTTTATTAATATCAAAAAAAGTAAAAATGTCAGCAGCAATAAAATACCACCAAATGAAAGCTCTATTAGTGAGAAGAAAAGGAGGTAAAATTCATTTGGGTGGTAAGTTGCATGACCGAGCAATAAACCATAAGAGTAGTGTAGTGCAGAATTGTAAAACGTGGTCTGGTCATTAAGGGGGGCTGAGGTGGTTAATATCTCCCACAAAGACAACAAATGATTAAACAACATATAGGCTCCTGACACCCAGACAATGGGGCGGTCATTAGACAGTAAAAAGTGTTAAATATCTGCCACCAAAACAGCAAGCAAGTACATGAAATTTAGGCCCCTGACACCCAGACAATAGGGCGGTCATGACAGTAAAAAGAGTTTAATATCTCCCACCAAGACAACAAATGATTAAACGACATATAGGCCCCTGACACCCAGACAATGGGGCGGTCATTAGACAGTAAAAAGTGTTAAATGTCTGCCACCAAGACAGTAAGCAAGTACGTGAAAGTTAGGCCCCTGACACCCAGACAGAGGAGAGAGGTCCAATAGCAGCAAAAGAGGCATCATGTCACCCACCAACGGAAAAGGCCACTTTTAGTTATTTAGGCCCCAGCACCCAGACAGAGGAGAGAGGTCCCAAAGCAGAGAATCAGGCTTCATGTCACCCACCAATGGAAAAGGCCACTTTCAGATATTTAGGCCCCTAGAACCCAGACAGAGGAGAGGTTCATTTAACTTTGGGTTGCCCCACAAAATAATGGTAAAATTAAAAAAAGATGATTCGATAAAGAAGTGCCCTGGAGTACAAGAATATATGGTTAAGAGGAGGTAGTTATAAATGTCTATTCTGCACAAGGGATGGACAGGTCCTGTGGGATCCATGCCTGGTTCCTTTTTTTATTAACGTCAGCTTGTCCACGTTGGCTGTGGACAGGCGGCTGCGTTTGTCAGTAATGACGCCACCTGCCGTGCTGAATACACGTTCAGACAAAACGCTGGCCGCCGTGCAGGCCAGCACCTCCAAGGCATAAAAGGCTAGCTCTGGCCACGTTCACAATTTGGAGACCCAGAAGTTGAATAGGGCCGAACCATCAGTCAGTACATGGAGTGGTGTGCACATGTACTGTTCCACCATGTTAGTGAAATGCTGCCTCCTGCTAACACGTTCCGTATTAGGTGGTGGTGCAGTTAGCTGTGGCGTGGTGACAAAACTTTTCCACATCTCTGCCATGCTAACCCTGCCCTCAGGGTAGAGAATTATGCTGTATTTTAACACTTACTGTAATATACCCTTTAACGTAAAGAAATACACTTGGAAATGCACGCTGAGTGTAATATACCCTTTTACGGACAGATTTACACTTGGCCTGCAACAGCTGGAACACCAGATTTTGGGTATTGCTATTTTGGCAATTGAATTTCACCCCAGAGCAAAATATATCCTTTGACGGATACTATTAAACTACTTGTCCAGCCACAGCTAGAACACCAGATTTACTGTATTTCTATTTTTGCAACTGAATTTCACCCCAGAAAATAATATATCCTTTGACGGACACTATGAAACTTTTCCAGTCACAGCTGGAACACCAGATTTACGGTATTTCTAGTTTTGCAACTGAATTTCATCCCAGAAAATAATATATCCTTTGACGGACACTATGAAAATTGTCCAGTCACAGCTGAAACACCAGATTTACGGTATTTCTATTTTTGCAACTGAATTTCATCCCAGAAAATAATATATCCTTTGCCGGACACTATGAAACTTGTCCAGTCACAGCTGAAACCACTGATTTACGGTATTGCTATTTTGGCAATTGAATTTCACCCCAGAAAAAAAAATATCCTTTGCCGGACACTATTAAACTTGGCCAGCCACAGCTGAACTCACTGATTTACGGTATTGCCATTTTGGCAATTGAATTTCACCCCAGAATAAAATCTATCCTTTGCTGGACACTATTAAACTTAGCCAGCCACTGCTGGGACACCAGATTTAGGGGATTGCTATTTTGTCAATTGTATTTCACCCCAGAAAAAAATATATCCTTTGCTGGACACTATTAAACTTGGCCAGCCACAGCTGAAACCACTGATTTATGGTATTGCTATTTTGGAAATTGAATTTCACCCCAGAAAAAAATATATCCTTTGCCGGACACTATTAAACTTGGCCAGCCACAGCTGAAACCACTGATTTACGGTATTTGTTATTTTGGCTATTGAATTTCACCCCAGAAAAAAATCTATCCTTTGCCGGACACTATTAAACTTGGCCAGCCACTGCTGGGACACCAGATTTAGGGGATTGCTATTTTGGCAATTGAATTTCACCCCAGAAAATTATCTATCCTTTGCCGGACACTATTAAACTTGGCCAACCACAGCTGAAACCACTGATTTACGGTATTGCTATTTTGACAATTGAATTTCACCCCAGTAAAAAATATATCCTTAGCCGGACACTATTAAACTTGGCCAGCCACAGCTGAAACCACTGATTTACGGTATTGCTATTTTGGCAATTGAATTTCACCCCAGAACAAAATATATCCTTTGCCGGACACTATTAAACTTGGCCAGCCACTGCTGGGACACCAGATTTAGGGGATTGCTATTTTGTCAATTAAATTTCACCCCAAAAAAATATATATCCTTTGCTGGACACTATTAAACTTGGCCAGCCACAGCTGAAAACACTGATTTATGGTATTGCTATTTTGGCAATTGAATTTCATCCCATAAAAAAATATATCCTTTGACGGACACTATTAAACTTGGCCAGCCACAGCTGAAACCACTGATTTACGGTATTGCTATACTTGGCTATTGAATTTCACCCCAGAACAAAATCTATCCTTTGCCGGACACTATTAAACTTGGCCAGCCACTGCTGGGACACCAGATTTAGGGGATTGCTATTTTGGCAATTGAATTTCACCCCAGAAAATTATCTATGCTTTGCCGGACACTATTAAACTTGGCCAGCCACAGCTGAAACCACTGATTTACGGTATTGCTATTTTGGCAATTGAATTTCACCCCAGAAAAAAATCTATCCTTTGCCGGACACTATTAAACTTGGCCAGCCACAGCTGAACTCACTGATTTACGGTATTGCCATTTTGGCAATTGAATTTCACCCCAGAATAAAATCTATCCTTTGCCGGACACTATTAAACTTGGCCAGCCACTGCTGGGACACCAGATTTAGGGGATTGCTATTTTGTCAATTGTATTTCACCCCAGAAAAAAATATATCCTTTGCTGGACACTATTAAACTTGGCCAGCCACAGCTGAAACCACTAATTTATGGTATTGCTATTTTGGCAATTGAATTTCACCCCAGAACAAAATAGATCTTTTGCCGGACACTATTAAACTTGGCCAGCCACTGCTGGGACACCAGATTTAGGGGATTGCTATTTTGGCTATTGGATTTCACCCCAGAACAAAATATATCCTTTGCCGGACACTATTAAACTTGGCCAGCCACAGCTGAAACCACTGATTTACGGTATTGCTATTTTGGCAATTGAATTTCACCCCAGAAAATTATCTATCCTTTGCCGAACACTATTAACCTTGTATATCAATGGCGAGAGACAGAACTGGATCACACATCCACAACGCTTAACCCTTTATATGTGCTATTCAGCTACAATACTATAGTAATAATCCCCCAGATCGCATGCAAATATTGGAGACATTAGTGTACGTTTTGATCAAAAGGTAATAATCCCACTCACCCCGTCACGGTTGTCTCCTAGAGTGGGTCCCTACTCTGTCCATAATCTGATAAAGGCTCCGTGCTGCATGGCGACACGTGGCATCATCCCAGCAGGCTGCAGTTACGCCAGCCAGCCAAAAAAGCACCACAACAACAAAGGCCACCATGCAGCACAGCACCGTCTGAACAGAAGCCTAATGCAACCTGCTCAGTACTAACAGAAACCAGGACTAACAGCTAGTGGGTCCATTACACTCTTATGCAGTATCTTGCTAATTCATTAAAACCACCTGTGGCAAGTGGGAGGAGTGCTGATACCAGGAATGAAAAAGAAAGATCCACAAATGTGTATCAATGGGGAGAGACAAAACTGGATCACACATCCACAACGCTTAACCCTTGATATGTGCTATTCAGCTACAATACTATAGTACTAGTCCCCCATATTGCATGCAAATATTGGAGACATTAGTGTACGTTTTGATCAAAAGGTAATAAGCCCACTCACCCCGTCACGGTTGTCTCCTAGAGTGGGTCCCTACTCTGTTCATAATCTAATAAAGGCGCCGTTCTGCATGGCGACACGTGGCACCATCCTAGCAGGCTGCAGTTAAGCCAGCCAGCCAAAAAAGCACCACAACAACAAAGGCCACCATGCAGCACAGCACCGTCTGAACAGGAGCCTAATGCAACCTGCTCAGTACTAACAGAAACCAGGACTAACTGCTAGAGGGTCCATTACACTCTTATGCAGTTGTTGTGGTGCTTTTTTGGCTGGCCCGCGTAACTGCAGCCTGCTGCTAGGAGACAACCGTGACGGGGTGAGTGGGCCTATTACCTTTTGATCAAAACGTACACTAATGTCTCCAATATTTGCATGCGGTATCGGGGACTAGTACTATAGTATTGAAGCTGAATAGCACATATCAAGGGTTAAGCGTTGTGGATGTGCGATCCAGTTCTGTCTCTCCCCATTGATATACAAGGTTAATAGTGTTCGGCACACTATTAAACTTGGCCAGCCACTGCTGGGACAGCAAATTTACGGTATTGCTATTTTGGCAATTTAATTTCACCCCAGAACAAAATATATTCTTTGTCAGACACTATTAAACTTGGCCAGCCACAGCTGAAACCACTGATTTATGGTATTGCTATTTTGGCAATTGAATTTCACCCCAGAAAAAAATATATCCTTTGCCGCACACTATTAAACTTGGCCAGCCACAGCAGAAACCACTGATTTACGGTATTGCTATTTTGGCAATTGAATTTTACCCCAGAACAAAATCTATCCTTTGCCGGACACTATTAAACTCGGCCAGCCACTGCTGGGACACCAGATTTGGGGGATAGCTATTTTGGCAATTGAATTTCACCACAGAAAAAAATCTATCCTTTGCCAGACAGCAGACAGTATTACACTTGGCTAGCCACAGCTGGAACACCAGATTTAGGGGATTGCTATTTTGACAATTGAATTTAACCCCTCAATAAAATATAGAAATTTCTATCTTGAGTTTCTAAGGGTGACAATAAGCACAGCCAAACCCCTGATGTAGGATATAGCAAAAAAACAAACTAGTATTGATGGATTTTTCTGGACTTGGTGGCAGCTTGTGCTGGTGCACCACAAGACACAAAATGGACGCCAAAATCACCCCAGAAAAAAGTGACAGAGAAACGCTCTGTGCAGCCTAAAAACCAGTGAGCAATTAACTAGCAGAAGTTGAATGATTCACAGCTGTAGATCGATCACTTCATTAGGTGTTTTTGCTGAGTTTTCCCTGCCTATTCTCGCCCTCACAGCAGCTGCATCCTATCCCTACACTAATCAGAGCAGAGTGACGTGCGGCGCTACGTGACTCCAGCTTAAATAGAGGCTGGGTCACATGCTGCACTTGGCCAATCACAGCCATGCAATTAGTAGGCATGGCTGTGATGGCTTCTTAGGGCAAGAAGTAAAGCTTCTTGCTTTACTTTTTGCAGTGCAGCCCTTCAGAAAGCGGGAAGAAATCACCGAACAACGGACCCGAACCCAAACTTTTTTGAAAATGTTTGGTCCGGGTCCGTGTCCTGAACACCCCAAAATTCGGTACGAACCCGAACTATACAGTTCGGGTTCGCTCAACTCTAATTAACTGCATGCCGGGGTAGACCTGATTGAACGTGCTTTGTGACAATTTAATTGAAAAAATTTGATGAATCGAATTCATCTCTATACTCTATATATTGCTTTGATGTTTTGCACTATAATTGCACTTCAGATTGTTACTATTAGTGATGAGCGGCAGGGGCAACATTCAAATTTGTGATATTTCACGAATATGTGGTAGAATATTTGTGAATATTCGTATTCGAAATTATTCTCTTGTATGCGAAAAATCGGCAATGAAATATGTGCGTTAATCGAGTAAGAGCAGGTTATAGGCAACTTTCCTATTGGGTTGACTTGCTAGAAATTGCGAATATGTAGAATAAAGTGATATATTTGTAAAAACTAATATATATATTTTTTTATCTGAACCCATTAGTAAATGTTATGGGTTCAGATGAAAAAAAAAGCTGAATATTCGTTTTAACGACTATATATAACTTCATTCGAAACATTCGCAAATTCTCGAAGTGCCGATATCCGCGATAAAAATTCACAATTCGAATTTTCGCGCTCAACACTAGTTACTATATATTGTTCTATTGCTACTTTGTGATATTTGACTGTTTCACTTTGGTTATTTAGCCATATGACCCAGGCAGAGGTTTTATAATGATAATGAATTTTATAAAAAATTATTTAATGACTGTATTAGCTTTTCCAGCACTCATTCAAGTATAGCCTAATATTATGTGGTTGAAGTGGAGTTACATCTCTATACTACAGTATGTTAAGACTTGGGCATTTGGTTTGTGTGTATACTCAGCTGTATTTGTATTGCATTTCATAACCTCATTCATTTGAATTTGATATTGGGTATGAATGGGCAAAAGCATCTATAGTTTTTATGAATTTATAAGCTAATTTTCTTTTTAATTATTCCAAAGTATCCACATCTGAAGCTTTACACTTCTGATAAATGTATCGAGTATTAGAGGGGTTGTTAAGAATTGTACTATTGATGGCATATACCTAGGATAGGCTATCAATATCTTATCAGTGGAGGTCTGACACCCAGTACCCCTGCTGATCAGATGTTTTGAGGTAGCTTTGCTGCCAGAAGTCTGTGCTGGAGCTACACAGCTTCATTAATTGTGTAGTGGACAGAGCTGATTACTGCATCAGAGCTACTGCAGAATAACTGGTCGGTGTGAGTGCATAGTGTCAGATATTGATGGCCTTTCCTGAGGATAGGATATCAATAGTAAAATCTAGGACAACCCTTTTAATAAATTGTGCGTGGATTATCCAAAACTATTTTGTGATTGGAATTTTGTAGCTGCAATCTCATGTGCATTGTGTGATTTATCAGATTAAATATCTTTCTACCTTTGCATTGTTGTTAATTCACATGTTTAATGATTAACAAAATTAAAATATTATAGAACTAAACAGTATTACTTTGAAATCTCGCCTCTCATGTTAAAAGGATTTTCCGACAGTTTTTTACTGATGACCTATTCTCTGGATAGGTCATCAGTATCTGATTGGTGGTGGTCCGACACCCGGGACTCCCACCAATAAGCTGTTTGAGAAGGCACGGCGCTTGCAGTAGAGCCACAGACTACTCCAACTTTGCCTAGGCCATGTGACGCCACGTTCATCAGTCATATTGCTTAGGCGCATCTCAGCCCATGGAAGTGAATGAGGTTTAGTTGCGATATCAAGCACAGCTACTGTATAATGTATGGCGTTGTGTCTGGTAAGCTGAGAGAAGGCTGCGGTGCTACTGGGAACGCTAGTGCAGGCACATAACAGGATCGCCTTGACGTTTGGCAGATGGGCCCAAATAATATTGTATAAAATGTATTTGCCAAGAATCTAAAATTTACAAAATAAGCGTAGCATTAGCACCAGAATATTGTTCCATAATTATGGCATTATTGTACTTTATTTAGTTTGCAGAGTGTTGTTGCATTGTATTTTTTTCTTCTTGTTTCTAGCCATGGCAGCGTGCACCTGCGCATTGGAATGTGCTGACTGACCCTCCTTTTCTTGCATTTGCATTGATTAGCTTAGAAGATACTGTGGGGCCTCCTGTACAATTTACACCAGTAGGAGTACATGAAGCAATGAAAGTACATTGTTCATCCCGTACTCCTGGCGACTGACAAATAACGTTTTAACGTTTCTGACATCAAGAAATCGTTGATGGCCTTTCTCTGTTCGTATAGTTGGTCAAACATATGGAGGGTGGAATTCCAATGGGTGGAACTGTCGCATATCAGTCTATGTTGGGGGATGCCGTTTTGCCGCTGCAGCTCAAGGAGGGTGTGCTTTGCGGTGTACAGGTGGCTGAATGCAAAGTTTCCTGGCCATTTTTAGGATGTCTTACAGATGGGTGGAAGACTTCAGGAACCACTTGACAACCAGATTGAACTCGTGTGCTTTGCACGGCACATGGCTCAGCCTTCCTTGACGCAGCGCTGACACCATGTTCTTCCTGTTGTCGTTCACCATGGTTCCGAATTTCAGTTGTCGCCAGGATTTGATTTCTTGATGAATCACATAGAGCAGTTCCTCCCCTGTGTGACTCTAGTTGTCAAGGCAAACCAGGTGCAGAACAGCATGACACCGCCGTGCATTGCACATGTGGTATGCTGGAGGGGCACTGTGACTTGTCTCTGCAGTGGAGGCTGAGGACATGGTGGACGATGAGGAGGCAGAGGCGGACATTGTCGCAGGACCAACGGCATGACAACGTTGAGGTGGAAGTGGCGTGACCTGGCCAAGTTGCTGGTGTGGCTTTGCAGGAACCACATTCCCCCAGTGGGCTGTAAAAGACATGTATTGTCCCTGCCCGTAGTTGCAGCTCCATATGTCGGAGCTGCCATGCACTTTGACGGGCTCAAGGACTGGCCCACCTTCTGTTCTACATATTTGTGCAGGGCTGGGACTGCCTTTTTCACAAAGAAATGACGGCTTGGGACTCTCCACATCGGCTCGACACAAGCCATCAGTTCTCTGAAAGGTGCAAAGTCCACCACTTGGACAGGGAGGGACTGCAGCACCAGCAACTTGGCCAGGAGCACGTTCAGCTTCTGCGCCGTTGTATGAGTGCACGCATACTGCTGTCTCTTGGCAATTATTTCGGTGATCGATTGCTGACGGAATGACTGACGAGAAGTAGGAGGAGGAGTATCAGGACCAGCAGTTGATGGAAATGACAAACAGCTCCCTTTGGCTGTGGTGGTGGAGCCTTGACTGCCTGATACCGAGTACGTGCCACCAGGTAATGCAGCATTTGCTTCAGCAGGCTGGACCACCACATCGGAGCCATGGTTCTCGCAGGCCACTGTATGGCGACGCTGCATATGTAGACGCAGGACCATAGTGCCAACATTGGCACCCGGGCCACACTTCACCCTCCACACACAAATTCCTGCTATGGCCACGTTCACCTCCCCCGGTGGCTTAACAAAAAACTGCCACACCGCCGAGTAGGTGATTTTCCCCCAACAATCCGCACTGACTGACTGCTTCCCGCGCTGCCTCCGTGAACCGCTGCACCACTACTTCCTGGGCAGGTAGGCTGCTGCGAAACAGGTGGTCTACCCTGGGCACGAAGTGCGTCGATATTTTTCTTTCTGTATTGAAATAGGCCAATAAACGCTTTCACATCAAATAACTGCAACAGTGAAGTGCGTATTTTTCTTTCTGTACTGAAATAGGTCACTAATCGCTTTAGCCACAAATAACTGCAACAGCGAAGTGCGTATATATTTTTCTTTCTCTACTAAAATAGGCCACTAAACGCTTTAGCCACAAATAACTGCAACAGCGAAGTGTGTAGATATTTTTTTTGTACTGAAATAGGCCACTAAACGCTTTTACATCAAATAACTGCAACAGTGAAGTGCGTATATATTTTTCTTTCTCTACTAAAATAGGCCACTAAACGCTTTAGCCACAAATAACTGCAACAGTGAAGTGCGTATATATTTTTATTTCTCTACGCAAATAGGCCACTAAACACTTTAGCCACAAATAACTGCAACAGTGAAGTGCATATATATTTTTCTTTCTGTACTGAAATAGGCCACTAAACGCTTTCACATCAAATAACTGCAACAGTGAAGTGTGTATATATTTTTCTTTCTGTACTGAAATAGGCCACTAAACGCTTTTACCACAATTAACTGCAACAGTGAACTGCGTATATATTTTTCTTTTTGTACTGAAATACGCCCATGAACGCTTTCACCACATATAACTGCAGAAGTTAACTACGTATATATTTTTCTTTTTGTACTGAAATAGGCCACTAAATTCTTTCAACACATATAACTGCAACAGTGAACTGCTTATATATTTTTATTTTAGTACTGAAATATGTCAATAAATGCTTTTACCATAACTTGGATCCCCAAATAATCTTACCCTGCACTTGTAAATCGCTTTTTCTTCACTATGAGGTTTTTTCTATCACTGCCCCTAGCGCCTTCTGAGGTCTCTCCCTGCACCAAGATGATGTGAAATGATTCCTCCTTATCCTTTCCTTGCATTTATAAATAATTTTTTCAGTTTTTTTTTTCACAATGAGGTTTTTCCTATTGCTGTCCCTAGTGTTTTCTTACGTCTGTCCTTGCACTCAGAATGCTGGAAAATGTCTGAATCCAAGATGGTCGCCGTATTTATAGGGATGTGACATCACAGGGCAGACTGGCTGCTGATTGGCTTCATGCATGGCATTATGGGTCATCCTACCTTTCCATGCCCCATGTCTTCACATATGTAGCCGCCATTTTAGGAAAAATTGTGATTCGTTACCATGAAATGTGAGGAAATTCGCATTAGTTGCGAATTAAAATTTTCCTGAAATTTGGAAGGAATTCCACTTGATCTTCGTCAGTTTCGATTACCTCATCTCTAGTTACAGACATTAAGACACCTATTAGGTATTGTTATAGTTTTTTTTTACATAATAAACCCATGTATAAAGGGGAAAAAGGTATGTTAGGCCTCTGGCTGCTTTTCAGTGGACAAAGGCGACTGACAGTGGGAACCGATTCCCTCTTTCTATCCTCTTTGATGCTCCGGTTACTAATAACTGTAGCATGTAAGGTGTTAAAATGCCAGGGTTAGCGATAATTTATAAACCTGAAAGCTGCAGCAGAAGTCTGACTTTGTGTATCAGTTGAGCTCCAGTTGAGTCCTCATGAGTACCGGGAATATCATCATGATGTATATTTCCATTGTGAAGCACAAACTGGCCCTTGTTCGTGATGGAGCGGGAAGCGGTTAAAGAAGTGATCCTGCACATCTGGCATGTGACAGTGGTGAACTTAAAAGGACTGAGTTCGCTTTGTTAAGCTGAATGCAGGATGTGCTCAGAAATTGTAGCATACAGAAAGTAGGTCCCTTTGTGTAGGTTGTGCCCAAAAGATGCCACAAAATAGACACAAGAATTATAAATAACATACGTTAGGTGTGTGTGGGGGGGGGGGTGGGCGCTATCACAAACTTAGCATTGGGGACCAGCAACATTTTTTTACACCACTGGATCCTATAGATTGTGGTTGCACAAACTACTGCTTGTCTACATCCAGTGCATTCATGCCCGAGCAAGGACTCACACTAGTGTTTTTCTTTAGTATATCTTTTTGATATCTGTATGAAACTGATGCATGTTAGCAACAGTTTGTTGCATAGAAATAAATTACATTTTTAAACCGATCAGTTTTTTATCTATGTAATCGGCTGTTTTCACAAAAAATGCTGCAAATATCAAACTGTATTTATATGGAAATTGGTTTATATACCATAATATAAGTAAATTGTTGGCTCAGCTTTGGTGAACTAGAATGATATATTAAGGGACTGCATAGCTGATATCAAACTAATATAAACCTTTCGGGGCCATTTATTAAGACTGGCGTTTTAGACGTCAGTCTTCATAAAGCTCCTGCTCTGTCAGTGGATTGCCGAAGTTATGTAGAGGCGCCGGTCTATACAAAACTTTGGCATATCCAGCGCTGAAAATGAGACGAGCCTACTGGCCTGTCCCCTTCCCTGCCCATACCACGCCCACTTTTTTAGACCTGGTGTGAGTGGGAAAAAGTCACAGATTGCCTGAAATCTGCAATCTGTGCCTGAAATATGCCTAATTTAGCCGTATTTCAGGTTAATAAATGACCGCCTTCATGTCTATCAATACCTTTAACATTAAAAATGTCCTGTTAGTAGAGCAGGTAATTCCTATGACTTGCCTATCATTGAGAAATGATGAGTACATTCTAACAGTTTTGTGAATTTCTGATTGGATCAATAATGTTTCTAATAGAAACGTTTCCAACGATATTTTATTAGACAACTGCCCTTATGAGAATTGGTGTCTTTGATTAAATCTTCACATGATTTTCTTGCTCCTGGTTCTGCTATAAATGTAAGCCTGAATACTGCATTATACAGAACCCTAGGAAAGAACAGTTCCACAGTCATTTAGAAATGCCTACACCTAGGAGTAGTAAAGCTGACTTTGTCATTTTGCATGACGGGTAGTTTCATTTTCTTATCAGGGTGCATTTTCTTCACAGTGCACAGAAGAAACAAATGAGTGAGAATTCAGCCCAGCTACGTCTTTGTGGCAAAAGGAATTTAATTGGCAGACTTTCACTTATGTCAGTTAAAATATTAAGAAGCTATGGGCATAAAACTACTCACTTTACATAGTTCGATATCAGTTTTCATAACCACACTATTCGCACACCTCTCAGAAGTGATATTACTGTAACACATAATGAAACCGTCTCTACCATACAGAAGACTTTATATCAGTTTGTAATCTCCAGCACTAAGAAACTTTGTAGAAACTTTCTCCCTCTTTTTATTTTAATTGATACAATGTTAGATATCTTTCTCTATATAATATTTAAGTAAATACAAGCCAAAACTCTAAGTGCATAATACAAGCAGTTGTATGTAGTATTTACTAATGTACTCTGCTGTCAAATTTCCTTAGCAAATGTTACTTATCCATGAGTGTTAGAAAATGTTAATGACAAAGAATTGTATAATAGTCATAAACATTATTAAAAAAAACTGGACTAGAGAGCTAAAGTACAGGGAGCTGAAGTAAAACCTCTACTCTGAGAGCAAGAAATAAAAAATGTACAATACCTTGACACAGCAGCAGCAGAAGGCAGGAGATGTAGTCTGTGACCTGTATGACATGGCATCGCTGCACAAAAACAGCTCTGCTGTTCTCTGCCTCTCCATCCCACATCCACTTTTAGACACTCCTCCAACTTGCTTAACTGGTTCAGTGACACAGTCCCTGTGCATCTAGGTATTGCTATGATAATCTCCATTTTGTGAAAAAAGTAGATTCACAAATACAAATATGAGATCATACATGTAAACCTGTGCGTATATATTTTTATATAAAATCTTCTAGCAAATAACAATCTACAATCACTTTAGACGTTATTGGTAGAGATGAGCGAAGTTATGGAAAATTACTTCATCACGAAGCACAGTTCTTTGCATGTAGCGGGTGCAATGACAGGGAATGGCAATCACACTGCCCCCCATCATTGAACCCTTCAGATCCCGCATTCATAGCTGAACGCAGCATCTGAGGCTACCCTTTAGGCCTTTCATGAGTTAATCAGGGTAAAACCAGACGGATCCGTTATGCTTGCTTATAGACTTCTATTATAACGGATCGAAACGGAATGCCTCTTAAAGGGTTCCTTTTTGATTTCTGTCTTATGGATTCGTTTTTTTTCCGTCATAACCATGTTATAACGGAAAGCCATAACGGAATGCATAACGGTGATGTGAACAAGCCCTTAATCGGGTAGATGCTGTCGGGGCCATCTTGAATGAAGACACCACACAAAATCTCACGCTGTGACGTGATTATGTCATCAAGCTGGCGGGCGTGGTGATGTCATACGTCACAGCGCGTGAGATTTTGCACATGATCTTCAATCAAATGGCTCCAACAGCCTTTTCACTCGCAAATGGATGAGGTGAGCATGTATTTTTTTGTTTTTACCTACATTTCAGGGAAAAATAATTTGTTACCACGAATTGATTCGGCTTCACAGCGAATCAAATTTTTTCTGAAATGAAATAGAAGTCAATTTGTTTGTCTTTGATTCGCTCAACACTAGTTATTGGTTTAAAGGATTATTCCAGATTTTTATAATTATTTAAATTCTCCTCCCTCTCCGCTCGACATGGGAACACTTACCAGAACCGAGTGGCAGGTAACCGGTAAGTAGGCTTGATTCCACAGGTGCGGTGGGGGCAGGAAGGGGTGGAATTTAAAAACATATAAAAAGTTTAAATGACCCTTTAAAATATATAAAGCTCTGCTTACATTGGTTTTAAAGAGTCTGTACCATCCATAAAGTGATGGCATTTGATATGTCTATGATCATGAGGGTCCAAACTCTGAAACCCTCCCAGATCATGAGAATGGGTTGCAGCATTGATTTAGTGTTGCGTCCTCCTCCAATGAGAGAGAGGCAGTGCAAAACTAGTGCTACAGTCCATTCATTCTCAGGATCAGTGGGGTTACTAGTAATTATACCCCCACTAAGATGCCATCTGTGATATGCATTTACATTATACCATAGTAATACCCTTTCAATGCTCCTCTTTATGGGGATCCACCCTGGATCTGGTTATATTTTGATCAATTGGAAATCTAATGGATTCCACTGGTTATGATGTAATGGTATGCATCAGATATCTTACTGGGTAACAATAGTTATAGTACAATAATTATAATACAATATTCGGCCTTTCAAAAAAAAAAAAAACTAAAAAAAATCTCTCTGGGAACAGAGGTCCAATAGATATTTAAATAGATGGTCTGTGACCACTCAAAATTTCTTCTGGGGGACCCAATGTATCTTAGTCTTAAACTGGATGCAAATATCCATAGTATCGATCCATAATCTCTGGTTTCATAATATGCTAGTTTACTTTTCACATTTATATACCGGTAATCAGCTGCCTTCCATGGCAGGTATTTATGTCATGGTGATGTCCAAAAAACACAAAAACATTTTCAGATTTATTTTGCATTGTTTAAACGAACACACTAAAGGTAGGAAATACTGCGTGTATGATATCAAAAATGGAAAATATGACATTATCGTATGTTTTCTTCCACCCACATTTTTTAGCTAAGCCTAAATATTCTAGTCAAAGCCTTTACCTTCCTGGAAGGACCTGTTTTCTCTTCTATGATGATACTAAGAAGCAGGTAGACAAATATGAGTGGCTGTGTGAGACATCTTGTGTAAAGTTTTTTTTTATGTTTTAACATTTGTGGACATGTTTGATTAATACAAAAACAATGAATAAAAGTCATGCAAAGAATAATAAATGAACTTTGTAATAACGAAGGTAAAATTCACAGATATACTATTTCCTTTAATTAAAAAAAGTAAATTGGCCTTACCTGTATCATTACCTTATAGCCTATGGACACCTTGCATATTTTTTTATTTTTATTGTTCATCTGTTTCCTAAATGCAAAATTAATAAACTAAATAGTCTTTATTAACCCCTTGGGTCACCTTGGTGTAACTGTACGCCCAGGTGAACAGTAACTTGGCGCACCTTGGTATCTCCGCGACTTATCGAGAGTGGTGAATGCCGTAAAATAAAAATGGATGATAGGATTGCTCTTATTATCACCTCACCTCCCGAAAAAAATGGAATAAAAAGAGATCAAAAATTCATATGTACACCAAAATGATACCAATAAAATCTACAACATGTCCCGCAAAAAAAAAAAAAGACCTCACACAGCTACCTTGGTGAAAAAATAAAAATGTTATGGATGTTTGTATATGATCTTGCAAAATATCTTTGTTTTTAACACAATACTGAATTTATGCTGAAAAAGTAGTAAAACATAAAAAAAACTATATAAATTTGTTATAACCATAACCGTATCAATGCACAGAATAACATTATCATATACTGCATGAGGAACCCCATAAAAAATAAAAATTGAAAACACTGACAGAATTGAAATTTTTGCACACTTTGATCTCCCAAAAAATGCAATAAAAAAATGATCAAAATGTCATATGTACCCCCAAATTGTACCAAAAACTTTAGCACATCCAACAAAAAATAAGCCCTCACATCTCAGTCAATTATGGCCCTTAAATCAGTTTCCGCAAATTCCATGTTAGGAAATGCAGATGCTGCTACTTTCCTTTTGAACCCTGCTATGTGCCCATGTGCCCATATGAGGTGTTGCCGTATTCAGGAGAAAATGGGTAACAAATTATGGGGTGCATTTTCTTCTGTTGCCCCTTGTGAACATGAAAAATGTGAGAGAGTAAAGCAACAATTTCTTATAAAAATTGAATTTTTAATTTTCGCAGCCAAGTATTTCTGAAATCTATAAAACGGGTTATTTTTGGTAGGTTTCCGTTTTTAGGGTATCTCAGGATCCCTTTAGATGAGACATGGCTCCCAAAAACTATTCCAGCAAAATCTGCCCTTCAAAAACCATATGGCCCTCCCTGCCTTCTGAGCACTGCCGGGTGCGCATGTAGAGGTTTATGTAAACTGCAGAGTTTCTAAAATCAGTTTTGAATAACTTGAGGGGTGTAGTTTATAAAATTGGTTAATTTATGAGTGGTTTATGTTATGTAAGGCCCTCAAGGTGACGTCAGAACTGAATTGGTCCTTAAAAAAAGTCGGTTTTGAAAATCATATAGAAAATTTGAAAAATTACTTCTAAAATTCTAAGCCTTCTAACATCCTAAAAAATAAAATGTCATTAACAAAATGATGCCGACATAAAGTAGACACATGGTAAATGTTATTTAATAACTATTTTATGAGGTATCCCTATCCACCTAATTTTAACACGTTGAAATTTAAATTTAGAAAATTAAAATTTTTTCTAAATTTTACATTTTTTATAAAATAAATATAAAACCGATCGACTCCATCTTAGCATTAACATGAAGAAAACTGTTTTACGAAAAAACTGTCTCAGAATCGCTTGGATACGTAAAAGCATTTCAAAGTTATTACCACTTAAAGTGACACATATCAAAGTGGGTTCGCACTACCGTTATGGCAGTTTTCAAAAACAGCAGCATCCTAGACACACAGATCCAGCATGTATAACTACGATGGACCCAACCATGTAAAAGATTCTAAAAACAAGAGCAGGCTGCAAACTAATTAGGGATTCTTAAAATTGATGAAGAAATGATGATAGAAAATTCAGTCTGGATTGAATCTACTAGTACAGTATGTTTAGCTTAGGATATTGCATCTTTAGCAAATGTTGGTTGCTGGCAAGGACTCCGAACGTCATATGCACAGATCGCACAGAAGTCCAGCTGATACCAATCAAGAAGCTTGACCAGCAGGCCAATTAGGAAGCAATCAAAGCCTCTAGCACCCTATTTAAGTTTCCATTGTACTTTTATGTGTAACCATTATTGTTCCTACAACCAGGAATGATGCTAGATTGTGATATCAAATTTTTTTTTTCCACTGACCAGACTTTTCTTTACTACACTCCTGGATTAAGATTGTCTCGTCTGCATTGATTTTTAACTCCAGACTGCTCCACCTCCTGTTTTTCAATCACTTTGTCACTAGTAGTACCATTTGTTTTAACAGTATACTGACTTAGACTCTAAAATTGGAATGAGTTTTGGCCTGACACCTCTATTTCTTATTATCCACTAGACTTTGTTTTTAACTTTCACGCTCTACCTGCTTGCTCTTGCAGCTAGCACCCGTTCAGAGAGAACCCCCAGCATTGAAGGCCAGATCTCTGTATAACAGTTAAAGGGTGAAGGGTATCAGTTCTGTGTAATATATTCATGGTCAAAGTGAAACATGGCAAGTAAATCCCTAACATTCAGTAAACAATTGTGTTACATGATATACATGTGATGTGTCAGCACACAGGACACATATTATAGGACTAGTTGTGGAATAATGATTTTCAATGTGGTTATTAGAGTAACTACTGTACATAACTGTGTGTATTTACATGACTGCCTGTCTCTAGGTGATTTGTAAAACGGCAGACTATCTCTAGGTAATGTAAAATGGCTGCCTGTCTCTAGCTCATGTTGTCACTGTGTTAATACATTTTAGTGTTAAAAAAAGCTAACACAACACACACATCTGTTTCTACACAAACACTGAGTTGTTTCCATAGTGACATGGTATATACAGCATATGTTTTTCTCCCCAATACACTACTATTCACCAGTTAGGTACCTGAGCTAACTGACAGCCAGTTCACATGTAGGGTTGCCAAGCGTTCAGAAATTTCTAGACAGTTTGTAAAAACAGGTGACTATTTTCTTGTGTCTGTGAAACAAAATAGCTGTGTCCCTGATTTTTTAGGCTGGTGGTACTTGACTAGATTATTTTGGCGGTAATTATCATCGTTTTACAGCTCACGGTAAATGCTGGTAATTAGTTCTTATCAGTAAATTGAGCTATACAAATGTATTACTTATAATCTTTACAATTTATTATAGTTTAACAATTTGTCCGTAAAAAATGTTGACTAAAATGGGCTGCAACATTTTTTTTTTTTTTAGGCACAGGTTATTTTATTGATATACTAAAGATCTGCAAGCAACATTTTAAAGATATGTATATTAGAAAATTGTTCAACATCCTAATTATTAAAACAAGAACACCCCTTTAAATTGCTTTACTGTATACATCCTCTTTAATACCACATTGTATCAGTATCAGCACTATATTTTAAATCTTCGTGAATGCTGATTTTCGCGATAAAAATTCGCGATTAGAATATTCGCGATCAACACTACATGCAAGTTGTAACCGGGAAGAGAAGTTGCATAGTTAATGAAAGTGGAGTCTGCCTGGCGATGCTGGTAGTTGTAGTACTCTCCTCTTATACACCTAGGGTAGCCACTTTTCCCAACAAAAAATACTGGCCAAGTTGAGCCACACCCCAAAGGGGGTGTGGCTGTGAGGGAGTGGTTTAACACAGGGTGTTATGTCGCTATGTCATAATGTGGCTCCAAGTATTTAATAGTGCCCCCATTATTGCCCCCCAGTAATATTAATGCCTTCATTAGTGCACCCCAAAATGGATAATGCCCTCCAGAATTGATAATGCCCCCATTGTTGCCCCAGTAATAATAATGCCCCCCTTAGTGCCCCCAGTAATAGTAATGCCTCCATTATTGCCCCCCAGAATTTATAATGCTCCATTAGTACACCCAGTAATAGTAATGCCTCCATTAGTGCCTCCCAGAATTAATAATGCCCCATTAGTGCCCCCAGTAATAGTACTGCCTCCCATTAGTGCCCTCTAGTAATAAAAATACCCCCATTAGTACCCCCCAAGTACTAGTAATGTCTCTATTAGTGCCTCCCAGTAATAGTACTGCCCCCAGTAGTGCCCTCCAGTAATAGCAATGCCCCCTTTAGTGTCCCCAGTAATAGTAATGCCCCCATTGGTGCCCCCAGTAGTGCCCCCTAGTAATAATAATGTCCCCTTCTCTGCAAAAAAAATAAATAAATAAAAAAACGCACCTAATCCATTTGAAGTGAACACTCTCTGCTCAGTAGAAGCTCAGGACAGGACCTGCGATCCAGTATGATGACGTCTCACAGGTCTTGTCCTGCACATCCAGTCCGCAGCGAGTGTTCACCACAGCTCGAGCAAATGGAGGTGAGTTTATTTTCTTCTCAACAGAAAAGTGGGGGGGGGTGGGGGGCTGGAGTTAAAGACTGTACTAACGAGGGCTCCACAATAGAAGTGCTCATTATTAACAGTCCTTATAAAAAAAAAATACTGGCTTGCCCGGTGAGATACTGGCTGGGTGGCAACCCTATGTACACCCTGCTAGGAATATCCTCTGATATGTCATAGAAATGGCTTGGACATGCTGGGAGTTGTAGTTATCTTTCTCTCATCTTATACCTCATTCTGTAATGTCCTCTGATATCACATAATAACAGCATGGACTTGCTGGGAGTTGTAGTTTTCTCCTCATGCCTCATCCCTAAAATGTCCCCTGATGTCCTGTAATAAACACCTGGACATGCTGAGAGCTGTGGTCCTCTCCTTTTGTACCCCCTCCCTGTAATGTCCTCAAATATGACATAATATTAACCTGGACATGCTGGGAGTTGTAGTTTGCTACTCTTAAACCTCCACCTGTACGGTCCTCAGACGCTGGTACATAGATTACGCTTTCCATACTGGGTATTGTATTATCACCCACTGTCCTAGGTACGATTTTCTCCCTTTGGGGGATATGAAAGTGGTTTCCCTGACTGCAGTGCTAAGTATGAAGCTGATTGGTGGAGCAGCAGCGAGTGGGAACTACAACTCCACCAATCTATGCAGTCACACACTCTCCAGCAGTGCCAACTAGGAAGCAGGAGAGCTGTAACTACTAGCCAACCGCCTCCTGCCCCTGGCCCCTGACTAACCTAAAGCTGAAGTCTGAACACTGCAGCAGCCACACTGCCCCCCAAAGGCAGAAGAGAACTGAAGGACCAAAGTCTGACTCAGGCCTGAGGTAAGTTTCTACATATCAAAAGTTTTTTGAAAAGTGAGTGACTCTTTAAAGAGAAATAGTTAAATATTAAAGGCGGCATTGCTTCAAGAAAGAAAAACAGCAGTGAAGGATCCTCCTCATTTTGATAGACACCAATTTATAATATAGGGTGGCCCATGAAAAAGTAGTCTACCTCCAATATCTCCAAATAAAACTGCCTAATAGTAAGGCCTCTTGCACACGGGCGTCATGTTTGACGCCCGGATAAGAGGCGGGTGCGTTGCGGGAATATGTGCGTTTTTCCCACGCGGGTGCAAACGTTTGCAACACGTTTTGCACGCGCGTGAGAAAAAACGCCATGTTTGGTACCCAACCCGAAGCCGGACTTCATCACTGAAGTCCGGTTTCGGGTCTACTGGAGAATTGATTATTTCCCCTTATAACATGGTTATAAGGGGAAATAATAGCATTCTTAATAAAGAATGCATTGTTTAATGAAGAGGAAGGGGTTAAAAATAATAAAAGTTAACTTACCTTAGCCACTTGATCGCGTAGTCGCGATCTGTCCTCTCTTTCCTGCAGCATCTATGAGCTACAGGACCTGTGATGACGTCACATCACATGGTCCAATCACATGGTCCATCTTACCATGGTGATGGACCATGTGATTGGACCATGTGATGTGACGTCATCACAGGTCCTTTAGATCATAGATGCTGCAGGGAAAGAGAGGACAGATTGCGACTACGCGATCAAGTGGCTAAGGTAAGTTAACTTTTATTATTTTTAACCCCTCTCTCTTCATTTAACAATGCATTCTTTATTAAGAATGCTATTATTCCCTTATAACCATGTTATAAGGGGAAATAATAGAGATTGGGTCCCGTTGCTAAGCAACAATGCGGGAAAATCGCAACGCATCCGCACTTGGTTGCGGATGCTTGCGATTTTCCCGCAGTCCCATTCACTTCTATGGGGCCTGCGTTGCGTGAAAAACGCAGAATATAGAGCATGCTGCGATTTTCACGCAACGCAGAAGTGATGCGTGAAAATCTCCGCTCATGTGCACAGCCCCATAGAAATGAATGGGTCCGGATTCAGTGCGGGTGCAATGCGTCCTCCTCACGCATTGCACCCGCGCGGAAAACTCGCCCGTGTGAAAGGGGCCTAAATCTTAGTTGTCCATAGCAACCAATCAGAGCTCAGCTTAAATTTTTTCAGAGCCCTGTAGGAACTGAAAGCTGAGCTCTGATTAGTTGCTATGGACAACTAAAACAGATTTACTATTAGGCAGTTTGATCTGGAGATATTGGAGGTGGGCTACTTTTTCGTGGGCCACCCTTTATGTTTATCTTTGTACTTAAGGAATTGTGAAGAAGAGCAACTACAATGCATTAAGAAAGTCTTCAGACCCTCTCAGTTTTTTCGCGAGAAAATGCTTGATTTTCAGCAGATCAATTATACAAGCCAATTATCACGAATGAGTGTTCCTATGAACATTGGCTCGAGATAATTTGCCGATTATCATTAGTGTTGAGTGCGAATATTCGAATAGCGAATTTTTTTGCGAATATCGGCACTTCGCTAATTCACAAATATTTCGAATATAGCGCTATATATTCGCTATTTCGAATATTCTTTTTTTTTTTTCTTTAAGTTGTTAATCCTTGTTGCTCTCTGGTTGTCTTTCCACTTCCCAAAAGCTGTTCTTACCTGTCCGGAGGATTCCTGGCTCCCTGCCCACTCCAGTCAATGCCCTTTGCCGCTTCTGCCGACTTCACGTATGCATGGAGCATCCCCATCACAATAGGAACGCCTCCATGCTAAAATGTACTGTCGGATGTGAGAATCACAATCTCACAAATTTGACTAAGTTGTATTCGCAATGCGATTAATATAACCTGTATTACTTGAATTGCACAGTCAACTTGCATCTGTGTAGAATTAACTAATATTGAGAATATAGCACTATATTCTCGATCTTCATTATATTCTAGCAAGTCAACCATTAGGAACCCAGCTCGAAGTTGAATTCGCAATGTGAACATATACTTGCATTACGAATTCAACTTAAAGCTGAGTTCCAAATGATTGGCTAGCTAGAATATAACTAAGATTGAGAATATAGTGCTATATTCGATATTCGTTATCTTCGTTATATTCTAGCATAACAACCATAAGAAACTCAGCTCGAATATAGCACTATATTCTCAATCTTCATTATTTTCTAGCAAGCCAATAATTAGGAACTCAGCTGTAAGTTAAATTCGCAATGCGAGTATATGTTCGCATTGCGAATTCAAATTAGAGCTGGGTCCCTAATGATTGGATTGCTAGAATTGACGAAGATAACGAAGATATCGAATATAGCACTATATTCTCAATCTTCGTTATATTCTACTAATACAACCATTATGAACTCAGTTCTAACTTGAATTCGCAATGCGAGTATATGTTCGCATTGCGAATTCAACTTAGAGCTGAGTTCCTAATTATTGGCTTGCTAGAAAATAATGAAGATTGAGAATATAGTGCTATATTCGATATCTTCCTTGATTCTACTAAGCTAACCCAATAGGAAATTTGCCTGTACACACTGTTTAAAGTTCAAATCGCAATATGCGAATATAAATTTGCGTAACATTCGCAATATATAGAATAATGACGAATATTCGATTTTGACGAATATATAACGAGTATTCAAACAAATATTAGCGAAATATCGCAAAATCGAATATGGCCCCTCCCGCTCATCACTAATTATCATGTGGTTTAATAGGAGCTTTGGGATGCCTTTGAATTAGTATTAGAATTGAATAAATTACTGTAAACACTTCTGTAGGCATCCTGGTTAGTAACATAGAAGGCCTTTTACGAAGATCCGACAGCACCACAGCAACTCCACCAGAGGTCAGAATAGAAGATCTGGAAAGAAGGTCTATATCTGGCAACAAGGGAAGCAGAAAGGGAGAATATATAGTAGCTGGGAGTGGCTGACAAAGAACAGCTGAAAGGAAAATCTACAGATTCCTACTTGGGAAAAAAAGGATCGCAAACCTAAGCAGGAAAACCTGGACCGAAATCCATTCCCACCACTAGGTTATGGAGCGATTTTTTGAAACCGAGTGAATAGACACCCCTGCAACCTTCTGAGTCAGGGGCGTAGCTAATTGCTCATGGGCCCCGGTGCAAGAGTTCAGCTTGGGCCCCCCTTCCCTCAGTGCTTTGTGTGTCTTCTTATGCAGCACAAGGGTCTTTGGGCCCCCTCAGGCTCCTGGGCCCAGTAGCGACTGCTACCTCTGCACCCCCCATAGCTACGCCCATGCTTCTGACCCCAGGCACAACAGGGTCAGCGATAGGTTGTGACACTCTCGTGACAGTACCCCCCTTTCTACGAGGGGCCACCGGACACTCAGAACCAGGTCTCTGTGGATGAGAAATGTGGAAAGAACAAATTAAATCTGCTGGCATTTACTTCCGACGCTGGCACCCACATTCTTTCTTCCGGGCCGTAACGGCTCTAACGCACCAAATATTATAGGTATCGACGGACAAAACGAGAATCAACAATTCTTGCCACCTCAAACTCCAAATTGCCATCGACAATAATTAGAGGGGGCGGTAACAGTGATTGTTCTGGAGGTGCAACATACTTTTTGAGCAACGATTTATGAAATACATTATGAATTTTCAAAGCTTGATGCAGCTCCAGGCGAAATGCACTGGGTTAATGACGGCAACTATTTTATAAGGACCAATAAACCTAGGACCCAATTTCCAAGACGGAATATTTAACTTAATATTTCTAGTCGACAACCACACAGTCATTCACCCCTAGGTCCAGACCTGGTGAACATTTTTTATCAGTCATATGTTTATATCTGTCTATATTTTTTAAATTGCTTTGAACCTTTCGCCATACAGAAGAGAGTGATGATGTAAACCATTCTTCCTCAGGGATCCCAGGAGGTTCCCCCTCACTGAAAGTTGAGGATAAACACTATATGCACCAAAAAATCGTGACTTACCAGTTGATTCTTGACAGCGATTGTTTATAGCAAACTCTGCTAAAGGTAAGTAAGATGACCACTCCTCCTGATTTTCAGACACAAAACACCAAGGTAAGTCTCTAGGTTTTGGTTGGTGCGTTCGGTCTGGCTGTTTGACTGTGGATGGAAGGCTGAGGAAAAGGACAAATGTATCCCAAGATGAGAACAAAAAGCTCTCCAGAATTCAGAAATAAACTGGGTTCCAAGATCCGAAACAACATCGGAAGGAACCCCGTGAAGCTTCACTATTACACTGATAAAAACCTGAGCCAGGGTTTTAGCATTTGGCAACATGGATAAGGCAATGAAATGCACCATTTTACTGAACCTGTCTACTACTACCAGGATAACCGTTTTACCAGCAGATACTGGTAGGTCAATAATAAAATCCATCGACAGGTGTGTCCACGGCCTGTTGGGTATGACCATTGGCAACAGAAACTTTGCCGGATGAGTAGGAGTGACTTTAGCGCATACACAGGTTATACAGTTGGACACAAAATCAACTACATCCTGGAGCAACATTGGTTACCATAAACAACGAAACAATAGCTCCGAGGTTGCCCTACTACCTGGGTGCCCAGCGAGTGCAGAATTATGATGTTATTTTAATATTTCAAGGTGCAAATTCAAGGACACAAACAACTTTCCTGGGGGGCAGGAGACCAGGACGTCCCCCTGAGCCTCCAACACCATCCCTTCCAGGTCTGAGTGTAACACAGAGTCTACCACCCCCTTTTGTAAAATCGGCACCGGATCGTGGGATAACGCATCAGCTTTGGTATTTTTTGCCCCCGGATGATAGGTGATAACAAAATTAAACCTGGTAAAAAACAAAGACCACCTAGCTTGTCTAGGGGTAAGAAGTTTCGCAGATTCAAGGTATAATGTTTTTTTATGATCCGTAATCACCGTGACGGGATGAGCTGCCCCCTCTAAAAAGTGATGCCATTCCTCAAATGCTAATTTAATAGCTAAAAGTTCCCTGTTGCCTATATCATAATTCTTCTCAGCTGCTAACAATTTCTTAGAAAAGAAAGCACAAGGACGCCATTTACTTGGAGACGGACCCTGGAACAGTACAGCCCTCACCCCCACCTCCGATGCATCAACCTACACAATAAAAGGTTGAGAAACATTTAAGCTGGACCAGTATGGGCGCTGAGGTGAAACTCTCCTTTAGAGAGGAAAAAGCCAGTTTAGCAGCGTCAGACTATTTAGAAAAATCACTCCCCTTCTTTGTCATGTCCATAAGGGGTTTGACAATCGCAGAATAATTCTGAATGAATTTTCTATAGAAATTGTCAAAACCTAAAAAACGCTGCAGAGCTTTTAGGTTCTCGGGAAGATCCCATTCTAGGATCGCGTGGACCCTCTCTGGATCCATACGGAACCCCGAAGCTGATAGCAGATACCCCAGGAATTTTACTTCCTGTATGGCAAATACACATTTCTCCATTTTAGCATATAACTTATTCGTCCGTAAAATCTGCAACACCTGCCTGACATGTGCCTAGTGTGTCTCCAGATCGGGTGAATAGATCAAAATATCGTCAAGAGATATCACCATGAATCTGCCGATAAGATGACCACAGATATCGTTGACAAAGTGTTGAAAAACAGCAGGAGCATTAGTCAGGCCAAATGGCCTGACCAGGTTTTTATAATGCCCCTCAGGAGCGTTAAAGCTGTCTTCCAGTCATCCCCCTCTTTAATGCGAATCAGATTGTAGGCTCCCCTTAAATCCATTTTGGAAAACCATTTCGCACCTGCAATCTGATTAAAGAGGTCAGGAATGAGAGGAAGAGGATAGGGATCTCAGATAGTTATCCGATTTAGTTCACGAAAATTTAGTTCACGAAACTAATATGTCCTTTAGCCAGACTCTCGGAAATATAGTCCTTCATGGCTTGTCATTTGGTGCCAGAAATATTGTACAGTTGTGTTCAAAATTATTCAACCCCCAATGCTGTAAAGGGTTTTAGGGAATTTAGTGTACATTTGTAATTGTGTTCAGAATGAAATCTTACAAGGACTTTTTAAAGAACCAAATGCAACTAAAATGACATTAATTGTTTTTGTAATACAGTATTAAATGTTTTTTTTGTGATTTCTTCATTGACACAATTATTCAACCCCTTAAAGACTACCACTCTTAAGAACAGAGGTTCATTCAAGTGTTTTCGATCAGGGATTGAAAACACCTCTGGATGTCAAGAAAAAGCAATCAAGCATAATAAGCACCAATTCGGCAGATTTAAAATGACTGTGATACTCAGCTCCTTCTAGACATTTACTGGTGTGTTTACAGTCATGGTGAAGTCAAGAGAACGGTCCAGGAAGACAAGAGAAGAGGTGATTTCTCTTCACAGGAAGGGCAATGGCTATAAGAACATTGCAAAGATGGTAAACATACCAAGTGACACCATAGGAAGCATCATTCCCAAATTCAAGGCAAAGGGCACTGTTGAAACGCTACCTGGTCGTGGCAGAAAGAAGATGCTGACTTCGACTGCTGTGCGCTACCTGAAGCGCAAAGTGGAGAAAAGTCCCCGTGTGACTGCTGAGGAACTGAAAAAAGATTTGTCAGATGCGGGTACTGAAGTTTCAGCTCAGACAATAAGGTGCACACTGCGTAATGAAGGCCTCCATGCCAGAACTCCCAGGCGCACCCCCTTGCTGTCTCCAAAGAATAGGAAGAGTCGACTGCAGTATGCCAAAAGTCATGTGGACAAACCACAAAAGTTTTGGGATAGTGTTCTGTGGACTGATAAAACAAAATTAGAACTGTTTGGGCCCATGGATCAACGCTATGTTTGGAGGAGGCCTATGAAGAAAAGAACACCTTGCCTACTGTGAAGCATGGCGGGGGGTCAATCATGCTTTGGGGCTGTTTTGCTTCTACAGGTACAGTGAAGCTTCAGCGTGTGCAAGGTACCATGAATTCTCTTCAGTACCAGGAGATATTGGATGAAAATGTGATGCAGTCCGTCACAAACCTGAGGTTTGGGAGACGTTGGACCTTTCAACAGGACAATGATGCCAAGCATACCTCCAAGTCCACTAGAACATGGTTGCAGATTAAAGGCTGGAACATTTTGAAGTGGCCATCGCAGTCACCAGACTTAAATCCGATTGAGAACCTCTGGTGGGACTTAAAGAAAGTAGTTGCAGCGCGCAAGCCTAAGAATGTGACTGAACTGGAGGCTTTTGCCCATGAAGAATGGGCGAAGATACCCGTAGATCGCTGCAAGACACTTGTGTCAAGCTATGCTTCACGTTTAAAAGCTGTTATAACTGGAAAAGGATGTTGTACTAAGTACTAAGATTGAATGTCACTTGGGGGTTGAATAAAACTGATAATGATGTGAGCACAGAAAATACATTTGTGGTTATTTCATTATAAATGTTATGTTATATTTGTCTGACTTACAAGTGCCTCTTTGATTTAATTGTAAACAAGATGACTGAAATGATCAAAATCAATGTCAAACTGGCCAAAACACTCAATTTCAGTGGGGGTTGAATAATTTTGAACACAACTGTATAACCTGGTTTTAGGTAACTTTGCTCCAGGGAACAGGTAAACTGGGCAATCATACGGACGCGATGGGGTGGTAACTCTTGACACCCCTTCTCAGAGAAAATGCTGGTAAGGAGGTGGCTGAGCAACTGTTACTTAAGCAATTGTCCATACAATGCTCACTTCACTTCAATATCTCCCTGGCCTGCCAATCAACAAAAGGATTGTGCGCTACCAACCAGGGAAGACCCAATACCATAGCAGTAGGAAGACCTTCAAGGACATATCAAGAAACAAACTCGTTATGCAGGGCCCCTACCCGGAGATGTATGTTATGTACAATGTGTGTCAGGTTCCCGAGTAAGAGGAGCTGAGTGGATAGTGAATATGGGGATAGATCTTCGTAAAGGACTAAAAGAAAAACCCAGAGTCCAGACGGATCGGGTTTCCACCAAATTGACCTCCGCTCCACTGTCTAAGAAAACAGAAATCGTCTAAGTTTTATTACCCGAAACTACCATAGCTGGCAAAACAAACTCAGACGTTCGTATGGAGAAGATGTATATTCCCAGGTTGTCATCCTCCGCACAAAATGGGGTCAGTAGTTATTTCTTTTTGCGTATGGATGGACAAGCTCTAATGAAATGACCCCTCTGACCACAGAAGAAACAAACCTTTGTCTTACAGCGAACCCCTGGAGGACCAACCTGATGAGTAGCTCCCCCTGGTTGCATAGGTTCGTCTGAGTTAGAACAAACAGACTCCTGCCTGAGAAAAGTCTCTGGAGGACAAGAACTCCTCAGCCTATCCCTAAGGCGTTTATCAATTCTTATAGATAGCGACATAGTGGCCTCAAGGGATATAGGAGTCTCATACAGCGCAAGCGCATCTTTTACTTTCTCTGACAACCCCTGGCAAAACTGGCTCCTGAGAGCTGGGTCATTCCACTGAGTATCTATGGCTCACCTTCGAAACTCGGAACAATAAACCTCCGTTGACCGATCTACCTGCTGAAGCCGCCGTAATCTAGACTCAGCTAGGGAGACTGTCAGGGTCATCGTATATGAGACCCAGGGCCTCAAAAAACGAATCTACCGACCGGAGGGCCTGGGTACCAGCTGGCAATGAAAAAGCCCAGAATAGGGATCACCTTGAAGGAGGGAGATAACAACGCCCACCCGCTGTTCCTCATTATCAGAGAAATTTGTGCACAGCCTGAAATATAATTTACAGGCTTCTCTGAACACCACAAATTTGTCTCTCCCTCCAGAAAATCTGTCTGCGAGAGCAACTTTAGTTTCCAGATTGACCTGGTTACCCATAGCAACCACTTAGTTTGAGGTCTGCTGTAGCTGCTGCTGCTGAAGGATCACTGCCCTCAATTCTGTCATTTTAAGAGACAGACCTTGCAACTGCTTTCCCAAAGCAGCAATAACATCCAGTGTAAAAAAATAAAAATAAAATAAGCGCCAGATATAAAATTATGTTTGGTATGGCAGGTAACAGAGATGCAGCACAGAGGGGAGGGAAGAGGAGTACCCTTTCTCTAAGGAGAGGGAGGAGTGGTGACCCCTAACTCACCTAGCACTGGCACCTGGCTGCCCTGTGTCCCTAGACAACAACAGGAGTGAACCGGAGATCCAACTGCTCCAGTTCCAACAGCTCCACAGCAAGTCCAACTCCACCAGAGGTCAGAATAGAAGATCTGGAAGGAAGGTCTATATCTGGCAACAAGGGAAGCTGAAAGGGAGAATATATAGTAGATGGGAGTGGCTGACAGAGAACAGCTGAAAGGAAAAGCTACAGATTCCTACTTGGGACAAAAAGAAAAGCAAACCTATGCAGGAAAACCTGGACTGGAATCCATTCCCACCACTAGGTCATGGAGTGATTTCTTGAAACCGAGTGAGTAACCGCACGCTGCGACCTTCTGACCCCAGGCACAAAAGGGTCAGCGATAGGTCATGACACCCTTGTGACAGTATCTTGTTAGACTCTACTGTCTTTGCCAGACAAAACAATCTATGGAGATCCAGAGGATCCATTCAGTGCATGTAATATTATTTATTATTGATATTATTATTATATTATATGACAAAATAACAGGTGGTGACAGCACACGGACTCTTGTATACTTGTGAGAAAAAAAAATCCTTTTAATACATCATAATTTTATTGGAGTCTGCTGTCACCACTTGTTCTTCCATGAATCTATAGACAATAGACATTGACAAATATTAGTATTTATTTACATATTTTCTTCATTTTGTTTTCATATATTTTCAATTTATCAGTTCAACATTTACAGTTTCTCTACATTGTATAAATTGGTCCTTTTATCAGTAATACAATAAAAATCCAGTAATAAGAAGAATTTGAACAACCAAAATAGAACTGAGTGAAGTAGGAGAAGATTAAACATTTATGGAATGAATGAACATTGTAATTCTTCTGCTGAGATACACTGCCTAGGTCTGTCTGGAATGTCTCATCAAACTTTCAGATCTGTCTATATAAATATGATTTATTATCCTTGCCCACTGTCTTGTTGGATTTCTACATTAATGACAAATCACTGTTAGCTGAGTCTTCTGAATATTTTCCGTGTATTAAAGGGAATGTGTCATCAGAAAATGACCTATTGTTTAACTCTTTTTTGTTTTTAACATATTTTGAAATAATTTTTGGTGATGCTATTTTTAATTTTTCATGTCAATATGTATATTTAAACAAAAACCATACAATCCTGAAGTTATTGCACTGGCCACTAAGCCTAATAATAGCCGTCACTTCTTGGTCTGTTCAGATCATTTTACTGCAGTTATCTGCTTATCTATACACAGAGGTGATATCATTACAGGCCGGAATGGAATGACAGATAAGGCTACTTTCACACTAGCGTTAAAGTTTTCCGGTATTGAGTTCGGTCCTAGGGGCTTAATACCGGAAAAAAACTGATCAGTTTTGTCCCAATGCATTCTGAATGGAAAGCAGTCCATTCAGTATGCATCAGGATGTCTTCAGTTCAGTCACTTTTACGATATTTGGCCGGAGAAAATACCGCAGAAAGGTGCAACACTTGCTGGAATGCCGGATCTGGTATAAATTTCTATTTAAATGTATTACTGCTGGATCTGGTATCAAGTGTTCCAGTAAAACGGATCCGGATTTCCAGTCTGCGCAAGCGCAGACCTTTAAAAATGTGAAAAAAAGAAATACCTGATCCGTTTTTCCGGATGACACCTGAAAGACGGATCAGGTATTTCAATGCATTTGTCAGACTGATCAGGATCCTGATCAGTCTGCAAATGCCATGCATTTCCAAACAGATTTCCTGATCAGGCAGGCAGTTCGGGCAACGGAACTGCCTTCCGGAATACAACAACGCAAGTGTGAAAGTACCCTAAGACAGGATTAACATTCACAATAGGTGATTCTTTCTTTGTGTAATGTCCTCTGCACAGGTCACAGAGCATGCCTAAAAAACTCTCTTATAGAAGTCAATGAGGTCTCCTCCTGTCCATTGTGTCTATGGACCATGGGGCTGCCGTAAAGCAATTTTTTTTAATGCTTTGTAAATGCTGTTAAGAACAACTCAGGCAAGATAATCTTGTTCAAGAAACAGAACAAATAAATCTAGTTTAGAAAAAAATGTGTTACTATCTGGTTTTAACTGCCAGAAAACAACTTTTGACACATTTCCTTTGATGATCAGTCAGCTCTGGCATGTCTATAATAGTAAATAATTGTATTGCCCATAACAATTCTGTAGAAACTTTTCCTAAAACTCTGCAATGTGTCGTTCCTCTGTTATATCTCCTAGAAATGTATGAAGAAACTGATGATTGGGTGTTACCAGTTGGGAACATGTCTCTACACCCTCTGAGTCTGTTCAACCGGTGCTGATAGTATCAGACTGTGTATGGAGAACAGCCTTTTGACAAGTGAAATGGTAACATCTAGTAGTGATAGTGAATTTACTCATGAATCTCTGAAAGCAAAAACAGAGGAAGGAACAACACAGAATTATGAGAAAAGATAGTCCAAAACTGATATTTTATGCTGAATACAAGTATTTACTAAAACAGGTTAGGAAATCACATAGGTCCTCTTTATAGAATTGACTTATGAAGACATAAGGGAAAAAGAACTTCACAGGGGTGGGGTACTAGGCTTGTGACTCTCCTTTTTGCTGTTTTACCCAGCAGACACTCAGAGGCTAAATCCGTAATTGGTCATAACGCAGATAGAAAACTTTTACCCACTCAGATGCCATGGTCAATTATGACCACAGCATCTCAGAGGTGTTTCACCAGGAGTGCTGCAGTCGCGGGGCCTGAATGGCTCCCTTGCGCCAAGGGAGCCTTGGGCCTTCTGTATGATCCAAGGCCTGCTACAGTCATGTTCCTATGGAACCTTGCCTTAACCCATTACCCCATATTAAAGATAAATGATAAGAAATAAACATCATTAGCACTGCTGTGTCCCAAAATACTCATAGTATTATAATATAAACGTAGTTATCACTTTCGGTAAATGCTTTAATGGAAGAAAAAATCAAAATGGCCAATTCATTGTTTTCATCAATTCACCTCTCCCAAAAATTGAATACAAAGTCATCAAAAACTCATAAACTCATTTTTTTAAGTATTAAAACATAAGAAAAACTGTGAAAATGTGGCATCACTGTAATTGGTAGCCACAGGTAGTTTTACTGGATATGGAATGCCATAAACCTAAACTCATAGAGCTGTGGCAAAATTGTGGCTTTTTTTCCAATTCCACCCTATTTAGAATTTTTTTTTACAGCGTCTTATTGCATTATATGTAATATTGAATGGAGCCATTAGAAAGTACAACTTGTGCAATGAAAAACAATCCCTCATACATCTATATGAGAGGAAAAGTAAAAAAAAAAGTTATGGCTCCCAGAAGGCAGGGATCAAAAAATGCTAATAAAAACAGAAAATCCTTTCATAAGAAAGGGGTTGAATGGGGTCTGCATGCATTTTCTGTGTATAATATTACACAGTATCTGTAGTAGATTGCTGGAGATGGATAAGTAATCTAGGAATTTATTTGTGCATGATTGCCATATTGGAATCTATAAGAATTTTTACATAAAATGAGGCAATTGGTAACCACTAACCAACTATTTCAGTGGGATTGTCACAATAATAGGTTGAAGTTTATTGAGTTGTCTTTAGCGCTAGCTATGCACACTCCTGTTAGATGTACACTAAAATGGCTGACTCTGACATGTCCAGTTTTCTGGGACTAGAAGGACAACTATGAAACATGCAATATAGCTGAGGGTGAGTCAGCCAACCAACATTTGTTGAGTGCAGTTGATGAAAAATCGTTTATTCCAAATGACAGCTCAGACTACAGATTCAAGTTGTTGTCTCACTTCAGCAATTCGGAGTTATCATGTAGACAAAGTTAATACAAGCACTTACTAATGTAATGTATTGCATATTATAGGAAAAAGCTCCTGAATCTCTGATAGCCAGAACTGTGGAAGCACGCATAGGTACGCATGCGCAGCAGCTCCCACTCTGGCTACCTTGTATCTGCACTGCAGTAGGGATCATTACCCCTGGAAACGAGCAGTGTATAATGTGATAGAAAAATTAACCAGTCCAGCAAAGGAGGCAATATGGATGATAACAATACATTAGTAAGTGCCTGGTATTAACTTGATAAATGACATTTACTGAAGAGAGACATCCCCTTTAAGGCAAAGATCGATCTGTGATTTGTCATTTTCACTTATGACATTGTCCAGAACAACAAAATTAACACACCAACTGTAAGGCCCCTTTCACACGGGGGTCATGTTTGACGCCCGGATAAGAGGCGGGTGCGTTGCGGGAATATGCGCGATTTTCCCGCACGGGTGCAAACGTTTGTAATGCGTTTTGCACGCGCGTGAGAAAAATCACCATGTTTGGTATCCAGACCCGAAGCCGGACTTTATCACTGAAGTACGTTTTCAGGTCTTCTGGAGAATTTATTATTTTCCCTTATAACATGGTTATGGACCATATGATGTGACGTCATCACAGGTCCTTTAGTTCTTAGCTGATGCAGGGAAAGAGAGGACAGATCGCAACTACGCAATCAAGTGGCTTAGGTAAGTTAACTTTTATTATTTTTAACCCCTTCCACTTCATTTTACTATGCATTCTTTATTAAGAATGCAATTATTTCCCCTTATAACCATGTTATAAGGGAAAATAATAAAGATCGGGTCCTGTTGCTAAGCAACCATGCGGGAAAATCGCAACGCATCCGCACTGGCTTGCGGATGCTTTCGATTTTCCCGCAGCCCCATTCACTTCTATGGGGCCTGCGTTGCGTGAAAAACGCACAATATAGAGCATGCTGCGATTTTCACACAACGCAGAAGTGATGCGTGAAAATCACCGCTCATGTGCACAGCCCCATAGAAATGAATAGGTCCGGATTCAGTGCGGGTGCAATGCGTCCTCCTCACGCATTGCACCCGCGCGGAAAACTCGCCCGTGTGAAAGGGGCCTAAGTGACAACTTTTTAAACTTTAGTCATTGTCTTGGTCAAGATATGAACCTGTAACTATGATGATGAGATGCAAGATTTCTTTATCCCTCGATACTACAGCACATTTATGAGCCTGAAAATGTAGTTGTGCTATGCATTGTTATAGCAATTCTCTTTATATACGAATATAATTGACATGGCTAACTGTGAAGTAAAATGAGATGTGCATTCATACTGCATATTCTTCAGGATAGGTTGCACTGGCTTTACAGATGAAGGGTAAATGCTACATGAATAAGAACGATGAAGACACAGAATAGGAAGGAAGTAGTAGGTGGTATCACATCTTGCCATTGATAACTGTAAAACTTAATTTGTATGAATGTTCACGATGCTAACTAAGCACCCTGAATGTTTGCTGGGAACATTAATGACTTTGAAGAAGTAAATGTTTTTTCTTGGCTATTTTTAGTAAGCATTACCGGCAGTGCTGTTGTATTATGAGGTTAGAATAGGTTATACATTTTTGTTACCTGAAAGCCCCCACCTTGGTTAAAATTAGGGTCATACCCCCTTAGGTACAGTGTTCATTTAAGAACATGATAAGATATCACAGTCAAGTACCAGAATAATGTCAGTGTGATACCTGACCCTGACACCGACCCTGACACCTGACCCTGACACCTGATCCCAACTCTGACACCTGACCCTGAGACCTGACTCTGACACCTGACACCTGCCTTTGATATTTGACTCTGACACCTGAATCCTACCCTGACACCTGACCTTGATATTTGACTTTTCACAGGTCCTCATAGGTCAGGGTCAAAGTCAGAATAAGTTATAGATATACTGTGTATTTGTATGCTAACTCACACAGCCAAAGAAAATCTATACCTGTGCTTCTAGCTCTGCGTCTGAAATGCTGAACTGTAAATAAAATACAAAAAGCCTTATTAAATTATAGGGTTAGGACGATGAATCCCTCAAATCCACGAATCCCTCGAATCTTGCTGGATTCGTGGGATTTGTGGAATTGAATCCCGACTTAATTTACTAAATTCGAATCCGACAAATCCTGCAGTAAGCGGCCACTCATGTCTTTACTACCTTACACTTTTAAACCTAAAAATACTGCATATGTGGCAACTACCGTACCACTGAGCTACAGGCTTACTTACTATCAGCTTGGGATTTTCTTCATCTATGTGATTCAGCGTACAAATACACAGTAAAGCTAAAAGTCATTGCATCACTGACGAGTGAAGAAAGTCAGACATCAAAGTCACACATCACTTGAATTTGTATCTTATATAGGGCTTTAAAATACAATTTTTTTTAAAGCTTGAAACAAATTTTGAACCTAGGAATACTCCATATGAGGCAACTACCTTACCACTGAGCTATAGGCTTACTTAATATCAACTTTTGATATTCTTCATCTATGTGATTCAGCATACAAATGCACAGTAAATCTAAAAGTCATTGTGATGCTGATACTGACGAGTAAAGAAAGTCAGACATCAGAGTCACACATGACTTGAATTTGTCTCTTATCTAATGTTTAAAAACATTAAATTGACATTTTAAAGTTTCAATTGGGTCTTTAACTCAAAAACTCCAGCTTGCAAACCAGCAACCTAACCACTGAGCTATGCTTTCATCTGACCCTGACCTATGAAGACCTGTGAGGAGTCAAATATCAAAGTCAGGTGTCAGGGTTAGGTGTCAGGGTCAGAATCAGGTGTCAGAGTCAAATATTAAAGTCAGGCGTCATGGTCAGAGTCAAATATAAAAGTCAGGTGTCAGGGTCAGATTTCAGAGTCAGGGTCAGGTTCAGGTATCCAAGTCAGGTATCACACTGACATTATTCTGATACTTGACTATGATATCTGACCATGTCCTAAAATGAACACTGTAGTTGAGGCTTATTCAACTATCTTTGAGTGAACCACAGAAAGGGAAAAATTGCTTTTAGAACAATAGGCTGACATACTAGCTCCATATTGTACTAGTGAGCCGCAAAAGGCCTAGTATGATCTCACCTTGGATCCTAGGATTCCAAGAACATTAAATAACACATAGCAAATTAAATACTGCAGTACTTGCTCCCCTGAGGGCCAGTTTAGCAGTCCAGGTCCAATGGCTACAAGAATGGACTTTCTGCTGAGAGAAACCTCCAAGGTCACAGATATTTGACCTGTTTAATTTGGTCCAAAACTGGTTGCAGATGATGCAAAGAGTTGTCATGGATCACTCTGTCCATGTCCTTTCTGTGCCAATACAATGCTGGGTTAGCCAAGGAGACCCTCAGAATGCCAATAACCCGGTAAACCTTGTGGAGCGATACCACAACAGAGAACCTCCTTTCTGGAGCAATAAAAGTAAAGTCACCACTGGGAAACCCCAAGGATCATGCTTAACCCAGTAAGGGTGGATATTGCTGTTCATCACCCACCCCATTGACTATAATGGCATCCAGCATAGAGGTGGACGGTTTCGGCTTGAGTGTCTGTTTGCAAAAAAAATTAAAAATTTCATGCAACAAGTTTTGTTGGGCTAAAAAGTGGCACTTATGCAGTAAAGCTGCCAAATCTCATTATAGTCGATTGGGTCCGGCATTGAACAGCATTATCTGGCTGGCCTGCATCTGGTGAACTCCAGCAGATTGTTCTCTGCCTATACAGCCTGCCAGATGCCTTAAATGCAAGTGTGAACCTAATCTAATAGGTTGTTTAAAAAAGGGAGAACAAGGCATCAGCGAATTGGCAAGGCCAAGGAGCAATGGGGAACCATTCACAAAGTCCAACCATGCCAATTTGTCTGTTGGAGCAGGCATAACCATAGGCACATAGCAGCACATTTTCCTAAGGTAGAACCCATGGAGTGTGATATATTGTGTCGGCTTTCTTTGTAGGCAGCAGATATAGTGTAGTGGTAAAGTGTCTTGCCTTTGAACCTAATGGTTGCAGGTTCGATCCCCAGGGCAAGCTTTTCTAGAAGAAATAAGTTTTAAATAAATAGACAAGGGCGAGAGGACACTGCGATCGGGAGAGGAGTGAGGACACGTGCTGATTACCCAGGGGAGGAGAGAAGTGAGGACAAACACGTGCTTGCCGGGCCCCCTGTAAGCCCGGGCCCCGAAGCAGCTGCTTTGCTTCCCCGGTAGTTACGCCCCTGAGTACAGCATATGTGCTACTTAGTATATAGTGTATATGTGTAATATATATTGTATATATGGGTGTGTATTTATATTTCTGTGTCTATATAGTTTGTATGTGGAGTATTTTGTATGTACAGTGCCTACAGTACAGCATATGTTACTTTGTATATGGTGTTTATGTGGAGTGTATATATTGTGTACAGTATGTAGCTTATAGTCTTTGTGTGTACTTATGTTGTATGTACAGTATGAGTGTGCAGTGTATGTGTATATATGTACATATGCAGGAAAAACGCTGACTGGTACCTATGACCTGGGCCCTGTTACGAGGGCTCCGTTAGATAAAATGTCCAATTAGCGAAAAACTACAAAGTCACATACAAATGCTTGGCTCTCACGTGACAAGCTGTATTATGTAAGTACATGCAGGACAATCATGTTCAACAATAAAACTCTGAAAAAATCTGAAAAATCTGAATATATTAAAACACACAGGACGCAGTCCTGGCCCCCCTCAGCCTTGACGAGGCCGTCGCACCAAGGGCCGATGTGCAAATAACAATAATAGGAATAAAGATAATAAATAGTTGGAGGTGTCTAATAATATGAGGAAATATAGTTCCTGGTCTCTTTCCATCCATCACCAATACTTCAGGTCAAAGCGCATGCGCAGGAGTTAGAGTACATAGTAGGGGAGAACAGTAATGGCGCACTACAGAGCACAACGTGCTGTTTCCCATGCCAGAGGAGGATGAGGAGCACTGGAAAAGCGGATCTATATATTGTATATTGTGCTGCCAGTGGATATAAAAAAGTCCACACAGCCCTGTTAAAATGTCAGGTTTCTGTGCTGTAAAAAGATGAGACAAAGATAAATCATTTCAGAACTTTTTCCACCTTTAATGTGACCTATAAACTGTACCACTCAATTGAAAAACAAACTGAAATCTTTTAGGTGGAGGGAAGAAAACAAAAAAAAAAACTAAAATAATGTGGTTGCATAAGTGTGCACACCCCCTTATAACAGGGGATGTAGCTGTGTTCAGAATTAAGCAATCACATTCAAAGTCATGTTAAATAGGAGTCAGCATACACCTGCCATCATTTAGAGTGCCTCTGATTAACCCCAAATAAAGTTCAGCTGCTCTAGTTGGTCTTTTCTGAAAACTAATACTTTGTTGAATCACCTTTTGATTTTATTACAGCACTCAGTCTTTTGGGGTATGAGTCTATCAGCATGGCACTTTTTGACTTGGCAAGATTTGCCCACTCTTCTTTGCAAAAACACTCTCAAATCTGTCAGATTGTGCCTTTTGGCACCGCACATGACACGTGCAGCGGGCTGAGAAGCGCTGCACGCTGACCAGATCTCCCTGTCATCCGGATCCCTTCAGCCAGGATCACCACAATATCTACAGGAGACATCTCTACAAAGTGCACGATATTAAGGATACAGACTTGATAAAGGGGTCTTTGGTGCCCCGAAACGCGTCGTCTACACAATAAAGACATTGTTGTATCCATACTGTGGTCGCGTCCTTGCGCCTAGTGTCTATCTGCTCATCACACAATCAACAAGTGGTAGACGAGCTGTTCCCTTACACTTTACAATATACCAAAGTGGCGGACTGGCCCACGCCCATGGTTATTCAGGACACGTTACGGCAGCATCGATTATTGTGACCATAAACCTCCTACCGGTGACCCTTCACAAAAGTGGACCGTTTTGAGCGGAAATCTACCAGGTGAGTAAAACTAACTAAACCTGGATAGATAAGACAAATAAATATATTTTCTTCATCACTACCTATGAGCGCCTTTCTGTTCTTCTATTTGGCCATCCAACTGATGTTAAATAGGAGTCAGGATACACCTGCCATCATTTACAGTGCCTCTGATGAACCCCAAATAAAGTTCAGCTGCTCTAAATAAATTTTCTTAGTCGCATCCCACAGCAAAAGCCATGGTCCACAGAGAGCTTCCAAAGCATCAGAGTGATCTCATTGTTAAAAGGTATCAGTCAGGAGAAGGGTTTAAAAGAATTTCCAAGGCATTATATATACCATGGAACACAGTGAAGACAGTCATCATCAAGATGAGAAAATATGGCACAACAGTGGCATTACCAAGAACTGGATGTCTCTCCAAAATTGATAAAAAGACAAGAAGAAAACTGGTCTGGAAGGCTACCAAGAGGTATACAGCAACATTACAGGAGCTGCAGGAATATCTGGCAAGTACTGGCTGTGTGGTACATGTGACAACAATCTCCTGTATTCTTTATATGTCTGAGCTATGGGGTAGAGTGGCAAGACGAAAGCCTTTTCTTACGTAGAAAAACATCCAAGTTGGGCTACATTTTGCAAAAACACATCTGAAGTCTCCCAAATGCATGTGGGAAAAGGTGTTATGGTCTGATGAAACCAAGATTAAACTTTTTGGCCATAATTCCAAAAGATATGTGTGTCGCAAAAACAACACTGCACATCACCAAAAGAACACCATACCCAGTGGCGTATCTATCACGAGGCAAACAAGGCATTTGCCTAGGGCGGCACTTGCTAATGGGGCGGCAAAATGCCTTGTTTGCCTTAGTGATAGACTTAGTTTTTTTTTTTTTTCCTCTATTCCAACTTGTCCTTGTCCGGGGGTCCGATTCAATCCTCCTTCGGCTCCACTAGCAAGCGGCATCGCTGGCGCCGCATAGTGAAGGACTACTGTCTGCGACTTACTTCCTCCTCCGAGTCCTCCTGACTCCGCGCGTTGCCGTGACGTCACACGGAGGCGGGGTCACAGGCCGGCTGCCGGCGGCAATGCTAGGGCGGGCGGCAGCAGGCCTACGCAGCTAAGCTACTGTCTGTGCGCTGCCTGCAGGCTGCAGCAGTGACCCAGGAGTCAGAACTGCCTGGTGACTCGGTGAGTGGTGATTGACGTCGACTCAAGTGAGTGCCCCCACAGTGACACAATTACATATGTAAATAGTATTTAGATCATATGGGCATGCAGTTCAGTCTCAGCCATTTTAATACAATCATAACATCCCTAAATATACATGATACTGCTGATATGGGGGTTATAAATTATTCAGAGACACTCCAGTCTCCAACAAATAGTAGGAAACTGGAACAATATACCAGTGACGTGCACATGACATTGCATCTGCATGATATTAAAGGGATTCCACTCAGCACATTATTATGTGGTGACAGAATCCCTTTAATATCATGCAGATGCAATGTCATGTGCATGTCACTGGTATATTGTTCCAGTTTCCTACTATTTGTTGTGTCTCTGAATAATATGATATAACCCCTATGAGCTAAACATAAATGCTGCAGGGTTATATTAGGATTCATGGCCTTATAAAATGTATTTGTGGCTTTATTCCGCTAAAAAAAACAAGTTTTATTAACCTGTCAATCACTAAATTACGGTGCCCAAGGGGAGGTCCGTGGATCCATGGTGCCCGGCCGTTCGGTGCCCAGTGCCGCCTACTTCACCTCTGTGCTGCCTCTCCCTCTGTCCCCCTCCTCCTGCTTTCAGATCCCGCTCGTGCGGAGCACACAGGCTCAGGGATGAGCAACGTGCGCATCATGCCGGTGCATGCGCACTTCGCAAACAGAAGTCCGCATGGGCGCATCAGGCTTATATTAGGGGGTGCCCGAGTTTAGACTCGCCTAGGGCAGCACAAAACCAAGATACACCACTGACCATACCCACAGTGAAGCATGGTGGTGGCAGCATCATGCTTTGGGGCTGTTTTTCTTCAGCTGGCACTGGGCCTTAGTTAAGATAGAGGGAATTATGAACAGTTCCAAATACCAGTCAATATTGGCACAAAACCTTCAGGCTTCTGCTAGAAAGCTGAACATGAAGAGGAACTTCATCTTTCAGCATGATAACGACCCAAAGCATACATCCAAATCAACAAAGTATTGGCTTCACCAGAAGAAGATTAAAGTTTTGGAATGGCCCAGCCAGAGCCCAGACCTGAATCCGATTGAAAATCTGTTGGGTGATCTGAAGAGGGCTGTGCACAGGAGATGCCCTCGCAATCTGACAGATTTGGAATGTTTTTGCAAAGAAGAGTGGGCAAATCTTGCCAAGTCAAAATGTGCCATGCTGATAGACTCATACCCCAAAAGACTGAGCGCTGGAATAAAATCAAAAGGTGATTCAACAAAGTATTAGTTTTCAGAAAAGACCAACTAGAGCAGCTGAACTTTATTTGGGGTTAATCAGAGGCACTGTAAATGATGGCACGTGTATGCTGACTCCTATTTAACATGATTTTGAATGTGATTGCTTAATTCTGAACACAGCTACATCCCCAGTTATAAGAGGGTTTGCAACCATATTATTTTATTTAAATATTTTTTCTTTCCTCTACCTAAAAGATTTCAGTTTGTTTTTAAATTGAGTTGTACAGTTTATAGGTCACATTAAAGGTGGAAAAAGTTCTGACATGATTTATCTTTGTCTCATATTTTTACAGCACAGAAACCTGACAAATTTAACAGGGTTGTGTAGACTTTTTATATCCACTGTATATCTGCATCGTGACGCTGCACGTCTGCCGTTTCCATTGAGTAAGGAACCTAGTATTAAAATGTGAATACCATCCCTGCCATATGGAGTGTCTAGTAAAGTGAGGTTTTCTGGAACTAGAATATTATTTATGTCCTATCCTCAGGATAGATTATCAATATCAGATTGGTGGGGGCCTGACTCCTGGTACCACACCATTCAGGGGCACTGCAGCTTCATCCTAGGCCAGCACCTTTATTGGTCTGTGGTCTAGACTCACTTTGGGGTGTAATAACGGTATCATATGCACCACTTGTGATGAGGTTAGTGATATTTAGGGACACGCCCATGTAAATGAGCAGACATATGCTAATCATTTCTGGGTATCAACTAACATTCATTCTATAAATTGGAATTTCTCTAATGTAACTACTGAAAACTAGTGAATTATGGGGTGTATGTGCTGTATATATGTCTTTATTCTATAGGCCATTAACCCTTTCACTAGCAAAACCCATTACAGATAGTATGACAGCTCAAGGTTTCTGCTAAGGAGAAGCCCAAAAAATTCAGGTTTTACCATTGAGTTGTCCCCAAATTTGACCAGGATTTGAAACTTTGCAGTGCATATGATTAGTGATGAGCGAGCGGGTATTCGGTCCGAACACACCACGATATTCGTGCGCTCGGCCGAGCACCCGAGTATAATGAAAGTCAATGGGAGACAACCAGGGGAGGGTGCCTGGTCCATTGGAAAAAGTCAGAAAGTGACAGAAACACCACTGAAATGGATCGGGAACAACATGGGGACTATGTCGGGATGCTTCTTGGACTCCCAGGCCGCTGCTGGGAACCATGTTGTCCGGGTTGTACGCCAATTTTACAGACTGACAAAAATACTCACACGCCCCCCCCCCCCCCTCAAAAGAAAAATTTTTTTGCAGGAAAAATTGTTAGGAAACATTCTTTCCTGTATATTAAATTGTATATAAAGTACAATTGCTGCAAAAAAGTACAAGCAAGAAGCATTTCAGAACAGCCTGTATATCACATAATGGAGGGCCTCATTCACATTGTGGTACAATTGTTCAGGTAGTGGGACTCCTACACTCATAAAACCTATGCACTAAGTTAAAAGGATGACCAACATTCACCAGGTGTCTAACACTACGGATTCACACCAATGGGGATCTTTGGCTATATACCGGGCTAGTAACTTATCAATACCCCAGGCAATAAACCAGATATACGTTACCAAGGGTCAAAAGGTGATTAGGGCTCCTGAGGGACGGCCAGCTCTCCAGAGGGTTCCCTGTGATCCAGGATAAAATCCAAAACTTTGCTTCCCCTCGCCACGTGTCTATTTTAGTCCTTTGTTTGAAGTACTTCTTTTCTTTCTCTATTGGAATCCCCTCTCTCATCCTGTCTATGATTAATATTCACAGACTTATCAAAGGAGTACACCCCTTTAGATAACAGTCTTCCAAACAAACCAGAGGGTGTGCACATATGGTAATGGTACTGTGAGATCATACATTACCCAAAATGCTTTGTGGTGAATGGTGCACTGTTACCTGCCCGTACCTAGGTGGCAATGTTGTGTAATCTATAAATGTGAAACTATTAAGAGTTAAATTTATATAATGTGACTTCATGTTAAGTGGTAAACATCCACCACCTGGGACGTACATCAAAAAGGAGGCATACCCCCCTGACACTTGAAGAAATTAAAACCCCAGATTCCCAGAAACTAGTATAACTGTTCTCACGTCATACATCTAAAACATAGACAACAAATGTGTGGGTTTTTGGGTTTCATAGGTGCCTTATCTTTTGAAAATAACGCAACTTTTCCGAGCAACTTCTCATTAGCAGAAATCCAACTGAGCATGCTTCCCTACATAACTCAGGAATACACGCTTATGGTGATACACACACAGGATATATATACGTTAATATACGATTATAACATGTAACAAAATAAAACCGATATGTGAAGCAATATAAAACAACACATATGTGATATATTGATTAACTTGTGCCAAAACTAAATACGATCCACTATATGACTAAACAGACATTATATGTTTGTCTCATTAATAAACCTCATTATAAAGGCATGCCAAACGTGTGCCAGGAAGAATCCTATCTCGGCTCATAGCCTAGTGATGAGGTAAAATTACTCCCTCAGATAGGCGCACATCTGCCAGGAAGAACCTTCCCTTGAACCCATTTTTTTCCACAATGAAGGTTCATACAGGAGGGTGAACATAAGTACAACATGGCTTCTTATAGGCCATGAATGCACATTCTAATAGTAATGTATAAATGTTTATATACTTATGAAAAGGCATGATAACACATGGCAATCATACAGCACATATGTCCCATGCACAACAAACCTCCCAAACTTATACATTAATATAACTAAAAACATAACACATGAGAGTGGAGGTAAATCAATGGCATGGCCTGGTAATTAACTCATAAATAACCAAATAACCATAACATATTTTGCAACTATAAACCATAATAACAATAATAATAACAACAATAATACAACCACAAACCATAATAATAATAGAAAAGAATGTCATTGCGGATAAATTTACAGCTGACAACGCTTGCGGCAGAGTACATTGTTCCTTGTGCAACCCAGCAGGGGAGATGAGGGGAACACACAGCAGTTCCAACAGAGGCAGGACAACACTCTCCAAGGCCTAGAAAAGTTTTATGACACCCCACCAGCACCCTCACCCTGATGCGCGGCCTAGTGTCACAAGGCGGGAAACATTTTGGAAGTTCGTGAAGGAGTACATAGCAGACCATGTCAGCGTCCTCAGTGATCCCTCTGTGCCTTACAACTATTGGTTGTCCAAGCTGGACATGTGGCACAAACTACCACTCTAGGTTTCAGAGGTGCTGGCCTACCCTGCCGCCAGCATTTTGTCAGAGCGATATTTAGTGTTACTGAGGGCATAATAACTGATAAGCGCATCCGTCTGTCAACTGAAAATACTGACAGGTCGACTTATAAAAATGAACAAGGCATGGATTGCTCTGACTTCTCTACTCCTCCATCATATCAGCATGCTTTTTAGGCTGCCCTCGCTCATAATGTTTTAGAGGATCAGCTCACCTGCAGACCCTCACATATAATGCTTTACAGGGTCAGCTCACCTGCAGGTTCTCACATATAATGCTTTACAGGGTCAGATCACCTGCAGGCCCTCACAATTCATGTTTTTTAGGTTCAGATCACCTGCAGGCCTTCATATATAATCTTTAAGAGGGTCAGCTCACCTACAAGCCCTCACATATAATGTTTAACAGGATCAGCTCAGCTGCAGGTCCTCACATATAATGTTTTAGAGGGCCAGCTCATCTGTAGGCACTCACATATAATGTTTTAGAGGGTCAGGTCACCTGCAGGCCCTCACATATAATGTTTAACAGGGTCAGCTGCCCTGAAGGCACTCTCAAATAATGTTTTAGAGGGTCAGCTGCTCTAAAGGCACTCGCAAATGATGTTTTAGAGGGTCAGCAGCCCTGAAGGCACTCGCAAATGATGTTTTAGAGGGTCAGCTGCCCTGAAGGCACTCGCAAATTATGTTTTAGAGGGTCAGCTGACCTGAAGGCACTCGCAAATTATGTTTTAGAGGGTCAGCTGACCTGAAGGCACTCGCAAATTATGTTTTAGAGAGTCAGATGACCGGAAGGCCCTTCCATATAATGTTTTTGAGGGTTAGCGCACCTGGAGGCCCTCAGCTACATTCTTTTACTCGGTTTCATCGCGCCCAGGGCCACGGCCTCTGCGTGCACCATCAGCATCACGGCCATTTCCACGGCCACGGCCTTCTTAATATTAAATGTTAGATATTCTTCAAAGTATGTCACACGTACAGTAGCATAGTGTATGCGCCAATAAATTAAAAAAAGTATTTGGAATGCGCACACATTGCACAGGAGATTTAGCCCTAATAATGTCACAGACTAGCATATACCGTCTACGGATAAAGTACAGTATATGTGTTGTGGAATCATATATTAAATGTATACTTGCTTGTATTATAACTAACAGTTTGCTTAACAAAATGGCCCCTGAAGCAGCAGCCAACTCCCTTGCTAATATCTTACTAATCATCTTATGACAGTGATGACTTCAGCTATTCTAACATCGGCTGATGTGATACGTGTCCATTAGAATTTAGTAATGTGACAATGAGATAAGGAGTCATTAAGTTCCCCTTTTTATCTTCCATATAAACCCATGTAAGACGTATAATAAACAGAACATCTTGCATTGACTTCTCTGTGACAGTCCGTGTGTGATTTCTCTCGGCGTACGCCTAATACCCAATACCAATTCGGAGAAGTACATCAACTCAGTCTGACTACTGGGTCAGAACCAGAACATTGGCGCCCAACGTGGGGCTCAAGGATTGGACCTCCTGCTGACGTACCCCCAGAGACTGGACAAGGAGAGACGAGCCAACGGACACCGGGACCGGCCGGCCCGTAATAAGAGGTGAGAAAATATTCATCTTACCTATTTGTGTTCCTTGGCCTAGTCAATCCACATTTGTTCTAGGGAGGGGTGCACCGGCAGTCTGGGGCAACCTCGAGGGCATGAGAGTAAGAACCCCATTGTATTGATAAGGTTTGATGTACTGTGTTTTATTATTTTTATGTGTACGGTTGGTTTCTCTGTGAGCAAAGGTATAGAGTGATATGTATTAAACACACACAGCAGATGTGGCACAAATTTCTTTAAATTTGCGCTACAGACACTGTTTTCTGATGTAGTACAGAATTTGTCACAGAAAGACACACAGTATGGACACTACATTAGGCCCAGATTTTTTAAATTTGCGCTACAGGCGCTGTTTTCGAATGCAGGACAGTATATGTCCCAGAAACCCACAGAATATTGACACTATATTAGGCCCAGATTATTGGAATTTGCAATACAGACTTTTTTTTTGTGTAGTACAGTATTGGTTACAGAACACTACAGATTATGGACACTATATTAGGCCCATATTATTGGAATTTGCAATACAGACACTGTTTTCTGGTGTAGTACATTATTGGTTACAGAACACCACATATTATGGACACTACATTAGGCTCAGATTGTTGGAATTTGCAATACAGACACATTTTTCGGATGCAGGATAGTATATGTCACAGAAACCCACAGAATACAGACACTATATTAGGCCCAGATTATTGGAATTTGCAATACAGACATTTTTTTTTGTGTAGTACAGTATTGGTAACAGAACACCACAGATTATGGACACTATATTAGGCCCAGATTATTGGAATTTGTAATACAGACACTGTTTGCAGATGTAGTTCAGTATTTTTTACACAAAGCCACACCTATGGACACTAGATGTGGCCTAGATTATTAAAGACACAGTCTGCGGATGATGTACAGTATATGTCACTAATAGGTATAAAATAAAAATATCTTGCTGCTGTCAAACACACACAGAAGTCCTTAAAAGGACTTTGGGGTCTTTGAAAAGCTTTTGGTAGTAAAAACAGCAAATGTCTCTCCCTGTCCCTTCCAAAGCAGTGTCCCTAAGACTGCAGGAGGTAAATAGATTGCTGCTCTAAAACACACACACGGTAGTCCTTAAAAGGACTTTTGGGTCTTGGAAAGGCTTTCTCAGAATAAAAACTGTCAAATTCGCTCCCTACTCTGTCTTTCCCTTCCTACGCTCTGCTCTTCCTGTCTACGTCTGAGCCAAACATGCATCATTGGGTGCTATATAGATGACGTGTTCCGGCCAGCCAATCACTGTAATGCCAGCAGCCAACACGGCTACTGGCATTACAGTGAGGGCAGTACTTACCTGCACCTTTATTGGCTGCTTAAAACCCGCAAAACATGCGGGGTGGAGACTCGAGCATTGCTCTCGAGCAAATGCAGTACCCGAGTACCGCCATGCGCCGAGCATTGCGATGCTCGAGCCGAACAGATATTTGGCCGAGCATGCTCGCTCATCACTAGTGCTTGGTATACCAGGGCTTCAGATGTTCCCAGGCCCCTAATTTACTGACAATACAGTTGAATTACTGTGGCAAGCCAATGTGTCGGGAATCGAACCTGTGACCAGTCATGTCCCAGGCGGTAGCTCTAGCCACTAGACTACCAGCCTTTCTGGACTTTTCCTCCTGCTGAACTCTTTCATCTATCTTGCTCCAGCCTACCCTTGTTCATCAGTCTTGATTCCGTGCACCTGTTACTTCCCTTTATAAGCCCAGCCTCTAGCACCAGACCTTTGCTGGTTATTGTGCCTCCAAGCCTGTAGCAAGCTTCCTCTCTGCTCCTCCACGACGACTGCTATTTACCTTTGTTGCCGACCCGGACCGTTTGACCTCGCTGAACTGCCGCCTGCATTGACCCTTTGCCTTCCACCGACCACGCCTCTGTCTACTCCTGCTGTTACCTCGCTGCCATCTCTACTGCCGACCCGGACTGATCGACTACGCTACCTGTCTCCTGCTTCTGTGGGCCTTTGCCACTGGACTCCAACCACCAGCCGGCTGTCCTCTGACTCAGGTGAGCCAAGGACCGTTACAGAATAACCAGCCATACCATGGAGTCCGCAATGGCCACTCTGCGCAAGCAGGTTACCGAACTGCAGGAATTCGGTACTACGTACCAGGAGGAATTTGCCCAGCTCCAAGGCGTTGTCCGAAGCCAACAGGCGGAGATTATTGAACTTCAGAGGCAACTCCTGGACGTCCGCAGCACGGCCGCAGATACTCGCATGCCACTTCCATCAAAATTCGGCGGCGACAGGCGCCAGTATCGAGGTTTCTAAACCAATGCCGCATCTATTTTCCAGATGTACCGGGCCCCTTCATTACCGAGAGAAAGAAGGTGCTATTCATGGTTAATCTCCTGACGGATGAAGCACTAGCATGGGCATCACCATGCGTGGAGACTAACAGTCAGCTCCTGGGCGACTTAAACAACTTTATTGCCGCCATGAGCCAAGTCTTCGATGACCCCAACCGCTGTGCAACAGCTGAGGCGCGACTACATAGTTTACGGCAAGGGAGACGCTCCGTTGCTGAATACACCGCCGAATTTCGCCGCTGGGTCACGGACACCACCTGGAACCTAGCTGCACAGAGGAGCCAGTTCCGGCGAGGCCTGTCAGAATTAATAAAGATGAACTCGCCAGAGTTGAGGCCCCGGACAGTCTGGATGACTTCATTCAGTTATGCATCCGGATAGACCAAAGGCTGTCTGAGAGAAAGAAAGAACGACTCTGGTCCTTGGACCACAGGCCCACTACTCCTTCTCCTCTACCGCCACGCGACCTCCAGCCAGCAACTGAACCTATGCAGGTCGGCGCACTACGCAGAGTCTCTATCCACAGCTGAGAAGGAGAGACGGCTGGCCGAAAACCTCTGCCTCTACTGTGGGGAGCCGGGTCATTTGCCATTAGATGTCCCAATAAGATCCGAAAGACTATTGCCGTCACAGAGCTAAAGGAGCAACCACTGACTCCAGCCCCACCAGCAGCCCTTGAAAATAACAACACGGCAGCTCATGGATCCCATTTCATCATCCCCATCCTCATCGACATTGAGGGGCAACAACTCTCCTGTTCAGCGATGTTAGACTCCGGGGCAGGAGGCAACTTCATGGATCTAACCTTCGGCTCGTGAACAGAATATTCCATTGACAGTCAAGGCAGCTCCCGTTGACCTGGAAACCGTTGGCGGATCCCGCTCTCCTCAGGGCCGGCTACTCACGAGACCATTGAACTACAGCTCCTCATAGAACCCAATCACTGTGAAAAGATCCACTTCTCTCTGATCACTTCTCCAAAGTTCCCGGTGATCCTGGGCATTCCATGGTTGGCCACCCACAACCCCTCGGTGGATTGGGAAACCCGCTGCTTACGGTTTCCGTCCGCGTTCTGTTCGCTCAATTGCTCCCACAAAGCCGTCCTTCCATCCGAAGACACGACTATCTCTGAAGTATCCGTCAGGAATCTACTACCCCCTCAATATCGTGAGTTCCAAGATGTCTGCGACAAGAAAACGCAGACAAGCTGCCGCCACACCGACCCTACGACTGCCCAATAGAACTGTTGCCCGGGGCCGAAATACCCTTTGGCAGTATCTATTCCCTCTCAGAGCCTGAACTCAAGGCTCTGAAAGAATACCTGGACGAGGACCTAAAGAAAGGGTTCATCCGGCCCTCTACCTCCCCAGCAGGAGCCCCCTTTTTTCTTTGTGGAGAAAAAGACTCATCCTTGCGTCCCTGCATTGACTACAGGAAGCTAAACGATATAACCGTTAAGAACCGGTACCCGCTCCCGCTGATTTCTGAACTCCTCGAGAGACTCCGGGTAGCGAAAATCTTCACCAAACTTGACCTTCGAGGGCCTACAACCTTGTCGAATCCGCCCTGGGGACGAATGGAAGACCGCCTTCCGGACACGTTATGGTCACTTCGAGTACCTGGTCATGCCTTTCGGACTTTGTAATGCTCCCGCCACCTTCCAGCACTTCATTAATGATGTCCTCAGGGACATGCTGGATTTGTTTGTAGTCGTTTACCTGGGCGACATCTTGATCTTCTCAGAAGACCTCGAACAGCACCGCGAACATGTCCGCAGGGTATTGCAGAGACTCCGCCAGAACTCTCTCTATATCAAACTCGAGAAATGTGAGTTTGAGCGAACCACCACTCAGTTCCTCGGGTACATCATCTCCCCAGAGGGCCTAAGTATGGACCCAGGGAAGGTCCAAGCCGTGTTGGACTGGCCCATTCCAAGAAGCGTGAAGGAGGTACAAAGATTTATTGGCTTCGCCAACTTCTATCGGAAGTTTATCCGGGACTTCTCCAAGGTCATTGCACCGATCACCCAACTCACCAAAAGGCAGTCCCCTTCTCCTGGACACCCGAGGCCCAGGAGGCCTTCACGAAGTGAAACTCCTCTTCACTTCTGCTCCAATCCTAGTCCACCCGAACCCGAGTTGCCTTTTACTATCGAAGTGGATGCATCTGACTCCGCGGTAGGGGCAGTTCTGTCTAACGGACAGGGGAGAAGATGCTACTACACCCGTGTGCATATTTCTCTCGCCAGATGTCCCCCTCCGAGAAGAACTACGACATCGGGAACAAAGAACTATTGGCGATCAAGGAAGCCTTCTCCAGTGGAGACACCTGCTAGAGGAGCTGCCAACCCCATAATCGTACTAACTGACCACAAAAACCTCGAGTTCATCCGCAGCGCTAAGAGACTCACAGCCAGACAGGCCAGATGGAGCCTATTCTTTTCCCGCTTCAACTTTCTCATCACCTATCGCCCCGGATCAAAAAACGGCAAGGCTGACGCCCTCTCTAGAATGTTTTCGGAGCCCTCACAGAGTAATAAGGGCCAATACAACATCCTATCCGAGAAAAGTGTTGTGGGGGCCACCTACTCTAAAGAACTCCTAGTCACAATCAAAGAAGGATACGAAAATGACCCCTTCCTCGCCCACCCCACAAGAAATGTCAGCCTCACGTTTAAATATGGTCATTGGTTTCATCAGGACCTACAACTGTATGTACCAGAAATTGCACGACTCGAAGTGCTCAAACTTAACCATGACTCCAAGCTGGCCGGCCATCTGGGCACAAGAAAGACCCAGGAGCTTCTCTCCCGCTCCTTCTGGTGGCCAACATACAGGGAGGACACCAAGAAGTACATCTCCTCGTGCACGGTCTGTGCCCGCAATAAGACTCCTCGTTCCTCTCCCGTGGGTCTGTTACAACCCCTCCCAATTCCCTCCCGCCCCTGGGGCTCGATCTCCATGGACTTTGTGGTAGACCTTCCTCCTTCAAAGGGATGAACACCATTCTGGTCGGTGGTCGACCGCCTCACCAAAATGGCCCATTTCATCCCCTACAAGGGCCTACCCACGGCCAAACAGACGGCTGATCTTGTCCTCAAAGAGGTCTTCAGGCTGCATGGGATTCCGGACGACGTGGTCTCAGACCGAGGCGTACAATTTACCTCAAGTTCTGGAAGGACTTCTGCCTGGCGCTCGGGGTTAAAGTGAACCTTTCCTCCGCTTTCCACCCTCAGTCAAGCGGGCAGACGGAGAGAACTAACCAGACCTTAGAGCAGTACCTACGCTGTTTCAGCTCCCACCTGCAGGATGACTGGCTTGACCATCTCTCCACAGCCGAGTTCGCCTACAACAATGCTGAGCACAGCTCAACCAAGCACAGCCCTTTCTTTGCTAACACAGGCTCGCACCCGTGTTCATTCCCCACCTGCCCGTCGCCTCCACCCTCCCAGCAGTGGCCGGCGCCTAACAACCCTACAGGAGGCACAAAGGACATAATGGACAACCTCCAGCTCGCCCAGAGGCGCTTTAAACAGGGGAGCAGACAGGCGCCGCAAACCCACCCGGGCTTCCATGTAGGAGACAAGGTATGGCTGTCCACCAGGAACCTCAGACTGAAGGTCCCCTCCAAAAAGTTAGCCCCAAAATACATGGGTCCGTTCCAGGTCACCGCACAAATTAGCGAGGTCACGTTCGGCTTGACCTTCAGTTCCATTAGGGTGCACCCTGTCTTCCATTGCTCCCTCCTCCAAGCCATACGTGGAGAATACCTTCACTGGCCGCCACTCGCCCCCTCCACCACCCGTGAGGGTACAAGGTGAGGAAGAGTTCATTGTCGAGAAGATCCTCGACTCCAGGATCCACCGAGGAAAATTGCAATATCTAATTGGGTGGGAGGGCTACCCTCCCGAGGATAACTCCTGGGAGCCTGAAGAAAACGTCCACGCCCCCAGACTGGTAAAGAGTTTCACCAACAGCACCCCGGTAAGCCTGCCCCCATGGTGCCCGGAGGTCACCTTGGAAGGGGAGTACTGTCGGGAATCGAACCTGTGACCAGTCATGTCCCAGAGCGGTAGCTCTAGCCACTAGACTACCAGCCTTTCTGGACTTTTCCTCCTGCTGAACTCTTTCATCTATCTTGCTCCAGCCTACCCTTGTTCATCAGTCTTGATTCCGTGCACCTGTTACTTCCCTTTATAAGCCCAGCCTCTAGCACCAGACCTTTGCTGGTTATTGTGCCTCCAAGCCTGTAGCAAGCTTCCTCTCTGCTCCTCCACGACGACTGCTATTTACCTTTGTTGCCGACCCGGACCGTTTGACCTCGCTGAACTGCCGCCTGCATTGACCCTTTGCCTTCCACCGACCACGCCTCTGTCTACTCCTGCTGTTACCTCGCTGCCATCTCTACTGCCGACCCGGACTGATCGACTACGCTACCTGTCTCCTGCTGCTGTGGGCCTTTGCCACTGGACTCCAACCACCAGCCGGCTGTCCTCTGACTCAGGTGAGCCAAGGACCGTTACACAATGGCTGCCTGTTCTGCAGTTCTCTCCCATAGGCAACTAGGCCTGAGGCCTATGAGAAGTAGAAGATGGGTCTCTGGTGGCGCAATGATGTCATTGCACACCTGCACCAAGATTCAGGAGGCACATTGACTTCAGTCTGACCACCTGAACTGAGAAGCTGGCCAACTGGGGGCACTATGGGAACTACTGGAGCACTATAGGGGGGCATTACTGTGAGCACTGTAGGGAGCATTTTATTTACTGGGGCTTTATGACTACTTTGGACAATACAGGGGATAATTATAACTACTAGGGACACTATAAGGGGCATTATTTCTCCTGGGGTCACTATAGGGGGCATTTTAACTACTGGATTACTATGGGGGCATTAAAACTAGAGATGAGCGAATCGATGCTGACGAAGTGGAATTCTATGCGATTTTTAGGAAAAATTCGATTCAAAGCCAAATTTCCTCACGCTTCGTGGTAACGAAACGCATTTTTTCCTAAAATGGCTGCTGCACTTGTGAGGACATAGAGAAAGAAACTCTGGGAAGGCGGGATCACCCATAATGCCATGCATGCATCCAATCAGCAGCCAGCCAGCCCTGTGATGTCACAGCCCTATAAATTCGGAGGCCATCTTACATTCTGCCATTCACCAGCGTGCTTAGTGCAGGGAGAGACGTGTCTGCAGGCGCTAGGGACAGTGATAGGAAAGACTTGATTGTGGTGAAAAAAAACTATTTACATGTGCAGGGAAAGATTACTCAAGGTGTGGGGAAAGGATAGGGAGGAATCATTCCACCAGCATTTGTGTTGAACAGGGTTCAGTCGGGGAGGTGAAAGCCTGGGTAATAGGAACAATCCGATTACACCTTGCTGCACTGACTGTGGATCCAAATTGCCATTATACAGCTCTGTAATTCCAGCAAACTGTCTTTTTGGGTGAAAGAGCTCTTTGATACAGGCATTAACAGGGTTTATTACAAAAAAAAATTCTAAATTTATTTGACCTTGCGCGGTGCAGTTATATGTTGTAAAGCATTTTTTGGCTTTTTTCGTGCATTAGTGGAAAAAGAAAAAATATCTTTGCCGCTTAGTGGTGCAGTGATATATTCAGAAGCCCTGTAGGCAGTGTATTAGTGGCGAAATAAAAATATATTCGCCGCCCAGCGTTGCATGTATCTGTTGAAAAGCCTGTTGTGTAAAAGTAGAAAATAATTTGGGCCTAATTGACGTTCTGCAGTGCAGTGATATATTCTGAAGCCCTGTTTGCCATGTATTAGTAGCGAAATAAAAATATATATTCGCTACCCAGCGTTGCATTTATCTGTTGAAAATCCTGTTGTGTAAAAGTAGAAAAAATTTTGGGCCTAAATGCTGTTCCGCGATGCAGTGATGTATTGGGAAGCCCAGTTTGCAGTGTATTAGTGGCGAAATAAAAATATATTCACCGCCCAGCGTTGCATTTATCTGTTGAAAAGCCTGTTGTGTAAAAGTGGGAAAAAATGAGGGCCTAATTGCCGTTCTGCGATGTAGTTATATATTCTAAAGCCCTGTTTGCCATGTATTAGTGGCGAAAATAAAAATATTTGATCTAAAATATAAATATTTGATCTAACAGTATGTCAGACAGAGAAGTGCCAGGCCTTGCACAGGGGAGTGGCAGAGGCTGAAATCTTTGCTGCTTAGTGGTGCAGTGATATATTCAGAAGCCCTGTAGGCAGTGTATTAGTGGCGAAATAAAAATATATTCGCCGCCCAGCGTTGCATATATCTGTTGAAAAGCCTGTTGTGTAAAAGTAGAAAATAATGTGGGCCTAATTGATGTTCTGCAGTGCATTGATATATTCTGAAGCCCTGTTTGCCATGTATTAGTGGCAAAATAAAAATATATTCGCTACCCAGCGTTGCATTTATCTGTTGAAAATCCTGTTGTGTAAAAGTAGAAAAAAATTTGGGCCTAAATGACGTTCCGCGATGCAGTGATGTATTGGGAAGCCCAGTTTGCAGTGTATTAGTGGTGAAATAAAAATATATTCGCCGCCCAGCGTTGCATTTATCTGTTGAAAAGCCTGTTGTGTAAAAGTGGGAAAAAATTAGGGCCTAATTGCCTGTTTGCCATGTATTAGTGGCGAAAATAAAAATATTTGATCTAACATTTGATTATTTGATCTAACAGTATGTCAGACAGAGAAGTGCCAGGCCCTGCACAGGGGAGAGGCAGAGGCTGAAATGTTTATGGCGCAGGCAGAGGTCGCAGCAGAGTAAGGAGGCATGGCAGCAGGGGTCGCAGTGAGAGGCCTGACCTCCCGGTGTCATATAGTGGTCGTGTCTTGACCAGTAACCCAGCAGTTCTTGAACGGTTGACTCGGTCATCCACTTCGTCCTAAGTTACATCAGACACCCCCAGCCAAGAGTCAGTGGGTTCCTCTGACACGACGCTTAGTTGGCATGTAAGGTAAGCTCAATGACACAGCACAATTAAAACCAAAAAGCATAGAGTTAAACTGTTGTTACTGCCCAGGAGTCTTAACCGAACCCAGCCAGCCTCACACTGAGCAGGAGTCTTGGCCAATTACAGCCAGCCTCACACTGAGCTTGTCTGGGAAATTCCCATAGAAGGAGCTGCTAGAATTTATTACACCACAGGAGAGAAGCTGAACAGACATTCACTCCACTGAGAGTTCAGTTCTATGGAAGCAAAGAGGCCAAAATAGGTATTTAATACAGTTATGGATGTTCCTATTGTTAACCACACCAGCCCCCCTAGCTTAAACACCCTTAATGACCAGACCACTTTTTACAATTCTGCACTACACTACTTTCACTGTTTATTGCTACGTCATACAACTTACCACCCAAATTAATTTTGCCTCCTTTTCTTCTCACTAATAGAGCTTTCATTTGGTAGTATTTCATTGTTGCTGACATTTTTACTTTTTTTGCTATTAATAAAAATTTATTTTTCGCTTTCTGTTGTAAGATTTAACAAAAAAAAACTACATTTCTATATAAATTTTTCTCTAAATTTATTGTTCTACATGTCTTTAATAAAAATAAATGCAATAAGTGTCTATTTATTGGTTTGGGTAAAAGTTATAGCGTTTACAAACTATGGTGCAAAAAAGTGAATTTCAGCATTTTGAAGCAGCTCTGACTTTCTGAGCACCTGTCAAGTTTCTTCAGGTGCTAGAATGTCAGGATAGTATAAATACCCCCCAAATGACACCATTTTAGAAAGAAGACACCCCAAAGTATTCGCGGCGGGGCATGGCGAGTTCATGTATGATTTCATTTTTTTCCACAAGTTAGCGGAAAATGACACTTTCTGAGGAAAAAATAATAATAATAAAGTTTCCATTTCTGCTAACTTCTGGCAAAAAAAAAATTAAATCTCCCACGGACTCACTATGCCCCTCAGTGAATACCTTGGGGTGTCTACTTTCCGAAATGGGGTCATTTGTGGGGTGTGTTTACTGTTCTGGCATTTTGGGCAGGGCTAAATTGTGAGCAGCCCTGTAAAGCCTAAAGGTACTCGTTGGACTTTGCGCCCCTTTACGCACCTAGGCTGCTAAAAAGTGGCACACATGTGGTATCGCCGTACTCAGAAGAAGTAGGGCAATGTGTTTTGGGATGTATTTTTACATATACCCATGCTAGGTGAGAGAAATATCTCTGTAAACTGACAACTTTGTATAATTTTTTTTTTTAAAGTTCTCATTTACAGAGATATTTCTCACACCCAGCAAGGTTATATGTAAAAATACACCCCAAAACACATTGCCCTACTTCTCCTGAGTACGACAATACCACATGAGTGACACTTTTTTGCAGCCAAGATGCGCAAAGGGGCCCAAATTCCAATGAGTACCTTTAGGATTTCACAGGGCAATTTTACGCATTTGGATTCCAGACTTCTTCTCACGCTTTAGAGACCCCTAAAATGCCAGGGCAGTATAAATACCCCACAAGTGACCCCATTTTAGAAAGTAGACACCCCAAGGTATTCCGTGAGGGGTATGGTGAGTTCATGTAAAATTTTATTTTTTGTCACAAGTTAGTGGAATACTTTGTAAGAAACTTTGTAAGAAAAAAAAAAATAAATTTATATCAATTTCCGCTAACTTGTGCCAAAAAAAAAATGTTTCTGTGAACTCGCTATGCCCCTCACGGAATACCTTGGGGTGCCTTCTTTCCAAAATGGGGTCACTTGTGGGGTGTTTGTACTGCCCTGGCATTTGAGGGTCTCCGCAATCATTACATGTATGGCCAGCATTAGGAGTTTCTGCTATTCTCCTTATATTGAGCATACGGGTAATGAGATTTTTTTTTTCCGTTCAGCCTCTGGGCTGAAAAAAAAATGAATGGCACAGATTTCTTCATTCACATCGATCAATGTGGATGAAAAACCTCTGCCAAAATCAGTGACTGCGGTGCGGTGGGCTTGGCGCTAACTACTTAACAAGTAGCTAACTAACTGCCGGTCATAAGGGACCCTTAGGCCCCATTCACACGTCCGCAATTCTGTTTGTGGAACGGAATTGCGGACCCATTCATTTCTATGGGGACAGACTATGTCCCGCTCGGATCTGGAATTACGGATCCGCACTTCCGGGTCTGCACTTCCGTTCCGCAAAAATATAGAACATGTCCTATTCTTGTCCTCAATTGCGGACAAGAAAAGGCATTTTCTATATAGTTCTGGCAATGTGCGGATCTGCAAAATGCGGAAAGCACATTGCCGGTGTCCGTGTTTTGCGGATCCGTGGATCCGCAAAACACAAATGGACGTCTAAATGGAGCCTTACAGGGGGATGATCAATGGCAGGGGGGTGATCAGGGAGTCTATATGGGGTTATCAGGGGTTAACAAGGGGTTAATAAGTGACGGGGGGGGGGTGTAGTGTGGTGCTTGGTGCTACTTTACAGAACTACCTGGTCCTCTGGTGGTCGATCCCAGCAAATGTGACCACCAGAGGACCAGGTAGCAGGTATATCAGACGCTGTTAACAAAACAGCGTCTGATATACCTGTTTCATTTCATTATATTATACAAAATGCATACAACCAAAACAAGCCTCAAAAAATCAACAAAGGCATGTGCATCAACACAACATCTACCTACAATATTTTCCACCACGTGACGAAAAAAGAAACATGCCCAGTATAGTAAAAAATATGTATTAATTTTATTACATCACAAATACTATACACAATATATCACAATATATAAATAGTACATAGAGCGGCAGGCGAAATCACGGATCAGGAAAAACTAATTAAAACCCATTGCAAAACAATTTCGTGACAATCACAATAGTGATCCCAAGGGGATAACCTTTCGAGGGATAGGCTGAGTGAGGTTAGGGATTAGGGGAGGAGACAAGATGGATAGTTCTGCTCATTACGGTGACCCCATATAGATTAAATGAGGCCTTTAGTTTCAAATTCTTTCTATAATATTTTAACATTCTTTTCTTTTATTTTTAATATTTTCATTCTCCTTTTTTTCTGTAGCTATTTTTGCCCCCCGTATTTGGAATGTGGATGGTAGTGTGAATAGTATCGACATGATCCATTTGGATTCTCCATCTGGGAGAGGAAATGAAAGAAGATCCGATGGTTCCACTATAGGGAATAGCATTTGATGTATTATTTTATTTATTCATTTATAATTTATTTATTTATTTATTTATGTTTATATATAATGAATTTCACATTTTGTAATTGTATTATTTTGAAGTATAGCACTTTGCATTTGTATTTATATATGCACTATAGCACTTTTGTATGTTTCACATTTTTTATTTTATGTATTTATTTTTGATTGATAAATAATAATATCTCAACTTTCACGTGATTAAGGACAATATGTATGCACGGTATATATATGTTAAACATTTCGTTTTTTCACATGCTCAATTAATTATACTTAATTAATCATGTTTCATTAATCATGTGTAAATTATTACCTACACAATTATGGTTGTTTTATTTTTAAATTTTACACGGGCACTTTATCCATATACTTTGGTTCTTTTTTTCTCCTTAGTTTTTTCTGATTAATTAATGATTCATGTTGTGCTAATCTATGTATTATCATATTCCTTAGTACAGTAAGGTTACCGTTTCTTTTTTCTTTTTGTATATCTGTACTGATCCCCTCAATGTTGTTGATTCATATTTGACTGTATCGGTGCGGTGAATGTGCGCCTTATCTTGCTGTTTGCAGTGTTCTCTAGTTACCATGTCAGCTGTTGCAGCGCATCGCCATGGTGCGCTGTGCGTCGGGTCATGTGGGGACACTGGAACCACCTCCTTGAGCGGGGGGCTGGAGCGCATTGCGTGCGTTCCACCCCTGCTCCTGATGAGTCTATGTCCTCATTTGTTGGCTACGGCACGCATCACCTGAGAGGGATGCGCTACATAATATACAGCAGCTGAATTTATTTTATGTAAGTAATGATCTTGACAATCGTGGCTGCATTCGTGGCATTTAAATAGTCGGGATTTTTGGCTATAGCTCTTAACCTCCTGACGAAGCAGTGGCAAAACGCGCGTCAAGGGTTTTTTGCTGACATATGCTGCTCTATACACCCCCAATCATGTCCTGTGGTATGTACTATATATAAGACTTAGTGGCTAGTTTTTTTGCCACATTACTAGTGGTTTTCCCTAAATGCTGATACTCCTGTACTAGACCGCATGTTATATGTATAACATTGTCTTTTGGGGGAGTGAGATAGTGGCATATATCAGCTGACTCTGGCACCTTTCTATGTCTGACGCCTTTTTTATGTACTATTTATATATTGTGATATATTGTGTATAGTATTTGTGATGTAATAAAATTAATACATATTTTATAGTATACTGGGCATGTTTCTTTTTTCGCCCAGTGGTGGACAATATTGTCGGTAGATAGTATGCAAATAGCGAATAGCAATCTCCAAATTGCTAAGTGCGACCAAATTGCATAAAAGCATTTAAACTACGTACAGTCTGCAAACTGCTCATACCAGATCATATAGAGCAAGAAAAACTATTCGTTAAGCCTCAGATATACCTCTCAGAGAGATCATAAAGTGCTTAAATAACTTAAAGTGAAAGTGCAGATACTGAAGAGAGAAATATATCCACCATTTTATGTTAAATGACAGGATTGAACAGTTGAACCACCATTTTGTGTTACTTTATTCCACACGTGTTTTGTACATGACTGAAGTTATTTCAAGCATTTGGTGTGCTCTTTAAACCTACTGCTTCCATAGAACGGCGGTAGAGGAATCACAGAGTAATAGACAGTCTGGTTAGACTAGAAAAGTCAGAGATACCAAAATTCTTCTAATGCCACAGCGCATAAGGCACTTCATTGTGCTGCGCCTGCCACAGTGGAACTATTAGACCTTAGATGGCGAAGCAATAGCGCTCCTCAACTTGCACAGTAAAGAGCGCATTTGAGCAGCGGAGCGCCAGCATAAACCAACGCGCATAGAGGCCATAGAACGTGTGTATTAGTCAAACTGCAGCTGACCCTTAAAGTGGCAGAACGGCAAAAGAAAGATAGTCAGAGAAAGAGCGCCAACCCTCCTGCAATCCCTAGAGAGAGAAAGAGATGCATGGTGGGAGTCCAAACTCCTGAGCCAGAGCGCCCACACCACTATCCACGAAGAGTCCACGTGTTGCAACCAGCTAGTTTCCCGCCATTAGGCCCAAAGCCTGCAGCAGAGTATCGCAAGTCTGCATGGAGCATTGCAAGTAAGCACAGAGCATCGCATCACATCAAGAAAAGACAAGTCTTCTATAAGACTGAAATTTGTTCCAGCAACCTACAGATCACAGTATCCTGCTCTTCAGAATAAGGTCAGAGCTTTCCTTTTTATTACTTATCATTGCATATAGGCTTTGGCATAAAGAGACATTTTCGTGTTCAGGAATAAAAGACTTTAAAGTAAAACACAGGACAGTTTGTAGTACACGGACTCTAAAGTATTTAAAGTGAAAGTAATTTATTGCCTGAATTTATCGCTGTTACATTTAAAGTAAAAGTAATTTATTGCCTGCATCTATTGTTATTGCATTTAAAGTGAAAGTCATTTATTTCTGCATTTGTCAGTATTGCATTTCAAGTGAAAGGCATCTTATTATTTGTATTGTTTGTTATAGCATTTAAAGTAAAATGTCTGAGTGTAGTATTACCATGCCACTTTTAGAGGATACAAAGCACTAGTCTTGCCTCAAACAAATATAGCTCAAACAAATTAACTAAGATGTTCATCACGTGCCAGAAAACCGACCTCAAAGATGCTTGAAAATTTGGAACAAGAAGCAGCATTAAAAGAGAAAAGCCCGAATGTATGATAAATAGAAATGATACATTAAAGACATTCGTAGAAAGCTAAAACAAGTAAGTATAAAAGAGAACTTGAGTGATATTGTAGAGATGGTAGAAGAATCTGAAGCTTATGGCAGCATATGTCAACCTGCGGTCATCTATGACACTATCCCAGGATATTGTAAGGAACATGGACACATGTACTGCAGTCACTAAAGATTCAGTAAAGCCCATGAGAGAACTATCATCTGCAGCAGACTATGATGAAGTAAAAGCAAGAAAGAGAATGAACAAGCTTTTTATGAGAGACTATGCTAAATCCTTAGCTGGAACCACAGTCTCAAGTGGGACTTCCTTCGCTAGCAGAAGTGCCAGCCACATATCAGAGTCCTCAAGTACTTCAGCCAAAAGAAAGAAATTAGCTGAACAACTTGCTGTCAAGAGAGCAGAAATTGAGATGGAATCTGCCATCGAGGCGCAGCACCAGCAAATAGCCGAAATGGAAGCTGAAAAGGATGCATAACGCCATCAAATGGAAGCTGAAATGGAGGCACAACGCCAACAGATGAAAAATCTGGAAAGGCAGAAAGAAGTTAAAATTATAGAAGCCAGACTCAAAATACATGAAGAGGATATGAATCAGAGTAGTTTTAGGTCCAAATCTATACTAAGTGAAGAAGAAGACTCCTACTTTCTTCCATACACCCAGGAGAATGTAAGAAAATCTCCAGCATGTAGTGAAGAAATAAGTCATTGTCCTTCCACCCCTGCTCGGAAAGACGAAGAAAGGGACTCACCTAATTCAGAACGAAGTGAAAAAATAGAACCGGATGATTCTATCCCTAGAAAATGTTACAACTATTGTCCCAGCGAGACAACAGAGAACAGTCCTTGCTAGACATCCTGTTCTGGAACCCACTGTATTTTCAGGAGATGTACTGAAGTTTATAGAGTGGAAGTCAAGTTTTGAAATGATCATTGAGCATCATTGCTTCAGTCCAGTCGACAAGTTATTCTACCTTCAGAGATATGTTGGTGGAGAAGCAAAGAATGTTATTGAAGGTAATTTCTATAGAAAAAAAGAAGACGCCTACAAGTAAGCTTGGGAAAAATTAAATGCAAGATATGGTCATCATTTCTTAGTACAAATAGCTCTTGGAGAGAAATTGAATAACTGGCCAAAAAGAGGTCCTAAAGAACACTTCAGACCCCAATAGTATGGTGACTTCCTGCAAGCATGCAGCAATGCCATCCCACATGTACGAGGACTAGAGGTACTGAACGACTATCTAGAAAACCACAGGATGCTAGCTAAGCTACCTGAAGAAGTGGCTTCTAGATGGAATCGCTATGTGACTGAACAGTTAGATCTAGGCAAGAACATAATGCAGCAGTTTTAAAGTACAACTACCTTTGCAACCAACACAGCAGCTAAAGGTCTAGACGCCTACGGGAGCAAGTTCAATGTTACTAGTACTACTGGGATCAGTAAAGAGACAGAACTGACAAATCTTCAGACTACCTTCAAGTGTATGTTCTGTGGAGAGAACCACTCCATAAACAAGTGCCAACAATTGAGGGAGAAATCCCCAGATGAAAAAAAAAAAATTGTACTTGATAACCATCTGTGTTTTGGATGTCTAAGAAAAGGCCATGTTCCTAAGGAGTGTAAGAAAAAGGCCACATGCAGCATTTGCAAAGGACGCCATCCTACACCACTACATGAAGAATGTCTAAAGAAAGATAAATCCTCAATACCTAAAGATGCTGAGGAAGAAAGGAGGGTATCGGTGTTTTCTTGCAGAGTGAGGGTAGGAGAAAGCAATGGCACATCAGCGGTTGTACCAGTGTGCATTTCAAATCCTAAAAGGAGGAACAAGAAGGTATACGCCTATGCGCTACTGGATGCCAAAAGTAACATCACCTTCTTTAATTAAGAAATCTGCAAGAAATTGCAAGTGGCTACAGAACGAGTGAAGCTTAAACTCACCACAATGACAGGGAGAGACACATTAGTGAACAGTCAAAGGGTCAAAGGACTGAGAGTTAAAGGACTTCATTCAAACTGCACATTAAATCTACCTTCAGCTTATACAAAAGATGATATACCTCTAGATCGACATCACATACCTACCTGTGAAACAGCCAATGAATGGGAGCACCTATTGGTCATATCTCATGAAATGTTCCCACTGATGGAGTTTGATGTTAGACTGTTGATATACTACGATTGACCCGAAGCCTTGGTACCACGAAAGGTGATCACAGGAGGAAAGAGTGAACCCTACGCTGTTCAAACTAATCTAGGATGGGGTATTGTTAGAGGAAAACAGCAGATCGCAAACCCCAGACAGGTGACAGGATTGTGTCATCGAATATCTATCCAAGAGTTACCAACTGTAATTCCAGCAAAAGTAATCAAGATCCTTGAATCCGACTTTTCAGACATAAGTTCTAAAGAAAAGAGTGTATCCCAAGAAGACATAAAATTTATACACACTCTAAAAGAAAGCATTCGACAGACTCAACAAGGTCATCTTGAAATGCCCTTACCTTTTAGAGAACGACCTCGTCTGCCAAATAACAGAAATATTGCCCTAGCAAGATTGAAATGTTTGAAGAAAAGGATGGGAAGAGATCCTAAACTCAAGAATGATTATTTGAAATTCATGGAAGGCGTCCTTGAAGAAAGACATGCAGAGAAAGTTAATAATCAACCTAAAGAAGAAGAAGTGTGGTATATCCCATATGAAGGTGTTTACCACTCAAATAAACCAGAAAAGATTAGAGTAGTACTTGATTGCTCGGCAAAGTATGATGTTGTTGCATTGAACGATCATCTACTAAAAGTACCAGATCTTACAAACACTCTGCCTGGAGTACTCTGTAGATTCAGAAAGTATCCCGTAGCAGTTATGTGTGACGTTGAAAAGATGTTCCACCAGTTTCATGTGAAGAATGAAGATAGAGACTTCCTGAGGTTCCTATGGTGGGAGGATGGAGATACAGAGCCAGCAGAATACAGAATTACACTTGTTTGGAGCAGCATTGTCTCCACGTTGCAGTAATTATGGTATGAAGTACCTGGCCAATCAGGATGAAAAGGATTGCCCATCAGCAGCAAATTTCCTGAAGAAAAACTTTTATGTAGATTATGGTCTTAAAAGTCTAGAGTCCACAGAATCTGTAATCAAACTAGTGAAAGAAAGCCAAGAGTTATGTCCAAGAGGAAACCTGCACCTTCACAAATTCATCTCAAACAACAGAGAGGTACTGGAATCCATCAGTAAATCTGAACGTGCATCAACAATGAAGAATGTAGATCTTAATAATGATCCAGTTCGAACGTACTTGGATTGGAATGGAATGTAGAGAATGACAAGTTCTTCTTTGAAGTATCTATTGAAGAGAAAGTTGCAACTAGATGTACCATTCTTTCCGCAGTGGCTTCTATTAATGATCCATTGGGATTCCTGGCCCCAGTGATTCTCAAAGCAAAAGAGATACTGCAAGAATTATGCGGACAGAAATTGGGATGGGATGAACCCATACCTGAAAATTTGAGGCCAATATGAGAGAGTTGGATAAGAGACTTGCAAAACTTGAGAGTTCGGATACCCAGATGTTTGTACCTCATGATTTTGGAAAGTTCAAGAAAATAGAACTTCATCACTTTTCAGATGCCAGTAGTTATGGTTATGGTCAGTGCTCCTACATCAGAATGATAGGAGAAGAAAAGATACACTGTGCCCTGGTTATGGGAAGGGTCAGAGTTGCTCTTACCAGTATTCAGTCAATACCAAGACTTGAACTAACAGCAGCTCTTGTTTCAGCATCAGTAAGCAAGTTTCTAAGAGAAGAATTGGAGTTAAAAATAGATGAAGAATATTTTTGGACAGACTCACAAGTTGTCCTAGGATACATAAACAATGAAGCTCGAAGATTCCATGTCTTTGTCACCAATAACATAGTAACATAGTATATAAGACCGAAAAAGACATTTGTCCATCCGGTTCGGCCTGTTTCCTACAAGTTGATCCAGAGGAAGGCAAAACCCCTGTGAGGCAGAAGCCAATTTTCCCCACTTAAGGGGAAAAAATTCCTCCCGACTCCAATCAGGCAATCAGAATAACTCCCTGGATCAACGACCCCTCTCTAGTAGCTGTAGCCTGTAATATTATTACACTACTTAACTAGCTGAGTAGACGTATAAAAATAAAAAATGATACTTTATTTCACATCCAGGGGTTAAAAAGACATGAAAATCCCTTCAGGTATTCAGAGTGTATGATGTGTGGAGAGTGAGTCTAGCACATACTCCATCCACGCCCAATCACTCTGACCAAATCATCCAGGTGTAACACACACTGTGAACACTATCAATGATGGGTAATAATCAGCAAGTCATGTATGGTTGGGTAGTCTCTATGTAAATTGGGTCAGCAAATGTGCTGCTCATACAGAGTTAAGCAACCCCCTTCAAAAACTAGTACCCCATCCAATTGCATGCCTGACATCCCATTCACCCAGTAGCCGCTTGTTACACCTAAAGCCGGTGCAAGACGTGCATAGCAAACAGCGACTGCCGCCTCTTGTTTGCATGTGCCGAAGTACAGTGATTTATGCTCAACGCATTTCCACAGGGCTAACACTCTGCCCTGTATCCTCAGGAGCTGCCCACTCATTCATTCATACATTCCAGTATAGTTAACAGCACTATTAGATAGAGGATGTCCCGAGCACCTTTTGCGTGCAAGGGCACCGGCACTATGACGGCCGTACGCGGCCGTCCAACATACGGGCATATAAGCTTAACACCCCGCCCATTTGACTTTGGGGGTAGACGACCAACAGCCCCAGAAACTGAAACCGGGGTCTCATCATCCGATAGTGACGCAGAAGCTATACCCAGATCGGCCCAAAATAGGGGTAGAGGAACAGGGGGAGAGGTGGTACTCAGAGAGGTAGGAGAGAAAGAGGGTCAAATAGGGTTTTTTTTTAGACCAGGCCCCCACCATCTCCGATTATATTACTTCTCGCTACATGACAGTCGTACCTGCCAGGAATTGGGCATCGAGATGGAAGATTTTGAGGTAGTACAACTCCTGGCGGGCATGGCTGAGGAGGGTGAGAGGGATATAGGGGATGGACCATTTACGTCCCTTAAGAATCCGTCTAAGTTGTTCCCCCCGATAGGAGATAGTACCCCCATTGACACATTCCTCACACTGGTTACCAATGAGCTACATGCGATTGAGGATTGTCATGTGGCAGGTGATAATCTAACCAGAGAGGAGAGAGTGGCACTAGCTGGGCTCACTAGTGACTCCAGCATAATAGTAAAACCAGCGGACAAAGGGGGGAACATTGTCATCATGGGCGTTGAGAAATATCAGAAAATGTGCATGAGTCTCCTGGATGATCAGAAAACATACAGGAGATTACCACAAGATCCCACAGCGGATTTTAAGAACGAACTGGCCAGGATCCTAGATGATGCACTGGCGGACAGGATTATTAACAAATCGGAGCATGACTTTCTACTTTCCAAATTCCCAGTCTTGGCTGCATTTTATAGTTTACCCAAGGTGCAAAAGAAGGGTCCAGAATTAAAGGGGCGTCCAATTGTCTCGGGCATGGGAAGTCTTACTGCTAATATCAGCACGTATGTGGACCTAATACTGCGTCCGTTTGTGGTCTCTTTACCTTCCTATGCCCGAGACACCATGGACGTGCTCAAAAGACTGGAAGGTATTCAATGCGAGAGGGGCACTATGCTTGCTAGCCTCGTTGACGAGGCACTCTACAGCTCCATACCCCATGAACTTGGGTGTGGGGCTGTGGAGGGGTTCCTCCGCCAAAGGGGGACACAGTTTCAGAGGCATAACGATTTTGTCATGAAACTGCTCCGGTTCATCCTGACACACAATGTATTCATCTTTGACCAGCACATCTTCCACCAGCTCAGGGGGGTGGCGATGGGGAGCCCGTGTGCCCCCACGTTCGCCAACCTCTACCTGGGCTGGTGGGAGAGAGACGTGGTCTTTGATGAGTCCATGGATCAGTATACGTCATCGGTGTTACTGTGGCTTAGGTACATCGATGAAGTGCTGGTCCTATGGAATGGATCCAGTGACAAATTCGGCCAGTTCGTGTCCGCACTCAATGTGAATGATGTGGGTCTATTCTTCACTCATGAGATTCATTCTGATGAAATTAACTTTCTTGATATTAAGATCAGATTGAACCATGATGGGAGGATCATTACGTGTCTCTACAGGAAGGATACGGCCACCAATAGCCTGCTTGACTGGGAGAGCAGCCATCCGCCTGCCCTGAGACGTGGGATCCCGAAGGTACAATATCTCAGGGCAAGAAGGAACTGCTCAGAGATGGGTGAGTTCAAGGCAGCAGCTGCTGACCTGAGGGAGAGATTCAGCAAAAAAGGATACCCATCAGGGGTTTTGAAACAGGCATACCATCATGCTCTGTCGGCTGATAGGGCTCAGTTGCTGACACCCAGGAGCAGAAACCAACAGAACTCCTTTCCTAGGATTACGGCCACGTTTGATAAAGCGCATCTCGTGGTACGGGACATATTGAAGCGACACTGGCCGATTTTAAAATCGGACCCAGATGTTGGGCATTTGGCTCCAGATTTTCCACCGATCACATTTACATGGGGAGCCAATCTGCGGGACAAGCTGGTACACAGTACCTTCACACGTCCGAGACCAGCCACATGGCTTAATAGTGAGGCCAAAGGAACCTTTCCATGTGGGTCATGCCTGATGTGTAGTTATGTGAAGCGGGGTCGTTTTTTTGAAAGTCATGTTACGGGCAAACGATATATGATTCGCTCCTTCATTCGCTGCACGATGGCCGGTGTCGTATACCTTATCACATGTAAATGTGGTGTCCAATACGTCGGAAAGACGAAACGCGAATTTAGACGGCGTATTGAAGAACATCTGTCTGATACACGTAACTCCAGAGATACATCATTGGCACGACATGTATGTGACATGCATGCGGGTGACCAAACTGAAATAATGGTCCAGGGAATAGACACTGTAAAAAATTCAGCCCGTGGTGGAGATGTGGATCCCTCTTTGCGTCAGAAAGAAGCAAGATGGAAATTTTATCTCCAAACCATTCAACCTAAGGGGCTTAATGACATCATCTCATATGCCTGCTTTTTATAGAGTCTGTTCTCTGTGGAGGTGAAGTGCATGTCAGCTATCTTAATTACATTTCTCTCATCATGATGCATTCAGCATTAGATTCTCTATGCACCGATGATACGATGTCTAAGTTAATGTGTCTGAGTTCTTCGTGGTACGATCGTGGCCGCGAATATTCTTCCCCAATTAATTGCAGGACTGCGGTTTAGTGGTCTCCGTAGGTATGACTGTGTGAACAGTGTATGGGAGGTGTCGGAGCAGCGGGGGGAGGGTTCCCACCTGTCTTGTCTCCACACCGCCCATCTGATCGTCATCACCTATGAGCATCACTCTGCTTGTCACCCCGTCTGGTGCCATAACAGCTTCAATCAGATCCAGGGATGCAAGTACCAACATGCTTGCTGAGCCCACTATATACTTCTCCTGGAGCCGAGTGTTCCTGGCATGCATGCTGCACCTGCGCTCCCTGAATTTTGTGTGGCTGTCATGGCCCATAACAGGTAGGAACTAGTGTTAGGGACCACTCATGGAGGCGACCTTGACGTGGTGAGTGGCCTATTACGCTTTGGCCAAAATGTACACTAATGCCTCATTCAACAGTGCTGGTTGCAGAGTGCCATTGCATTTTTGTTTTTGCAAAATGGAATACAGTCATAAACGTATTAGCTCAAATTCAGCGTTTGGTAAAGGGAATCAGAAAGAAGAAATCATTGAATGTAGAAGAAAGAACAAAAGCTGAAGAAACAATCATAAGACTCATTCAACAGAGATTCTAGAGTGAAGAGTTGAAGAGACTTAGTCAAGAACCTAAACGTTTTCCCAACAACCACTCATTGTACTAGCTTAATCTTGTTCAGCAGGATGGTATACTGAAGGCGGGAGGGAGAATGGAAAATGCATCGTTACCTAGCAGAGTGAAGCATCCAGCAAAGCATATCCAAAAATTCTACCTTGACAAGATTGATTATTGATCACTACCACAACAAATCCTTGCATCAAGGAAGAAGCTTTACCCAATGCTGTTTGAGAGAAGGTGGTTACTGGATAGTGAAAGGAAGCAAAATATATAAGTAAATGCGCAGTCTACAGAAACACACGTAGACTTATGGAAGAGAAAAGAATGGCAGATTTACTGGCAGATGGTGTAAACCCATCACCACCATTTCTTTATAGCGGGATGGATTGTTTTGGCCCATTCATCACCAAACAAAACCGCAAGGAGTACAAGAGATATGGACTAATATTTACATGTCTAAGCTCCAGAGCAATTCACCCGGAAACCCTCCTGCAATCCCTAGAGATAGAAAAAGATGCATGGTGGGAGGCCAAACTCCTGAGCCAGAGCGCCCACACCACTATCCACGAAGAGTCCACGTGTTGCAACCAGCTAGTTTCCCGCCATTAGGCCCAAAGCCTGCAGCAGAGTATCGCAAGTCAGCATGGAGCATTGCAAGTAAGCACAGAGCATCGCATCACATCAAGAAAAGACAAGTCTTCTATAAGACTGAAATTTGTTCCAGCAACCTACAGATCACAGTATCCTGCTCTTCAGAATAAGGTCAGAGCTTTCCTTTTTATTACTTATCATTGCATATAGGCTTTGGCATAAAGAGACATTTTCGTGTTCAGGAATAAAAGACTTTAAAGTAAAACAAAGGACAGTTTGTAGTACACGGACTCTAAAGTATTTAAAGTGAAAGTAATTTATTGCCTGAATTTATCACTGTTACATTTAAAGTAAAAGTAATTTATTGCCTGCATCTATTGTTATTGCATTTAAAGTGAAAGTCATTTATTTCTGCATTTGTCAGTATTGCATTTCAAGTGAAAGGCATCTTATTATTTGTATTGATTGTTATAGCATTTAAAGTAAAATGTCTGAGTGTAGTATTACCATGCCACTTTTAGAGGATACAAAGATAGATAGTATAGAAGGTGAAGAGCTAGAGAACCTGTTTGAGTCAGAAGATTCTAATGCAGCACTAGTCTTGCCTCAAACAAATATAGCTCAAACAAATTAACTAAGATGTTCATCACGTGCCAGAAAACCGACCTAAAAAATGCTTGAAAATTTGGAACAAGAAGCAGCATTAAAAGAGAAAAGCCCGAATGTATGATAAATAGAAATGATACATTAAAGACATTTGTAGAAAGCTAAAACAAGTAAGTATAAAAGAGAACTTGAGTGATATTGTAGAGATGGTAGAAGAATCTGAAGCTTATGGCAGCATATGTCAACCTGCGGTCATCTATGACACCATCCCAGGATATTGTAAGGAACATGGACACATGCACTGCAGTCACTAAAGATTCAGTAAAGCCCATGAGAGAACTATCATCTGCAGCAGATTATGATGAAGTTAAAGCAAGAAAGAGAATGAACAAGCTTTTTATGAGAGACTATGCTAAATCCTTAGCTGGAACCACAGTCTCAAGTGGGACTTCCTTCGCTAGCAGAAGTGCCAGCCACATATCAGAGTCCTTAAGTACTTCAGCCAAAAGAAAGAAATTAGCTGAACAACTTGCTGTCAAGAGAGCAGAAATTGAGATGAAATCTGCCATCGAGGCGCAGCACCAGCAAATAGCCGAAATGGAAGCTGAAAAGGATGCACAACGCCATCAAATGGAAGCTGAAATGGAGGCACAGCGCCAACAGATGAAAAATCTGGAAAGGCAGAAAGAAGTTAAAATTATAGAAGCCAGACTCAAAATACATGAAGAGGATATGAATCAGAGTAGTTTTAGGTCCAAATCTATACTAAGTGAAGAAGAAGACTCCTACTTTCTTCCATACACCCAGGAGAATGTAAGAAAATCTCCAGCATGAAGTGAAGAAATAAGTCATTGTCCTTCCACCCCTGCTCGGAAAGACGAAGAAAGGGACTCACCTAATTCAGAACGAAGTGAAAAAATAGAACCGGATGATTCTATCCCTAGAAAATGTTACAACTATTGTCCCAGCGAGACAACAGAGAACAGTCCTTGCTAGACATCCTGTTCTGGAACCCACTGTATTTTCAGGAGATGTACTGAAGTTTATAGAGTGGAAGTCAAGTTTTGAAATGATCATTGAGCATCATTGCTTCAGTCCAGTCGACAAGTTATTCTACCTTCAGAGATATGTTGGTGGAGAAGCAAAGAATGTTATTGAAGGTAATTTCTATAGAAAAAAAGAAGAAGCCTACAAGCAAGCTTGGGAAAAATTAAATGCAAGATATGGTCATCATTTCTTAGTACAAATAGCTCTTGGAGAGAAATTGAATAACTGGCCAAAAAGAGGTCCTAAAGAACACTTCAGACCCCAATAGTATGGTGACTTCCTACAAGCATGCAGCAATGCCATCCCACATGTACGAGGATTAGAGGTACTGAACGACTATCTAGAAAACCACAGGATGCTAGCTAAGCTACCTGAAGAAGTGGCTTCTAGATGGAATCGCTATGTGACTGAACAGTTAGATCTAGGCAAGAACATAATGCAGCAGTTTTAAAGAGTTCTTTGAGTTTGTCAGTAAGGAAGTACGGATAGCATGTAATCCAGTAACATCATCTTACGTCTTAAAATCCTTAGAAGAAAGGCCTGCAAGAGAGATAAAATGCGCAAGAGCAACTACCTTTGCAACCAACACAGCAGCTAAAGGTCTAGACGCCTACGGGAGCAAGTTCAATGTCACTAGTACTACTGGGATCAGTAAAGAGACAGAACTGACAAATCTTCAGACTACCTTCAAGTGTATGTTCTGTGGAGAGAACCACTCCATAAACAAGTGCCAACAATTGAGGGAGAAATCCCCAGATGAAAAAAAAAAAATTGTACTTGATAACCATCTGTGTTTTGGATGTCTAAGAAAAGGCCATGTTCCTAAGGAGTGTAAGAAAAAGGCCACATGCAGCATTTGCAAAGGACGCCATCCTACACCACTACATGAAGAATGTCTAAAGAAAGATAAATCCTCAATACCTAAAGATGCTGAGAAAGAAAGGAGGGTATCGGTGTTTTCTTGCAGAGTGAGGGAAGGAGAAAGCAATGGCACATCAGCGGTTGTACCAGTGTGCATTTCAAATCCTAAAAGGAGGAACAAGAAGGTATACGCCTATGCGCTACTGGATGCCAAAAGTAACATCACCTTCTTTAATTAAGAAATCTGCAAGAAATTGCAAGTGGCTACAGAACGAGTGAAGCTTAAACTCACCACAATGACAGGGAGAGACACATTAGTGAACAGTCAAAGGGTCAAAGGACTGAGAGTTAGAGGACTTCATTCAAACTGCACATTAAATCTACCTTCAGCTTATACAAAAGATGATATACCTCTAGATCGACATCACATACCTACCTGTGAAACAGCCAATGAATGGGAGCACCTATTGGTCATATCTCATGAAATGTTCCCACTGATGGAGTTTGATGTTAGACTGTTGATATACTACGATTGACCCGAAGCCTTGGTACCACGAAAGGTGATCACAGGAGGAAAGAGTGAACCCTACGCTGTTCAAACTAATCTAGGATGGGGTATTGTTAGAGGAAAACAGCAGATCGCAAACCCCAGACAGGTGACAGGATTGTGTCATCGAATATCTATCCAAGAGTTACCAACTGTAATTCCAGCAAAAGTAATCAAGATCCTTGAATCCGACTTTTCAGACATAAGTTCTAAAGAAAAGAGTGTATCCCAAGAAGACATAAAATTTATACACACTCTAAAAGAAAGCATTCGACAGACTCAACAAGGTCATCTTGAAATGCCCTTACCTTTTAGAGAACGACCTCGTCTGCCAAATAACAGAAATATTGCCCTAGCAAGATTGAAATGTTTGAAGAAAAGGATGGGAAGAGATCCTAAACTCAAGAATGATTATTTGAAATTCATGGAAGGCGTCCTTGAAGAAAGACATGCAGAGAAAGTTAATAATCAACCTAAAGAAGAAGAAGTGTGGTACATCCCATATGAAGGTGTTTACCACTCAAATAAACCAGAAAAGATTAGAGTAGTACTTGATTGCTCGGCAAAGTATGATGTTGTTGCATTGAACGATCATCTACTAAAAGTACCAGATCTTACAAACACTCTGCCTGGAGTACTCTGTAGATTCAGAAAGTATCCCGTAGCAGTTATGTGTGACGTTGAAAAGATGTGATGTTTCATGTGAAGAATGAAGATAGAGACTTCCTGAGGTTCCTATGGTGGGAGGATGGAGATACAGATACAGAGCCAGCAGAATACAGAATTACACTTGTTTGGAGCAGCATTGTCTCCACGTTGCACTAATTATGGTATGAAGTACCTGGCCAATCAGGATCAAAAGGATTGCCCATCAGCAGCAAATTTCCTGAAGAAAAACTTTTATGTAGATTATGGTCTTAAAAGTCTAGAGTCCAAAGAATCTGTAATCAAACTAGTGAAAGAAAGCCAAGAGTTATGTCCAAGAGGAAACCTGCACCTTCACAAATTCATCTCAAACAACAGAGAGGTACTGGAATCCATCAGTAAATCTGAACGTGCATCAACAATGAAGAATGTAGATCTTAATAATGATCCAGTTCGAACGTACTTGGATTGGAATGGAATGTAGAGAATGACAAGTTCTTCTTTGAAGTATCTATTGAAGAGAAAGTTGCAACTAGATGTACCATTCTTTCCGCAGTGGCTTCTATTAATGATCCATTGGGATTCCTGGCCCCAGTGATTCTCAAAGCAAAAGAGATACTGCAAGAATTATGCGGACAGAAATTGGGATGGGATGAACCCATACCTGAAAATTTGAGGCCAATATGAGAGAGTTGGATAAGAGACTTGCAAAACTTGAGAGTTCGGATACCCAGATGTTTGTACCTCATGATTTTGGAAAGTTCAAGAAAATAGAACTTCATCACTTTTCAGATGCCAGTAGTTATGGTTATGGTCAGTGCTCCTACATCAGAATGATAGGAGAAGAAAAGATACACTGTGCCCTGGTTATGGGAAGGGTCAGAGTTGCTCTTACCAGTATTCAGTCAATACCAAGACTTGAACTAACAGCAGCTCTTGTTTCAGCATCAGTAAGCAAGTTTCTAAGAGAAGAATTGGAGTTAAAAATAGATGAAGAATATTTTTGGACAGACTCACAAGTTGTCCTAGGATACATAAACAATGAAGCTCGAAGATTCCATGTCTTTGTCACCAATAACATAGTAACATAGTATATAAGACCAAAAAAAGACATTTGTCCATCCGGTTCGGCCTGTTTCCTACAAGTTGATCCAGAGGAAGGCAAAAAACCCCTGTGAGGCAGAAGCCAATTTTCCCCACTTAAGGGGAAAAAAATTCCTCCCGACTCCAATCAGGCAATCAGAATAACTCCCTGGATCAACGACCCCTCTCTAGTAGCTATAGCCTGTAATATTATTACACTACTTAACTAGCTGAGTAGACGTATAAAAATTAAAAATGATACTTTATTTCACATCCAGGGGTTAAAAAGACATGAAAATCCCTTCAGGTATTCAGAGTGTATGATGTGTGGAGAGTGAGTCTAGCACATACTCCATCCACGCCCAATCACTCTGACCAAATCATCCAGGTGTAACACACACTGTGAACACTGTCAATGATGGGTAATAATCAGCAAGTCATGTATGGTTGGGTAGTCTCTATGTAAATTGGGTCAGCAAATGTGCTGCTCATACAGAGTTAAGCAACCCCCTTCAAAAACTAGTACCCCATCCAATTGCATGCCTGACATCCCATTCACCCAGTAGCCGCTTGTTACACCTAAAGCCGGTGCAAGACGTGCATAGCAAACAGCGACTGCCGCCTCTTGTTTGCATGTGCCGAAGTACAGTGATTTATGCTCAACGCATTTCCACAGGGCTAACACTCTGCCCTGTATCCTCAGGAGCTGCCCACTCATTCATTCATACATTCCAGTATAATTAACAGCACTATTAGATAGAGGATGTCCCGAGCACCTTTTGCGTGCAAGGGCACCGGCACTATGATGGCCGTACGTGGCCGCCCAACATACGGGCATATAAGCTTAACACCCCGTCCATTTGACTTTGGGGGTAGACGACCAACAGCCCCAGAAACTGAAACCGGGGTCTCATCGTCCGATAGTGACACAGAAGCTATACCCAGATCGGCCCAAAATAGGGGTAGAGGAACAGGGGGAGAGGTGGTACTCAGAGAGGTAGGAGAGAGAGAGGGTCAAATAGGGGGGGTTTTTTAGACCAGGCCCCCACCATCTCCAATTATATTACTTCTCGCTACATGACAGTCGTACCTGCCAGGAATTGGGCATCGAGATGGAAGATTTTGAGGTAGTACAACTCCTGGCGGGCATGGCTGAGGAGGGTGAGAGGGATATAGGGGATGGACCATTTACGTCCCTTAAGAATCCGTCTAAGTTGTTCCCCCCGATAGGAGATAGTACCCCCATTGACACATTCCTCACACTGGTTACCAATGAGCTACATGCGATTGAGGATTGTCATGTGGCAGGTGATAATCTAACCAGAGAGGAGAGAGTGGCACTAGCTGGGCTCACTAGTGACTCCAGCATAATAGTAAAACCAGCGGACAAAGGGGGGAACATTGTTATCTTGGGCGTTGAGAAATATCAGAAAATGTGCATGAGTCTCCTGGATGATCAGAAAACATACAGGAGATTATTAGACGTGGTCTTTGATGAGTCCATGGATCAGTATACGTCATCGGTGTTACTGTGGCTTAGGTACATCGATGAAGTGCTGGTCCTATGGAATGGATCCAGTGACAAATTCGGCCAGTTCGTGTCCGCACTCAATGTGAATGATGTGGGTCTATTCTTCACCCATGAGATTCATTCTAAAGAAATTAACTTTCTTGATATTAAGATCAGATTGAACCATGATGGGAGGATCAGTAAGTGTCTCTACAGGAAGGATACGGCCACCAATAGCCTGCTTGACTGGGAGAGCAGCCATCCGCCTGCCCTGAGACGTGGGATCCCGAAGGGACAATATCTCAGGGCAAGAAGGAACTGCTCAGAGATGGGTGAGTTCAAGGCAGCAGCTGCTGACCTGAGGGAGAGATTCAGCAAAAGAGGATACCCATCAGGGGTTTTGAAACAGGCATACCATCATGCTCTGTCGGCTGATAGGGCTCAGTTGCTGACACCCAGGAGCAGAAACCAACAGAACTCCTTTCCTAGGATTACGGCCACGTTTGATAAAGCGCATCTCGTGGTACGGGACATATTGAAGCGACACTGGCCGATTTTAAAATCGGACCCAGATGTTGGGCATTTGGCTCCAGATTTTCCACCGATCACATTTACATGGGGAGCCAATCTGCGGGACAAGCTGGTACACAGTACCTTCACACGTCCGAGACCAGCCACATGGCTTAATAGTGAGGCCAAAGGAACCTTTCCATGTGGGTCATGCCTGATGTGTAGTTATGTGAAGCGAGGTCGTTTTTTTGAAAGTCATGTTACGGGCAAACGATATATGATTCGCTCCTTCATTCGCTGCACGATGGCCGGTGTCGTATACCTTATCACATGTAAATGTGGTGTCCAATACGTCGGAAAGACAAAACGCGAACTTAGACGGCGTATTGGAGAACATCTGTCTGATATACGTAACTCCAGAGATACATTATTGGCACGACATGTATGTGACATGCATGCGGGTGACCCAACTGAAATAATGGTCCAGGGAATAGACACTGTAAAAAATTCAGCCGTGGTGGAGATGTGGATCCCTCTTTGCGTCAGAAAGAAGCAAGATAGATATTTTTTCTCCAAACTATTCAACCTAAGGGGCTTAATGACATCATCTCATATGCCTGCTTTTTATAGAGTCTGTTCTCTGTGGAGGTGAAGTGCATGTCAGCTATCTTAATTATGTTTCTCTCATCATGATGCATTCAGCATTAGATTCTCTATGCACCGATGATACGATGTCTAAGTTAATGTGTCTGAGTTCTTCGTGGTACGATCGTGGCCGCGAATATTCTTCCCCAATTAATTGCAGGACTGCGGTTTAGTGGTCTCCGTAGGTATGACTGTGTGAACAGTGTATGGGAGGTGTCGGAGCAGCGGGGGGAGGGTTCCCACCTGTCTTGTCTCCACACCGCCCATCTGATCGTCATCACCTATGGGCAGGGTGTTAAGCTTATATGCCCGTATGTTGGGCGGCCGCGTACGGCCATCATAGTGCCGGTGCCCTTGCACGCAAAAGGTGCTCGGGACATCCTCTATCTAATAGTGCTGTTAACTATACTGGAATGTATGAATGAATGAGTGGGCAGCTCCTGAGGATAGAGGGCAGAGTGTTAGCCCTGTGGGAACGCGTTGAGCATAAATCACTGTAGTTCGGCACATGCAAACAAGAGGCGCCAGTCGCTGTTTGCTATGCACATCTTGCACCGGCTTTAGGTGTAACAAGCGGCTACTGGGTGAATGGGATATAATTGGATGGGGTACTAGTTTTTGAAGGGGGTTGCTTAACTTTGTATGAGCAGCACATTTGCTGACCCAATTTACATAGAGACTACCCAACCATACATGACTTGCTGATTATTACCCATCATTGATAGTGTTCACAGTGTGTGTTACACCTGGATGATTTGGTCAGAGTGATTGGGCGTGGATGGAGTATGTGTTAGACTCCCTCTCCACACATCATACACTCTGAATACCTGAAGGGATTTTCATGTCTTTTTAACCCCTGGATGTGAAATAAAGTACATTTTTTATTTTTATTTTTATACGTCTACTCAGGTAGTTAAGTGTTGCAATTTTCTAGACGTACTAACGTTTCAAGCTAACTTTGTGTGAGAAATATTATTACACTCCAGAAATAAATCCAGTCCCCTCTTGAATTCCTTTATTGTACTCACCATCACCACCTCCTCAGGCAGAGAGTTCCATAGTCTCACTGCTCTTACAGTGAAGAATCCTTTTCTATGTTTGTGTACAAACCTTCTTTCCTCCAGACGCAGAGGATGTCCCCTTGTCACAGTCACAGTCCTGGGGATAAATAGATGATGGTATAGATCTCTGTACTGACCCCTGATATATTTATACATAGTTATTAGATCTCCCCTCAGTCGTCTTTTTTCTAAAGTGAATAACCCTAATTTTGATAACCTTTCAGGGTACTGTAGATCCCTCATTCCAGTTATTACTTTAGTTGCCCTCCTCTGATCCCTCTCCAGCTCTGCTATGTTCAGATAATTCGAGAAATAACAAATACGGAACGTTGGCATCACATTGACACAAAGCATAACCCAGCAGATCATGCTTTAAGAGGCCTTATGCTTTAACAGAATTGAAGAATTCAAACTGGTTCACAGGCCCAGAGTTCCTTTGGGAAAAGGAAATCATACACAGTAAAGGTCATACAGAATTGTCTATGGGTGATCCAGAAGTAAAAGTTGTTCAAACATTGAGCACTGCCGCCAAGTATCAAGATGACATACTTGAAAGACTAGCCAGATGTTCAAAATGGAATACAAAGAAAAAAAGGTGGGGGTTTAGTCAGCACAACCCTATATGCAGGTGCACATTGCTATGGCGAAATACACATACAAACGCAAAAGCAAAAATGCAATGGCACTCTGCAACCAGCACTCTGCCGTGCCTCCATGCTGGATGTTGAATGAGGCATTAGTGTACATTTTGGCCAAAGCATAATAAGCCACTCACCACATCAAGGTCGCCTCCATGAGTGGTCCCTAACACTAATTCCTACCTGTTATGGGCCATGACAGCCACACAAAATCCAGGGAGCGCAGGTGAAGCATGCATGCCAGGTACACTCTGCTTGTCACCCCGTCTGGTGCCATAACAGCTTCAATCAGATCCAGGGATGCAAGTACCAACATGCTTGCTGAGCCCACTATATACTTCTCCTGGAGCCAAGTGTACCTGGCATGCATGCTGCACCTGCGCTCCCTGGATTTTGTGTGGCTGTCATGGCCCATAACAGGTAGGAACTAGTGTTAGGGACCACTCATGGAGGCGACCTTGACGTGGTGAGTGGCTTATTACGCTTTGGCCAAAATGTACACTAATGCCTCATTCAACAGTGCTGGTTGCAGAGTGCCATTGCATTTTTGTTTTTGCAAAATGGAATACAGTCATAAACATATTAGCTCAAATTCAGCGTTTGGTAAAGGGAATCAGAATGAAGAAATCATTGAATGTAGAAGAAAGAACAAAAGCTGAAGAAACAATCATAAGACTCATTCAACAGAGATTCTACAGTGAAGAGTTGAAGAGACTTAGTCAAGAACCTAAACGTTTTCCCAACAACCACTCATTGTACAAGCTTAATCTTGTTCAGCAGGATGGTATACTGAAGGCGGGAGGGAGAATGGAAAATGCATCGTTACCTAGCAGAGTGAAGCATCCAGCAAAGCATATCCAAAAATTCTACCTTGACAAGATTGATTATTGATCACTACCACAACAAATCCTTGCATCAAGGAAGAAGCTTTACCCAGTGCTGTTTGAGAGAAGGTGGTTACTGGATAGTGAAAGGAAGCAAAATATATAAGTAAATGCGCAGTCTACAGAAACACACGTAGACTTATGGAAGAGAAAAGAATGGCAGATTTACTGGCAGATGGTGTAAACCCATCACCACCATTTCTTTATAGCGGGATGGATTGTTTTGGCCCATTCATCACCAAACAAAACCGCAAGGAGTACAAGAGATATGGACTAATATTTACATGTCTAAGCTCCAGAGCAATTCACCCGGAAATGTTAGAAGATATGTCAACTGACGCATTCATCAATGCCTTAAGATGTTTCATAGGCATTAGAGGCACTGTCAGAGAGCTTAGATCTGACCAAGGATCTAATTTTGTCGGGGCAAAGAATGAATTGAAGAAAGCTCTAAAAGAGATCGATAAAGAAAAAGTAACTGAGTATTTGTTAGAGAAACAGTGTGATTTTCACATGAATGCTCCACATGCAAGCCATACAGGAGGAGTTTGGGGAAGACAAATCAGAAGAAATGTGTTAAGTTCAGTGTTTAAAAAGAACGCCAGAAGAATGGATGATGCTTCACTTAGGACCCTGTTCTATGAAGTAATGTCTATTGTTAACAGTCGTCCACTTACAGTTGATAACATCAATGATCCAACAAGTTTAGACCCTTTAATTCCGAACCATCTACTGCACCTTAAGTCTCATTACATACAGCGACCGCCTGGCAAGTTCACCAAGGAGTTTTTATATGCTAAAAAGAGATGGTGAAGAGTTCAATATCTATCAGAACAGTTTTGAAATAGATAGAGGAAAAGGTACTTAGCCAATCTGATGCTAAGAAGTAAATGGCAAACACTCAGAAGAAATGTCCAAGTTGGTGACATAGTGTTAGTAAAAGAAGATTTACCTAGACGTTCATGGAAATTGGCCAAAGTTCTAAAAGTTCAAAAGGATGAAGACAGACTAGTAAGAATAGTGTTGTTACAAATTGGAGACTCAAAACTTGACAAAAAGGGAAAATGTCTCACTACACCACTCAAGTTGGAACGTCCTATACAGAAGTTAGTTGTTCTACTTGAGAGTGATTACTATACATTTGAGAGTTCAGAACCTGATGAAAAATTCCCCAAATTCATGTTTAGGTCCTACTACAGAGAACATAGACTTATAGGTAATTTTGGTGGGAGTGCAGCTGGCCAGCTAAGACCTGTCCTAGGTTGCTAATATGGCTTATATGTTTATATAGCTAGACCTGCTAATAACCTTAATACAGTTCATATGTTTATATGTTAAAGACAAAATCTGAGTTATTTACTGTGACTTCATCTTTTTGGATGTCATGTAACAGTTATATATTGTGTTCACAGAAGCAGAAAAGATAATATGCCTTTAAGAGTAATTATATGACTGTAAGGTAAGCTCAATAACACAGCACAATTACAACCAGAAAGCATAGAGTTAAACTGTTTTTACTGCCCAGGAGTCTTAACCAATCACAGCCAGCTTCACACTGAACAGGAGTCTTGGCCAATTACAGCCAGCCTCACACTGAGCCTGTCTGGGAAATTCCTCTAGCAGGAACTGCTAGAATTTATTACACTAAAGGAGAGAAGCTAAACAGACATTTACTCCACTGAGAGTTCAGTTTTATGGAAGCAAAGAGTCCAAAATAGGTATTTAATACAGTTATGGATGTTCCTATTGTTGATGTAGAGATTAGAGCTGTATACTGAACTAGGTATATGTGTTTACTTGCAGTTCCACCAAATGAACAGTATGCAAATAGCAATCTTCAAATAGCAAATAGCAATCTCCAAATTGCAAATTGCAAATTGCATAAAAGCATTCAAACTACGCAAACTACGTACAGTCTGCGAACTGCTCATACCAGATCATATAGAGCAAGTAAAACTATTGGTTAAGCCTCAGATATACCTCTCAGAGAGATCATAAAGTGCTTAAATAACTTAAAGTGAAAGTACAGATACTGAAGAGAGAAATATATCCACCATTTTATGTTGAATGACAAGATTGAACAGTTGAACCGCCATTTTGTAATACTTTATTCCACACGTGTTTTGTACATGGACTGTCTGCTGCAGAGGTAGCAGTGTTATATATGAAGAAAAGTTGAAGTTAATAAAGAAGTTATTTCAAGTCTTTGGTGTGCTCTTTAAATCTACTGCTTCCATAGAACAGTGCTAGAGGAATCACAGAGTAATAGACCGTCTGGTTAGACTAGAAAAGCCAGTGATATCAAAATTCTTCTAATGCCACAGTGCATAAGGCACTTCATTGTGCTGCGCCTGCCACACGCTTCGCAGGAGCATATCTGCCGGGGAAGTAGTGGTGCATTGGTTCACGGAGGCAGTGGCGGTAGCAGTCGGCCAGTGCGGAGTGTTGGGGGTAAAATCACCTACTCAGCGATGTGGCAGTTTTTTGGTAAGCCGCCGGAGGAGGTGAACATGGCCATATGTAGAATTTGTGGGCAGAAGGTAAAGCATGGCCAGGGTGCCAATGTTAGCACCATGGCCCTGCGTCAACATATGCAGTGTCACCATAAAGTGGCCTGAGACAACAGTGGCTCTGATGTGGTGGTCCAGCCTGCCGCAGCAACAGTGGCATGCACCTGGTTTTAGGCAGTCAAGGCTCCACCACCTCAGACGAAGGAAGCTGTCTGTCCTTCCCATCATCTGCTGCTCCTGATGCTCCTGCTCTTCCTCCTCTTACTCCTCCTAAGTCATTTCGTCAACAATCGATCACCAAAGCGAATGCCAAGCGACAACAGTATGCATGCACACATCCAACGTCGCAGAAGCTGAATGGGCTCCTGTCCACGCTGCTGGTGCTGCAGTCCCTCCCTTTCCAAGTGGTGGACTCTGCACTAGTGATGAGCTGCATAGGCAATATTCGAATTCTCGATATTTTGCAAATTTTTGCCCGAATATTCGCCATAAATTCTCAAAATCGAGAATTCGTGATCTCCAGTCATTATTTACTTGATTGTAAAAATTGTCAATGTATTATGTTCGAGATAAAAATTTGTTATTAGAATATTCGCAATCAACACTAAGGGGTAGACAACTTTCCTATTGGTTGCTAGGGGAGTTGCTAAGTACCAATATTCGCGATAAAATTCGTGATAAATTCACGATTAGAATATTCATGATCAACACTATTCGCGAATACGAATATATAGCACTGTATTATAAATATTCGTGAATTCTCGAAGTGGCGATATTCGTGATTAAAATTTGCAATTTGAATATTCGCGCTCAACACTACTCTGCACCTTTCAGAGAACTGGTAGCTTTGTAGTGTACGGGAGCTGTAATGCCCGTCACTACAGAAGGGTCACTGGTGTGCTGTTGTTCCCCTCATTTATGGGGAGGTTGGTATAAATTATCTTCAATGTAATGTAATGCTATGTATTTCCCTGTTACTGTTATTGCTATGTGCAGGCCTGCTAGGGATGTCATTCCAGCTCCAGGTCAGTAGAGGGAGCTAGGGAGCCCTAGTTTATATATAGGCCCAGTCAGGGAAGGCAAAGTTAGTTAAGCCCAGGCCATGAGCCTGTGAAGGTGTTCAGAGTTCAGGCCCTGTGCCTGTTGAAGTCAGCCCAGGCCCTATAGCCTGAGAGGGTCCAGCCTAGGAAGATTCATTCCCTAGGAGGAGCAGTCCAGACCCTAGGACTAGTGGAGAAGTGTTGCCTCCTTAGTGGAGCTGCAAACAGGATAAGGATCCCTGCAGGAGCATCACTGGTCACCAGCCTGAGTGAGCTGAGGGAAGGCAGAGCAGTAACCAAGACAGCAAGAGGTACTACAAATATCAGAGGAGGTACTCAGTAATTGTTATCCCAAGGATATAAGCCGAGAGAGGGCATTGGGGCCTTGGAGGATAGTGTCCATGTTCCAGGATCAGACAGGTAGAGAGTGCAAGCCGCCTGTACTGCAAGAGTCCTGTGTGTTAACCCTCTGTGATCACCTTGCTACGTATCGCCTGCCATTAAATGTACTGTAATCTAAAGCTTACTGAAACCAACCGTCTTCTAAGGAACTGCGCTTCCATCTATGTCCATGTATGACTACTACCAAAGCTTCAGTAAAGTTCCAGTTCTGTTTTATCACAATGTGGTTCTTCAATTATTCCTACTATCAGCAAACGGTGTGCCACCGTTAATTTTCACTGGCGTCACGAACTCTACCTATAACTACCTGTCCTTGCAGAAGTACCAGAGAGTCGGCCTGTCTCAGGTTAGTGGTCATAATTGCACTACAACACCCAGGAACACTATTTAACCCTAACTTGAGTACACTGCACCTCGTGCCGAGCTGAGGTGGAGAGTCTGAAGCCATAATTTCTTTGCCAAAAAGGCAGTACCAGCCCTGCACACACATGTAGAACAGAAGGTGGGCCAGTCCTTGAGCCTGTCAGTGTCTGCCTAGGTGCATGGCAGCGCCGACGTGTAGAGCTATAACTAAGGGCAGGGACAATACATGTCCTTTACGACCCACTGGGTGAATGTGGTTCCTACACAGCCACACCAGCAACTTGGCCAGGTGATGCCATTTCCACCTTCACATTGCCACGCTTTTGGTCCTGCGACAATGTCTGTCTCTGCCTCCTCATCCTCCACCGTGTCCTCCACCGGTTCATGTGTCATCTCTTTTTTTTCCAGTCCTGTTTTTTTTTGGCATTAGCAATACTGATGGATTACTGATCAAATGCTGACCGAGTGAAGGTAAATGCTCAACAGACAGGATTCGTTTTTTGGGGAGATATTGTTCTGACTGATCAGAGGAATGGCAAAATATAATCAGTGCACTCAACACAAACTTACTGCTGATACCCTCTCCACTCTGTTGGGGGGCTCTACTTGTATAAGCGTTTAATAGAACAGGTTGTCTAGACAACTTTGTGGAATCAGCTGATGAGGGTGTAAAAGAAGTGCGCTTCTTCTTGACGCTAATATCGACCTGTAAGGCTAAGTTCATACTTGAGTTATTTGGTCAGTTTTGGCCATAACACTAGGAGGAGGGGGCTATACAATAAGAAACAAACAGACTGACACAGAGGCTGGAGCAGCAAATAGTAAGTGTTATATCTCACCCTAAGTACTTTATTAAGATCAATACTGTTCAGCACGATTCTATAATGTCCCATATGGTGCTTCTGAGTAAATCTAAATGAGAGACTAGGGGCAGAATCTCCTGTCTCAATGTGTAGTCTATGAGGAAACATCATAGTAGCAAAGTTTCATCTACCAGCTCAGAGAGGATTGAAAATTAGATATGGAGCCTGCAGTGGCAGAAAATGCTAAAATGGTCAGATACATGTTATAAAATGGCTATCACTCTAGTAGTGTGATGGCTAACCTCTGGCACTCCAGCTGTGGTAAAACTATGACTCCCAAGATGCCCCCCTGCTTAGCTGTTCTCAGAACTCTATAGAAATGAATGGAGCATGCTGGGAGTCGTAGTTTCAGCACAGCTGGAGTGCCGACGGTTAGCCATCACTACTCTAGTATATACAAATTGTGGTTTGTTCTGAAAAGATACCTTAAAGTATAGTTATGCTTTAATAACAGCAGTAGATTTTAGTTATTGATTAGACATATGTATGTATGCACTAAAAATGGTGAACTGGGACTTTTTATGCTATGGGGAGTACAAGATGCAAGCCTAGTCCACAATACCCGGACAGTCCAATATCCAAAACCCTTTGGTGGTGCTCAGCAAAGACCGGAGAACAATCCAGATGTAGCAGGGCCGGTGCAAGGATTTTTGCCGCCCTAGGCAAAAAAAAAGTTTGCCCCCCCCCCCCCATGTGACATCACAATGCCCTACCCATATGATCTGCCATATTAAAGGGGTTTTGCAGTTTATTTAAACTGATCGGCAGGGGTCCGACACCCGGGACCCCCGCCAATCAGCTGTTTGAGAAGGCAGCGGCGCTGGCAGTAGCGCCTCAGCCTTCTCGCAGTGATGTCACAATTAGTATCATTGGCCTGGGTGGGGCTAAGCTTCATTCAAGTGAACAGAGCTTAACCCCGCCAAGGCCAGTGATACTAGTCGTGACGTCACTGCGCCTGCGGTAAACAGCAAGAAGGCCGAGGCGCTACTGCCAGCGCCGCTGCCTTCTCAAACAGCTGATCGGCGGGGGTCCCGGGTGTCAGACCACGGCCGATCAGATGCTGATGATCTATCCAAAGGATAGATCGTCAGTTGTAACAAACTGCAGAACCCCTTTAACTAACGCCAGTTCTCTCTCTCCCCCCCCTTGTCATTCTCTCTCCCCTCTTATCATTCTTCACACTCCCCCCCCTTGTCATTCTTCCTCCCCCCCCTTGTCATTCTCTCCCCCCTCTTGTCATTCTTCACACTCCCCCCCTTGTCATTCTCTTTCCCCCTCTTATCATTCTCTCCCCCCTCTTGTCATTCTTTACACTCCCCCTTGTCATTCTCTCCCCCTCTTGTCATTCTTCACTCCCCCCCCCTCTTGTCATTCTTCACCCCCTTGTCATTCTTCACACTCCCCCTTGTCACTCCGCCCCCTTGTCATTCTTCACACTCCCCCTTGTTATTCCCTTTCCCCTCTTGTCATTCCCTTTCCCCCTCTTGTCATTCTCCCCCTTGTCATTCTCTTTTTCCCTTGTCATTCTCCCCCCTTTGTCATTCTCTTTCCCTCTTTTCATTCTCCCCCTCCCTTGTCATTCTCTTTCCCCCTTTTCATTCTCCCCCCTCCCCTTCCCTCCGCTACCTCTAGTGTAGCGCGGCCGAGCTCTTTATGGTCCAGGGGTACAGAAGCTTTAGTTTCCTGTACCCCGGCGGACTGACAGGAAGCGCACACTGTGTGCACACTTCATGTCAGTCCGGCCGGGTACAGGAGACAGATGCTCCTGTACCCGCGGACCTTAAAGAGCTCGGCCACGCTACAATGGAGTGACAGGAGGGAGCGCTCAGCACTTCCCTCCTGTCAGCTCCTCTCCTCTTGCTGCGCCCGGGCGGTGCGCCCTCATGGACGCGCCAGCCCGGGCAGTGATGCAGCCACCAGAGGCTCAATTCAGAGCGCTCGGGCGGCTGCAGCATGAGGCGGGGCCGGCGCTCCTAGCAGCGCCCCTTCCCAAGGGGCGCTCTATGCGGCGGCCTATTCTGCGTATAGGACACGCCGGCCCTGAGATGTAGTTAACAGAAGAAATGTATAACCGCGGCACTCACCCAAGTTGTCTTCTCTATTCAACTTTATTCACATACCGATAGGTTACAAACATTTTGGCATGGGAGCTGACACCAAGTCTGCAGGAGGTTAAGCTAACGGCTGTTTCGCGCTACACTTTGCGCATCATTCCACTTAGTGCTTAACCTCCTGCAGACTTGGTGTCTGCTATCATGACAAAATGTTTGCAACCTATCTGACCGTATGTGAATAAAGTTGAATAGAGAAGACAACTCGGGTCAGTGCCGCGGTTATGCATGTCTTCTGTTAACTACATCTTTGGCATTGTAATACCCAAGAAACCTTTCCCAGTTTGGATCTATACTTTCATGTGCAATACTGCTGCCACCTGCTGGGGGAAGTAATAAATAAGGAAAGAGTATTGATGTGGCATTTTAGACACACTAGGAAGCAGAAAAGATATTTTTCAGACCATCACACACTATTTATATAAGAATACTTGGCTCTGTCTGTAGTATTCAGTGCACATCAAAGTGAAATTAAAAAGGCAACGACTAAGAACCACTTGAATTAAGAACCCGTTGTTAAATATATTTCCTACTATGGTTTTAAAGATGCTTTATTAATGATTTTTCTTTAAATCTCAATAGGACATGTGCTGGATACTACAGACGGCGTATTTAGACATACTACTGTTCATATGCCAGATGACATGATTACATAAGTGGATTTAAATGCGTGGTCATATGCCTTGTATTACACTGAACATAATGTACCACTAACAGTATTATAGAGACATCTATTATCTCTATTGCTAATGATTTAAATTGTGAACACCTAGGTTACTAGTGCTGTATGAAACTTGATCACGAGGTATTGTTGTTGTTTATATGGTTTGTAGGTACAGGACATTTAAAGAAATTGTCCGAATTATAAAAAAACTTGACATAGGCCACTAAATTAAAATAAAAATGAGTCTGTATTCACCTGTTACTCTACCATTGTTTCTACCTCCACAGTTCCAGTTCTCCCTGTGGTGTTTCTGTACAAGTTCATGCTATATACCAAGGCCAGTGATTGGCTGTAGGGGTCACTTGTGGTATACGGGCACATCATTTCTTATGAACACAGTGATGTCACACCAGTGGTACAATGAGCACAGTAAAATTATATGACAGGGATAAAGCACACTGTGATGCCACAGTACATGAATAATGCACACAATGATATCCCAGCAGTAGGCTAATGAGCAGAGAAAAGGTACAGCACAGGGACAGCACACAGTATTGTCATAGTATAAGCATAATTAATTTGTACATGAATGTTGCACCACAAGAATTACACAAACAGTAATGCCAAGGTACAGGGATAAGGCACACCACCATCATATCAAAGCACAGGTATAATGTACTCAAAGAATCATAATGCACACATCACTGCACAGAAATGAAAAATATAATGATGCCACCATACAAAAATAATGCAGAGATGTTACAGCTCAGAAATAATACAAAATTCAATGTCATATTCCATATCCAATAGTAAATACTAATTGCACCTTATTTCTGAGTGGTGACTGAGCAGTATTTTTTAATTACTGGGCTGCTGCTGTTATTCCTGCTATCCTGGCAGTAACACCCATGTTTCTCCCCACTAGACATGAGTGAACTTTTGAAAAATTCGATTCGGCAACTTCGCCGAAGTTCGCCAAGAAATTCGATGTCTACCGAAATAATTTGTCATGAATCGCTATAAATCAGGTATACCCAGGCCACTCTGCCTTAGAGTATGGCCACACGGAGCAGCCTTGCTGTGGGCAGGTTGTAGCCATGCTGCGGTGAAGAACCGCACGGCCAATTAGCCTGCAGTTGCCTTTTATTTAATAATGAAGACCGCACTGTATAGTGCTTCATTGTTAATGGCCGCGCGCGGCACCTTTAAACAGGTGCTGTTGCTGGTATGGGATTTGGCTGGTTAGGTGGGGGCACAATATGCATATTATTGCTGTTCTTGCCTGCAATTTCCTGCAGGTTATTTGACAGTAAACATAGAATATTAATCAGCTCTGGCATACCCACTTATCCAACCCCAGCGCTCTCCTGCCTACAGGTGGGAGCCCTTCTTCTGCCATCTGCTTTTCCTCCTTTTTTGCATCATCTAATATCGATGAGAAGATGTCATTAGGAACATCCAGCTCCTCCTCTCTCTGCATCTTGCTGACCTTTCTAGGACATGGAGACTTTGAAGGATGATTTGGAAGAAGTAAAGCCTGCAAAAATATGGATAATCATCATTAAGGGCTAGCCCTCTAAGGGGTACAGACTGTATGGTATTGGTTGGCACACTGGCGGTGAAATAATAAAGGCTTTCATCTTATTGTTATTGAATTACATATCTTAGTTTATGACTGTAGGAATAACTAAACGTAGGAATAAATATGTTAAACTGATGCAGAATAAAGTCTCCCTGCACTCTACCTCTCCAATAGTCTTCTATCATTTTCAGCAACACTGTCCCTATCGCATGTGCGCTCGCCACGTCTCTCCCTATGCTCAGCTCACAGGACAATTGTGGAGACTGCGCAGGATTAGGGTTTTATAGGGTTTGTGTGTGTCGTTAAAAGATATCGACAGTATCCACTATAACAGTGACATCTACAGTACCCAGCCCCTCCACAGAAGTCTTCCCCATTAACAGTAACATCCACAGCGCCCTCCACTTTAACAGTACCCTGTCTCATTAACAGTGATTTCCCTAATAACCATCCCCACTTAACAGTGACCTCCACTGAGCTCCGTTCTCCTAAAATATGACCTCTACAATACTCTGCCCGCTTAACAGTGACCTCTACAGCACCCCACCCCTTAACACTGACCTCCATAGTGGACTGTCCTCTTAATTGTGACCTCCACTGTTCCCTGTCCCCTTAACAGAGACTACCACAGCGCCAACCTTTAACAGTGACCTCCACAGCATCCCGCCTCTTAACAGTGACCTCCACAGCAGCCGGCACCTTTAACAGTCACCTCCACACTGCCCCTTTATTAATGACCTACACAGTACCCAATCTCCTCAACAGTGATTTCCACAACACCCCATCCCCTTAACAGTGGTCTCTACTGCAATCTGCCCCTTAACACTGACCTTCCTAGTGGACCGTCACCTTAACTGTGACCTCCACAGCAGCCTGCAACTAGGGTGGCCAGAGGACAGGTTTTAAGCTAGGCAGTCCGGCTTTCAGACTCCCTGTCCTCCGTCCGGCGCAGGGCCTGGGTGGACACAGGGATGTCCTTTTAAACAGCTTACTCTTAGACAGCAGCACTGTGCTGTCTGAGCATGGGCTGCAGGGAGAAAATCACCCTGCCTCCCACCCTACAGCTGACAGAAGTTGAGTTTTACCTTTTTACAGCTGTTAGCTGTGGAGTGGGAGGGGGCTTGGTCTAAATGGGTCAGGGGCATGGCTTAGTGGACCTGGGGGAGGGTTATTTAAGTCTGTATTTGGAGGATGGCCGCCCTACCTGCCTCCTGAACTGTGACCTCCAAAGCACTCCGCTCCCTTAACAGTGTCATCCACAGCGCCCTGTCCTTTAACCTCGCTAGCGGTAGTCCCAAGTGTGGCTCGGGGTTAAATTACACTGCAAGAAGCGGTAACCCCGAACCACACTCGTGATTACCATGGGTTAATTACAATCGGGCAGGAATGGATGCGGACAGCACACAGTGTGCTGTCCGCATGCACATTTCCGGAGTGCGCCACGAACTTCCGGCCACAGATCCGCAAGAATGTACGGTTTCTGGTACGAAAATCCTAAAATAATTAGACCACCAGCTTACCTACAGCAGTGAAGAAAAATGGCTGGGTTGTTATGGAAACCTGGTGTAAAACTGGGTAAATGTGGAGACTAAGGGCCTGCGAGCTTCTATTGGCTGATAAGGGTCATGTGACCAGGCTTCTATTGGCTAATGCATTTTTTGGGAATATCTCAGGAACGGTATGTGCTAGAGAGCTGATTACTTTAGTGGACATACACACATACATACACTCACCTTTATATAGTAGATGTTCACAAAGACAGGCTAAAAGACAAATACCAATGGGAATCATCGAACCCTTTCATGGCCTGCACCCAAACCAAGTATGGCTTTTTCTGATTTACTTCAGACGAATGAGAACATATAAATGTTTGGTTTATAAATGGTATCTTGGTACTTGTTGAAGAAATGATTTCCCATTTTTTCCTCCTTTGTACTTACTACTGTGTATACTTATTGGCAGTAATAGCAAGTCTAGAGCCACCTGGATATCTGTAAGTGAAGAAAACTAAGGGTCCCTTTACAAATTACAGATTTTATTGAAGAAAATTTTCAAGGACGAAAATTTGGTTTTATTCATCTGAACGCAGTTGTTTTGGCAGGAAGCATGTATTGCTGCAAGCCCAATTTAGGCAAATAGAACTGGTGTTCAGTCGCAGAAAATGTCCTGCAACAAAATCTGCTACATGTGAAGACATCCTTATACCTGACACAATTCAGAAGAGAAACCTTGGATTTATGAATTAGTTACATGATTATTCTTGGTTTGTAAATGATACACATTTATAACACTTTTGGCAATCAATTTTAGCAGGTTTTCCTCATGTTCAACAGTCTTATTGATTTTCGAGCATGCATCCCCAAATTCAATAAGCCCCTGCAACATTTTTAAAACAAAAAACTTAGACTATGTAGACACTTATGAGGGAATTTATGATACAGTGTTTTACACACGTTTATGATATTCCCTTCTCTGATGGAGTGTGCACCTGATTTAAGACAAGGCGCTGTCTGTGCACCTATATCTGAGCTGTCATAGATTTCTGTCTTCAGTTATGCCATAAAACGGGCATAAATAAAGATAAATGTGCTGTGCCCACTGCTCCCCCCCCCCACCCTTGCCATGCCTCCTTTTCAGAAAGTAGAAAAGCCATTTGCGACAAAATTTTGTTTAATATGTCACAAACAAGGAGTTTGCCAGTTTTTTATTGCAGAAAAGTGCCATGAGGGGATTGATACATTCCCCCTTAGCATATTTAAGTATGCATGCTCCAAAAATGAGTTCTTACATCCAGTTTAGATATAGACATGCAGCAGTTTTGTGCTATATTTTAATGACAAAATATGGTCAGCGCAAAGATACTTTAAATACATTGACCTCAATGTGTTTCTGCAAACCTGCCCCATTGTCTTTAAAATATTTTATGAGTATGACCCAATAGCTTTATTTTCCTAGTGAAGGCAAAAAAAAAAAAAATACTATACTGTCAATTTTTTTTTTAATGTTGTAATATTTGAAAATGACCACTTGAGGTCAGAAGAGTCCTATTTCTGGCATTTAATAAAAACTATTTCATCAGACGGTGCCTTTGTCTTGTCTATAAATTAATTTAATTAAAATAAATCATTTCATAAGAGAGAGCTCTGCTCCCCGTTATATCACTGGTGTGTTGTCTTACTCTGTGTCATCTGGTAAATACAAGGCTAGTTGTGGACTGTTGTCAGTGCCATTGTTTTATACTGTATTTACTGTACATTTGATGAATGTCAGCAGAACCTGCCCATTTTTGGTGGGACCGGATGATCATCTGATGTGTATGGTGGTGCACCACCTCTCTCCCAAGAGCAGACGACATGGTGAGGAATGATCAGGCATGTTGGAATGCATGAACGTTTCTTTGTTCTTATGGGAGATTAGCCACAAGTGGTAGTGGCGTATTCTCCTCTCCCTATTGAGAACACATGCATAAAATATTTGCAAGATTTTGTCTTCATTGAGTTGCACACAGAACATTTTTAACAGTAACCAAATCAATGTATCAGGTGAAATAGTCACATTTTTAAAGACTCCAGGGGAAGGTGTTTTGTGAACGTGTTGCTGCAGTGCATTGATATCATGGTGTAGAATTTAAGTACTGTATATGTAAAATACATAAGAACATAAATACTGTAAAAATTTTGTGTACTATGAAAATTTTGTTGCTCATAAAACCAAACAAAATCCCTATTGTTGTCTAAACTGTGGAAAAATTAAGAGTAGACACTGAGCAGCTTCCTTGGATAATAACGTCCCTTTTCTCCATGAGACACAAATACTGTACTTCAATGATGGGGCAAAAACAGAATACTCTAAAACATTTTACAATTATTGTACCTGCAATAGTTGTGGGCCAGGCCTTTACTAACTAGTCAGAAGACCTAAATTATAGGAAAATATGAAATCTAAATAATAAACACAAAGTATATTAATTTTATGTAAAACCACATAATAATCACTTCAGTACTCAGGTAAAGTGCTAGCAGATATCTATTGAGTCAGCAGCTGTCTGACATATACTGTAGCAAACAGCCATTTGGCAATCGAAGGACAATCAACTCTGGCTTGCCATTTTAGTCGAATCAGTACACTTTAAAAGAAAAAAATGTTTCACCCTGTATAGTGCAGCATAGGCTATTAACAAAGAATAATATACATGTGTATACCTTGTATATACCTTTTATTAGTTCAAATACCATTTGTGGGTTGTCTCCCACCTAATGCCTACTTCCCTTAATGCATCCTGCATATCCCAACAAGCCTCTGGCTCTTTAGAGGGAGTGGAGACTCATCACACTGGACTTGCTTTGCTCTGATTTCTAAGGTAAGCAAGAAATGAATCTGTGACATTGAGCTTCTGTCCAAAGATTTATGCTGGGATTACATAGCCTGATTGTGGGGCTGATTATTGGGTACAAACATGCCTGTGAACGGTCGTTCCTGATAATCTGCCCTTCTAAATATGCTGCAGATCACCCAACGAGTGAGCAAAACCCTCGTTCATCGAGTGAAACAATTGTTAATGAAGACAGATATATTTTCTTTTCTGGGCACTATATTGTGCTGTCTAAACAGAGTTCTGCTGCCCAGGAACAATGCAGCTGTATGAGGATGAGCAATAGTAGTAGCCATCGATCGTCCTCATACAGTGAAAGTGATCGCTGCATGTTGATGCAACTTTTTACCTCCACTGAATGAGCAGCCAATTGTTAGGAAGTGTAAATCCAACATAACAATTTCAGTGTATTCTATGTGATACAGCTTCACACTGCTCTTCTGTCTGCTGCTTATGATAGGTCTGGTAGTGCAAAATGTATTGTATAGGAATCCAGTAACAAAGTCGATGGTAAAATCTGCATGTCATTTCCTGTGGGGTTTCTACGAATTTGTGGCAATGTCGCCTTCTGAACTTACCTTTAGCCTTTCTTGCCTCATCATTTTTATATAATTGTATGCAATTTACTATGATATTCTTAATATTAGACTAGTGATGTATTGCTGCTCAATAACTTGAGAAACCACAGATACAAAGGTTATGTGAGGCTAATTCTACGTATGAAGGAACAGGTCACCTCACCTGCGCTCTAACAACTGTCTCCACATTTCTTACAGGCAATGAAAATCATAAGTGCATAAGCTAAAAACTCTTAATATGATGTATTATCTAAGAGCTGAACAGCAAACATCAATTTAACCGCATGAAAATAAAAAGGATGCTTCCCAGGAGCATTATCAGATGTCAGTTACTATTATGGTTTGTAGGCATTTGTTTCAATGCAGAATGCAAATATGAACTCTGGCAGAACAAGACTAGCTGACAGCTTTATTTTACCAGATGTTACTTAGCACAGCAAAGCTTCTTTAAAAGAAAAAAAATCCAGTTTTACAAGATGTGAAACAGCTTTCTTTTATGATGGTGCTTAGACTGAAACCGAAAACAGGAAATAATGGTATTGGCTATTGACATCTCTGTACAGACATGTATTATCTCTGCCTATGTGTTTCTCTCTGAATCAAGCTGACTTAAGACTAGGGAAGTTCGGGTTTTCCCGGGTTCGGCCGAACTTCAGGTCAAAGTTCAGGTTTGGGACCCTAACTTGACCCCGAACCTGGAACCCATTAAAGTCAATGGGGACCTAAACTTCACTTTATCATTTTCCGTTATAACATGGTTATAACGGAAAATAATAGCATTCTTAAGACAGAATGCTAAATAAAATGGTCATTGAGGGGTTAAAAATAATAATAAAAAAAACTCACCTCATCCACTTGATCGCGCAGCCGGTATCCTCTTCTTTCTTCTTTCTGCATGACCTGCAAAAGGACCTGCGATGACGTCACCGCACTCACCACGTGGTGAGCGCGGTGACGTCATCGCAGGTCCTTTTGCAGGTCCTACAGAAAATAGAAAGAAGAGGATACCAGCTGCATGATCAAGTGGATGATGAGGTGAGTTTTTTTTAATTATTTTTAACCCCTCAATGGCCATTTTATTTAGCATTCTGTCTTAAGAATGATATTATTTTCCGTTATGACCATGTTATAATGGAAAATAATAAAATCACATGTGTCTCTATTATAGGGGCATTTAAAAACTTGACACGCACATACAAGGAAAACATTAGGGGTTTCAACTTCAGTGAAAAAGTCTGGGTTTGGGTCTGGGTACTCAAACTCGCAAAGTTCGGTATGAACCCGAACTTTGCAGTTCCGGTTCGCTCAACCATACTTAAGACTAGAGATGAGCGAACTTTAAAAAAAAGTCCGGTGTTCGGCGTTCGGATTGTGGTAAGTCGCGCATCCCGTTATGGATTCCACTATAGCGGCATATGGAATCCATAAGGGGCGGCTGCCACCAACCCGAACTGTTGAACAGCCGAAGGACCTGGGGTGACGTCACTGTCATGTGATCAGTGCAGGGGGCGTGGCTCAGCACTGGATTTGATCCTTGGGTACATTTTTCAAGCTGCTAGAAGTTTACTGAGACTGGAGATAATGGTTGGCATGGCAGAACATTACAATAGCTTTATATGCAGGTAGAATGCTCCAAAATATATTCCCTATTGCGAAAATCGGCAATTAATGATGCACATATTTTGGCGCAATACGTGCAACTGGGTGACGTCACAGCACAATGTATGTATGGACAGCCGAACCTATCACACTACCTAACACCCTGCACTGGAACCTATCAGCTACACTATAAGTCAATGTAACCTACACTGACTATCTCCCCCTAACTATCTGAATTATATATCTACTGTAAGTTAACTGTCTAATGTATATTACAACAAAGCACAGAGCACAGCAATCACACAGCTCTATCTCTCTCAGAACTCCATTACATTACAGAAAATGGCTGCTGGGGAGTTTCCTATATACTAAAGGGGTAGGCAACTTTCCTATTGGTTGCTAGGGATGTTGCTAAGCTCAGACAAAGACATAAATTTAGAATATTCGAAATTACGAAAATATATAGCACTATATTCTAAATATTCGCAAATTCTCTAAGTGCCGATATTCATGATAAATATTCAAGATTCGAATATTCGCACCCGACACTACTCATGTACACTGGATAATTATTAGGAATAAGTATTCGATTGTTGAGCAGATTCTAGGTCCATGTAAAAGGGCCTTTAATGCTCTGTGCATTAGTAGTGAACATCATACAGTGTTTTTTCTAAATATAGAAGTATCTATAAATGTTTCTTCATAGAACAAACTGCTTATCAATGTTTTTTTTCTTTTTAACATGTTAACCAAAAAGATTCACAGACCTTGGATATATGTATTGAAAGCCTACACAATATGAAGAAGCTTATCTGCCAAGGCCAAACTGTTGGCACAGTCGTGATTTTTTTGTTCCATTTCTTCTAAGTTATTGCTGTTAGTTATGTACAAATTTTCATATAAATATAATATATATATATATATATATATATATATATATATATACAGGGTGGGCCATTTATATGGATACACCTTAATAAAATGGGAATGGTTGGTGATATTAACTTAACTTCCTGTTTGTGGCACATTAGTATATGTGAGGGGGCAAACTTTTCAAGATGGGTGGTGACCATGGCGGCCATTTTGAATCAAACTTTTGTTTTTTCAATAGGAAGAGGGTCATGTGACACAAGAAAAACAATTGTGTGCTTGGTTTTAACGTAACTTTATTCTTTTATGCGTTATTTACAAGTTTCCCTTTGTTTACAGCCATTGACATGTCGCCGAGGTTAACACGTGAGGAGCGGATAGAAACTGTGTTGATGTCTGGTGAATGCAGTAACCGGGTCATTGCAGCAGAGTTCAATGCAGGACACCCTACGAGACCACCCATCTCCCATGGTACAGTTAGCAAATTGCTTGCTAAGTTTCGTGAAACTGGTTCAGTGTTGGATTTGCCAAAATGTGGACGCATGAAATCTGTCACTAATGAAGAAACATCAGTGGCTGTCCTAGCTTCATTCAGCAAGAGCCCACAGCGTAACACTCGCCGCATGTCACTGGAGAGTGGCATTAGGCCTCATGCACACAACCGTTGTTTCATTCCGTGTCCGTTGTGCCGTTTTTCGTGATTTTCTGCGGACCCATTGGTTTTCAATGGGTCCATGGAAAACTCGGCAAATGCGCCGTTTGTCCTCCGCGTCCGTGGTCCATGATTCCAGTCCGTCAAAAAAATATAACCTGTCCTATTTTTGTCCGTGAAAAATGGTTCACGGACCCATTCAAGTCAATGGGACCGTGAAAAAATGCGGATGGCCATCCGTGTGTCATCCGCGTTCCGCGACCGTTTTTTTAGCGGATCCCTTGGCAGGCACTTGGCAAAAATTGTCAGCCTGTCTTTTGGTAAAATCTTTTGGGTCATGTCCGCTAAAAAGAACGGAAAACACACGGAAACACAACAGAAGCAAAAACTGACATGGATCACGGAACAACGGAACCCCGTTTTGCGGACCGCAAAAAAATACTGTCGTGTGCATGAGGCCTTAGTCGAACATCCCTTTGGCAGATATTAGCTACTCACAAATGGCACTCTTACAAACTCCAGCTACTGCAGCATCTCAACGAGGATGACCCAGATCGGCGCATTGAATTTGCAGAATGGGCAAAACAAAAATTGGAACAGGACCCTCAGTTTAGGCAGAAGATTTTGTTCAGTGATGAGGCAAACTTTTATGTGAATGGTGACGTTAACAAACAAACCACCGCTATTGGACTGACACTAACCCACATTGGATAGATTCCTCCAAGACTGTTGGAACAAAAAAATTGATGGTGTGGTGTGGTATATGGGATACAAAGATAGTGGGGCCATTCTTCATCAATGGAAACCTCAAGGCCACTGGATATGCGAAATTGCTACATGATGATGTGTTTCTCTCTTTATGCACTGAAGCTGGCACGTTCCCTGAGCCCCCAAGGTCTCCCGATCTGACCCCCTTAGACTTTTATCTTTGGGTTCATCTGAAGGCAATTGTTTATGCTGTGAAGATACGAGATGTGCAGCACCTGAAACTACGGATACTGGAAGCCTGTGCTAGCATTTCTCCTGCGGTGTTGCTATCAGTGTGTGAAGAGGGGGAGAAGAGGGTTGCATTGACAATCCAACACAATGGGCAGCACATTGAACACATTTTATAAGTGGTCAGAAACTTGTAAATAACTCATGAAAGAATAAAGTTACGTTAAAACCATGCACACCATTGTTTTTCTTGTGAAATTTCCAATAAGTTTGATGTGTCACCTGACCCTCTTCTTATTGAAAAAAAAAAAGTTGGATTCAAAATGTCCGCCATGGCCACCACCCATCTTGAAAAGTTTCCCCCCTCACATATACTAATGTGCCACAAACAGGAAGTTAATATCACCAACCATTCCCATTTTATTAAGGTGTATCCATATAAATGGCCCACCCTGTATATATATAGATATATATATATTGTAAGAGGGCGCAAGGTGTCGTCATGGACGGACGATACATGTCACCGAGGTTCCTGGCCTCGGTGAGGTGAGAGCCGGGTTTTTATGTGTCAGCAGCAGCTAGTGCTGTTTGACATTGTCAGTTAGTTTGGCTGCAAAGCCAATCCGGGCCGGCTCTTACTGGGAGTAGGCAAAGAGTTGGGTGGGTGCCTACTCCCCACGGTCCAGGCCGGACTTTATCCGGGCCTTTAAAAGGCAGCCTCCTCAGCAGCTGGGTGTGATTGTCCTGGAGCTGCTGTTAGGCTGTGGAGTCATTTGCGTTTGGGAGTTCTGATCCATTCTGTGCTGTGTGGAGTTCCCTGGGCTGGAAGCCAGAGCCCAACAAGGAGGAGTGCAGACGGCCTGGAAAACCTGACGTCGACTGTCTTGCGGCTGGACTGACAGCCAGGTGCGAACCTGCACCTAAAACCTCCCAGGTGACTGAAACCTGTACGGGACTGTTTTGTTTTGCCTTAATACTTCTGATGTGTGTGAATTAACACCAAGAGACTGTTTGTCGTTTATTTTTGTGCAAGTGTGAATAAAACACTGTTGATTGCACGTTCTGGACTCCTTGTTTTGCCTCGGTACTGCACTCGCACCGCTATCTACCAGAGCGACTCCCCACATTTGGTGGAGGATGCAGGCATGCGCAGTGAGGCTGGAGTGAACGCCGAAAATTTTTGTTTTTTCTGGGCACGACTGGATGTCCTATATTAGGCCGGCAAAGTTGCAGCCTGTGTTCCCGGACAAAATGGAGGCGGTTGTAAAAGCCCTTGTGGAGGCTAACTTGCAGCAGCGGGAGGCCAACAAGCAGCAGCAGGAGACCAACCAGCTACTACTACAGCAGGTGATGGCCTTACAAGCTGCAGGAGCATCCCACCACGACCATGATGCCCGGAAAGAGGTCCGTGCAGCGATTCCCAAGATGACCGCCGAGGATGATGCTGAGACCTATTTGGCGGTCTTTGAGAAGGTAGCCGTGAGGGAGAAGTTACCCCGTGACCAGTGGGCCGAGGTGGTCGCTCCGTTCCTGGCATCCGGACCCCAGCAGGTTTTTTTTGACCTATCAGATGACCAGGCTGCTGATTACCCCACGGTGAAGGGGGAGATCCTGGCCAGACTGGGGGTAAACGTGTTGGTCCGGGCTCAGCGGGTCCACCAGTGGGACTTTAAAACGGCTGAACCCGCCAGGCCGCAGTACTATGAGTTGCTGCACAGGTTGCAAAAGTGGCTGCAGCCTGAGGTTCTAAGTCCGGCTGCTATGCTGGACCGTCTGCTGGCCGACATCTTTTGGAGGGCCCTGCCTTATCCCCTCCAGCAAGAAGTATAGAATCACGGCACTCCAACTTTAGATGCAGGAATTATTTATTTAATAGACAGTATGTTATTCGTATGTTAACGTTTCGGTCATAATTTGACCTTGATCACGGCCTAAAATCACATAAATATATACAATCAGTGACACGGATAAAGCATATAGAAAAGTCTCATAGGAAATATGAAACATTAAATCATTACATTGAGCAGAAATAAAGTGTCACCAAAACGATCCTGTATGTTATGAGACATAGGTATAGATGTTGGAAATGCACATAAAATGGCATAACTACACTACAAAAATATAATGAGGCAAGTATCCTTATTGTACATGTCCATAAAGAAAAGTAACACTACTGGGGTTGTAGTCACAAGTTGTGAAATCGTTGTCACACTGATACCTATATCTATTGTTGAATCATAAAAATAGTCTGGATTACAATAAAAGTAGTGCTTAAGATCAAGAGTCTTACCTAAAAGGATGTGCGGCAGGTATAGCTCAAAGAGACTGTGTTTGGCGTGCAGGCGCTCTTAAAATAGAGCGGTCCCGCCCACGTTGTATGGCGCGGTCCGATGACATCATCAGGACAGTCACATGAAAGTCATGTGATCGGGCGAGCATCGCGCATGCGCAATAAAGCAAACGGACGAACTAAGGGCAAGAAACTTGCCCTTAGTACATAAAGATGTATTACAAATACAGCAATGGAAGGTAAGGTTTAAAAGTTGCACTAATGGTCATGTAAAGGGCCAGATAATCGCCTCAGAAAATTGACATACAGACAGTACAAAAATTACATAAAACTATATCAAAACGATATCGACAATAAAGGACAACTATACAATGTAACTAAAAATAAAAACAAATAGAGAACACAATAATGAAACTAGGTAAGAAAAGCCACAAAAAACATATAAAAGACATAATACACAAACATTGTTACAGTAATGTACATGATGTGACAAACTGTGTTAGTATTACAGAAATTATAATATGATAAATATACCTCAAGAGAGATCATCTTGTCTGCGAAAAAACAATAATAATATGAATATGAATATTATCATATAAGTAACTACTTTGCAGACATAATGAAGATGCTAACAACCATATGTAATGAATGTCACTTATTGTTTGTGTATTAGAGGAACTATGTGACGTGGTTTATAATGGAAATTCGAAGTCGCGATTGAGGTCATTGGGGTATAATGTTCGCAATTCATGGATCCAATAGGATTCACGTTTTTTTAAAAGGTTCACGCGGTTGCCACCTCGTCGTAATGGGGGAATGTTGTCAATCACCTGGAATTTCAGCTGGTTGACTTGATGTTTAGCTTGAACAAAATGGTTAGGAACTGGAAGTTCCGTCTTGTTGCAACGAATATCAGACTTATGTTTACTGATGCGGTCGCGCACACATTGGGACGTTTCCCCTACATATGCGAGACCGCATGGACATTTAACCAGATATACCACGTGAGTAGTAGAACAGGTATAAAACCCCCTGATGGAATAAGTTTTACCTGACAAAGAATGGGTAAAAGTATTACCTTTGGTAACATTGGTGCATTGAGCACAGTTCAAACATGGATACGTGCCTGTTTTTCTGGGGGCTAGAGTACTCTGGATCGGACCCTTTCTTAGTGTACCAATATCAGCCCGTACCAATTTGTCTCTCAAGTTTCTAGATCTCTTATAACATAGTCTGGGGGGACGATTAACTCATCAATCTCTGGATGGAATTTGTGTAAGAGAAACCAATGCTTTTTAATTATACTGTGTAGTTTCATGGTAAATGGATGATAAGTAGTCACAAAGGGAATACGACTCTCAGTAGATCTAGAGGTGGAAGTAGACTCATGTAGAGTCCTCCACTGTTCATTGGTGAGTAAGCGTTCAGGGTACCCCCGATCACTGAACTTGAGAGACATTTCTTGCAGACGTTGTTGTTTAAGAGTGGGGTCACTAACTATACGGTCAACTCTAGAGAATTGTGATCTGGGCAAAGAATTTTTTGTACTTCTAGGGTGGTTACTAGAATAAAGAAGTAATGTGTTTCTGTCAGTAGGTTTAATAAACAAATCAGTGGACAAAATCCCATCCTTGTCTTTCATCACCGTGGTATCTAGGAAATCAACCGAATCTACATGTGCATGCATGGTAAAGTTTATATCTGGGTCAGCCCCATTAAGATCGGTTAAAAAAGAGTCTAATGAGTCACGTGTACCAACCCAAATGCAAAAAATATCATCGATATATCGATGCCATATAAGCATCGATTGTGAAAATAAAGGGTGTTGGTACACGTGATCATCCTCGAATCTGGCCATAAACAAATTTGCGTACGGGGGCGCCACATTAGCCCCCATGGCGGTCCCTTTTTTTGAATATAGAAGTCATCCCCAAACATGAAGTAGTTGTTATATAAGACCAGTTTCAGCAAATCAAGACAGAACTTTTTTGAAGTTCGCTTAGAGATGTAGTGTTCAAAAAAGTCAATATAGCTTGTATACATTTTGCATGAAAAATAGAGGTGTATAAACTGGTGACATCAAGTGTCACCAGTAATGCATGAGTGGGTATCTGGTGTAGTTCCTTAATAATAGAAAGAAAATGCTTAGTGTCCCTAAGGTATGATCTCGTATTAAGGACTAAAGGGGTAAGAATTTTTTCCAAATATATTGAGAGCGGGGTGAAAATGGAGTCTGAAGCTGAAACAATGGGTCGACCTGGTGGTTTTTTTAAGTCTTTATGGATCTTAGGCAAGGCGTATAGAACAGGGGTAACTGGATGAAGATTGTGCAAGTATTGGTGAGTAGTTTTGTCAATGACACCTGATGTAAGATAATGATCCAAAAGGGTAAGTATCTCTCACTGTATTGTAAATAATGGATTGAATGTTGTTTTTTCATAAGTATCAACATCGCTGAGTTGTCTCCGAATTTCATTTAAATAGTCAATCGTATCCATTACGACAATGGCACCCCCCTTGTCAGCAGGCTTTATAGTAATCGTCTTATCTTTAGTAAGGGAATTGAGTGCCATTGTTTCAATATTGGATAGATTACGTGTGACAGGTATACCACCCCTTTTGTATGTATTAATTTGTTCTTGTAATTCTCTGTCTACTAAACTGATAAAGGCCTCAACCCCATGAGCATTCTTAGGGGGCTGGAAATTACTTTTATTTCTAAGGCCCAATTGTGAAATGGACAGAGGATTAGAATTAGGAGGTGCAGCTATGTTGATACCTGGTGTGTCTTTTGCAAAGTGGGTTTTAAGCCTCAAAGTCCTATAGAATCTACTGAGATCCTGATCAAAGTCAAAATGGCTGAATGGTTCATAAGGACAAAAGGATAAACCTTTGGATAAAATACTGATTTCTGCGGGTGACAAAGTCCTAGATGAAATATTCACCACTAGATCAGTACCTGTGATCGGGTTTGGATTGTGGGTCCTTGTGTGACGGGATCGCCCTCCTCGCCGTATCCGTATGTGCGACGCCGGGCTCTGGGGCCTCGTCTGGAAAAAAAACGTTGTTGTCGTCGATAAGAGGATTTCTCGCTGCCAGATGATGAGGAGGCATATTCCGTATAATATTGACCTTGCGATGTGTCTGTGTCTCGCCATTGCCAACGATAAACGTGTTTAAGATGATAGTCCTCAGCGTCACGTATGAACTTTGATCGTTTCATTTGTTCAATATATTTGCGATGGTCTTCCAGAATTTTCTCAGACTTCTTTTTGATGTCAGCCCAGTCCTGAATAGAGGAAGTGGAAGTTAACTGGGTCTCAATGGCCTGTAGCTTCTCCTTGGATTCAATAATCGATTTCTGTAAAAATTCAATGCTGAGAATGATGATATCAAATGAACATTTATTGATAATGTTTTCGAATTTCTCACAATATTCTTTATTGGTAGAGAATAAATTCGGCCGTAGATGGACCCGTAATCCACGTGGGATGCGATTACTCTTGTAATATTCAGCAAGTGTTGCGCAATGAAGCTCAGATGTTATTAATTTCTTAGATTCCCGTTCCCAATCACGACTCCGATATTCATTGTGTGATATATGTAGAAAGTCAGTAGAATTTGTAACTTGTGAGACAATGCCATCAGCCGTAGTGGTATCATATGCAAGCGTAGATAGAGACATGAAGGTAGGTGCTCAGATCCCAAATAAACTTTAGCAGAAATACACAAAATCGGATCGGCACTTCCACCTGAGTATCGTGGGTGCTCAGTGATGGGAATATATCCACAATCAGCAAGAAGTATAGAATCACGGCACTCCAACTTTAGATGCAGGAATTATTTATTAAATAGACAGTATGTTATTCATGCCATGTGTGTACAGCGGGCCAACGTTAACGTTTCGGTCATAATTTGACCTTGATCACGGCCTAAAATCACATAAATATATACAATCAGTGACACGGATAAAGCATATAGAAAAGTCTCATAGGAAATATGAAACATTAAATCATTACATTGAGCAGAAACAAAGTGTCACCAAAACGATCCTGTATGTTATGAGACATAGGTATAGATGTTGGAAATGCACATAAAATGGCATAACTACACTACAAAAATATAATGAGGCAAGTATCCTTATTGTACATGTCCATAAAGAAAAGTAACACTACTGGGGTTGTAGTCACAAGTTGTGAAATCGTTGTCACACTGATACCTATATCTATTGTTGAATCATAAAAATAGTCTGGATTACAATAAAAGTAGTGCTTAAGATCAAGAGTCTTACCTAAAAGGATGTGCGGCAGGCATAGCTCAAAGAGACTGTGTTTGGCGTGCAGGCACTCTTAAAATAAAGCGGTCCCGCCCACGTTGTATGGCGCGGTCCGATGACATCATCAGGACAGTCACATGAAAGTCATGTGATCGGGCGAGCATCGCGCATGCGCAATAAAGCAAATGGACCAACTAAGGGCAAGAAACTTGCCCTTAGTACATAAAGATGTATTACAAATACAGCAATGGAAGGTAAGGTTTAAAAGTTGCACTAATGGTCATGTAAAGGGCCGGATAATCGCCTCAGAAAATTGACATACAGACATGTAGATTCGGTTGATTTCCTAGATACCACGGTGATGAAAGACAAGGATGGGATTTTGTCCACTGATTTGTTTATTAAACCTACTGACAGAAACACATTACTTCTTTATTCTAGTAACCACCCTAGAAGTACAAAAAATTCATTGCCTAGATCACAATTCTCTAGAGTTGACCGTATAGTTAGTGACCCCACTCTTAAACAACAACGTCTGCAAGAAATGTCTCTCAAGTTTAGTGATCGGGGGTACCCTGAACGTTTACTCACCAATGAACAGTGGAGGACTCTACATGAGTCTACTTCCACCTCTAGATCAACTGAGAGTCGTATTCCCTTTGTGACCACTTATCATCCATTTACCATGAAACTACACAACATAATTAAAAAGCATTGGTTTCTCTTACACAAATTCCATCCAGAGATTGATGAGTTTACTCGTCCCCCCAGACTATGTTATAAGAGATCTAGAAACTTGAGAGACAAATTGGTACGGGCTGATATTGGTACACTAAGAAAGGGTCCGGTCCAGAGTACTCTAGCCCCTAGAAAAACAGGCACGTATCCATGTTTGAATTGTGCTCAATGTACCAATGTTACCAAAGGCAATACTTTCACCCATCCTTTGTCAGGTAAAACTTATTCCATCAAGGGATTTTATACCTGTTCTACTACTCACGTGGTATATCTGGTCAAATGTCCATGCGGTCTCGCATATGTAGGGGAAACGTCCCAATGTGTGCGCGACCGCATCAGTAAACATAAGTCTGATATTCGCTTCAACAAGACGGAACTTCCAGTTCCTAACCATTTTGTTCAAGCCAAACATCAAGTCAACCAGAAATTCCAGGTGATTGACAACATTCCCCCATTACGACGAGGTGGCAACCGCGTGAACCTTTTAAAAAAACGCGAATCCTATTGGATCCATGAATTGCGAACATTATACCCCAATGGCCTCAATCGCGACTTCGAATTTCTATTATAAACCATGTCACATAGCTCCTCTAATTCACAAACAATGAGTGACATTCATTACATATGGTTGTTAGCATTTCCATTATGTCTGTAATGTAGTTACTTATATGATAATATTCATATTCTTATTATTATTTTTTTGCAGACAAGATGATCTTTCTTGAGGTATATCTATAATATTATAATTTCTGTAATACTAACACAGTTTGTCACATTATGTATATTACTGTAATAATGTTTGTGTATTATGTCTTTTATATGTTTTTGTGGCTTTCCTTACCTAGTTTCATTATTGTGTTCTCTATTTGTTTTTATTTTTAGTTACATTGTATAGTTGTCCTTTATTGTCGATATCGCTTTTGATATAGTTTTATGTAATTTTTGTACTGTCTGTATGTCAATTTTCTGAGGCGATTATCCGGCCCTTTACATGACCATTAGTGCAACTTTTAAACCTTACCTTCCATTGCTGTATTTGTAATACATCTTTATGTACTAAGGGCAAGTTTCTTGCCCTTAGTTGGTCCGTTTGCTTTATTGCGCATGCGCGATGCTCGCCCGATCACATGACTTTCATGTGACTGTCCTGATGATGTCATCGGACCGCGCAATACAACGTGGGCCGGACCGCTCTATTTTAAGAGCGCCTGCACGCCAAACACAGTCTCTTTGAGCTATACCTGCCGCACATCCTTTTAGGTAAGACTCTTGATCTTAAGCACTACTTTTATTGTAATCCAGACTATTTTTATGATTCAACAATAGATATAGGTATCAGTGTGACAACGATTTCACAACTTGTGACTACAACCCCAGTAGTGTTACTTTTCTTTATGGACATGTACAATAAGGATACTTGCCTCATTATATTTTTGTAGTGTAGTTATGCCATTTTATGTGCATTTCCAACATCTATACCTATGTCTCATGAGTCATAACATACAGGATCGTTTTGGTGACACTTTGTTTCTGCTCAATGTAATGATTTAATGTTTCATATTTCCTATGAGACTTTTCTATATGCTTTATCCGTGTCACTGATTGTATATATTTATGTGATTTTAGGCCGTGATCAAGGTCAAATTATGACCGAAACGTTAACGTCGGCCCGCTGTACACACATGGCATGAATAACATACTGTCTATTTAATAAATAATTCCTGCATCTAAAGTTGGAGTGCCGTGATTCTATACTTCTTGCTGATTGTGGATATATTCCCATCACTGAGCACCCACGATACTCAGGTAGAAGTGCCGATCCGATTTTGTGTATTTATCCCCTCCAGCACTGGGTCGGCCAGGCGTCTCCGGTATGTGCCCTGGAGATGGTCGACCTGGTGGAGCGTTACGAGGCCACCAGAAACCTGCAGGGGAGTCTTGCTGGGAAGGGGTCATTCAAACCCCGGAGGCCTCCTCCCCAGTTCCGACGTCCGGCGACAGAGCGGCCTGCACGGAGTGTACCCCCTGCGGATCCGCCTCCCGTGGTATGCTGGAGGTGTCAGGAGCCAGGCCACATCAGGGCCGACTGTCCGCATCGGGGTGAGCCGATGGAAGGGAACTACGGCTATCGCCACTCCCTGTATGCACGGAAGCTGTGTGCAACTGGCACCCGTGAGGTGCAGGACAATAACCACCTGTGTCAGGTAGAGGTGGGAGATTCTCTGGCGGTGGCCCTGCTGGACTCCGGGAGTCTAGTCTCCCTGGTAAGGGCTGCCATGGTACGGCCTGCGGAGTATACCGGCCGTAAAATCGGGGTCCTGTGCATCCACGGAGACCTAAAAGACTACCCCACTGCACTAGTGACTTTGTCCACAGCGGCTGGTAAGTGGACCCACGAGGTGGCTGTCGCTACTAAACTCCCACATGAACTGATACTTGGGAGGGACTTCCCAGGTTTCCCGGCGCTGTGGCCGGCGATAAAACTGTCTGATGGACCCGAGACAGGGGTAACCCTAGGAGAGTGGCCTGATACCACTGGAAGGCCAGAACCCTGGGAGCCCGAATCTGAAGGGCCAGCGGTAGGGGTGACCACTGCTCCAGCGGTAGAGGGAGAGACAACCCCACTGAGTGTAATGGTGGAAGACATGGAGGACTTGCCACCGGGACCTGAGTTGGCAGACCTCAATGTCTCCGGGGAAAATTTTGGGACCACACAACACCGGGACCAAACCCTAACCAGGGCCTGGGAAAGTGTCGTAATGATTGATGGTAAACCCCAGAAACCAGGGGCTGAATTAATGTTTCCACGATTTATTGTTCTTCAGGATATGTTGTATCGGGTGAACCAAATCCGAGGTGAGCCAGTTGAACAGTTGGTGGTGCCCACCGCATACCGCAAGCTTGTTATGGAGCTTGCCCACCAACATGTTCTTGGGGGACACATGGGGTGGCAGAAAACGCAAGACCGCGTACTACAGCGGTTTTACTGGCCCGGTTTGTTTAAGGAAGTAGAGGAGTTCTGTAAGTCCTGTCCGACCTGTCAGGTAAATAGCCCCCAGCCGCATTACAGAAGTCCCCTGGTCCCTCTCCCAATAATTGAGGTCCCATTCGAGCGTATTGCCATGGATCTGGTCGGACCCGTACCGAAGTATGCTAGGGGTCACCAACATATCCTGGTGATTCTGGACTATGCTACTCGATATCCAGAGGCGGTGCCTCTGCGACATACCTCGGCTAAGCTCATTGCCAAAGAGCTAATGGAAATGTTTTCCCGTGTGGGCCTGCCAAAAGAGATTCTGACCGACCAAGGGACCCCTTTTATGTCCAAAGTCATGAGGGAACTTTGTAAATTGTTGCGTATAAAGCAGTTACGGACGTCCGTTTACCATCCGCAAACAGACGGTCTTGTCGAAAGGTTCAACCAAACTCTAAAACATATGTTAAAAAGGGTGGTGTCCAGAGATGGGAAGGACTGGGACCTGCTTCTGCCCTATCTCATGTTCGCAGTGCGAGAGGTGCCCCAGGCCTCTACTGGGTTCTCGCCCTTCGAACTGCTTTATGGCAGACACCCTCGGGGCCTGTTGGATATCGCCAAGGAAGCGTGGGAACAACAGCCTGTCCCCCACAAAAGTGTCATTGAGTATGTCACCCAGATGCAGGACCGGATGGAAAGGGTGTTGCCGGTGGTCCAGGAGCATATGGAGGCAGCGCAACAAGCCCAGAGTAGGGTGTATAATCGTCAGGCTCGGGTACGGGACTTCAACCCGGGAGATCGGGTTTTGGTTCTGGTGCCCACCCTTGACAGCAAGTTCCTAGCTAGGTGGCAGGGCTCCTATGAGGTAATCGAGAAGGTAGGGGAAGTAAATTACAAAGCACACCAGCCAGGGCGGCGCAAACCGGACAGGTGTACCACGTGAATTTACTGAAGCCGTGGAAAGACAGGGACACGGCCGACGACAACAGCCCCCGGCCAGGGCTTCTAGGTGAGAAGGGTCCAGCCCCACAGTTCGAGGCCTGCGAAGCGGTAGCCACGGTAAAATTGCAGACAGCCTGTCTTCCAAACAAGTTCAGGAAGTCAGGGAGTTCATCAGTCGGAACACGGATGTGTTCTCGGACCTCCCTGGCCGCACGTCTCTCATCCAACATGACATCGTCACTGAGCCTCAGGCCAAGATCCGGTTAAAACCATACCGGGTACCCGAGGCTCGGCGACGGGCCATCGCGGAGGAAGTGCAATTAATGTTGAAGCTTGATGTCATTGAGGAGTCGAAAAGTGAGTGGGCCAGTCCCATAGTTCTAATACCCAAGCCGGATGGGACGTTGCGGTTCTGCAACGATTTTCGCAAATTAAATGAAGTGTCCAAGTTCGATGCGTATCCCATACCCCGGGTAGACGAGCTTGTTGAGAATTTAGGGCAAGCCCGTTATTTTTCTGTGCTAGACCTCACTAAAGGATACTGGCAAGTACCCTTAACGGAGGCGGCCAAGGAAAAAAACGCTTTTGTTACTATGCAGGGCCTGTATCATTACAAGGTGTTACCCTTTGGCCTGCATGGCGCCCCCGCCACCTTCCAAAGGTTAATGGACATAGTGCTGCGACCGCATCGTCGGTACGCCTCGGCCTACTTAGATGATGTAATCATCCACAGCACCGACTGGGAAAGCCATTTGCCCAAAGTGCAGGCGGTAGTGGATGCCCTGAGGAAAGCTGGACTAACCGCCAATCCAAAGAAATGTGCGATTGGGTTGGAAGAGACCAAATATCTGGGATATGTTATTGGGCGGGGAGTCATCAAGCCGCAGGTAACTAAGGTAGAAGCGATACGCAACTGGCCCCGACCGGTCACCACCAGGCAGGTAAAGTCCTTCCTGGGAATGGTAGGGTACTACATGCGGTTTGTGCCCCACTTTGCCACAATAGCAGCGCCGTTGACAGACCTGTTGAAGGGGCGAAAGTCTGGAAAGGTTAGCTGGAGTGAAAAGGCGGAGGAGGCTTTCTCCGCGTTGAAGTCGGCCCTGTGTGGGTCCCCGGTTTTGGTGACACCCGACTTCAACAGGGAGTTCGTCGTACAGACCGACGCCTCAGTGGTAGGCCTCGGTGCTGTGCTGTCTCAGGAGGTCAACGGGGAAGAACATCCCCTTGTCTTCCTGAGACGTAAGCTCAGTCCCGCCGAGTCCAGGTATAGTATAGTGGAGAGGGAGTGCCTGGCTATCAAGTGGGCACTCGAATCTCTCCGCTACTACCTGTTAGGGAGGAGGTTCCGTCTGGTGACCGACCATTCCCCTCTCAAGTGGATGAGCCAGGCCAAGGAGAGGAATGCTCGGGTCACCAGGTGGTTCCTATCCCTGCAGAACTTCAAGTTCTCTGTCGAACACAGGGCAGGCCGCTTGCAGGGTAACGCAGATGCCCTGTCCCGCGTCCACTGCCTCACATGTGTTCACCCCCTCAGGGTTGAAAAAAGGGGGGGGTGTTTAAGAGGGCGCAAGGTGTCGTCATGGACGGACGATACGTGTCACCGAGGTTCCTGGCCTCGGTGAGGTGAGAGCCGGGTTTTTATGTGTCAGCAGCAGCTAGTGCTGTTTGACATTGTCAGTTAGTTTGGCTGCAAAGCCAATCCGGGCCGGCTCTTACTGGGAGTAGGCAAAGAGTTGGGTGGGTGCCTACTCCCCACGGTCCAGGCCGGACTTTATCCGTGCCTTTAAAAGGCAGCCTCCTCAGCAGCTGGGTGTGATTGTCCTGGAGCTGCTGTTAGGCTGTGGAGTCATTTGAGTTTGGGAGTTCTGATCCATTCTGTGCTGTGTGGAGTTCCCTGGGCTGGAAGCCAGGGCCCAACAAGGAGGAGTGCAGACGGCCTGGAAAACCTGACGTCGACTGTCTTGCGGCTGGACTGACAGCCAGGTGCGAACCTGCACCTAAAACCTCCCAGGTGACTGAAACCTGTACGGGACTGTTTTGTTTTGCCTTAATACTTCTGATGTGTGTGAATTAACACCAAGAGACTGTTTGTCGTTTATTTTTGTGCAAGTGTGAATAAAACACTGTTGATTGCACGTTCTGGACTCCTTGTTTTGCCTCGGTACTGCACTCGCACCGCTATCTACCAGAGCGACTCCCCACAATATATATATATAAAATCATGTCATTATTTTGCATTATACTGTACATTTCATTTCTGATAAAACCAGATGCCGAAAATGAAAAGTAAAAACCTTTGAAAATTCCATTTGGGTTCAATTTGGCTGAATCTGTGACTAATTTGATTTGGGTCTGAATCCATTCTACCCAAATCAAAACTGTTCCAATTATCCAGATATTATATACAAATTTGTATAATACTCTGAGGTCTACTGGGAAACTTATTCTTTTATTTAATTCATTTTTTTTTCTCTCCTTAAAACTCGCATGATTAAAATCATGAAATATTCTGATTCAGCTGTAATTTTAAAAATATTTTTAAGCTAAATTCAGGTTAAATTCACTCTAACAGTAGTTATTTCTTTGTGTAATTTATTATTTTTTGCGTTGCATTTAGACATGTATTTTTCGCACCACATTTAAACACTAGTGATGAGCGAGCATGCTCGACTGAACTGGTGTTCGACTCGAGCATCACCATGCTCATGTTCAGCCGAGTATTCGGCCGAACACTGCATGTGCTCGTGTGCCATTGAGCACAAAGTAAGTCAATGGGAGAACCCCAGGCACCCCCTGCTCAGAAGAGGGTGTCTGGTTCCCCAGAAAACAGCCCGGTTTTTCGGATCTGAGTTTAAACAATCGTGAAAACTCAGATCCGATGGTATATTCTAACCCAGAAGTGTTCCCATGGTGATGGGGACGCTTGAAGTTAGAATATACCATCGGATCGGAGAAAACTTTGATCTGATGGTATATTCTAACCCCAAGGTGTTCCCATGGTGATGGGGACGCACCTCTGACAGAGCGCTGCCACCCTCCCCCCTCCCCAGTATTAAAATCATTGGTGGGCAGTGTGCCCTCCCCTATCATTGGTGGCAGCGGCAGTTCCGATCGGAGTCCCAGCAGTGTAATGCTGGGGCTCCAATCGGTTACTATGGCAGCCAGGACAAGATACATGACAAACCAGGAAATAGGATTCAAGAGGAATGGGAGTAATTGATAAAAATAAATTTTAGCTTGAAAAATAGTTTATATCACAAGCTCTTTAAAGACCAACATACACAATAGTTTATATTTGCTACTTTTGCCATTTTTGGAGGGATAATGTGTATAAGGAGCTCTCAAACTCACCTCTCCCTACAGACTATGTTGGAGGCAGAAGGATGGGCACATTGAATTTCAGCAAGAGAGGGACAGAAAGAGATTTGGAAACACTGAAGTTTCCATCCAATCATAATTTCAACATTAAAGGGGTTATTCAATATCTAAAGTATCCCCCCCAATGCCCAGGCCCCTTGTATGGATTATATTTACTTGCTCCACGGCACCCACGTCGCTCTGGATCCCTGCCCTGCCACCACTGCATCTTGCTGTGGCTCGGACCAAAACATCCGGTGGGGGTGGGGGGTTGGTGTGACGCAGCCAATAGCAGGGCGCGACAGTGACCAGCTTCAAGGGGGCTTGTCTCAGTCGCAGCCTACTATTGGCTGCCTCCACCCCCCCCCGTCGCCGGATGTTTTGATCCGAGCAATGGGGAGATGCAGTGGCTGTCGTGCAGGGATCTGGAGTGATGAGGGGGCTGGAGAGCAGTGAAGTATAATCCATACAAGGGGCCGGGCATTGGGGGAAATATTTTAGATATCGGCTTGACCCCTTTAAGTGTTTCCTGTCTGTACCATTATACCATACACACTCAGTGACCAAGGTCTATTGACAGATCATTCATTTTTAAATGGTTGTTCATTGTCAGGATGAAACCTGATGATCATTTGTTTTGGTTGAACTTTTGATATAAGTTTTGGTTGAACTTTTCATATAAGTTCATGTAAGATTCCACCCTGGGGACAGAAACATGGCCACAACTCCCTCTGGCTACGTATTTGTCTCTGTGTCCTGATGTTGCTATGCCAAAGATTACAGGCACAGTTCCAGACCTCAGCTGGCTAAATACCAATCCTTGGTTTCTCAGAGGGAAAACCAATTCTTTGGCGTCACACTATCACATTAACTATCTTGGTTGACAATTTAGTTGTCAGCTATCCCATGGCCTAGATTCTATCTCAAAGGATTGTCTTTTTCTGGGTCAGCAGTGGATGTCACTGTTAAGGGGGTGGGTTCCGTGGAGGTCTGAGATGGCAGGTAACAGTTGTGCGGCACAGAGGGGAGGGAAGAGGAGTACCCTTCCACTAGGTAGAGGGAGGAGTGGTGACCCCTAACTTACCTAGCACTGGCACCTGACTGCCCTGATGTCTCTAGACGGGCTGCTACCCTGAAATAAGCCATAGGTAGTGAATAGGGTGGTGGGAGCACTAGTCCTCACCACTGACACCTATGGTAACATCAGGGAAAGGACAAACAACACAAACACAATCAACAATCCCCGAAGAGAGACAACAACAACAGGAGACAACAACAGGAGTGAACCGGAGATCCAACAGCTCCAGTTCCAATGGCTCCACAGCAACTGTTGTCCTCCTGAGGTCAGAATAGAAGATCTGGAAGGAAGGTCTATATCTGGCAACAAGGGAAGCAGAAAGGGAGAATATATAGTAGCTGGTAGTGTTTGACAGAGAACAGCTGAAAGGAAAAGCTACAGATTCCTATGTCAAAAAGGATATCAAACCTATGCAGGAAAACCTGGACCGGAATCCATTCCCCACGATCTTTTAAGAAACCGAGAGAATAGCCACCCGTTGCGACCTTCTGACCCCAGGCACGACAGCCTCATGACAAGGTCACAGTTAATGGGGGAAGGGTGCTGTGCAGGTCACAGTTAAAGGAAGTCTGTCACCACAATTTGACATTATAGACCGCTTAAACATAGCGCTGCAGCATAACTATACACGAGTCAAATGGTACCTTTGTTGTTTTGTTCTGAAGTTTACCAGAGACAAAAACGCTGTTTTATTCATATGTAAATGACAGCTCGCAAGTGCCCAGGGGCGGCGTTCGGGCTGTAATAGTCCAGGCCGCTCTGCCGTCTTCTCACATAACCCCTTCCCAGCCTGTTGCTTGGCCCACCCTGTAAGCCTCTTGCATCATCCAGTGTACTGGCCGAGATCCACGAGTGCAAAGTTCACCGCTGGCCCGGGCATGCACACTGTGATGACCATTATGGGCAGTGGCATCACTCCATGCAGTGCGCCAGCGTGATCTCGGCCAGTACACTAGATGAGCAAAGAGCTTACAGGGTGGGCCAAGCAAGAGGCTGGGGTGGGGTTATCTGAGAAGAAGACAAAGTGGCCTGGGCACTTACAGCCTGAACTCCACCCCTGGGCACTTGCAAACCCTAATTTGCATATGAATAAAACAACGGTTTTGCCTCTGGTGAACTTCATAACAAAACGACAAAGGTACCATTTGACTTATCTATAGTTATGCTACAGCGCTATGTAAGTGGTCTATAATGTCAAATAGACAGACTCCCTTTAAGGGTGCAGGGAGCTGTGGAGGTTATAGTTAAGGGTGCAGGGCGCTTTTAGGGGGCAGTATAGTAAATATTGCACCGAGAGGCGATATTAATTTTGCTGAGAAGCAGTTAAAGATCAGAAGCTAAGTTTGTGGATGTGCGATGTGTCCAGGATCAGCACTCCTCCCATCCAGTGCAGGTGTTTTTAATTAGCTGGAGCATGAATATATGAGTGAAAGGGTTCTACTAGCCCTCAGACTTAGTTAGTGAGAGCATATGATAGGTGAGCTTTACCAACTGTTCACATGGTGCAGTACTGCGTGGCGGCCTTTGTTTGCTGGGGCGTGGCGCTGGGGTGTTGGTGGGACCCGGTGCCGTGGTGGCATTGCCAGACAGCAGGGGTGCTGTTTAGCGGCTGGATCCTGCCGCCCACTGGTGCGGTGCTGCGGCGGTCGCCAGGCGGTGCTGCACCAAATTTAGAGTAGGACCCACTCAAAGAGGCAACCTTGGCGCAGTGAGTGGGCTTATGCCTTTTGATCAAAATTTACACTAATGCCTCTTATATAGCATGCAGTATAGGGGTAGTATAGTAAATATTGTGCCGAGAGGCGATATTAATTTTGCTGAGAAACAGTTAAAGATCAGAAGCTGAGCTTGTGGATGTGCGATCCTACCTTTTTTTCTTTCTCTTTTTTGAATTATGTTCACTGTTAAGGGAGGCAGGGCACTGTGGAGCTCACTGTTAATGGGAGAAGTGCCATGGAGGTCATTGTTAAGGGGATGGGACGCTGTGGAAGTCACTGTTATGGGGAACAGTTAAAAATAAAGTAAACAATGTGTAACTGCCGGGGTATATTGGGCTACTGATTTCCCCATTAAAAAAAATAAAAATGAGGGATTGGATTGGTCTCCAGGGCACCCTTGGAACAAATCCAATAAACCCACAAACAGACAGACCAATACTTCATACTCGGGCAGCACCAGGTGCTTTTTCTACAGTATATATATATATATATATATATATTATATATAATTTCATCTAGAACAATGTAAATACAGATACTTGTATTGGGGAATATTGACATTGGTAAACCATCAGGTCTCTAAAAAGTTGTCACGTTATGTGCTAGAGTACTTTTATGTATTGGTGATTTATGACTTTATTAAACAGCACAGCAGTAACAGAGCAGGATTCCCAATCAATGGATTTCTAATGAAAATGCATGTTTATATAGATCCAAATAGGAGGAAGTTTATAAAGACTCATCCAGAGCCAGAACAGTGACTTCACATTCATCCTTCTCAAATGAGTTTCTAATTTCGGTCAGCAATAAAAATCAATGCTAGGCAGAGTCAGAACAGAGTCCTTTTATGCTATTTAATAGTGGGTAAACACTGTGCTCCTAATGTTTCATGTGAAGGTACACTGAGCGACAAACAAATACAGTTAGTTACTCAACAAAATCTGCGCTTGTGAGTCATTTTAAGTGGTTCATTAAGTTACAGAAATTACTGTGCAGAAGAAAAGATTATTTGTATTATCTGAAATTTAATAAAAGTCTACTGTGTTCCGCTCTCATCTTTTGACATGCATCAGTTTGCCACTGTTTTTATCTTTTTAAATGCTCTTTTTACAATTATCCATACATTTTATTCCCTGGAGATTCGTTTTTTCTCCCAGATTAATAATTATTCGGTTTGGTAGAAATAAGGTTTAGACAACTTTTTATTTTTTTCTGAAACAGTCTTTTAAACTACAGCAATTATTGATCACTGCTCCTCTCCACAGGTAATCATGTGTTTGATTCACAAGAAATGGAATACAGGGAACGTAAAATATAATTCTGTGGAAGAAAGCATAAATGCTGGGATGTGTCTATAAAGCATTTTAAGACTATGCTAACATGCCACATTTTTATTGCAGTTTTCCTGAAAGATAAAATAAGTATTGCTATCTACTTTAGATATAATCTCATGGTGGGATGGCTATATTCAGCCTTGATATCCTTACTTCATTAGCATCATGGTAGTGGCTGAAAACCACTAGTGCTGTCCTGCCAATAAGTAATGTAAGACTATTGGTAGGTAGAGGTCAGCACGGTATAGTCCCTACATTCTCAACCTGTGGTACATGCCATTTCTTTAGGGGTCCTCATACTGTGTTTCACACAGTCAGGACAGTCTATGATCATAGCATTGGGGGTGCATTGAAGTCAATTGGGGACACTGGGAAATCCATGGTGTCTGCCCACCCATGCTATCCTGAAACACCAGGCTAGAAGAGGAGTTGAGAAGGGAACAGATGCTAGGTAAGCATCCATCAAAAAATGTTTATAACCCCACAAAATGCAACCCTGGAAGTGGCCTGTTAAAATTAGGAGGGCATACTTGGTTATAATTCAATATCAGTGAATGTTTATGAGCTGTCAGGAACTAGAGATAAGCATCAAGCCATCAGAGCTGCAATGTGATGCAATTCAGTGAGAAGTAAAAGCAATAAGCTGATTGTATGTATGTATCTATGTGTGTATGTCTGCTAAAGGAACCCGAACCGTCGCATTTACAATCACAAAATTCTGCACAGCCGCGTCCTATGACTTGGGGAGCGTCATAGACTATGTTTTGAGTGGAAATTTTCACCCTGCACTTTCCAATTACTTGCCAACAAATACGTTTAGTAACCTAACCACCGAACTACAGGAGCTATTGTCAGTTGGCTGTTGTGGCAGTAAGCCTGGATATTCATCAGGTTGCATATAGCAACCAATCACAGCTCAGCTTCTATTTTGCTACAGGTCAATAATATGAGCTCTGATTGGTTGCTGTAGGCAACGAAGGACATTCTTAGTATAAGACAGCTTATGTGTGAGTAAGGCTACATTCACACGACCGTATTTTTCATTCCGCATCCGATCCGCATCCGTTTCCGTTTTTTGCGGAATAGATACGGTCCCATTCATCTCTATGGCCTCTTAAAATTTGCGGACAACTTTCCGTAAGTTGTCCGCATCCGTGTGTCCGCATATTTCATCCGCAAAAATATGAAGCATGTCCTATAACTGTCCGCAAAAATTGGTCCGCAGCCCCATAGAAGTCAATGGGTCCGCAAAAAACGGATAACATACGGAAAGGTTTCCATATGTTATCCGTATTTTGCGGATCCGTTTCCGTATTATTATTAGAATATTTTATTGAAGAACATGCCCCTATGGGTTTTTTTTTTCCCTCCCTCCAGTTCAGTATTTTGCGGATCTGCAAAAAACGGAAGACATACGGAACCCTTCTTCCGCAAAATGCGGACATACGGCTTCCGTTTTTTGCGTCCGTAAAATACGGATGAAAAAAATACGGTCATGTGAATGTAGCCTAAATATGTTTTTGACGCTTAGCCAATGTTGTTGTAGAGGCTGATGTAACTCACATGGCATGTAACTCACAAGTGTATACTAATTCTGTGCAGTTTTATAAACTGTCAATTAAAGACAATAATGCCCCATAAAAAAAGGAATTCAATTGGACGATTATCAGGCCACTGTGGAGGTCACTGTTAAAAGGGCAGGCACTGTGGCGGTCCCAGTTAAAGGGGCAGGGGACTGTGGAGGCCACTATTAAAGGGGCAGCTGCTGTGGAGGCCACTGTTAAGGCAGCAGGGTACTGTGGCAGTCACTGTTAAAGGGGCAGGGAATGGTGGAGGTCACAGTTAAGGGGACTGTTGCCTATGGAGGTCACTGTTAAGGGGCTGATGCTGTAGAGGTCACTGTTAAGGTGGAGGGGCCCCTGTGGAGGTCTCTGTCAAGAGGTTGGGGTGCTGTGGAACTCACTGTTGGGGCCGGCTGCTGTGAAGGTCAAAGTTAATGGGGTGGGCTGCTGTGGAGTTCCCATTTTAAGGAGGTGGGGCGGGGGACAGTGTTAAGGGGTGGGGTGCTGTGGAAGTCACTTTATGGGGGGACACTGTCAATATCTTTTAACGTCACACAGAAACATTAAATTAAATAGATGAAATATTCCTGTGCGCAGCCGGGTCCTTTTGCTAGTTTTTTTCAATAAAAACTAAATGGAAAAAGGATTAATAAAAATGAATCCCCAAATGTTTCCATAACTAGCCTTAACTTATTACAGTTTTCACACAGGCCACTAGAGCACAGGCTGACACCTTGTCTTTTCTGTAGCACAGTAGTCAACTTTGTGTTATAGATGGGAAGAGGCAGAGTCACCTCATCATTATTACAGGGCAAGGGATGGAATGAAATGAAAGATAACACATAACACTATGTGCAGTGTTCCCATTGCAGATGTCAGAATCTTATTGCCCTTACAAAAACAAAAGGAAATGTATGTGCCAGCCCTTGGAAGAGAATAAATCATACAGAAGTTTTAGCAGCCACATCAAGGGTAATTGCAGAGAAAGATAAAGCCCTTATATTCAGTCTAGAGACATCTCTGCTAGTGGAGAGAGTAACAAGCTTCTGGCTTCCCATCATATAAAAAGTACACTGTCCAAAGACCGTATTTCACTGAGGATACAGGGATAGGTCTTTCACACTTGCGTTGTCCGGATCCGTCGTGTACTCCATTTGCCGGAAGTGCCCGCCGGATCCGTAACAACGCAAGTGACCTGAAAGCATTTGAAGACGGATCAGTCTTCAGTATGCTTTCAGCGTTACTATGGCAGCCAGGACGCTATTAAAGTCCTGGTTGCCATAGTAGTAGTGGGGAGTGGGGGAGCAGTATACTTACCATCGATGCGGCTCCCGGGGCGCTCCAGAATGACGTCAGAGCGCCCCATGCGCATGGATCACGTGATCCATGCGATCACGTGATCCATGCGTGTAGGGCGCCCTGACGTCACTCTGGAGCGTCCCGGGAGCCGCACGGATGGTAAGCATACTGCTCCCCCGCTCCCCACTACACTTTACCATGGCAACCAGGACTTTAGCGTCCCGGCTGCCATGGTAACCATTGAGAAAAAGCTAAACGTCGGATCCGGCGATGCGCCAAAACGACGTTTAGCTTAAGGCCGGATCCGGATTAATGCCCTTCAATGGGCATTAATTCCGGATCCGGCCTTGCGGCGAGTGTTCAGGATTTTTGGCCGGAGCAAAAAGCGCAGCATGCTGCGGTATTTGCTGCGTCCAAAAAACGTTCCGGTCCTGAACTGAAGACATCCTGATGCATCCTGAACGGATTTCTCTGCATTCAGAATGCATTGGGATAAACCTGATCAGGATTTTTCCGGCATAGAGACCCGACGACGGATCTCTATGCCGGAAAACCAAAACGCAAGTGTGAAAGAGCCCTAAATGTATATCCGGAGATAGGTACAGTGCATCTCTTAGGTTAAAAAAGGAAAGATTGCATCATTTGATTTAGGCCTCATGCACACGACCGTTGTTTGATTCTGTGTCCGTTGCTCCGTTTTTCGTGATTTTCTGCGGACCCATTGGTTTTCAATGGGTCCGTGAAAACCTCGGCAAATGCACCGTTTGTCCTCCGCGTCCGTGGTCCGTGATTCCAGTCCGTCAAAAAAATATAACCTGTCCTATTCTTGTCCGTGAAAAACGGTTCACGGACCCATTCAAGTCAATGGGTCCGTGAAAAAATGCGGATGGCCATCCGTGTGTCATCCGCGTTCCGTGTCCGTTTTTTTTGCGGATCCCTTGGCAGGCACTTGGGAAACATTGTCAGCCTGTCTTTTGGTAAAATCTTTTGGGTCATGTCCGCTAAAAAAAACGGAAGACACACAGAAACACAACGGAAAGCAAAAACGGACACGGATCACTGAACAACGGAACCCCTTTTTGCGGACAGTATAAAAAAACGGTCGTGTGCATGAGGCCTTAAAAGGGTGAGAGACCAGCCTTCCATACATAGTTTTGAGAAGTGCATTTGCCAACTTAGAAAATTGCATTTTATGTGTACTATGCCTGTGTAACTTATCGGGTAACTGCTGCCGAGAACTCTGCCTTGCTCCTCAAGACCCTCAACACAAAGGGCATCCCGACCCACATCAGGCACAAGAACCCTCAACACTAGGTAGTGCCCTGAAGGGAGTAAAAGGTGCTCCCTTCCTCATTACTGCACAGCCCAGGGACTACTACTCCCACTCTTTTGACCACTGAGTTCTAATAACTGCAGCTGACATATAGTCTTGTGCTGCCTGTACAAACAATGTAGGAAGTAAATGTGTATCCCCAATATGGATAACAAGAGGGAAGTTTTAACAAATAAAATATAAATTGCTACAATGTTTAAAAAAAAGTACAAACACATAATTTTTTTCTAAACAGAAATCAAAATAATAAAATGACAATTTAATAATGAGACATTCCCTTTTTCACTGCTACTTGTTTTTCTATTATATTTTATCTCCAGAGACCTTTATATTTTTCATTTTACATGTCTACTTCCCTTATGTCCATAGTCACTAGATCTGCTGTTTCTTTTGTTTGTCTGATTTTCTGTATATAACTGTAAAACCTCAGCTTTTCTCACAGTTTGCCTTTACAGCATTTCTCTTTTAATGTCATATTTGTACACTTCCTTTGTAATTTCTACTGATATTTTCTTTATAGGTTCTTTTATTGTATATCCCAGTGCGGTAGTACAGAAGGTGATTTAAGGATTTTAAAAGGAGTGTGTCATCTGGAAACAGCTACTGTTTAAATCAAATTTTTATGCTAAAGGGGTTATCCAGCCTTTTGTACGTGATGGCCTAGTGACGGCTAGACTATCACTAGCTGATCAACAGAGGTCCCAGCTGATCAGCTGTTCAGTGTAGCTCCTGCATGACTTCTGGTGACTTAAATGGGAGCAGAGGTGCAGACAACATTGACAGTGCTGTGTGTCTCCTTCACAGACTTCTGGTGATGGAGCTACACTGAACAGCTGATTGTCAGAATGCCAGCCACCACCAAACAGCTATCCTGGGAATAGGTCATCGCTTAAAAAAGACAGGATAACCCCTTTAAATATATTTTTAGAATATCTATATTTAATAAACAATTCTAAATTCCCACAGATTTTGCACTGGCTAATAGGCCACTTCTTGGTCTGTACAACAGAATAGATGCTGCAGAATTCTTATTACATGGAAAATGCAAGTAGATACTAATGCACATGTCAGGAGAGGTTACAGGTCCTCTATATTCGGCCAATACACACATCTGTAATTGGATGACAAATTATATATTACTGCATCAACACAGGTTGTCACCTAACCCTCCTAAACTCTGCAAAACAGCAAATTTGATAGTTATTTTACACAATGAGGGTAGTAATATAGTAATATATACTGTCTACAACAGAATTCGGCATTATTCTTTTCTCCCACTCACAGCTCTGATCTCAATAGTACTGAGTCTGTCTTGGATTACATGGAAAGACAGAAGGATTTGAGCAAGTCTACATCCCCAGGATCTGTGGTTAATTCTCCAAGATGTTTGGAACAATCTCCCTGCGGAGTTTCTTCAAAAATTTCGTGCACGTTTACTTAGAAGAACTGGGGCAAAGGGTGGTCAAATACTGATTTGATTTACATTTGTTCATTCACTTTGTATTTTGCTAATCCATATAATTCATATGTGTATATACAGTAAGTGCTTGTGTGTATATGAATATATATATATATATATATATTCCCTCTATACCCACTATAATTAATGCTGTAGGTACAGTATTGCAGGATTTATCACAAAGTGCTTTTGTGCTGAAAATATCTGCCATATTTTTGCTCCTCGCCCTAAATCATTCGAGCACAAAGAGCTGGCATTTGTACAATACTGTAGGATGCAATTGGAGCCTAAATTTATATTAAAGCTATTGACTTTTTATGTTCACAGTATCTCTTACAAAATGCAAGCAGAACAATATTGCAACCGTACCATATGCTTTAAAAGAAAAAAAAAAGAGCTGAGCTCATTATTTGTAGCTATTGGAGAGAACACAAAGAAAGCGATGCTCTACCGACAGCTTTTCTTGTAAGTAAATGTTTTACAGGTATCATGAGAAAAGTAACACTCACACAGATGTTTCTGTTTTACTAGACTGCATCTTCATATTTGCCAGTGCAATATATTAATCATCCTATTAAATGTATTCAGTTGGAAGAATGTTGGAAAAATCATTTATTTTCTAATTATGTTCTAATTAAAAATGACATTTCATGTAATAAAACAAGGGTTTTGAAAATGAAATGCAATTCATAGACTTATAGCGGTTTTTGCAAGCTTTGTTAGGATATGCCATCACTTTATGATCAGTGGGGATTGGGATTTTACCAATGGAACCCAATGGATCTTGAGAATAAATCATTCTGCATCACCCTCTACGTTTTGCCTGCACAGTCTTTGCAGCTGCCATGTGTGTGTTCAGGGAGCTGAATGTAGCAGTGATGCAGCTCTGGAGGTGCAGCTTTGCTGGTGAAGAATAGTAAAGGGTAATGCAGCACTGCATCAGCACTGCATCCCTTTCATTTTAAGAATCAGTGGCAGGTAGAGATATGCGAAGTATTGAAAAAATCGATTCGGCTGCTTCACAAAATTTTACAAAAGAATTAGCTTTGTGACAAATTACTTTGTCATGAAGAGCATTTCTTTGTAAGTAGTGGGTGCAATGACAGGGAACAGCGATTGCGCCGCTCCCCATCATTGTAACCCTCAGATGCCATGTTCAGCGCTGATCGCGACATCTTAAATTGATATTACAGTGCAAAATAAAATTAAAACAATGAATAAAATCATACTTACCTTATCCATTTGATCCGAAGAGCCGGCCGCCTCCATCTTGATTGAAGATCTAGTGCTAAATCTCATCACGTTGGCCAGAATGGTGACGTCATACTTCACCGCGCATGGGAATTCGAACGGGATCTTCAATCACGATGGTGGCAGCCGGCTCTTCGCGCTCAAACAGATGAAGTCAGTATGATTTTGTTTTATTTTTTACTGGCATTCTGGAAAAATCGTTTAGTTACCATGAAGCACAAGGAAATTTGGATTTGCAGTGACTCGAATTTTCCCTGAAATTCGGATCGAAGTCCACTTTGCGGACTTTGATTCGCTCAACACTAGTGGTGGGTCCTAGAGGTCAGCCTCGGTCTGTGTGGCCATACCCTAAGGCAGAGTGGCTGGGTATACCTGATTTACGGTCCATTTACACGTCCGTTGTTTAGTTCCGCATCTGATCCCGATTTTCCGGACTAGTCACGGAATAGTTGCGGACAGAATTCGGACCCATTGATTTTCAATGGGTCTATAAAATATGCGGACAGCACAAAGAGTGCTATCCGCATAATTTTCTCAGTACATAGTGTCCGTAAAAAAATAAAACATGTCCTATTCTAATCCGAAAATTGCGGTCTGTTGTGCAATGCAATTTTATTCTTCTATCCATTTTTTGCGGATCCGCAAAAAAAGGTCCTATTTTCGGATTATAGAAAAACAACGGACGTGTGAATAGACCCTTATACCGACAATTTAATTTGTAATGAATCAAATTTCTTGACAGACTTCGGCGAAGATGCCAAATGGAATTTTTTTTAAAACTTTGCTCAGCTCACCAATGATATATTGATCTCCCTACAAACTCTATCTTTTCATAAGTGATTTGTTGTAAAAAGCCCAATGTGAGAACACCATGTGAATAAGCCCTTAAAAAATCAGCTGTGAGAACCTTTCTAATAACAAGACGTGTTGTTTTGTCTCCATGTGTCCATGTATGTGACCAGGACAAATCCTTTCTTTTCAATAAAAGAAAATAGTGAATGATAGCATTTAGAAATCTTGAAAAACAAAAATGAATAACTAAACACTGAAATCAAACAGTGTTAAAATAGTGCTAAATAGATAACTAAAAGGTAATATAGAAACAAACTATTAAATGCAATAAAAAAGATGACAATTGAAATATTTGCTTGAAACAAGCAGTATATAATATATATATAAATATTAACAAGATGTTAACCCTTTATAAAAGTAAAGGTTAAATAGTCTTTTCACCACGCTGCCATTTCTGCTTTGCTTGTCACTTCACATTTACCCCTTCAGCCAAAAAAGAAGCAGCTATGCAGGCGGCGCTGCACAACAGCTCTTTGTGTAGTCAGAGTAGATAAGGCTGATTAAATGGACAAAACATCTGAGCAAACATGCTTGCTCAGGAGTAAATAAGCGGCGAGCAGAATCGGTTATGCAATACTGCAGAAAACAGAACAGCGCTGCTTTTTGCTACGGTTTCCATGGCAACTGTCCAAAGTGAATGCAGACCGGTGTCGGTGAATACGCTCATTTACATGTTCATTTCTATTTGATTGTAAAGCTATTGACCTTTGATATTAGTGGAAAACATTTGGACTTGGCTCTTATTTGTGGTGCTTTGTGTGTTTGTGTAGGGTATGCGTGCGTTCTCACTCCGCATGTAAAGGAATGTCCTTTGTATTTACGCTGCCAGTCTCCCTCCCTGTCAGCCAAGATGCACCAAGTTACATGAATATTAAAACTATTTTATCATTCCAAGGAGAACTTCATACTTGTGTAGAAACCAGACATACTACACCTCCCAGGGAATTATTGCAGATTCTCTTCTAAGGGAAAAGCAGACTTTACGTCAGAATCCCCATCCTCCGATTAACATTGCTGTGATCTGCGAATCGTTTTCCTGCTGTTCAATAAAAAATGGGGGCTGCCACACATAGTTTTATATCGTGCATTTTGGTGAGCCTTTTTGTAGCCTTTTTAAGGCAATTTTTAGGTGATTTTGCTCATATACTATGGTGGCGTTGACTTGCAAAATGCATGACTTGCATTTTGTCATAGGAAAGTATGTCCTCCCATGTTACTTCCTCTGTAGAGCAGTATGAGGAAGATACATTGGTACAGAGAAAAAGCCATGCATAAACTCCATTAGAGCTCCTTTTGTGCTGACATTTTTTTTTAAAGTAAAAAAATACCAAAGAAAGTGCCTGACGTGTTCAGTGTTCTTTGTAGCATATTTTTTTGGCGTTTTTGTCCATATAGTGTTTTACCACCTGGCGTATTTTAATGGTCTTTTTGCATACATTTTTTTTTGTAGAGGAAAGTATGTGATGTCATAACCTCTGTAGAGCTGTATGAAAACAAAGCAAAGTCTATGGGAGAAAAACTTCAGAGAGTGAAATAATGATGCCAGAGAAAAAAGACAATTCTTCCAATATTATAAAAAAATATGCTTAAATATAAAATCTTTATTTAAATAGGTAATTTTCTAATAACACATTCCTTCAATAATACCTTTTAATAAGAGTCATTTAGCTAAATCATTTGGTCCTTTGGTCAATCATGGTAAGTACAAAACTGTAGTGCCATAAAAAAAAATAACACATATAACAAATTAAAATAATCATAAAGTGCTTTTGTTAATTCACAAACACATAACATAAAACAACACACAATAGTGCACACTGTCTTAGGTACTTAGCCTAAGAAGTAAAGGTGTATTCCCATAAATAACAAAAACAGCAAAGAATAGTGCATACTGTCTTGGGTACAAAGCCTAAGTAATTAAGGAGTATTCTCATATATTAACAATAATGTACACTGTCTTCAGAACTGAAACCAAGTAGTAAAGGGGTATTTCCATAAATAACAAACTTATGAGAAAATTTACTAATCAGCTAAAGAACAGATTTTCCTTTTATACCTGTATATGAGGGAGGGGGGGGGGGTATATATCTCCTGTATAGGGGGGGGGGTATATCTTGTATATTAGGGGGAGGGTATATCTCCTGTATATGGGGAGTGTATCCTATATATTAGGAGGGTATATCTCCTGTAATTTGGGGGCTATATATTGGGGTGGGACATATCTCCTGTATATGGGGGTATATCTCTTGTATGTGGGGGTATATCTCCTTTATATGGGTGTATATCTCCTGTATATGGGGTGGTATATCTCTTGTATGTGGGGGTATATTTCCTGTATATGGGGGGGTATATCTCCTGTATATGTGGGCTATATCTCCTGTACATGGGGTGATATCTCCTTTATACAGTGGATATAAAACGTCTACACACCCCTCTTAAAATGTCAGGTTTCTGTGCTGTAAAAAAATGAGACAAAGATGAATCATTTCGGAACTTTTTCCACCTTTAATGTGACTTATAAACTGTGCAACTCAATTGAAAAACAAACTGAAATCTTTTAGGTAGAGGGAAGAAAAAATATAAAAATAAAATAATATAGTTGCATAAGTGTGCACACCCTTAAACTAATACTTTGTTGAAGCACCTTTTGATTTTATTACAGCACTTAGTCTTTTTGGGTATGAGTCTATCAGCATGGCACATTTGGACTTGGCAAGATTTGCCCACTCTTCTTTGCAAAAACACTCCAAATCTGTCAGATTGCGAGGGCATCTCCTGTGCACAGCCCTCTTCAGATCGCCCCACAGATTTTCAATCGGATTCAGGCCTGGTGTCTGGCTGGGCCATTCCAAAACTTTAATCTTCTTCTGGTGAAGCCATTCCTTTGTTGATTTGGATGCATGCTTTGGGTCGTCGTCATGCTGAAAGATGAAGTTCCTCTTCATGTTCAGCTTTCTAGCAGAAGCCTGAAGGTTTTGTGCCAATGTTGACTGATATTTGGAACTGTTCATAATTCCCTCTATCTTAACTAAGGCCCCAGTTCCATCTGAAGAAAAACAGCCCCAAAGCATGATTCTGCCACCACCATGCTTCACTGTGGGGATGGTGTTCTTTTGGTGATGTGCAATGTTGTTTGTGTCAAACATATCTTTTGGAATTATGGCCAAAAAGTTTACCTTGGTTTCATCAGACCATAACACCTTTTCTCACATGCCTTTGGGAGACTTCAGATGTGTTTTTGCAAAATGGCCTGGCTTGGATGTTTTTCTTTGTAAGAAAAGGCTTTTGTTATGCCACTCTACCCCATAGCCCAGACCTATGAAGAATACAAGAGATTGTTGTCACATGTACCACACAGCCAGGACTTGCCAGATATTCCTGCAGCTCCCTTAATGTTGCTGTAGGCCACTTGGTAGCCTCCCAAACCAGTTTTCTTCTTGTCTTCATCAATTTTGGAGGGACGTCCAGTTCTTGGTAATGTCACTGTTGTGCCATATTTTCTCCACTTGATGATGACTGTATTCACTGTGTTGCATGGTATATCTAATGCCTTGGAAATTCTTTTGTACCCTTTTCCTGACTGATACCTTTTAACAATGAGATCCCTCTGATGCTTTGAAAGCTCTCTGTCGACCATGGCTTTTGCTGTGGGATGCGACTAAGAAAATTTCAGGAATGACCAACTAGAGCAGCTGAACTTTATTTGGGGTTCATCAGAGGCACTGTAAATGATGGCAGGTGCATACTGACTACTATTTAACATGATTTTGAATGTGATTGCTTAATCCTGAACACAGCTACATCCCCAGTTATAACACTTATGCAACCACATTATTTTATCCTCCACCTAAAAGATTTCAGTTTGTTTTTCTATTGAGTGGTACAGTTTATAGGTCACATTAAAGGTGGAAAAAGCTCTGAAATGATTTATCTTTGTCTCATTTTTTTACAGCACAGAAACCTGACATTTTAACAGGGGTGTGTAGACTTTTTATATCCACTGTATGGGGGGTATATCTTGGATATTGGCATACTGGCTACACGGACATATCCTGCACCTGAGACACCCCAGCTACTCTTACCTTCAGGCGGAGATGGTGCTGGCCTTGCGGCTCGAATACCCCGTACTCCCCGGTGACCAGCACTTCTTTATGGATCTCCTCCTAAAAATATTTGTGGCTGTTGGGTGGTGGCTGGAATGGCGATTGGTTGGACGGAGCAGCAGCAGCAGGGCCGGGAGGAGCAGCAGCTGAAGAGCCATGGAGACACTGAAGCCCAGAACAGTGCACAGGCACTCAGACCCAGCGGCCATCACAAGCGAACTTCTGCCCAGCTGCTTCTTATGTGGCCACTGGCTGCCCAGAGTCACATGATGCAGACAACAGGAGCCACCACCATCTTTCTGAAGACTAGAGATGAGCGAATTCCTCAAAAATTCGATTCGGACGGTTTTCCGAATTCTCTGTAAAGATTTGATTCGATTCAAATTTATTTGCGGCAAATCACGTGAAAAAACAGCTATTTTATAGCTGCAGAGAGCCTGTATAGTGGTGTAAAACACTGTGCCTTGCAGTAACACGCTTAGGGAGTCTGCTGTGGTAGTGAAACAATACTGTGAGTCAGTATGACCCACACGTTAGACGTCGCTCTAAGAACCACTGCACGCTTCACTGATTTGGGCAGTTACGGAGCCAAAACTGACCAAATAACTCCAGTGTGAACTCAGCCTTACAGGTCAATGTTAGCACCAGGTATAAAAAAACATGCAGAGGCCCAAGATCCTATTGTAGCGTGAAAGAGCGCACTCCTTTTACACCGTCGTCAGCTGATTCCACATAGATGTCTACAGAACTTGTTCTATTAAATGCTTATACAAGTAGAGCCTCCCTGACAGAGTGGAGAGGGTGTCAGTGTTAGCAGTAAGTTTGTGTTGACGTCACTGATATTTTGCCATTCCTCTGAACCATCAGAACAATACCCCCCCAAAAACAGATCCTGTCTGTTGAGCATCCGCCTTAACTTGGTCAGCATTTGGTCAGTAATCCATCAGTATTGCTAAAGCAAAAAAAAAGGAGTGGATTCAAAACAGAGATGATACGTGAATGGAATATTTGCATGTCTTCTATGTTTTGTACCCACTCCTGCTTTTGGCTACCAAATTATAAGCCAATTCTAATGGGACCATGCAGGCCTTACAGCTGCTACATAGACAGGATCCGTTGTGCGTCTCAGTTGTTTTTCCTTCTGACAGATCAAAAGAAGGTTTAAATAAATAATGATGTCAACCAGGCCAAAAAGATAAAATAGTGGCCCAGTCATGGAGTTGGGAGGGTGGTAGAACAGCTTGAGAAGTCCACAGAGTGGCCCAATGACATAGTGTTGAGGTAGCAGCAGCATAAGGAGACCACAAAGTGGTCAGTGACATAGTGGGAAGGTGGCGGAAGCAGCAGCATGAGGAGACCACAGAGTGGCCCATTTACATAGAGTTAATGTGGCAGCAGAATGAGGAAGCCACAGAGTAACCCAGGGACATAGTGTTGAGTTATCAGCAGCATGAGGAGACCCCAGACTGGCAAGGTGACATAGTGTGGAGGTTGGCAGCAGCAAAAGCATGAAGAGGCCACAGAGTGGCCCAGTGACATACTGTTGAGTTAGCTGCAGCATGAGTAGGCCACAGACTGGCAAGGTGACATAGTGTGGAGGTGGCAGCAGTAGCAGCATGAGGAGGCCACAGAGTTGCCCAGTGACATACTGTTGAGTTAGCTGCATGAGGAGACCCCAGACTGGCAAGGTGACATAGTGTGGAGGTGGCAGCAACAGCAGCATTAGGAGGCCACAGAGTGTCCCAGTGACAGAGTGGGGAGGTAGATGGCAATAACAATGACGATGGTGGGTGTAAGATGGAGCACTTGGCATCAGATGTGTGGCATCAGGAGGGTGGCAGCATCAGAATTGTAGCTGAGGCAGGTAGCCAGAAGAAACTGGTCTCTATTGTCAAGGTTTAGGTGAAGTATATCCAAACTTTTGACAGCACATCAGATGTATTTTTTGAATGCAGATTTGTGTATTTTATTTAGCCGGATATTACATAATTTAGTAGCAACATTTCGGGCTTACACGTTTGTCCTTCATCAGGCTGATACATGAAAGATAAAACATAATACATGTATGAGACATGAGTCTCTGCTACAAAAAAAGGTACAGTGCAAAATAGTCGATTTACAATTGTGGGTATAGGCTGATAGCATAGTAAACATTCTAATCACAGCAAAGTTAGGTCTATAATGGCCACTATATCAAAGTATATCTGGGGCACAATTTTACATGTACATCCACACACATGGAAATATCCTCATAGAATAGAGGTGGTTATCAAAACCATAGTTAAGTCTATAATGGCCACTATATCAGAATACATCTGAGGCCCAATTTTTCATGTACATCCGCATATATTGAAATATCCACATAGAAACGAGGTCGCTATCAAAGCAGCTATATATGCCGAGGCAACAACATAGTCTAGGGATTCTCATTAAACATTATTAAGTGTTATAAGTTGCGCCCCCTGAGCCCAAAATGGAATCTGTGGCGGGATACCTACATCAGACAATGTTAGGCAGAGAACATACGGCTAAACAGAAAAGAATAACAGTTTATGAAAAATTCCTGGAGTTAGGAATAATAGGGTGACGTGCACCCGCTCCTAAGCCATTTTTTCTGCTGAGTGCTGTGATCTTCTTGAATTGACAACTGTCAAGGTTTAGGTGAGGCAGCATGGATGATCTAATCTGATGCATCAGGCACTGGTGGGTGGAAATCCTGGCTGATCCACGCCTGATTCATCTTGACAAAGGTCAGTCTCTCCACATTTTGGGTGGAAAGGTAAGTTCTCCTTGGGGTAACTATGGCCCCGCCACACAGCGGATCTTTAATGTGGGGTGGCAGGGTGCTGTCCAAGTATGCCACCTATTGCTGGTTCAGGTTCTGCTCCAGGTCTAGCTGCTGCTGCTGGTGAGTAGTTTCTTCACTAGGCAGGTTAAGAAAGCTGCTCATGATCGATTCTAGACTCAAGCTGCTGCTAATGATACTGCCCCTCCCCCTCCACCCCACCACAGCAGCCAGGGCAGTGGAACTAGAGTGCAGAGAGCCCCCCTCCAGTCAGACCTGCGAGAGGATGGATGATGGCGCAGATAGGCCAACTGACAACATAGGATGTCTCTATAGTAGATCAGTTTGTCCTTTCTTTTAGTGGGTGTAAAAAAGGCTCCCATTTTGGACCGGTAGCGAGGGTCCAACAAGGTGGAGAGCCAGAAGTCACCCCTCTGCCGAATGGTGACAATTCGGCTGTCACTATCCAAGCAAGTGAGAATGCAGCGGGCCATTTGTGCAAGTGACTTGGAGCGACTCCCTGCCTCCATCTTCACTGTATACTGCCACACTGTGCCTGGGTCATCTGCCTCGTCTTCCTCATCTCCCTCTTGCTCCTCCAGCTGCTCCTGCTCCTCCTCTGCTGTCCTGTGTAGAAAAAAAAGCCATTTTGTTACACATTGCTCCAATGTCCTTCTCCTACTCCTCCTCTAGTTCAGCCCCCACAGGGCTCATGTGGCCGTGTCCAGTCCCCTGACCAGCATCTGTTCGAGGATATGAAGCAGTGGAATGACGTTCGTTGTTCATCCCGTAGTCCTGGCGACTGACAAATAACATGGCATCCTCAAAGGGCCTGAGCAAACGGCAGGTGTCACGCATGAGCTGCCACTGGCTGACATCGAAGTTACACAAGGGAGTATACCTGTCCACTTGGATCATGAAGAAATCGTTTATGGCCTTTCTCTGTTCGTATAATCGGTCCAACATATGGAGGGTGGAATTCCAATGGGTGGAAATTTTATGTTATCGGTCTATATTGGGGGGCGCGGTTCTCCTGCTGCAGTTCAAGGAGGGTGTGCGTGGCGTTGTACGAGTGGCTGAAGTGCATGCAAAGTTTCCTGGCCATTTTTAGGATGTCTTGCAGATGGGTAGAAGACTTTAGGAACCGCTTGACAACCAGATTGAACATGTGTGCCATGCAGGGAACGTGGCTCAGCCGTCCTTGACGCAGCGCTGACACCATGTTCTTCCTGTTGTCAGTCACCATGGTTACGATTTTTTTTACGATTTCTTGTCGAAGGACATGGAGCAGCTCCCCCCCTGTGTGAACGGCAAACGAGTAGTGATGAGCGGCAGGGGCAATATTCGAATTCGCGATATTTTGTGAATATTTGGGCGAAGATTCGCCATATATTCAAAAATTCGCGAATTCGTAATCTCCAGTCATTATTTTCTTGATTGTGAAAATTCGCATATATAAAAATTTGCATAACATTCGGATAAAAATTCGCATAAACTGGCATTTAAAAGAGACTCATGAGTCATGACGTATCTTTTAAATACCAGTTTATGCAAATTTTTATATGTGAATTTTTGCAATGAAGAAAATAATGACATTAAATTTGCATAAAAAATTGCATAAACTGGTATTTAAAAAAAACGAATATTCGCAATTGCGAATATATTTAACGATATTCTAAATATTCGAGAATTCTCGAAGTGTCGATATTCGCGATTAAAATTCGCAATTCGAAAATTCGTGATCAACACTACAAACGAGGTGTAGAACAGTGTGACACGACTGTGCCCTGCACATGTGGTATGCTGGAGGAGCATTGTGAATTGTCCCTGCAGTGGAGGACACGGTGGTGGATTAGGAGGCAGAGGCAGACATTGTCGCTGGACCAACAGCGTGAGAACGTGGAGGCAGAAGTGGCGTCATCTGGCCAAGTTGCTGGTTTGGCTAGGCAGGAACGACATTTACTCAGTGGGCCGTAAAGGACATATATTGTCTTTGACCGTAGTTACAGCTCCACACGTCGGCGCTGTTGTGTACTTTGGCAGACACCGACAGGCTCAAGGACTGGCCTACCTTCTGTTCTACATATTTGTGCAGGGCTGGTACTGCCTTTTTGGCAAAGAAATGACTGCTTGGGACTTTCCACCTTGGTTTGGCACAAGCCATCAGTTCTCTGAAAGGTGCAGAGTCTATTACTTTGAAAGGGAGGGACTGCAGCAGCAGAAACTTGGCCAGGAGCATGTTCAGCTTCTGCGTCGTTGGATGAGTGCACGCATACTGTTGTCTCTTGGTAATCGCTTCGGTGATCGATTGCTGGCAGAATGACTGACGAGGATTAGGAGGGCAAGGAGCATCAGGACCAGTAGATGATGGGACGGACAGACAGCTTCCATTAGGCTGAGCTGGTGGAGCCTTGACTGCCTGAAATCGGGTGCGTGCCACTGGGTAATGTAGCAGTTGCTGCAGCAGGCTGGACCACCAGATTGGAGCCACGGTTCTCCCAAGCCACTTTATGGTGATGCTGCATATGTTGATTTGGAGCCGTGGAGCCAACATTGGCACCCTGGCCATGCTTTACCTTCTGCCCACAGATTCGGCAAATGGCCATGTTCATCTCCTCTGGCGGCTTAACAAAAAACTGTCACACCGCTGAGTAGTTGGTTTTATTCCCAACACTCCGCACTGACTTACTGCTACCGCAGCTGCCTCCGTGAACCCCTGCACCATTACTTTCCGGGCAGGTAGGCTCTTGCAAAGTGGGTGGTCTACCCCGGGCATGTTTAGCTCCCGACCTCCCACTGCTGCCACCCTGCTGACTCCCGGTTACGCTACTAACTTGCTGGCTCCGCTGCTGCCTCACGCGCAAACTGCCACCCTCTTCTCCCGATGATGATGAAGCCCCTTTGTCACCCTGCTCTCAATTGCGATATGTTGCGATATAATTGTCTATATCATCATCGAGTACTGTCTGCACATCACTGATGTCGTCCTCAAAGGTCTCTAAGCCAGGAGCCTGACCGCTCGCAACAGCAGCTCCCACGCCACTCTCCTTATCACCAGAGGAAGCAGCGGATGTCTCCTCCAGATCTTGTCTGGGCAGTAGCTGCTGACTGTCCTCTAGTAGCTCTTCCTCGCTGTATAGTGGATCTGAGCCCACAGCTTATAACACTTCTCTGGCTGAGGGAACAAAAAAGGACAGAGGCAGGTTGAGGACAGGTGGGGGCACAGGACCTGCTCCCGGACCATGCCAACTAAAGGTTGTGTTTGACGAACCCACAGACTCTTGCCTGGGGGTGTCTGATGTCACTTGGGACGAAGTGGATGACCGAGTCAACCATTCAAGAACTGCTGGGTTGCTGGTCAAGACACGACCGCTAGATGACACTGGAAGCTCAAGCCTCACGAATTGACCCCTGCTGCCATGCCCCCTTACTCTTCTGCGACCTGTGCATGCGACAGAAATATTTAGGCCTCTGCCCTCCCCCTGTGCAGGGCCTGTCACTTCTCTGTCTGACATACGGGTAGATCAAATAAATAAATAAAAAGTTAAAATTAGAAATTAATACACCCCAAAAAAGGCTGTAATTTTCTCACTTCATCAAACAAGCTAATGGGCCCCTTTTTCCCACTAATACACCCCAAAAAAGGCTTTAGAACATATAACTGTATCGCTGAACGGCAAATAAGCCCTTATTTTTCCACTAATACACGCCAAAAAAGGCTTTAGAACATATAACTGCACTGCTGAACTACAAATAAGCCCTTATTTTTTCCACTGTATACATGCCAAAAAAGGCTTTAGAACATATAACTGCACCGCTGAACTGCAAATAATACTTTTTGGTTTCCACTAATACATGCCAAAAAAAAGCTGTAATTTTCTCACTTTACCACACAACGGCTAATAAGCCCTTTTTTTTTGCACTAATACACCCCAATAAAGGCTTTAGAACATATAACTGCACCGCTGAACTGCAAATAAGCCCTCACAGAGCTGGCTGCTGATTGGCTGCATGCATGGCATTGTGGGTGATCCCTCGTTTCCAGAGTTCTTTGCTCCATGTCCTAACGTGCAGCAGCCATTTCAGGAAAAAAGGCGATTTGTTACCACAAAGCATCACGAAATTCGGATTTGGTGCGAACATAATTTTTCCTGAAATTCTGATCGAATTCCACTTCATCAACTTCGATTCGCTCATCTCTACTGAAGACCAAAGATTAAAGAGGGAGGGACAGTCGGCTGCAACACAGTACTACCCGATATATGGGGCAGCACTAGGGAGGGGGGGGGGAATTAATGAACCTGCAGCTCCCAGTGGGTAAGATCTGGCTGGCGTGATGTGACATCAGCTCTGAATGACTGGCCCCGGCATCCAGTGAAATCAAGTAGAATAACTGAGTTTGCGCCGGCCACCGGGCCCCAGTAGCTTAGTAAGTCACTTAGTAATAGTGTTAGTGATCCGATTCCTCCTCCGTGCCCTCTAAAAGAGCCTGATCCCCAGGCCCTTGATGGCAGTACCACCAGTACTGCCCTGATGACGGCCCTGGCCTGACTAGGTACATGTGCTCTAACTACCACTGCCCATCACCCTGCTTCTCAGACTAAAGATAGACTGATGACAGATTCTCCTTAGCAACGCTCAGAACTTTGCTAAGAAGACTCTTTAAACTGAAATGAGAGTTACACTTTAAGGACTGAAAACATCCCTTACCTAGTCCAGCTCACACAGTCGCTGTGTGAATGTAAATGTTGGTCTTAATGGTTTTCAGCCTCTTAATATACAATAAAATGTTCTTGCATGTTTAAGAAAATGCTCTTTTATTTTTATGCAAATTAGCGATTCAGTGAACCAGGTGTGGTGCAGCAAGACTCCCACCCATTCTTTAGTGCCTCCCATGCCTGGCCCTGTCAATCAAGCAACTGTGGTGGTGCTGTGGCGCACCATAGGATACAGCTGTGCCCTTGGTTCACCGAATTGCTAATTGCCTAAAGAATAAAAAATAATTTTCTCATAGATGCAGAAAAAGATGGACAAGCTAAAGATATGTATATTTGTAGGTTGGAAAGAGCACTAGAAGGTATTAGATTTAGGTTTCTCAGGCGACAGACTCCCTTTAAGGATAACTTTCAGTTAAACTGTTAAGAGCATTAGCTATGAGCTAGGGAAAGTAGCACAGAGTTAGCTTTGCAGTGCTTTTCTTATTAGGAGTAGTGTGAATATGAAGTTTTATTCTGCCAAATTCTGCACTTCTGCACTTTGTAACTTTTCTTAAAGTAAATATCCAACCTTATACATTTTTAACGAAGTTGCTTCAAATAGTACAATTTCTTAATGTGTCTTTATAGCAGTTGGAGAGCTGTTTTTTTTTAATGATAAAGAGCTCCAAATTACCTGCATTGATACATAATGAAAATATAGCATTCACTCTGCCTGCAGCTGTCACTGGGGGAGCTTAGGAGCTATATGCATACTAATATACATTGAACGTATTAGTAAGGCTACTTTTACATATGCGTTTTTGCTATACGGTTCGAAGATCCTACAGGGGGCTCAAAGCCACAGCAAAACTCTTCAGTTCGAATTTGTAGAGTTGTAGATGCATGGACACAGATCTGCCCTCAGAATGTCTAGCTCTGTCAATCAAGGGGAGGGGGGCGTGTGCAGAGCACAAGGGGTGTTACATAGCAGTGTGCAAAGGATTCAACCCAGCCTCCTGGTGCTCGAACTTCTCATTTGCATATTATTAAAAACAATGATTTCCCTGCAGCAGTTTAGCAAACAGGCAAAAGAAATGTATTGTTTTAATTAGCATGATGAGCCCTACCAGTCAGTATGTCTGGTTTAATAGGGTTGATCCAAGTGACAGAGCCGCTTTAAAGACTTTGTGCAAAGATGAAGGGGAAGGGTGGAGTTGGCAAACCTCCCCACTTGGCCGGACCTGTAAAGGGAAGCTTATTTACCTGCTTGCTGGTGCTGGCTCCCCACATCTGTGATGCTCCGCTGGGCTCCCTTCCTAAAAACATCAGGTTTGACATGGCTGGATCAAATCATTGGCTGTGATGGGCTCCCCTGAAATTATGAAAAATGATCACATGACGCAAGAGGATCTGGTCACCATTGCAGCCAGTGATTGGCTTCAGCCATGTCAAACCAGATGTTTTCAGCAAGGGAGCCCAGCAGAGCAGGCCAGGATGAGATGGAGCAGGGAGCCAGCGCAGGGAAGCAGGTATGTAAGCTTCTATTTTCAATTCCGGACAAGTGGAGTGGTGTGCCATCCCCCCCTTCCCCTCATTTCTTGCACAACCCCTTTAAGTACCCCATGGGCTGGCTGGAGGGGGTTCCATATTGATAGCTTGTTGCTGTTTGCTCCACCTCATGTCAGTGTTTTCTTTACATATCTTCAAAACTGCCCAAGCATATAGTTGTAGGAAATGTCTGCAACTAAATATTTGTTTTTTCTTTTAGATTACACAACTATTTTCAGTTGGATTAATTTAAAGAAATGTTCATGTGTCCAGATATTGGCATGTTATGGTGCCCCTGCTGTTCTTTTCATTTCCTCTTTTAATATGCACCTAATTTGTTCAGTTCTGGTGAGAAAATGCTGCTTCCGGTGAACTGATTTCTATTGCACAATAGCAGGATTCACTCCATAGCCCAGGGGGATCCAGGTTGTGGGATCAAACTACTGATTGGGAAAAAAAAACTTGGCAATACAATTGCTCATTTATGAGAAAAATAATTCTGATAGAATTAGAAAAGTAAAAATCGTATGATCTGTACAGTTATTATATTTTTAAATGATCATTCTAAGAATACAAATAGTTTGTATCCAATACCTATAAGACCAAGTGCCTGTTCCACATTATAATTAGCTACTGTAGCTTCCAAATCCTCTTACTACTTGACAAGAATTGCATGAATGTACTTCCATCCCTTCAGTACGTACATGCTCTGCTTTGTCTTTGTTCCATATTCTAGTCAGTGCTTTCTGTTTCAAGTAGCTATATTTGCTACAAGCAAGCATGCACAATAACAAAGTTCAAAGCAAAAACATGAAACATAAGTTAAAGGTACTGCATATAAACCCAATGCACTTAATCTTGGCAATTGGCTGCAGATCTGTAATTACACCAAATACATAGAAACAGGGAAAACAGTTTCCTTTATCTTATGTTCTTCTGTGCAGGCTACAAACAGGACAACCTTGAGAGATTGTGACTGCTAAATGTCTACAGTGGAGGCGAACTCAGGAAGGTTCACATTCTTCCATTGTTAAATGCTTTATTCATGTTGTATGTATCTTTTTTCCTTTCAGTGTGACTTTTTACTGTACACAAGCTTGCACACAGTAGTTAGAAATCAAGTTTAATACTTTTGTATAGAAAGAAAAATGAAAAAGACCTTTATGCAAAATCTAAGTTACAGTTGTGTAATGTGCTTGCTATTATATCAGTTGTGGGTTATAGCTATCGATCATGTAATCTGTATTCAGACGTTATACATAAAAGAAAATGTATAGAGGATGGCAGAACCTGAAAGGCTGAAGAATACTTATAGGGAACCATATATGAGATATGGTTCCCTATACTGTGTTAAATGAATAAGAAATATTCTTGCTTTAACTCAACATGCATCAAACCACTTCCTGTACCATATAGATTCATAAACCACCATGCAGAGTGGAAAATAATTCTAGCTCTTTTAAAAGCCAGAGATGTTGTCTGAGATGTCCACATAGTCAGCTGCCAAATTTTGCTATGGCTTACATGAACTCAAATCGAAACATTTAGGAGGAGAGTTTTGTGACTTTTTAAATGTCATTGTGACTAGATTTAGTCATGGTTGGCACTTTTACACCACTCTACCAGTTTCTGAAAAGCGGGTATGGTTAGGGCTGGGTATGGGTAGAGTCATTGGCCCCAATACATTTATCATCATTTATGCCACAAATAGAGATGAGCGAACTTTAAAAAAAAGTAAACCCGTCAGTTGCAGCATTCATCGCTGATCACGGCACCTGAGATTAAACATGAGGGCTTTCAGGGGTTTAAAAAAAATAAATAAATACCTTATCCATTTGATTGCGAAGAGGCTGCGGCGGCCATCTTGATTGAAGACCCTTTGTGAAATCTCATGCGATGTGTGATGACATCATCATGCTGGCCGGCTTAGTGACCTCATATGTCGCAGCACACAAGATTTCACGCAGGATAAATCAATCAAGATGGCCGCTGCGGCCTCTTCACGCTCAAATGGATGAGGCCATTTCAGGGAAAATTTGTTACCATGAAGCACGAGGAAATTCGGCTTAGCAGCATCTCTTAAAAGCCACTTGGTTTACACCACAAGGCTTCTTTCACATATAAACTCATAAAAAAATGTTTTTAGTGCAAAATGTATTGGCATTTTTGAGGCATTTTACATACTGTGTGTTTTAGTACAAGTATTTTGTGGCTTTTTATAACTTTTTATGTGTAACTTTCTCTGTGGATCTATAAAACAGCTGTTGGTGAAAATCCACAATTTAAAATTACCATAAAAAAGGGCAACACACATTGACTCATGCATTTTTAAAGAGGTGCAAAAAAATTGATGTTTACGTCACAAAACTTAAAAAAATGATCAAAAATATCATGCCGCAATATTTTTTTTATAAAATCTATGGAACCAAAAATGGATCACAAGTGTCACAAAGCTGTCGCACTCCGGCAGCGGGCCCAGCCATTTATCAGTGAGTAAGGATGCCAGGCCAATCGGGCTTGGTGCCAGTGTCCCATGCATCCATACAGTGGGATATTTACACAGGTGACTGCTGGCCACAGTTGCCTGTGATTGGTCCTCTTGACTCACAAGAGTGTTTTGTTGAAAACTCTCGGATTCCTGGATCACTAACCTTTGGCTTGTTTGTGACTTCACCTCTGACTGCAGATTGTACTACTGACATTATCTCTCCTTGTGCTGACCCAGTCTAGGATTTGACTCTGTGTTTGTCTCTCTTTTTTGGTTCTGATGTGATTTCACTGATTTTCTGGTTGTGACTTAGGCGTGTTAATGGTTTTACTCTTTGATTCTGATTCAACGTTGACTAGTTGGGGGTGCCGTTTAGGGTGGATTGTCCAAGTAGGTAAGGACAGTGGTATGGGTGGAATTTCAGGCTGCACTGTTCCCTACCTAACGTGACAGCAAATGAAAACAAGCAAGCAAAAAGGCTGTCAAAAATTACAAAAGTCAGTAAGATTGCCAAAATAAAAACTATGGGTAAGATTTATCAAAACTGGTGTAAAGGAAAACTGACGTAGTTGACCATAGCAACCAGTCAGATTCCACCTTTTATTTTTTTAGAGCTCCTTTGGAATATAGAAGAGGGAATCTAATTGGCTGATATGGGCAACTAAGCCGGTTTTTCTTTACACCAGTTTGATGAATCTATATGTGCAACCCACCTGACACTGGCAAAGGCTACTGGTGTCAATGGTCATTTCTGAAAGTACGAAGGGAAAGAAGTCACTTGTAGGGTCCTCCGTGTTATCCTTTCAATGTACAACATTCAGAATGGATTCTGTCAATGAACCTTATGAAATAAAAGTTTTTTTTGTTAGGTTTTATATTTAAGCAGGACAAACATACTTTTATAATCACAATGTTTTTTAAATATCAGTTACCTTATAATATTATATGACGTTTGGTTAAAAATGTATTTCCAGCTCTACTTAAAATTGGTTCATCTTCATACATCATTAAAAAATCATATTACTGCAGTCCAATTACTTAAAAATCTGCATCTATATTGCAATATACCTTATAGTACACCTTACGTTAATGTATAGAAGCAGCTTCTTTAATACTTTTTAAATATTGGTCTCACACCTAATTAAACTGTATTCTGCTTCATTATTGCGATCCACTGATATTCCATTAGGATTCAATTTACTTTAAAAGCAATAAAAAACAAATTTCACTCCATCCCAATTTTATTTATTAAAGAATAAATATTTCACAACATTTTCCATTTTCAAGTTTTTAAAATATTAACTATAACTATACTGTTGACCAAAACAATACACAGGAAATATATTTTCTTTGTTTGATCTGGAGGAAATGAAAATCAAAAATCTAAACCTAGGGCCCCTTTCACACGAGCGAGTTTTCCGCGCGGGTGCAATATGTGACTTGAACGCATAGCACCCACACTGAATCCTGACCCATTCATTTCAATGAGTCTGTGTACATGACATGAGCGTTTTTTCACACATCAGTTCTGCGTTGCATGAAAAACGCAGCATGTTCTATATTCTGTGTCTTTCACGCAGCCCTGGCCCTATAGAAGTGGATGGGGCTTTAGTGAAAAACGCATTGCATCCGCAAGCAAGCCTGGATGCGATGCGTTTATCACTGATGGTTGCTAAAAGATGTTGTTTTTAAACCTTTAGTTTTTTATCACACGTGTGAAAAACACATCAAAACGCATTGCACCCGCGTGGAAAAAACTGAACAACTGAACGCAATCGCAGACAAAACTGACTGAACTTGCTTGCAAAATGATGCAAGTTTCACTGAACGCATCCGGAGCTTATCCGTCATGCTCGTGTGAAAGAGGCCTAACCAACAAAGTGTAATACAAAAACAGTGAGTGCATAGCATCTGACTTTCAATAGGGCTGGAGGGGGGACAATTTCAATTTGGAAACATACATTCAGTATGACAGCTGAATATTCAGTGTGAATGTCTGACTGCTTCTAAACAACCTTTGTCAAACTCAGCAACTATGAAGTTAAAAGTTTATAAAATTCCACAGTAAACATGTTAGAACCATCATTCAATAGTAAACACGATGCAAGCATAAACAAAGGAAAAAATAAATGTATCTATAGTACATAAAACCCTTGTAAAGATTACAACCCTGATATTGTTAAACAAGAAAGGTTGTCAGGGGTCAAGGGTAAAGATTAATGAATGATAGGATTCTCATGCATTGTTTAATGACAAAGTTCATGTGTCTACCATGATGAAAAGCTCAACAAGTGTTACTGAGGGTCATAGTTCCCACAATGGACTTTTCTGCCTATTGTAAGCTGACAAAAGGCAATCTAAAGGAGGCAAATGTTTAGAAAAAATATTTACCAAATTAGTGCTCTGTCTATCATGTCTGCAATTGCTATGATGCTATGTCAGCAGCCTCATAGTCATACTCTTATTCATTTACATAATTGGAAAGAACAACAATGTGAACATCGTCAAATTTTAGGTACTGATCTTAACTCCTTGAGTCCCAACATCCTGGCTCTGAGGATGAACATGCCACATACATCTAAACAACAGCAAGGATGAAAAGCTTACATAACTTTTATTATATCATTGCTAAAACATTACAGTACATCAGTAACTAAAAAACTAGCAGAGTTTAAAACAGCAAATAAACTGCAAAATCATTATAATAACTTTTATTTCCGCAAATGCCCTGGAAATACTATGAATTCAATTCCAAATTAAAACAATAGGAACATTTATTCAGTTTGTGTTAATCCTTTACAAAAACTAAAGAACTAAATAAATATTAGGCTGTTTAGAAAAATAGCAGTGCCAGCATTTTTAAAAACTCAAAAATCGTATGTATAAACTGAAAAAATGTTTCAGATTTCCCTTTACTTTGGATTACTGAACTAATATGTAGTGGCATAACCATTGTATTTGAGAACTGCTTGACGTTTGTTTTGCATGGAGTCAATCAATTTCTGGCATCTTTGAACAGGTATTTCAGTCTAGGACAATTGGACTACATTCCACAGTTCTTCTGCATTTTGGGGTGTTTTCTCATAAACTGCATTTTTTATGTCACCACATAAATTCTCTATGGGACTGAGATCAGAGGATTGGGATGGCCACTCCAATGCCTCAATCCTGTGTGTAACCAAGATGTTCACCTAGGATAGGTTCACATCAGCGTTATGGATTCCGTTTTTGTTTTCCGTTATAACATGGTTATAACAGAAATTAACGGAATCCATAAGACGGAAGTCAAAATGGAAGCCTTTAAGAGGCATTCCGTTTTGATCCATCATAATAGAAGTCTAAGGGAATCATAATGGGTCCATCTGGTTCCCAATATGCAGAACGGAAAAAAAGTCCTGTCGACAGGACTTTGTTTTCTGTCTTGCATAACGGGAACCAGACGGATCCTTTATGATTTCCATAGACTTCTATTATAACAGATCATGTTATAACCATGTTAAAAACGGAAAACAAAAAAACGCTGATGTGAACTCACCCTTACTGGTGTATTTTGGTGATTCTCATGTTGAAACACCCATTTCAAGAGCATTACTGGTATATTCCAATAAACGCCTGCAGGTGTATAAAATTCCTGGACTTTTATGTCCTCCTCCTCTGCGAGTTCATGCTCCTCAGGGCTCAGGTGGCTGTGAAATGTAGGAGTTATATTTTCTGTCCCCTCGCCAATCAGATTTGTCAGCATCCCCTCCAGGATGTACAAGAATGAGATGACATCATTCATCTCATAGGTCGACTGACAAAGTGGCCTCCTGAAAGGTTCTGAGCAAACGGCATGTGTCACGCATGAGCTGCCACTAGCTAACGTGCACTTTACAGCGGGGAGTAGACCTGTTCATCTGCAACATAAAGAAATCGTTGACCGATTTCCTCTGCTCATACCGGCATATTGAGAGGGGAGTTACAATAGGTAGAAACGTTGCACATCAGGAGATGTTGGGGAAGAGCATTTTGGCTTTGAAGCTCAAGGAGGGCTTATTTTGCACAGTAAGAGTTTCTGAAGTGCAAGCACTTTCCTGGACATTTTAAACAGCTCTTGCAGTTGAGTGAAAGACTTGAGGAACCAGGTGACAATGAGACTGAAGGTGTCCACCATGCAGGGTGCATGGGTCAGCCCTCCCTGATGCAACACAGACAAAATATTCTTCCCGTTATCAGTAATCATGGTTCCTATCTCCAGTTGGCAAGGAGACAGCCAGGAGACGGCCAGGATTCAAATTCTTTATTGATGACGCAGAGCAGTTCCTTCCTGGTGTGGCTCCATTCACCAAGGCTGACCAGGTGCAGAACCATGTGACAACGCCTAGCTTTGCATAGGTGATATGCTGGAGGACCACTGTGAATGGTGCCTAAAGGGTAGGGTGAGGAATAACAAATTGCTTGTGGAGAGCACCATTCATTCCCTACTCACTCAGTAATTCCGGTGGTGGTGCCAGCAGTGTTAGGACCGAACCTCTGGTCCTCCGCAAATCCAGACACTTTTCAAAGTAAACTGCGGCACTCCAATGCAGTTGATTTCTTGTAGTTTTATTGGTTCCAAAAAGATAACAGCAACGTTTCGACAATAATAGTCTTTCTCAAGCTCACCTCTATTACACAATGTGACTCCTTAAATACATAAAGTGCAAGTGTTGTACCTCCCCCCGAAATTGATAACCCCTCCCCCTTTATTTTCCTTTTAACTCAAACAAATGATCGATCATGACAATCTCATAGATGTTTACATATATATACTCAATATCTTACTTGCTTGTGATAACCAGCCTTGGGGGACCTCCAGGATCGCTCGATTGCATACTTCTTGATGTTCAGCGTGCCTCGATCATCAATGCGCCTGCGCCCGTGACGTCATCTCAGTTCTCGGGCGCTCTTGCGATCAGGTGACCGGAAGGAACGCCTTCCTTCTCAGTCAGCTGTTGTTACGTCATCTTGTTGCATCTAGTAACCGGAGGGTACGCCCTCCTCCCCTGTCAGCTGCTCTTACGTAAACATTCACTGGTCAGCCGACTCTACAATATTGACCGCATCACGGCTGATCGGGCACTTCTAAAATGTAGCGCTCATACAATTTAGGCATTAAACTATCGGCGCTCATATATCCATAATTCTGATAGACTGGACCCCATTGACTTATGTTGTTCTTTTCAGAATTCAATGTATAAACTCTCAAGGTCCCTATTGCCATTTATCCTTATGCCTGTTACATCACTTTATCAGTGTGCCATACATAGTATTATTTATATTATACTTGAAAAGAAACATGGGTATATGCCTTGGTCCCCACAGATCCATTATTTAGCTTCATATTCTATACAGCGTTTATTCATCGTACCACCTTCCACAGGGCCGGTGCAAGGATTTTTGCCGCCCTAGGCAAAAGAAAAGTTTGCCGCCCACCCCCCCCCTTATCATTCTTCACCCCCCCCTCCTTTGTCATTCTCCCCCCCCGTCAATCTTCACCCCTCCTCCTTTGTCATTCCCCCCCCCCTTGTCATTCTTCCTCCCCTCTTGTCATTCTTCTCCCCCTCTTGTCATGCTTCCTCCCCTCTTGTCATTCTTCTCCCCCTCTTGTCATTCTTCCCCCCTCTTGTCATTCTTCCCCCTCTTGTCATTCTTCCCCCTCTCTCCCCCACCTGTAATGTAGCGTGGCCGAGCGCTTTATGGTCCACGGGTACAGGAGCTTTAGATTCCTGTACCCTGACGGACTGACAGGAAGTGCACACTGTGTGCGCACTTCATGTCAGTCCGGCCGGGTACAGGAGACACATGCTCCTGTACCCGCGACCATAAAGAGCTCGGCCGCGCTAATGGACTGACAGGAGGGAGCGCTGAGCGCTTCCCTCCTGTCAGCTCCTTTCCTCTTGCTGTGCCCGGGCGGTGCGCCCTCATGGACGCACCCGCCCGGGCAGTGCTGCAGCCGCCTGAGGCTCTATACAGAGCGCTCGGGCGGCTGCAGCATGAGGCAGGGCCGGCGCTCCTAGCAGCGCCCCTTGCCAAGGGGCGCTCTACGCGGCGGCCTAGTCCGCTTATAGGACGCGCCGGCCCTGACCTTCCATCCATTTCAAGTCATTCAATCAGGGTTTGTATTGCAGTATTTCGCAGCTAACAATCATGCTAATAAATGTAGGTCACAGTCACGTGTAGCATACACATGAACCGGGCCATACTGTATCTTAATGCCATTCTGAGGGGAGTCATTCTATTAGAGGTCCATTTCTCACCCTATCCAGGTGAGAAATGTCTCCAAAGCTACCTCCTCCACTGCATACGCTCGCTGCAGGGGAGGGTGAGGAAAAGGTGGAGGATGAGGAGGCAGAGGAGGACACTGGCGCAGAAATCCCAGCATTACGGGAGGCCACATTGCCATCACCTGGCCAAGTTGCTGGTGTGCCTGGTCCGGAACGACATTTACCCAGTGGGCTGTGATCTACATATATTGTCCTTGACCATAGTTACAACTATATATCGGCGCTGGTGTGAACTAAACCAGACACCGAGAGGCCCAAGGACCAGGACATTTTTTGCAAATTTGACGTGTGTCTGTGGTGATCACTTTAAAATGCTTTTACTTATCCAAGCCATTCTGAGATTGTTTTATCATCACATATTGTACTCATTCTTGACAGTGGCAAGTTTGAGTCAAATATTTCATTTTTATTTATAAAAAAAATACCAAATTTACCAAAAATATGGAAAAATTAGCAATTTTTACCATTTCAATTTCTCTGCTTTTAAAACAGATATTGATACCTCCTAAACTAGTTATAACTTTATATTTCCCATATGTCTACTTCATGTTTGGATCATTTTGTAAATTACATTTTCTTTTTTTGGACGTTAGAAGGCTTAGAAGTTTAGAAACAAATCTTAAAATGTTTAAGCAAATTCCCAAAACCCAGTTTTTAAGTACCAGTTCAGTTCTGAAGTCACTTTGTGGGGCTTATATAATAGAAACCACCCATGAGTAGCCCCGTTTTAGAAACTACACCCCTCAAGGTATTCAAAATTGATTTTACAAACTTTGTTAACCCTTTAGGTGTTTCACAAGAATTAAGGGATTTTCAGCAGATTTTCCATTCGAATCCATTTTTTTCTGCTAATAAAGCAAGGGTTAACAGCCAAACAAAACTCAATATTTATTACCCTGATTCTTTAGTTTACAGAAACACCCTATATGTGGTCGTAAACTGCTGTACGGGAACATGGCAGGGCGCAGAAGAAAAGAAACGCCATATGGTTTTTGGAAGGCAGATTTCACTGGGATAATTTTAAGTTGCCATGTCACATTTGAAGACCCCCTGATGCACCCCTAGAGTAGAAACTCAAAAAAGTGACCCCATTTTGGAAACTACAGGATAAGGTGGCAGTTTTGTTGGTACTATATTAGGGTACATATGATTTTTGGTTGCTCTATATTAAACTCAAAAAATAACTGTTTTGGCGCTGTTTTTATTTCTTGATTTTTACAATGTTCATCTGACCGGTTAGATCGTGTGCTATTTTTATAGAGCAGGTTGTTATGGACGTGACAATACCAAATATGATTAATTTTGTTGTTGTTTGCTTCAGTTTTACATAATAAAGCATTTTTGAAAAAATTTTTAGTGTCACCATATTCTGAAAGCCATATTTGTTTTTATTTTTTGGGCGATTGCTCTTTCATTTTTTGTGGGATGAGATGACGATTTGACTGGTACTATTTTTGGGTGCATATGACTTTTTAATAGCTTGGTATTAAACTTTTTGTGATATAAGTTGACAAAAAATATTTTTAAACGGTTTTTAGTCTATTTTTTTACGGTGTTCATCTGAGGGGTCAGGTCATGTGATATTTTAATAGACCTGGTTCTTACTGACACGGTGATACCTAATATGTCTACTTTTTTATTTTTTTCACTTTTAACACAATAAAAGCATTTTTGAAACAAAATATTCGGAGAGCCATAGTTTTTTATTTTTTGCCTGATTGTTTTATGTAGGGGCTCATTTTTTGCGGGATGAGGTGACGGTTTGATTGATACTACACTTTTTGTGATGTAAAGTGACAAAAAAATTGTTGTTTTAGCACAGTTTTTATTTTATTTTTAGTACCACTGCAGCGCGGGGACCAGATTGAGATGCGGAGGGCACATGTACCCTCCGCAAAACCCTCTGTATGCCACAATCAGTTTTGACCGCGGTATACAAGGGGTTATTACGCCAGCATCGTGTTTTTACAGATGCCGGCATGTGCAGCAGGGGCCCGGCTGTCAGTCACTGCTGGGACCGTGCCGCTGATCGGGCGGGCGCAGCACTGCAATCCACCCAATCAGCCCGCCATTCATGCACGGCACTGGTCCTTAAGTCACATTCACCAACACCGTGCATGTAGGGCGTGGGTCCTTAAGGGGTTAATAATGAGGCACAGTGTCGATGTATAAACTAACTTTGAATGTGTCAGCAGATTACACTCAACCTGCAGTGTCCCCTGCTATCTCCCTATGCTCTCCCTACAGTCTCAAAAAACTCTGTCTACGATGTCCCTGCACTCTCCCTATCCAATATTCTTCTATTAATAGTTTTCTGCAATACTGCTCTAGCACATAAGCACTTGTCACCTCTCTCCCTTAGCTCAGCTCACAGGGAAATGGCGGAGACTGCGTGGGATGAGGCTTTTATAGGGCTGTGACATCACAGGGTATGGCTATCTGCAGATTGGCAATTGCATGACATTATGGGTCATATTGCATTCCCGGCTTCTTACTTTCACTTTGTAACATGTGCAGCAGCCATTTTAGAAAAACAAACTATTTGTTAACATGAAGTGCAAGGCAATTTGTCTTGGCGGCAAATCAACTTTTTCCTTAACTTCGGATTCTTCAATTCGCTAAACACTAGTCATTGTGATCAAACTGTTCCATTTTAGGCCTTGAATTTAGGTGTTTAAGGAAATGTGTCATCCTTTTTTTTTGCCAGTTAAAACTAGATCGCAACATAAATCTTTTTTTCTAATCTCTTTTCTTATTTATATTCATTAATCATTATTATATTAATTTATAGATTATATTTCCTGAACATGATAATGGGATCTGTTCTTATAGCAATTGCAAAGCTTTAAGAAAATTGCCTTATAGCAGCCCCATGGTCTATAGACACAATGGTCCAGAGGGGTCCTCATTGACTTCTATGGGAGAGTTTTCTAGGCGTGATCTGTGACCTGTGATGAGGTCATTGTACAAGGAAAAAATAGATAAGCTTTGCTAATTACTTATCGTGAATGGTGAATACTGTCTTATACATCATTCTAACACTGCCTGTAATGATATCACCTATGTGTATAGATAAGATAAGCAGATAACTGCAGTAAAGTGATCAGTACAGACCAAGAAGTGGCACCTATTATATAGTGGCCAGTGCAAAAACTACAAGAATTTATGTTTTTGGTTTAAGTATAGATATCGACATGGAAAATTAAAATTAACATCACAAAAAACTGTTCAAAAATATGTTAAACATAAAAATGTGAACAATGATGATACATTTCCTTTAAAATGCTGCCACCTCCAATTAACGCAAATGTTGTCCATTAGCCTATCAGAGGTTTCTAAAGCCATGGCAGAAACTTCTGAGCCACTGGCAATATGATTAAAGAAATAAAAGCTGAAATAAATCATTGACTCCAGTTTTATTCTGACATTCCTCATTCTTGAAATATAGTAGCTATGTGAAGATTAAATGTCAGGAATTGTGAAAAACTGAGCTTTAATGAAAGTTTCTAAATTGTGTAGAAACTTATAGCTTCAGTTTGTAGTTGTCTTATAGCCAGACACAAGATTGTGAGAAGAAGATGGGGAATGCATTTTCTCCTGGGAAATATATGAGAAGAATTCCAAATTTCCAGTTTTAGCAGTTAGTTAGAACTGTTAGTTTTAGTAGTTTTCATCATTTTATGTTCCCCAGGAGATTAGTATTATCATTATAACATGGGGCAGCCTAAGAAGCAAAACATACTATATTATGGAATTATTCCCATTGTATAATTCAAGAAGAGCATTGTGGGAATTTCGAACATTTTCTGACAGGCAGTGTTTGTAGCTGATTCATCTAACAGCAGATGGCACTACTACACCTAACAGCATTATGTACATGATAGTTTGCTTTATAATAATTCATCTTTAAGCAGTATGTATATAGTGCATACTGGAAGTGGAGCCAAAAAATATGTTTAGCTACGATTAACCAGTGAAAGGTGTTAAATCTTATAATTAAAGTAGCTAAAGCAATTCAATTACAGGGGTTCTTCAGGCTTTTAATATTGAGGACCTATCCTCAGGATAGGTTATCAGTATCAGATTGGCATGGGTCCTACACCCGGCACCCCAATCGTTCAGCTGTATGAAGGGCAGGCATGTACAGTTGGAAACAAGCTGTTTCCTGTTTTTCTTCCTGCTCGCTGTTGCTTTGCCATAGACATAGCAGCTGCGAGCAGGAAGAGAGACGGGAACGGCATGTGTACACTGCGCACACACCTTCTCTTCATACATCTGACCGGAGGGGGTGCCGGGTATCGGACCCACACCGATCTTATATTGATCACCTATCATGAGAATAGGTCATCAATATTAAAAGCACGGAGAACCATAAGAGTATGTGCAGAAAGGGCATATGATGTGGGTAATATGGTCAGTATGACCAATTCTAAATATTGACATGGTTATTTACATTGGGTATATGTTATGTGCTGTAAGAAAATTACTTGCATTATATGACAAAGGCATTGTATAGTTCTCTGACTGAATGACCTGTTTGTCTGTTTTTTCTCTGCAATTGCACTTGCTCCTTTATTCATATCAGAGTATTCTTAACTTGTACCCCTAGGCGTTACCATACTATGAATTGATTTCTATACTAGACGGTGTTACAAGCATTCATAATTTTTAACTATTTATTATGAATTGTATATATTAACTTGAGTATTGTTATAGAGTACAAAATTTTAAAAATGATTATTGACTAATAATATTAATGGGATGATTCACTGAACAACCACCATTAACTAATAAGATATCACTTTTATTCTTATACTATTAAAATAATATTAACGGCTAATATACAAAATTAATAACTCCTGGCTGGATCGCCAATTTCTTAACAATTTAAAGGCAGTTGTGGACCCTTTCCCAACACTCCCCCCCTTCTTCTCTGTACATGTATAGTGTTGAGCGCGAATATTCGAATAGCGAATTTTTTTAGCGAATATCGGCACTTTGCTAATTCACGAATATTTCGAATATAGCGCTATAAATTTGCTATTTCGAATATTCGTTTTTCTTTGTTTTTTTTTAGTTATATTTTTTTCTTTCCCACTTCCCAAAAGTAGTTCTTACCTGTCCTGAGGATTCCTGGCTTCCTGGCTGCTCCAGTCAGTGCCTGTTGCCGCTTCTGCCGTCTTCCGTGCTCATGGAGCGTCTCCATCACCATGGGAACGTCTCCATACTAAAATGTACTGTTGGATTTGAGAATTACGTTGAAATCGCAATGCGATTAATTCAAGTTATATTAATCGCATTGCGATTACAACTTAGCACTGCTATCTTACATATTAGGCTAGAATTAATGAATATGGAATATAGCAGCAGTGTTAGGTAGAAATCGCAATGCGATTACTCCAAGTTATATTAATCGCATTGCGATTTCAACTTAGCACTGCTATATTCCATATTCGTTAACTTCGTTAATTCTAGCATTCTGACCCATTAGAAACACAGCTCTAAGTTTAAATCGCAATGCGATTAATATAACTTGGAGTAATCACAGTCGCTAAAACGAAGATGGAGAATACTTTGTTATCTTCGTTTTGAGGAATATGACGAATACATTCGGCATATTCGCTAATTCTACCAAGCCAACCATAGTAAACCAGGTCTAAGTAGAAATCGCAATGCGATTAATTCAAGTTATATTAATCGCATTGCGATTTCAACGTAATTCTCAAATCCGACAGTACATTTTAGTATGGAGACATTCCCATGTATGGTTGGCTTGGTAGAATTAGCGAATATGACGAATGTATTCGTCCAATTCCTCAAAACTAAGATAACAAAGTATTCTCCATCTTCGTTTTAGCTGCCTATTCATCAACTTCGCTAATTCTAGCAATCAAATAGGAAGGTTGACTATAGAGACAGCTGTGTTTAATTCGCTATGCGATTATATTATATATATTTTTTTAAATAAATAGAATTATAATAATTATCAAGAATTATAATTATTCTATTTATTTTTAAAAAAAGCAAAGTAATATAATCGCATAGCGAATTAAACACAGCTGTCTCTATAGTCAACCTTCCTATTTGATTGCAAGAATTAGCGAAGTTGACGAATAGGTAGCTAAAACGAAGATGGAGAATACTTCGTTATCTTCATTTTGAGGAATAGGAAGAATACATTTGTCATATTCGTCATCTTCGCTATAATTCTAGATATCAAAGCAATAGGAAAGTAGCCTTAAGTTAAAATCGCAATATGCGATTATTTAAATCGCATATTAATCGCTATAACTAGAATAATGACGAATATTCGATTTCGACGAATATGAAACGAATATTCTATCAAATATTCGCGAATTTAGTCGAAATCGAATATGCCACCTGCCGCTCATCACTATACATGTACATGTCAAGATGTTTTACATAGAAGACACCCAGTGTCAGTGCTGTGGATAACTGTGATCATGGCACTGGAGTGGTCAATTACTGAAAGCTCTCACACTGCCCTTACCAAAATCACCAACGATCTGTTAACTGCAAAATGCTTTCTTCTAGGACTCCTGCTCTTCTCAAGCTACACCTTTGGTCTGGAACAGCTCATAGAGTCCCTTGGCTTTCACGATCACTTCTATGCTGATGACATGCAAATTTACATCTCTGGTCCAGATATCACCTCCCTACTATCCAGAATCCCACAAATTCCTATCTTATCCTTCTCCCCTTGCTTTCTAAAATTTAACATGGAGAAAACAGAATTTATCATCTCTCCCCCATCTCTCCCCAGTCAACCATGTCCGCTGCCATGGGGTTACCTGTGATTCTGCTCTGTCATTCAAACCACACATCCAATCCCTTTCTACCTCCTGCCAAATCCAACTAAAAAATCTCTCGGATCCACACATCTGCAAAAATGCCCTCATCATTTCCCGCCTAGACTACTGTAAAATCCTCTTCTGTGGTCTCCCATCTAGAACACTCATACCCCACAAAACTATCGTCAATTCTGCTGCCTGACTAATCCACCTCTCTCCCCATTACTCTTCTGTCTCTTCTCTCTGCCAAGCTCTTGACTGGCTTCAAAGCTGTCCACATTCTAGCCCCTCCATACATCTTTGACTGGTATCTTCGAATATGCAATGTAACGCATCTTGTTCATTCTTATTGTACTTGTTTTATATTATGTTTGTGCACCCCTATTCATATGTACATCTCCAAAGTATGAAGGGTGCTTTAATAATAAATACTATTAATAATTATAGGCTCGCTATGGGTTGCCTGAAAGCTCTCACACTGCCCTTACCAAAATCACCAACGATCTGTTAACTGCAAAATGCTTTCTTCTAGGACTCCTGCTCTTCTCAAGCTACACCTTTGGTCTGGAACAGCTCATAGAGTCCCTTGGCTTTCACGATCACTTCTATGCTGATGACATGCAAATTTACATCTCTGGTCCAGATATCACCTCCCTACTATCCAGAATCCCACAAATTCCTATCTTATCCTTCTCCCTTGCTTTCTAAAATTTAACATGGAGAAAACAGAATTTATCATCTCTCCCCATCTCTCCCCAGTCAACCATGTCCGCTGCCATGGGGTTACCTGTGATTCTGCTCTGTCATTCAAACCACACATCCAATCCCTTTCTACCTCCTGCCAAATCCAACTAAAAAATCTCTCGGATCCACACATCTGCAAAAATGCCCTCATCATTTCCCGCCTAGACTACTGTAAAATCCTCTTCTGTGGTCTCCCATCTAGAACACTCATACCCCACAAAACTATCGTCAATTCTGCTGCCTGACTAATCCACCTCTCTCCCCATTACTCTTCTGTCTCTTCTCTCTGCCAAGCTCTTGACTGGCTTCAAAGCTGTCCACATTCTAGCCCCTCCATACATCTTTGACTGGTATCTTCGAATATGCAATGTAACGCATCTTGTTCATTCTTATTGTACTTGTTTTATATTATGTTTGTGCACCCCTATTCATATGTACATCTCCAAAGTATGAAGGGTGCTTTAATAATAAATACTATTAATAATTATAGGCTCGCTATGGGTTGCCTAGTTTCCATTCTTTATACTACCATTTTCCTGCTCTTCTGCAATTTTAGGCCTCCTACACATGACCGTATCTGCTTTACTGTCCACAAATTGCAGATTCACAAACTTCCGATGCGGTCCGTGTGCATCCCGCAATTTTTTCTATATCCATTGTAAAAAACTTTATTCTTGTCCATAAAACGGACAAGAATAGGCCAGGCACTATAATATGCAGCATGGCCGCACGAATTCTAACAGTCTGTGTATTTTGAGGACCCATAGAAATAAATGGGTATGTGTACAATCTGCAAAAAATGTGGATCAGACACGGACCAAAAATACGGTCTTGTGCATGAGGCCTTACAGTGTACATGGTAATTCTCAACACTCAGTGCTATAAAATACATTTATTATTTACTTATCACACACTAAGCATCAGAGACAGTAATAATATAATACCGGCAGGGCTCTGGTCTCGCTGGTGCTAGGTTATTTAAGCTAGTGGGTGTGTTTCTTACATATGGGTCCCATGGGTCAGCAAATTATATGACAATCACTGAGCTGACCCTCAGGGATGTATTTAGATAGGTGGAGAATGAATACTGTGCTGGGAAAACACAGCAGAGGTTCCTACTCTCTACTAGGTAAATTTACATCAATACTTCCCTTTAGAGGTATTAACTAGTTCCCTTTTTGTTTTCCGATCACATTTATTGTGTAGATATTAATTATATGTAGTGTAAAGATACTGTATGTGTGGAGACATCCCACAATTGTGTCTTTTAAGTCTTTTGTCCACATCCTTTTTTAATTATGTGTTGTATAATATGAACTTTTACTTGGCCCATAAAGAGATGTATTTTATTGTACATTGTGATACTGTGATGTTTTGTATGTTGGGATATTAGATTAGTTAAAGGGTATAAGTAATCAGAAAATGACCTGCTGTTTAAATCACTTTTTTATGTTTAACATTTTTAAATCATTTTTGACAATGCTATTTTTAATTTTTCATGTCACCTTTTATATTTAAATTAGAACCAAAAATCATGCAGTTTTTGCACCGGCCACTAGGTCTAATAATTGGTGCCACTTCTTGGTTTGTACAAAATTACTTTACTGCCGTTAGCTCATTCTAACCCTGCCTATAATTATATAACCTCTGTGTATAGATAAGACAGGATCCACCATTTACAATAGGGGATTGTCAAATCTTATCTATTCTTTCCTAGTACAATCACCTCTGCACAGGTCACAGAGCATGGCTAGAAATGTCTCCCATAGAAGTCACTGAGGTCCCCTCCAGACCATTGGGTCTATGGACCATGGGGCTGCCGTAAAGTAATTATTTTAATGCTTTGTAAATGCTAAGAACAGTTCAGGCAAGATGGCCGCCCCCATAGTAATGTTCAGGGAAAACAAAAATTTACAATCAGAAAATAAAAGCAGATTAGAAAAAAAGGAGATGCTTTACTATCTGGTTTTAACTGGCAGATAACATTTTTGGTGACACATTTCCTTTAAAGAAGGCCATTGGTCTAAAGTGCATACTTTGATGGCATAGGTAGGTGTAAAAAAGAAAGGATGAAAGCTGCATCAAACCTGTGGAATCTCTGAATCTGAATCCACGTGTAACCCAAGCAGGTTTTGAAGGCTCTTGACTGCAAACAAATTTGCAATGGAAAATTACTGATTGCTGCACAACTGTTCGTGTCAAATATGAAAGAATCTGCTGAAAGAGGCTCCATGCCCAAATCTGAACAAAGACTTAGAAGTTCTTAAACCTTTAATGGAATACTCACCATTGACCCAAATCATTGCCTCCACATATCCAGGGCCCATTTGGAGAGATTTTCTCCTCATAGATATTACTGCACATGTCCTTCCTGCGCGTCTGTTCCTCTCCCTCCAGCCTTTCTTTGAGCTTTCAATATATATCGAAACACGGCACTCTATAATTGCTTATAGTTTCTTATTTTATTATTTCATTTTAATTAATTATTTTCTTATCCATCCAAAAATCAGCCACTGGCCAACGTTTCAGTTTATTCCTAGACCTTGTTCACGGCCTTAGTGTTCATAGAAGGGAGTTCCAATACTCCCTTCTATGAACACTAAGGCCGTGAACAAGGTCTAGGAATAGACCGAAACGTTGGCCAGTGGCTAATTTTTGGATGGATATGAAAAGAATTAATTGAAATGAAATAATAAAATAAGAAACTATAAGCAATTATAGAGTGCCGTGGTTTTTCGATATATATTGGGTGTACCCTTTACCACTGAGCACCACCCACCCTCTAACAAGGAGTGCCACTCAACCCCTTTCTCAACACTTTCTTTGAGCTTTCTCACAGTCCACAATCGGTTTTGTAGTTCTGACATTTCCTGAAGTGTATCTTGTACAGTCATTAGCCTCTAGTGACACAATTATTTTCTTTTGTTTTCTATTCATGACAATTTTTAAGTAATAATTTCTCATTTGGTTACGTGATATGTCTGTACATAATATAACATATTATATTATGGGTTGCGTTATTACTAGATCTGGCATATTACCACAAAGTAAAGCAGTGAAGGTGACATTTAAAACATAATTCACAGATGAAACTTGATGCTCCTCGACCCTTGAAAGCCCCCACCCCCATATGTTGCTGAGTGGTATTTGGGTTCCTTAGCACTAATGCTGAAATACGATGCCCCTTCACCATCTCAACCCATGCCCCTGCTCATTCCATTAGCTACATATAATGTAATAGTTGTGTTTGGTGACGGTAAACCATTCTAGCACGAAGTAAAGCAGTGAAGGTAAGATTGAATGTTAGATGGATTTTCACAGCAGGTACTTTATTACACTGCCCTACATGGATTCTAGAATCGACAATCTGTGTGAACCTCTCCATGAACACGTCCTATACTTGTTTAGAAAGTTTATGTGTAGGACAAAAGGTGATCTGAATATCTTATACATACAGATGTCTAAAATATTATGGGGCAGATTTACTAATCGTAAACCTTAATAGGTAGACAGCACTTTTACCTGCAAAACCCTACATCCAACTGCTGTTAACCTATAAACATTGAGCTGCTGATAAAAATCAATTTGAGAACTGCTCTGATTTGCAATAAAACTATATGTCCATGTCGTTTTTGACCGCTTTGCAGCTACTGCATGCGATTATGCCCTAATAATATTTATATAAATGAACCAGGTTAGAAAAACTCAATCTATACAGCTCATTCTATACATGTATGGGAGTAGGCTATGCTTCTGACGGATGGTCAGGTGATCAGGGTAAAATATTTCATTAAGGCCTCCTGCCCACGACCATATGCATTTTGCATTTCGTATCTATCCCCCACTTTTAGTGGGCCCCATTCTAGAAATGCCTATTCTTGTCCCCAAAAATGGACAAGAATAGGACATGCATGGATGCAGACAGCAAGTGGATGCTAACTGTGTACTGTCTGGATTTTTTGCACCCCATAAACATAAAAGATCTCTTTCACACGAGCGAGTTTTCTGCATGGGTGCAATGCGTGATGTGAATGCATAGGCCTCTTTCACACGAGCTTGACGGATTAGGTCCGGATGCGTTCATTGGTGGGTTCAGGAAAACTCGCACCACTTTGCAAGCAAGTTGAGTCAGTTTTGTTTGCGATTGCGTTCAGTTGTTCAGTTTTTTGCTGCACGGGTGCAATGAATTTTGATGCGTTTTTCACGGGCGTGATTATAAACTGAAGGTTTACAAACAACATCTCTTAGCAACCATCAGTGAAAAAGGCATTGCATCCGCACTTGCTTGCGGATGCAATGCATTTTTCACTAAAGCCCCATTCACATCTATGGGGCCAGGCTGCGTGAAAAACACAGAATATAGAACATGCAGCGATTTTCACGCAATGCAGAAGTGATGCGTGAAAAATAAATGCTCATGTACACAGACCCATTGAAATGAATAGGTCAGGATTCAGTGCAGGTGCAATGTGTTCATGTCACGCATTGCACCCGCATGGAAAACTCGCTCGTGTGAAAGGGGCTATAGCACCCATACTGAATCCTGACCCATTCATTTCAATGGGTCTGTGTACATGAGCATTTTTTTTCACGCATCAGTTCTGCATTGCGTGAAAAACGCAACATGTTCTATATTCTGTGTTTTTCACGCAGACCTGGCCCCATAGAGGTCAATGGGGCTTCAGTGAAAAACGCATTGCATCTGCAAGCAAGTGCGGATGCAATGCGTTTTTCACTGATGGTTACTAGAAGATGTTGTTTGTAAACCTTCAGTTTTTTATCACTCGCGTGAAAAACGCATCAAAACGCATTGCACCAGCGGGAAAAACTGAACAACTGAACGCAATCGCAGACAAAACTGACTGAACTTTATTTTTTATATTTGTGCCACAGGAACTTCACTATGGCAGGCCTCAAATCATTCAGAGGGCCCAAGGCTGCCATATAAACTGAAAGGCTCCTTTGATATAGGCACATGGGAGCCATTTGGGCCCCAGAAGTGCAGCGCTCCCAGGGAAAGATCTCACAGATGCAGTGGTCACAAATGAACAGAACATCTGAGGGATTAGAAGTCAGTGATCGGCATCCACCATCTTTAACCCTTTCATAAACCGCTCCTGTCTTCTCCTCAGGGTCCCTGCTGAAATCTAGCAGGAGCAGGAGCTTTAATCCCAGCGCTGATCAGTACTAGGATTAAAGCGCTGCCTGAACATTTATATACATGTTATCTGCACGAAGTATGTGCAGATAGGACGTATATACCCAGTGGGCAGTCGGGAAGGGGTTAAGACCCGACATCCACTGTACACATACGGCAGATGTTGGGAAGGCATTAAATGGTGTGAAAGATGGTTTGCATCTTTCTCTCAAGGGAACAAATGTTCTCAGTGAACAGTTCAAAGCTTTTGCAAAGGAGCATTTAAACTAGGAAAGGGGGACACAAAAGAGACAATCCATCAGTTCGGCTGCCCCCGAAAAAACAATGCCAGAAGATGCCAGGAGCTGATAGGATAAGAAATGACAAGCTGAGAGTCTTGTCTACAAATGCTCGCAGTTTAGGGAATAAGATCAACGAACTTGAGTCTGTAATGGCATCTGAGAATATAGATTTAGTGGCTGTTACTGAGACATGGTTCAATGAGAGTAATGACTGGGACATAACAATACCTGGGTTCTCTCTATATAGGAAAGACAGAGAAGGCAAGAAAGGGGGTGGAGTGGCCCTATATGTGAAAGATAGCATAAAATCTAATCTAATACAAGCCAGCGAAACCAATTTAGAGTCAGTTTGGGTTATATTGCAGCTTGGTAATTATAAGGTAACTCGTGTAGGTGTCATATATAGACCACCTAGCCAAGTCAAAGAATTGGATGATCTACTAGTTGAGGAAATGGCTAAAATGACATTGAAAGGGGAAGTTGTCATTATGGGATACTTTATTCTTCCTGATATAAACTGGAAAACCAAAATAGCTAGTTCTGCCAGGAGTACAGACATTCTAAATTCCCTACTGGGATTATCTCTACAGCAAGTAGTTGAGGAGCCAACCCGGAAGGAGGCCATTTTAGATTTGGTATTCACAAATGGCAATTTGGTATCTGATATTACTGTAGGGGAAAGCTTAGGATCCAGTGATCACCAGTCAGTGAGGTTTACTATAAGTACAGTGACTGAGTCACTCCACACAAAAACAAAAGTTTTAGATTTTCGGAAAACAGACTTTTCTAAAATGAAATTAGTGGTTTACGAGTCACTATCAGACTGGAACAATTTCAATGGAGTCCAAGAGAAATGGGACTACTTAAAAGTGGCACGATTGAAGGCAACAGAAAAGTGCATTAGGCTTGTCAGTAAAAGCAAAAAAAGGAAGAGACCACTGTGGTACTCAGCAGAAGTGGCCAAAATCACTCATCAAAAACAATCATTAAAAACAAAAAGATGGCATTTAGCAAGTATAAAAACACCCAAAACGAGGATGACCGGGAAATCTATAAGATGAGGCAGAGAGAGGCCAAGCAAGTTATAAGAGCTTATAAAGCACAGGCAGAAGAGAAATTAGATCAGTCAGTGAAAAAAGGTGATAAGACATTCTTCAGGTACATAAATAAAAAAAGGAAATTAAAACAAGGAATTACCAAATTAAAAACAAAAGAAAAAAAAAATACTTCTGTTCAGTTTTTACAAAGGAAAATGAAGGAGAAGGACCTCAGTTAGGGAGGAAGACTAATGAATCCTTTGATGCATGTGTCTTTACAGAGGAAGAGGTTCTAAGCCAGCTGTCTAAAATTAATACAAATAAATCACAGGGGCCTGATGGGATACACCCAAAGCTATTAAAAGAGCTTAGAGGTGTACTAGCAAAACCATTAACAGATTTATTTACCAATCACTGGTAACAGGTGTCATCCCAGAAGATTGGAAATTAGCAAACGTTGTGCCAATTCACAAGAAAGGTAGTAGAGAGGAATCGGGCAACTATAGGCCAGTAAGCCTGACATCAATAGTGGGGAAATTAATGGAAACCATACTCAAGGAGAGGATTGTGGAACATCTAAAAACCCATGGGTTGATTGATAAAAAACAGCATGGGTTTACTTCAGGGAGATCATGTCAAACTAATCTTATTGACTTTTTTGATTGGGTGACTAAAATAATAGATGGCGGAGGTGCAGTAGACATCGCTTATCTGGACTTTAGTAAGGCTTTTGATACTGTCCCACATAGAAGGCTTATCAATAAACTGCAGTCTTCGAACTTGGGCTCACATATTGTTGAATGGATTAGGCAGTGGCTGAAGGACAGAAAACAGAGGGTTGTAGTCAATGGAGTATATTCAGACCATGGTATTGTTACCTGTGGGGTACCTCAGGGATCTGTTCTGGGACCCATATTGTTTAATATCTTTATCAGCGAAATTGCAGAAGGCCTCAATGGTAAGGTGTGTCTTTTTGCTGATGACACAAAGATTTGTAACAGGGTTGATGTTCCTGGAGGGATACACCAAGTGGAAAAGGATTTAGGAAAACTAGAGAAATGGTCAAAAATCTGGCAACTAAAATTTAATGTTGATAAGTGCAAGATAATGCACCTGGGGCATAAAAACCCAAGAGCAGAATATAAAATCAGTGATACAGTACTAACCTCAGTATCTGAGGAAAGGGATTTAGGGGTCATTATATCAGACGACCTAAAGGTGGGCAGACAATGTCATAGAGCAGCAGGTAATGCCAGCAGAATGCTTGGGTGTATAGGGAGAGGCATTAACAGTAGAAAGAGGGAGGTGCTCGTGCCGCTCTACAGAGCACTAGTCAGACCTCATTTGGAGTATTGTGCAGTACTGGAGACCATATCTGCAGAAGGATATTGAAACTTTGGAGAGAGTTCAGAGAAGAGCTACTAAACTAGTACATGGATTGCAGGACAAAACTTACCAGGAAAGGTTAAAGGACCTTAACATGTATAGCTTGGAAGTAAGAAGAGACAGAGGGGATATGATAGAAACTTTTAAATACATAAAGGGAATCATCACGGTAAAAGAGGAGAGAATATTTAAAAGAAGAAAAACTGCTATAAGAGGACATAGTTTTAAATTAGAGGGGCAAAGGTTTAAAAGTAATATCAGGAAGAATTACTTTACTGAGAGAGTAGTGGACGCATGGAATAGCCTTCCTGCAGAAGTGGTAGCTGCAAATACAGTGAAGGAGTTTAAGCATGCATGGGATAGGCATAAGGCCATCCTTCATATAAGATAGGGCCTTGGGCTATTCATAGTATTCAGTATATTGGGCAGACTAGATGGGCCAAATGGTTCTTATCTGCCATCACATTCTATGTTTCTAAATGCTCCAGAATCTCCCAAAATTCTTGCAAATCAAATCATCACAAATTCCAGAACAAAAAATGTCATTGCTCTTGTAGGACTATCTCTGTTGCTGTGAAATTACCAGGTGCTCCAACACGTAGTTTTTTTTTGCAAAAAAAAAGCCTGACTTCATCAGCATTTTTGCAGCTTTTTTAGGCATTTTTTCCCATACCTTATATGTACAGTATGTATGTATGTATTTTACTGTCCTTTTTGGTGGCATTTTTTTGTATGCTTTTTTTAAAGGAAAGTATGTAACTACTGTAATGTCACTTCCTCTGTAGAGCAGTAAGGGAAAAATACATTGCTACAAAAAAAATAAACCGCCATGCAAAAAGTAGACGCTGGCACTTATATTATTTTTTCACCCTGCTTGAAAAATGTGAGACATATATGTCTATGAGACAAAACACCAGGCAATGAGGGGGTAAACATAGCAACCCCATTCACATGAATGGAACACATTTTCAGTTGCAGAAATGTTTTGCCACAAAATCTTCCACGTCTTTAGCCATCCTTACTTTGTTCATACATTGCTGAGTTATGGCTCATGCAAACGACCGTTTCTGTTTTTCAGTACGCAAATTGCGGATCTGCAAAACACAGATCCCGGTCGTGTGCATTTTGCGGAATGGAACAGCTCGCCTATAATAGAACAGTCCTATACTTAATAACAGGACATGTTCTATTTTTTTATGGAACGGACATAGAGACACGGAATGCACATTTGCCCCATTGAAGTGAATGGTTCTGCGTATGGGCCGCAAAAAAAACTGGAACGGACAAAAAATACATTTGTGTGCATAAGCCCTTCATCTTCTTTCACACGGCTGTAGTTGTCCCGTGCCCGTGCTGCGGGCTGCAAATTGCGGCCCGCAATGCACGGGCCCCGACCATGGGGTAGCTGCAATGGATCGCGGACCCAATCACTTGAATGGGTCCGCGATCTGCCCGTTCCGCAAAAAGTTGAGGCATGTTCTATCTTTTTGCAGGACGAAAGTACAGAACGGAACCCCACGGAAGCACTCCGTAGTGCTTCCGTAGTGTTCAGTTCCGTCATTCCTTTCCGCATCTCCGGATTTGCGGACCCATTGAAATGAATGGGTCCGCATCCGTGATGCGGAATGGCCACGGAACTGTGCCCGTGTATTGCAGATCCGCAAATGCGGTCCGCAATACGGGCACATGACACTTACGGCCGTGTGAAAGAGGCCTTAGTGTGCACTCACAGTCTGCGGATTTTGTTGCAGAAATTTTCAAGACCATGTGCTTACTGCTCCATTCAAATGAATGGATCTGATTTTTAACAGTGGAAATCTCTCCAACAAAATCCACAACACATGAGTGCACTCTTAGGCCCCTTGCAGACGAGCGTGAGCGGATTAGGTCCGGTGAAAACTGAGCGATTTCGCAAGCAAGTCCATTCAGTTTTGTTTGCGATCGCGTTCACTTGTTCAGTTTTTATAGCACGGGTGATTTACTGCATTTTGCACGAGTGTGATAAAAAACTGAATGTTTACAAACAACATCTCTTAGCAACCATCCGTGAAAATCGCATCGCATCCACACTTGCTTGTGGATGTGATGCGATTTTCACGCAGCCCCATTCACTTCTATGGGCCAGCGTTGCGTGAAAAACGCAGAAATAGAACATGCTGCGATTTTCAACGCACAAGTGATGCGTGAAAACCAACGCTCATGTACACAGACCCATTAAAATGAATGGGTCCAGATTCAGTGCAGGTGCAATGCATTCGCATCATGCATTGCACCCGCGTGAAAAACTTGCTCGTCTGAAAGGGGCATTAGGGTATGTCCATATGGTGCAATATTGAAGGTGCCGCAACTTGTGGTCCCCAATGCACGGCAAACATTCGTGCAGCGGCTGGGATGGATCGAGACCCATTTAACTTGAATGGGTCCGTGATCCGTCCGCACCGTAAAAAAATAGAACATGTTAGTGAATGGGTCCACATCCATGATGCGTGGTGCACACGGCCGGTGTCCCGTGTATTGCGGACGCGCTGCATGCGGGCTGCAATACAGCAACAGCCGGGCAATGGTTGTGTGCATGAGGCCTAAAATCCACACAAAAGAACTACAAACATAATTAACAAGTTGAAGATTTCTAAATCGACACGGCAGGTCAATTTCTCGATGGAAAACAGAAGCGAAGTGTGCATGAGATTTGTTTAATCTCATATACTTTGCTGGGACTGTACTATGCTGTAGTTTTTACTGCATGGGAATCCGTGTGTAATCTTCAATGTGTGCAGGTACCCTAACAGGGGTTTCATAGCTAGCCACATCTGAAAGATTCACACAGCAAACATGACATTTTTACAAACATTTTTTCCATAGGTTTTTTTAATCAATGCTGTGTCCAAATGTTTGTGGAAATTCATAAATAGTATGGTTTTCCTTATTTTTTTATGCCATGCATTCCGCGATAAGTCATTGGCTTTTTATTTCAAATTGTATAGGTAAAAAATAATTGAAAAAAATGCATCTGAAACAATAAGGCGTCATTCACACATCTGTGTCCGTGATAAAATCTGTGAATCTGTGTTTGGTCTGTGTGTCTGTATTTTGCTCTCCGTGTGTCATATGTGTGTCATCTGTGTGCATCTCCTCCTAATGGTCCATGAAAAATGGATGGCATCCGTCTTAAGTCCGTGTTTTTTAAGGACCAATAGACTATAATGAGTGTGATGGATCTCTAAACATGAACAAAATAGGGCATACTTACGTGCTAAAATCAAAGACCCACGGACTGTGCTAAAACACTGTGAATCAGTGACTCACTAACATGTGAATGAGGCCTAACTGTGTAAAATTCCGCTGCTTGGACAAAAAAATATGCTAAAAAAGCCTAAACCACAGAAATTGTAAAGTCTACTTCATCTGTCCATTTCCAGTATTAATGTTCAATGTATAATGAGTAGAGATGAGTGAATTTATTTTAAAAATCGATTAGCCGGTTCGACGAATTTTTCGGGAAAAATTTGGTTCGATCCGAATACATTCGCGTCGAATTATGTTAGAAAACGGCTATATCCTAGCTGCTGAGATCCTTTCATAGGCGTGCGCACGGGGTGTGCCGGGTGTGCCTGGGCACACCCTAATCAAGCCGTGCTCCTGGGTCCGTCGCCCCCCGCCTGCTGATTTCCCTTTAAGGCTGTGAATACATTATGGAAGCGCTGATTAGTATCGGAGGACCAGGAATCGGTGAAGGATCTGTACTCACCGCTTCCTGGTTCTCGGCCGTTTGCTGGCATAATATGGGTGGGCTGAGGCATAAATTGGGCTGAGAGGCATAATGGGGGGGCTGGGGCATAATTGGGGGGCTGAGGCATAAATTGGGCTGAGAGGCATAATGGGGCGGGGGGGGGCTAAGGCATAAATTGGGCTGACTCGCCAAGGCAATGGCATAATGGGGGCTGAGAATCCTGAGACACATAATGGCGGCTGAGAGGCATAAGGGCTGATAATGGGGGCTGAGAGGCATAAGGGCTGATAATGGGGGCTGAGAGGCATAAGGGCTGATTTTGGGGGCTAATGAGAGGCATGGGGGCTGATATGGGGGTGATGAGAGGCATGGGGCTCTGATCTGAGGTCTGATTGGGGGTCTGATCTGAGGTCTTATTGGGGTCTTATTAAGATTGGGGGTCTGATTAGGGCTGTCAGCCGAGGTCTGATTAACTCTAGGGTCTGATCGGTGGTCTGACCTGAGGTCTGATTAAAATTGGGGTCGCTACCTGGTCGTGGCAGAAAGAAGATGTCGACTTCGACTGCTGTGCGCTACCTGAAGCGCAAAGTGGAGAAAAGTCCCCGTGTGACTGCTGAGGAACTGAAAAAAGATTTGTCAGATGCGGGTACTGAAGTTTCAGCTCAGACAATAAGGCGCACACTGCGTAATAAAGGCCTCCATGCCAGAACTCCCAGGCGCACCCCCTTGCTGTCTCCAAAAAATAAGAAGAGTCGACTGCAGTATGCCAAAAGTCATGTGGACAAACCACAAAAGTTTTGGGATAGTGTTCTGTGGACTGATGAAACAAAATTAGAACTGTTGGGCCCATGGATCAACGCTATGTTTGGAGGAGGAAGAACAAGGCCTACGAAGAAAAGAACACCTTGCCTACTGTGAAGCATGGCGGGGGGTCAATCATGCTTTGGGGCTGTTTTGCTTCTACAGGTACAGGGAAGCTTCAGCGTGTGCAAGGTACCATGAATTCTCTTCAGTACCAGGAGATATTGGATGAAAATGTGATGCAGTCCGTCACAAACCTGAGGTTTGGGAGACGTTGGACCTTTCAACAGGACAATGATCCCAAGCATACCTCCAAGTCCACTAGAGCATGGTTGCAGATTAAAGGCTGGAACATTTTGAAGTGGCTATCGCAGTCACCAGACTTAAATCCGATTGAGAACCTCTGGTGGGACTTAAAGAATGCAGTTGCAGCGCGCAAGCTTAAGAATGTGACTGAACTGGAGGCTTTTGCCCATGAAGAATGGGCGAAGATACCCGTAGATCGCTGCAAGACACTTGTGTCAAGCTATGCCTCACGTTTAAAAGCTGTTATAACTGAAAAAGGATGTTGTACTACGTACTAAGATTGAATGTCACTTGGGGGTTGAATAAAACTGATAATGATGTGAGCACAGAAAAGACATTTGTGGTTATTTCACAAATATTATGTTATATTTGTCTGACTTACAAGGGCCTCTTTGATTTAATTGTAAACAAATGATCAAGACTGAAATGATCAAAATCAATGTCAAACTGGCCAAAACACTAAATTTTTAGTGGGGGTTGAATAATTTTGAACACAACTGTATGTGTGTATGTGTATATAACATATATATATGTACATACATACATGCGCACGTGGCTTGTGTGTTTGTGGTTTAGGGTGCACACCCTAATGCAATAGGCTGCGCACGCCTATGGGTCCTTTATAGCGGTGGAGAACACTGTGCCTTGCAGTAACACACATAGGGAGTCTGCTTAGGTAGTAAAATAATACTGTGAATCTGTATGACATGCAGATGACAGGGGTCACTCTTAGAATCACTGCACACTTCACTTATTTTGGCAGTCAGAGGGCCAAAACTGACCAAATAACTCAAGTATCAACTCAGCCTTACAGGTAGATGTTAGCGACAAGAAGAAGAGCACTCCTTTTACACCCTCATCAGCTGATTCCACATAGATGTAAACAGAACCTGTTCTATTAAACGCTTATAAAAGTAGAGCTTTCCCCACCCCCGACAGAGTGGAGAGGGTGTCAGCAGTAAGTTTGTGTTGACGTCACTGATTATTTTGCTCTTCCTCTGATCCGTCAGAACAATCACCCCCCCAAAAAAAGGATCAGCTTTGGTCAGTAATCCATCAGTATTGCTAATGCCAAAAAAACAGAAGTGGATCCAAAACAGAGATGACACGTGAATGGAATATTTGCATGTTTTCTGTGTTTTGTCCCCACTACTGCTTTTGGCTACCAAATCACAAGCCAATTCTGATGGGACTATACAAGCTTTACAGCTGCTACACAGAGAGGATCCGTTGTGCGCCTCATTTTTCCTTCCTTCTGACAGATGAGAAGAAGGGTCAAATAAATCATGATGTCAGCCAAGCCGAAAAGGCAAAATAGTGGCCCAGTCATGAAGTGGGAAGGGTGGGAACTGCATGAGAAGTCCACAGAGTGGGCCAATGACAGAGTCTGGAGGTGGCGGCAGCATGAGGAGACCACAGAGTAGCAAAATGACAGGGTCTGGAGGTGGAAGCATTAAGAGGAGGACATTGAGTGGCACAATGACAGAGTCTGTAGGTGGCGGCAGCATGAGTAGGCCACAGAGTGGCACGACGACGAGAGATTGCAGAGGTGGCGGCAGCATGAGTAGGCCACAGAGTGGCACGACGACGAGAGATTGCGGAGGTGGCCGCAGCATGAGGAGGCCACAGAGCTGCCGCTTCGTCTATTCATTTAAAGGGAATATGGGACAGAACAGAAGGTTAAAATTTTTTCAACTTTATAAAGTGTTGCTTAAAACACGATTTAATAATACGTGTTTTCTGGCACAAAAGGATTGGCAAATTGATTGTCCGGGAATTTTCCTCAAAGAATGGGATAATATACTGGCGAATTTAAGTTTACTTTCTTATAATTTTAATCAAGTTTTGGTTCAATATTATATTAAATATTTAATAAATTTAGTATGACAAAAGTAGCAGATTGGAAAGGGCTCATCCAAATTTTCCTCAGGAATGGGTGCACCCACTGTGTCAGACTTACCTAAGTCTGAAAAAGTAATGCAATTTAGTGATTGGTACAGTGGGGCACTCCAACAAATGGACTCAATTGGATCCTGCTTGTCACCATCAATCTTATTTATTAATAAAATGAATTCACATGCAATCTAGAAACTTCTATATAAAACATAATAATAAAAACCTTAGTATAAAAGTCAATTGGCTTGTTTGTATTGTTGGTGGTTATATTAGATGTCAGGGTATTGGTTATAACCACTTTGGATGTCTATAGGTGGTTATACCCCGTATCTAATAGTCCCAGCAAGCACACACTCACTTGGTGCCGTATTTTATCTAAAATAAACATACACATACAAATAGCCCCAATTGTGACCGGTATGGATTCTTAAATAGCTTGTCAGTCCACACCCCTTGATTTCAATCCAATGTTTCCTCTCGATTGTCTCACCAGTAGTACTATTCTTAAAAAGACGGGACAACATGCAGCAATGATACTGCCATATGTGTGGTGAACTGTCCTGTACGTGTCTTCGATTGGTTTAATCGGGGAAATATGTTGACGAATATAGCTCCAACTTCTAACAGTCCTATATGAGTCTCTGTTCCACCTTTAGGGGACACTTTGTGTCCTTTGTACTCATGGTTTGAAGCGATGTTTCTGGCTGGATGCACTTAAAGTAAGTTGTTATGGCGCTGATATTCGCGGCGTCCCGCGTGATACAGTGCAACCTCCTCGTTCCGTTCTGAGTCCTACTAGCGCCGGCGTCTCGTGTGTAGCGGTATGGCTGTATAGCCTCTTCCGGTCTGTATTGCTGTAATTGGACTGAGGATTGAGTCCAGCTGAATTATCTCCGCTTCATTGAAACACCCGTGGTAGTGATAGCGGTGGATTATTTTCGTTGTTTTCACTTGCTGTTTGGATAGTTTTGTTTTATTTTTCCTTAATCTTTCAATTTGCTCCGGAGCTGGCCTTCAATAAGTCAGAATAGGTTCCCCCTTGTTTGATGGTACTCTAAATCAATTAGACAGTGAAATTCACTGGTGAAAAGTTGGGGCACATTCCACCTTTGAGGGGATGGAATTGGGGATACTGGGAGACCGTATCTGTGGAGATCATGAAGCTACATCTATATTAATAGGATCACTAAAGCCGCATATATTGGCTGAACACATAGGGTAGCATTCAGACTACTGCGATAAACAGTAGTGATTGGACCCTATGGAGTTAAATATGCACTGCCAAAGTATGTAAACCCAATCAATCCAGCACCAATTCTACACTTAAGGTGACATAGTAATCCTATTGGAAGTCCAATCCAGACTTTCTATGTACCCCATTAAAAAATTGCGGGAAATTAAAGGTATTTAAAGGACCATCAAACAAGGGGGAACCTATTCTGACATACTGAAGGCCAGCTCCGGAGCAAATTGAAAGATTAAGGAAAAATAAAACAAAACTATCCAAACAGCAAGTGAAAACAACGAAAATAATCCACCACTATCACGTACCATGGGTGTTTTAATGAAGCGGAGATAATTCAGCTGGACTCAATCCTCAGTCCAATTACAGCAATACAGACCGGAAGAGGCTATACAGCCATACCGCTACACGCAAAACGCCGGCGCTAGTAAGACTCAGAACGGAAAGAAGGAGGTTAAGCTGTATCACGCAGGACGCCGCCAATATCAGCGCCATAACAACTTACCTCAAGTGCATCCAGCCAGAAACATTGCTTCAAAAAGTGAGTACAAAGGACACAAAGTATCCCCTAAAGGTGGAACAGAGACTCATATAGGACTGTTAGAAGTTGGAGCTATATTCGTCAACATTTTTCCCCGATTAAACCAATCGAAGACACGTACAGGACAGTTCACCACACATATGGTAGTATCATTGCTGCATGTTGTCCCGTCTTTTTAAGAATAGTACTACTGGTGAGACAATCGAGAGGGAACATTGGATTGAAATCAAGGGGTGTGGACTGACAAGCTATTTAAGAATCCATACCGGTCACAATTGGGGCTATTTGTATGTGTATGTTTATTTTAGATAAAATACGGCACCAAGTGAGTGTGTGCTTGCTGGGACTATTAGATACGGGGTATAACCACCTATAGACATCCAAAGTGGTTATAACCAATACCCTGATATCTAATATAACCACCAACAATACAAACAAGCCAATTGACTTTGATACTAAGGTTTTTATTATTATGTTTTATACAGACGTTTTAGATTGCATGTGAATTTTCATTTTTATTAATAAATAAGATTGATGGTGACAAGCAGGATCCAATTGAGTCCATTTGTTGGAGTGCCCCACTGTACCAATCACTAAATTTAATAAATTTAATTAAAAAAAATTAATTATTGCTTAAGATAGGAGAGAATCGGCCAGTCTTCTGTTTATTCGACAATGTGGTTGAGATGAAGAAAGCATTCCAAAAACTTTTCTCTCCACCTGGAGACGAATCCTGTCAAGATTGATGCGAGTGCGGTATCGGCTGCTCATCGAGCCAGATACTTCTGGGGGAACCTGCCTGGCATGAACAGGCCTCTAATAGCTACAGACAATGAGAAGATAAAGCTTCAAGATTGCTTGGAGCCCAGAAGAGTCACGATGTTCAAGATTCAAACCCTACCAGCCCCTGGTCTCTTCCTCAGGGAAAACATCACGAGTTCCCAGTCATGTAGGAAAAAGCTTAGAATCAACGGTGAAAATTTATGGCATCAGAGGTGTGTGAGGACGCTATCACGATAAGAAGGGTACGCCATCCAGGGGAGATTGTATATGTGGGTGACATACAGAATATAACAAGGAAACAGATAGTGATGAGCGGCAGGTGCCATATTCGATTTCGACGAAATTCGCGAATATTCGAATGAATATTCGTTTCATATTCGTCGAAATCGAATATTCGTCATTATTCTAGTTACCGCGATTAATATGCGATTTAAATAATCGCGTATTGCGATTTTAACTTAAGGCTACTTTCCTATTGGTTTCATATCTAGAATTATAGCGAAGATGACGGATATGACGAATGTATTCGTCATATTCCTCAAAACGAAGATAACGAAGTATTCTACATCTTCGTTTTAGCAACCTATTCGTCAACTTCGCTAATTCTAGCAATCAAATAGGAAGGTTGACTATAGAGACAACTGTGTTTAATTCGCTATGCGATTATTTATATATATTTTTTTAATAAATAGAATAATTATAATAATTATATCAAGTAATATAATTATTCTATTAAAAAAAAAAAAATCGCATAGCGAATTTAACACAGCTGTCTCTATAGTCAACCTTCCTATTTGATTGCTAGAGTAGCGAGGTTGACGAATAGGTTGCTAAAGCGAAGATGTAGAATACTCGTTATCTTCGTTTTGAGAATATGACGAATACATTCGTCATATTCGCTATTCAGCTAATTCTACCAAGCCAACCATAAAGTTCCTTGCTCATGGAGCGTCCCCATCACCATGGGAACATCTCCATATACTAAAATGTACTGTCGGATTTGAGGAATTACGTTGAAATCGCAATGCGATTAATTCAAGTTATATTAATCGCATTGCGATTTCAACTTAGAGCTGGGTTTATAATGGGTCAGCTTGCTAGAATGAGCGAAGTTAACGATTCAATGAGCGAAGTTAACGAATATGGAATATAGCAGCACTGCTAAGTTGAATTCGCAATGCGATTAATTTAACTTGAAGTAATCGCATTGCGATTTCAACTTAGCACTGCTATCTTACATAGGCTAAATTAACGAATATGGAATATAGCAGTGGCACTAGCAGTGCTAAGTTGAAATCGCAATGCGATTACTTTAAGTTAAATTAATCGCATTGCGAATTCAACTTAGCAGTGCTGCTATATTCCATATTCGTTAACTTGATTCATTCTAGCAAGCTGACCCATTATAAACCCAGCTCTAAGTTGAAATCGCAATGCGATTAATATAACTTGAATTAATCGCATTGCGATTTCAACGTAATTCCTCAAATCCGACAGTACATTTTAGTATATGGAGACGTTCCCATGGATGAGGACGCTCCATGAGCTACGGAAGTCGGCAGAAGCGGCAATGGGCACTGACTAGAGCAGCCAGGAAGCCAGGAATCCTCAGGACAGGTAAGAACTACTGTTGGGAAGAGGGAAAGAAAAAAATATAACTAAAAAAAAAACAAAAAAAAAACGAATATTCGAAATAGCGAATTTATAGCGATATATTCAAAATATTCGCGAATTAGCGAAGTGCCGATATTCGCTAAAAAAATTCGCTATTCGAATATTCGCGCTCAACACTAGAAACAGATTGAAGAATGGGAACAATTCGATTTGATAATTGGCGGCAGTTTTTGTAATGACTTATCTGTGGTTTACCCGCACCGGAATGGCCTTTATGGGGTTTGTAGACAACTGTTTTTTGACTTTCCACAATTACTCAATGAAGTGTTGCCTAAGACAGGAGAGAATTTTCCAGTCTTCTGTTTATTCGTCAACGTGGTTGCGGTGGAGAAAGCATTCCAAAAACAATTTCTCTCCACCTGGAGACAAATCCTGTCAAGATTGATGCAAGTCCGGTATCGGCTGCTCATCGAGCCAGATACTTCTGGGGGACCTGCCTGGCATGAACAGGCCTCTAGTAGCTACAGACAATGAAAAGACAAAGCTTCAAGATTGCATAGAAACTAGAAGAATCGCAAAGTTTATCAAGTCTCATAAAGAATTTCACCACTAAGTAATTTGGTCCATACCACAAAAGGAGGTGTACAATCACCCATAAATTTGATGAAAAAAAGCCTGTTTCATATAACAAATTTCACCACTACGTAATTCAGTCCATACAGCAAAAGGAGGTGTACAATTTCCCATAAATTTGACGAAAAAAAGCCCATTTCATATAACAAATTTCACCACTACGTAATTCGGCCCATACCGCAAAAGGAGGTGTACAATCACCCATACATTTTCCTAAAAAAAAGCCAGTGTCACATTAAGAATTTCACCACTAAGTAATTTGGTCCATACCGCAAAAGGAGGTGTACAATCACCATAAATTTGACGAAAAAAAGCCAGTTTCATATAACAAAATTTCCCCACTAAGTAATTTGGTCCATAACTGCAAAAGGAGGTGTCCAATCACCTATAAATTTGATGGAAAAAAAGCATGTTTAATATAACAAATTCCATCACTACGTAATTTGGTCCATACAGCAAAAGGAGGTGTACAGTCTCCCATGAATTTTCCCAAAAAAGCCAGTTTCATATTACATATTTCACCACTACGAAATTCAGCCTATACCGCAAAAGGAGGTGTACAATCACCCTTGAATTTGACGAAAAAAAAGCCAGTTTCATATAACAAATTTCACCACTACATAATTTGGTCCATACAGCAAAAGAAGGTTTACAGGCACCCATGAAATTTCCCCAAAAAAGGCCGCTTTACAGAAAAAATGTCACCGCAAAAGGTCTTTACCATATAACTGCACCGCTGAACGGCAAATAGGCCTTTATTTTTTTCAACTTATACACTACACAAGGCTTATCAACAGATAAATGCAACGATGAACGGAGAATATAATTTTTTTTCTTCCACTAATACACGGCAAAATGGGCTTCCGAATATATCACTGCACCTCTGAGCGGCAAGTAGGCCCAAATTTTTTCCCACTTTTACACAAAAGGCTTTTCAACAGAGAAGTACAATGCTTTTCAACAGAAAAGTACAATACACGACAAACTGGGATTCCGAATATATCACTGCACCACAGAACGTCAATTAGGCCCACATTTTTTTCTACCTTTACACAACAGGCTTTTCAACAGAGAAGTACAACGCTGGACGGCGAATATATTTTTATTTCGCCAGTAATACACTGAAAACGAGGCTTCAGAATATATCACTGCACCGCAGAATGGCAATTAGGCCCAAATTTTCTTCTACTTTTACACAACAGGTCAAGGAAAAATGCCACTAAACGCTTTCACCGCAAATAACTGCAACAGTGAAGTGCGTATATATTTTTCTTTTTGTACTGAAATAGGCCACTAAACCCTTTCACCACAAATAACTGCAACAGTGAAGTGCGTATATATATATGTTTTGAACTGAAATAGGCCACTAAACGCTTTCACCACAGATAACTGCAACAGTGAAATGTGTATATATTTTTCTTTTTGTACTGAAATAGGCTACTAAACGCATTTACTACAAATAACTGCAACAGCAAAAGGACTGTAAGTGCGCATATATATTTTTTTTGTACTGAAATAGGCCACTAAACGCTTTCACCACAAATAACTGCAACAGTGAAATGCGTATATATTTTTCTTTTTGTACTGAAATAGGCCACTAAATGCTTTTACCACAAATAACTGCAACAGTGAAATGCGTATATATATATATCTTTGTACTGAAATAGGCCACTAAACGCTTTCACCACAAATAACTGCAACAGTAAAGTGCATATATATTTTTCTTTTTGTACTGAAATAGGCCACTAAAGGCTTTTTAACATAGCACTTGCACCCCAATAACAAGAACAAATTGCTGGAATGGCAGAGCTGTATAATGGCTATTTGGATCCCCAAATAATCTTTCCCTGCACTTGTAAATTGCTTTTTTAGCACTGTCCCTAGCTTGTTCTACGTCTCTCCCTGCACTAAGATGCTGTGAAATGATTCCTCCCTATCCTTTCCTTGCACTTATAAATCGTTTTTTTTTACAATGAGGTTTTTGCTATTGCTGTCCCTAGCGCCTTCTCACGTCTGTCCCTGCACTCAGAATGCTGGTAAATGTCTGATTCCAAGATGGCCGCCGTATTTATAGGGCTGTGGCATCACAGGGCTGGCTGCTGATTGTGGCTGCATGCATGGCATTATGGGTCATCCTGCCTTCCCAGAGTTCCTTGCCCCATGTCCTCACACGTGTATCCGCCATTTTAGGAAAAATTGCGATTCGTTACCACGAAGCATGAGGAAATTTGCATTTCTTGTGAATCGAATTCTTCCTAAAATTTGCAATGAATTCCACTTCGTCAGCTTAGATTCGCTCATCTCTAATAATGAGTTCTGCTTCTTTTATTCCGTTTTCAGTTTTTGTTTTTTGCATTGTTTTCATTTTGTTTCCTGCAATTTCCTTTGTTCACTTTTCAGATGCTCAAAACTAGAGCCTATTGTCTCCAGGTTTTCATGTTGTAATGTGTTTGTAAACGCTTCTTCCTCCCAAGTGTGATTTAGATGCATCTTTGCTGTGGTAGCCTGCACCTTTCTAAAGAACATTTTATGCTATGCATAAGGTAAAAAAGGAAGACAATAAATATAAAATGTATTTGATAAACTCCTGTTTTAAAATCAACTGAATTTTCTCTTTTTACCAGGCTTACATAACACGCTTGCTTCCCCAGTGACATATTTCTATATTGAGTTGAATACTAAATGTATGTGTGTCACATTTGTTAGTTTCTATAGTTACTGGAGTTAGTAAAGCCTTTCTGCTTCTTTGCCTCTGACAGCTTAAAGGATTATTAAATCCATCAGAGTTTTCAGCAAGTTAAAGGGTGTCCAGACTCGGTATGCAGTTCATAAAGGATGTTTTTAGCTGCAAATGACTTCCAGTTATGAAGTAAGAAAAAGCTGTCAGAGAATAATGCTACATCATTTCCAGTCAGTTTAGTTTTATTTATTTTTTTAAACAGAGACAAAGCAAAAACAGTGTCATGGGAATCTAACAGGTAAGACCGGAGGCGGTACATGGAAAGTCCACAAACATTCCATAAGCTATCCAAGGGATATTTCAATATCATGTTCAACTGATTTAAAACATAGCAACATTTAGGTTGGGTTTCTATGCTTAATTTCTGAAGTCAAAACCAGGAGTGGATAAAAAAAAAAGTAGAGGTAGTATATCTCCATTATATGTACTCTCCCTTTATGACCAACACCTGGCTTCAAAAACTGCATCATAAAACCTGAAAGGGAAAACCTATCCTCGTATTAGTAGTGTTTAAATGGTTACTAACTTTTCACACAATTTTGCCTAAATCAACAGTACATGCGACCACAGGAAACTTTGTAATATGTCTTATCAGTGAGAAATATCTAGTTCTCATATTATTGGCTGTTTACATCTCCCCTTGCTTATTGCTTTTCCCTTTGAAAAATGTCTTAAACACATCCAGGATGGAAGAAAAGAGTGTCAATACAGAATACACGTTTGATCACCAAAGATTAATACAGTTTAACAAGGGGGTGATACATATACATGATCTATGAATGAGTGAATTAAAATGTAACTTTTAATAGATAATTTAAAGAAATTGACCCTTAATTTGATAATAATAGATAAATGGGACACAAACTATGACTGGAACCTGCGTTTTAAGGTTCCTGGAGGATCCAATTGACAATTGTGCACGGCGGCACCCGGGAATAATAAAATTAAACCGATGGTCTTACCGCAACATGTGGATCCAGCCTTGAGTCATACACTGGCCTCCTCATATACAAGGAGGACTCAGAGTTTAGTAGCCAGACGTACCGGTGTGAGACAGGTGAGAGGAGCAAGATAACTTACCCTGGTAAGCCCTGCCTAAAGACTACAATAGCCCTTATACCCCTGCCGCGGACCCCCGCGGCCGGGTATGCACCGGAACCTAACCCTGGAATTGATCCGCCCTAATAGGCCCTTTGCTGCCAGGTCCCTACATGCATGTTTCGCAAGGAGTATTGCTCATCAGGGGAAACATAGGGAGCCTAGGGGCTGTTCACTGGCTGGTCCGATCCCTAGATACAAAAAGGGGGGAGAAAAGGAATCCAGGTCGTGCTGAACTTGGAGTGAGGACAACTGATACCGGTCCCACTCAGGCGTCTACGGCTGGATGTAGCCTGTATGGCGCTAATTCGCGCCAGGATTTAAATCCTGTATCCAAAAAGAGGCTTGAATGACGTACCTCCCAGACGTGGAGCGCTGCGTGTCAACAGACGCATGCGCAACAGCATACTGTCGATGTAGAGAAAAAACGTCAGATCCGCTAGTGATTTGGATAACATCATAGCGCTCAGTCTCGCCTGATATCGCGAGACTTCAAGTGCGGTTGCCAGGAGACAGGGACGCTTCTCCCGACAATCGCTACTTGCACATCTTCCATTGTGGAGACGCGCTAAATAAAGAATGGCATTTTATGCAGGCCAGGAAAAAGACCTGAAACTTAAGCTGGGTTATCCTCAAATATTGAACCGGGCCATTAGTGTCAGGGGATCTGACGTTTTTTCTCCACATCGACAGGATGCTGTTGCGCATGCGTCTGTTGACACGCAGCGCTCCACGTCTGGGAGGTACGTCATTCAAGCCTCTTTTTGGATACAGGATTTAAATACTGGCGCGAATTAGCGCCATACAGGCTACATCCAGCCGTAGACGCCTGAGTGGGACCGGTATCAGTTGTCCTCACTCCAAATTCAGCACGACCTGGATTCCTTTTCTCCCCCCTTTTTGTATCTAGGGATCGGACCAGCCAGTGAACAGCCCCTAGGCTCCCTATGTTTCCCCTGATGAGCAATACTCCTTGCGAAACATGCATGTAGGGACCTGGCAGCAAAGGGCCTATTAGGGTCGGATCAATTCAGGGTTAGGTTCGGTGCATACCCGGCCGCGGGGGTCCGCGGCAGGGGTATAAGGGCTATTGTAGTCTTTAGGCAGGGCTTACCAGGGTAAGTTATCTTGCTCCCCTTACCTGTCTCACACCGGTACGTCTGGCTACTAAACTCTGAGTCCTCCTTGTATATGAGAAGGCCAGTGTATGACTCAAGGATGGATCCACATGGTGCGGTAAGACCACCGGTTTAATTTTATTATTCCCGGGTGCCGCCGTGCACAATTGTCAATTGGATCTTCCAGGAACCTTAAAACGCAGGTTCCAGTCATAGTTTGTGTCCCATTTATCTATTATTATCAAATTAAGGGTCAATTTCTTTAAATTATCTATTAAAAGTTACATTTTAATTCACTCATTCATAGATCATGTATATGTATCACCCCCTTGTTAAACTGTATTAATCTTTGGTGATCAAACGTGTATTCTGTATCGACACTCTTTTCTTGCAGTTTTTGAATTGTGGCATGGCAGGCTTCTTGGCAGGGGGCCTTAATGTTGAATCCTGGCTGGTGGCAGCCAAGGAAGTGTTCTCTGACAAATATTATGTACAGAAAAAGTTTACTCCTTCTTTCAAAACAGCTTTTAAAGAACTAAACAAAATATATAAGGAACATCTGTCTAGTTGGTGGGAGGTACAAAGCCTTGATATTTATATCAAGCACAGCATTGTACCAAGAGGACTGAGAATCCCCCTCACTCCCATCCCTAGACAGAGGAGTTCGGGATTCAGTAATCGGTGGGAGGAGCTAGCTACCAGTAGCTCCCTTAAATTTATGACTCTTCTGCTTGAAGAGGAGAGAATTAACCTAGAGAGTCTTGGAGAAAAACTAAAAACTCAAATTGAGATTACCAAGACTTTCTCGGAAGAGCCAGAGTTTAATAATAAAGAAAAACAACTGCAAGCATCCATTGAAAAATATCAGTACTATCTCCGTGAACGCAAGCACCGGCAGTTCACTAAGGATCTTGCAGAGTTCAAAGAAAATAAAGCTTATTCTGTACTGAAGGACAAAACAATCACTAGAGAGGCTGCCTCTGATTCATCTATTACAGAGACAGACCTCTCAGATAGCGAAAGAGAACAGACGGGCACTTATAGCAAGAAAAATAAAAACACGTATAGGAGAGGAAGAGGTAGGGGCCGTGGCAGAGGTCAAGCGCCCGTTTTTTTAGATCCAACAACAACATATCCGTTAAGGAACAGATCCAAAACTCGGGAGCAACAGGCCCCCAAGTTATAAACTTATCACGTAGGAAACTCAACACCACAGAGATGACGGTTCTAAGTAAAGGTCTGTCCTTTGTTCCTACACGTCACTTTGAGGCCTTTACATGGACCAAAGACTTGCATTTATTTGCCAGAAAATTGAGATGGCACAAATTCTTTAAGAATAAGGATAAACGACAATGTCAGGAACTAGGAATACCCACCAATATGTTATCTGATGTAAAACTGCTTGAGAGTTTGCAGGAAGGAGGCAAAGAGTCCTTAGGGGAGGGTCCTTTTACCTCATTGAGGAACAAGAGCTCCAAAATGCCCCCTTTGGGCGATGTATCGTGTATTGACGCCTTCCTGCAACTTGTTTCAGCAGACTTACAGAAAATTCCATCATCCCTTGAAGCTCCTAACTGTAATAGGGACGAATGGAGAGCAATTAAATCCCTTAGGGATGATTCTGGGATCACCGTGAAGCCCTCGGACAAAGGGGGCAACACGGTGATCTTGGACTCTGACAGATACAGATTGATGTGTGAATATATCCTACAGGACAAAAACAATTATGAGAGATTACTATCTAACCCCACTGAGGTATATTTATCAGAACTTAGAAGTATTCTCTCAGAGGCCAAATTTGAAAAACTTATATCTGAAGATGAATTTGATTTTCTGTATCCTAGGAACCCAGTTGTTGCAACATTTTATAGCCTTCCCAAGGTACATAAAGGGACCAGCCCCCTAAGAGGGAGACCAATAGTCTCAGGCATTGGAAGTATCTGCCAAAATATCGCCATCTACATTGAAAAAATCCTAATGCCTTTCGTAGTGTCCCTTCCGTCATACGTGAGGGACACTATGGACCTCTTAGGGAGACTGGAGGGTATCAATGTGGAACAACGGGCCGTCCTGGGCAGTATCGATGTTGAGGCGCTGTATTCCTCCATCCCCCATGCTGCAGGATTGAGAGCGGTAGAATACTACCTCAGCATGAGAGGATGTCAGTATACAGCTCATAACAAATTCACTTTGAAGCTATTGGAATTCCTATTAACCCACAATTTTTTCCTGTTTGGCACTAAGCTTTACCACCAGCTCAGGGGCACGGCCATGGGATGTTCCTGTGCGCCGGCTTATGCTAACCTGCTCCTGGGCTGGTGGGAGGCAACCAGGGTTTTCACGGACACAATGTCGTCGAGTACCGGGCCCATAGGATTATGGGTCCGTTACATCGATGACATTTTTGTAATATGGAACGACACTTTGCCATCCTTTGCAGAGTATGTGGCAAAATTGAACTGTAATGACATTGGCCTCAGATTTACCTATGAGGCCAGTACAGAGACCCTCCCTTTCCTGGATATCTCTATCTCACGTAAGAGACCAGATGAGCTATCAACAACCATATTTCGCAAACCTACCTCCACAAACTCCGTCCTACATTGGAGCAGTAGCCACTTCATTCCTCTGAAAAGGGGCATTCCATTTGGGCAGTACCTGCGCCTGCGGCGTAACTGCTCTGAAAAGACGGAGTTTAGGAGACAGGCGAATTACTTAAGAAAAAGGTTCCTGAGTAGAGGGTACCCAGATAAAATCTTGAGGAAAGCATACCGGAAGGCAGTCACGACAGATCGTGTAGACCTACTTATACCCAGAAATAAGATTGAAGGAGAGAAAAAGACCCGTCTGATAACAACCTTTGATGGGAGTACGGATCGCATGAGAGGGATTCTCAAAAAACACTGGCAGGTACTGATGGTGGATCCTGATTTAAGGGAGGTCATTCATGACTATCGCCAAATTACATTCAGAAGGGGCACTAGCCTCAGAGATTCCCTCGTACATAGCCACTATACCCCACCCTCTGATAGGGGTACATGGCTGGACCAGAAAACAGTAGGCTGTTACAGATGTGGAGGGTGTGTGGCGTGTAGTATCATGGTGAATGGCAAATCGTTCTACAGCACAAAATTACAGCGGTCCTTTCCTATTAAGGAATTTATCAATTGTAAAACCCTGGGGGTTATCTATAAGATCACCTGTATATGTAAGCAGGAATATATTGGGAAAACTAGGAGAGAGCTGCGCCGCAGACTGGGTGAGCACCTTAATGACATTGCAAACAAAAGGGACACTCCAGTGTCTAGGCATATCCATGAGTGTCACCAGGGAAATCCCAAATGTATTACAGCAATGGGCATTGAGAGAATTGCTCCCCCAGCCCGTGGAGGTGACTGGGATCACCTCCTACTCCAGAGAGAAACACGCTGGATATTTATCCTAAGAACAGCTTCACCTACAGGTCTAAATGAACAGACTAGTTTTAAATGCTTTGTTTAAAATTACTTCTAAAAAACCAATCCCTACTACTTCCTCTCTGACAGCTCCTGTATTTACTAATTTCCTGACATCAGCGGCCCGGTTCAATATTCGAGGATAACTTAGCTCAAGTTTCAGGTTTTACCTGGCCTGTATAAAATGCCATTCTTAATTGAGCGCGTCTTCACAATAGAAGATGCGCAAGGAGCGATTGTCGGGAGAAGCGTCCTTGTCTCCTGGCAACCGCACTTTAAGTCTCACGATATCAGGCGAGACTGAGCGCTATGAAGTTATTCAAATCATTAGCGCGGGTTTGACGTCTCTCCCACATCAACCGGATGCTGTTGCGCATGCGTCTGTTGACACGCAGCGCTCCACGTCTGGGAGGTGCATCATTCAAGCCTCGATTTGGACACAGGATTTAAATACTGGCGCGAATCAGCGCCATACAGGCTACATCCAGCCGTAGACGCCTGAGTGGGACCGACATCAGTTGTCCTTACTCCAAGTTTAGCACGACCTGGATTCCTTTTCTCCCCCCTTTTTTGTATCTAGGGATCGGACCAGTCAGTGAACAGCCCCTAGGCTCCCTATGTTTCCCCTGATGAGCAATACTCCTTGCGAAACATGCATGTAGGGACCTGGCAGCAAAGGGCCTATTAGGGCGGATTAATTCCAGGGTTAGGTTCCGGTGCATACCCGGCCGCGGGGGTCCGCGGCAGGGGTATAAGGGCTATTGTAGTCTTAGGCAGGGCTTACCAGGGTAAGTTATCTATCTTCCCTTACCTGTCTTACATCGGTACGCCTGGCTACTAAACTCTGAGACCTCCTTGTATATTGATAAGGAGGCCAGTGTATGACTCAAGGATGGATCCACATGGTGCGGTAAGACCACCGGTTTAATTTTATTATTCCTGGGTGCCGCCGTGCACATTTGTCAATTGGATCCTCCTGGAACCTTAAAACGCAGGTTCCAGTCGTATTTTGTGTCCTATTTATTTATTATTATCAAATTAAGGGTCAATTTTCTTAAAATTATCTATTAAAAGTTACATTTTATTTACTTATTCATAGATCATGTATATGTATCACCCCCTTGTTAAACTACATCCAGGATGGATCAGCTCCCTAGGAGGATCATAATACAAGTCTATGGAGAGGGGAGGGGGAGAGCGAGCAGGAGTTAAATTAGACACACACAGACAGGCAGCTTATATCTCAGCACAAGTACTTTATTCCCAATCATACAGGTCAGTACCTCTCTGTAATGTCCTCCATGATCCTGGAGCTATATACCAAAAGGGAAGAAAGTATCACCAGTCCTGTAAAAAAAAAACGCTACGAGTCCGTAGTGTGTTGTGGGTATTCAACACTGTTACAATTTTGAAGACAGAATTCAGACCGCGCGTTGGAATCGAAAGTCCCAAAAAGCAGTTCACCTGTCCCTCCAGAAAATGTTGAGGTCTGCAGATATCCTGGATTCAGATATCCTGCAACTTGTAAAAGATACACAATAGTGAAGTAACTTCAAATTTTTTTATTACAAAGGTACTTACAAACAGATTCTTTAAAATCACATAAAATCCCAGCGTTTTTTTGTCCTCTCGCCCGACCCGGGTTTCGCTCCCAGAGCTTCGTCAGGGGCTCACATAGAAAATCCCCCCTCCCCCTTCTTTTTTAACCTGATCTCATTAGTCCCACACCTGCGTATATTCAACAAAATCTTCTGCTCTCCTTCCTAGCATGGAATAAAAATCAGAATCCAAGAACACATAAGAAATATTAGCAAAGGGCTGGAAAGCCATGGAGTTTCTGCACACTACAAAAAATTTAATCAAAAAAATCCAAAGGGATTAAAATTCATGGGTATAGAACTAGTAAGTGGCCATTGGAGAGGAGGAAGTTTTTTAGAAAAAATAAATAAAATAGAAAGCAAGTGGATCTATGAACTCAAAACACTGCAACCATGCGGTTTAAATGTGGATTTTGACTTACAAGCCGTTTTAAGATAAAAAATGTTTTTCATATAAATATATGTGTGAACACAGGTCTATAACAGTGCGGTTTTAATCAGCAGGTACGCCCTGCCCTTGTTCCATGCTAGGAAGGAGAGCAGAAGATTTTGTTAAATATACGAAGGTGTGGGACTAATGAGATCAGGTTAAAAAAGAAGGGGGAGGGGGGATTTTCTATGTAAGCCCCTGACGAAGCTCTGGGAGCGAAACCCGGGTCGGGCGAGAGGACAAAAAACGCTGGGATTTTATGTGATTTTAAAGAATCTGTTTGTTAGTACCTTTGTAATGAAAAAATTTGAAGTTATCATCGGATCCTCACTATGGTTGGAGAGTTTCTGGTTTGCAGTGTTTGAAGGAAAAGGAAGCCTCCTCTGAAGTCGGTGTGTTCCTGAGTTTATGCTACACCCTTTCTGCTACTGTGGGAGCGTGCCTTCTGATCGTATGAAGGGCTGAAGCTGCAGCTTCTGTTTTGATGTGCCTGAAAAATCTGCCACTTTTGTGAGTATAATCTGTGCGGAATAAAGGGTGAGGAACCTCACGGAACTTCACTATTGTATATATTTTACAAGTTGCAGGATATCTGAATCCAGGATATCTGCAGACCTCAACATTTTCTGGAGGGACAGGTGAACTGCTTTTTGGGACTTTCGATTCCAACGCGCGGTCTGAATTCTGTATTCAAAATGATCCTGGAGCTGCCTGTGAGGGAGTAAGAGAAGGTTAGGAAGCAGATTCTCCTCTACTTTCTGTGTGCAGGGGATGGGAGCTAGTCACCACCCACTATGTTTGAGAGAACTGCAAACTAGACAGTCAGCATACACAGATGAAAACTACTAATAAATGCCAGATACAAGTCATAGGATGGCCAGTAATAGGATTATTTCTCATGTACATACACTGTACTACTGAATAATGATAAGTTTGTTGAAAGGTTCGGTACTTTGAATTATATCACTGATCTCCAGATTGACATAAATCATATAATAACATTATACTCAAGAGAAAACACCTATGACAAAATTTAACATTTATTAGCCATTTAGATAAAAATAATTAAAAAAATGTATTCCAAAAAACAGTGATCATAAATAAATAGTCCAGATAAAAAAATATTGTGCCATAAACACGTCAACCATCAATAATGTTGAAATAGTGATAGAATCAGTCACATAAAAAGATAACAGCTGATGGGATTAACTTAAAGCTGCTTTACTGCCAATGTGCAGTGAAGCTGTCTTATGCACAGTTGATGCATACCATAACACAGCAAGTGTAGGTCAGGAACAAAAATATTCTTTCCCTTATCTACTTCTAGGAAGCTACCCTGACTAAAAGTGGAGTAACTGCAAAAAAAGGCTTTCTGTGTCTGCCCATGCACCAACTTCATTCACTAAACCAGTGATGCCCAGCCTGCGGCCCTCCAGCTGTTGCAAAACTACAACTCCCAGCATGCCTGGACAGCCTACAGCAGAGCATGGTGGGAGTTGTAGTTTTATAACAGTTGGAAGGCCGCAGGTTGAGCATCCATGCACTAGACCATGTTGACTTCTCATAATAGGCATTAGAACAATCTATAGTGTTACACTATAAACTGGTTTCTTCTCATGTCAGCCATTGCCACAGATTCCACACCAAAGGTAATGTAGGCCTAGTAGTTTTGATAATGTATGGTATAACTTAACCCTCTACTGTATATTAAGTTCCAGAAACAATTTACAGAATGTATAAGTTGTTGTTATGTTTCTAGCATCATTCAATACTATCATCCGGTACTGGAAATCCGGTTGCCACCATCTACTTTCATTTTCCCCTTATGTCTACCCTTTCTCCCTTTGCATAGAAGTCAGTATGTATGTACCATATGTAGTCCTCTTGGAAAGGGAGCCCTGCCCGGTTTGTTCTCGTCCTGTTTGCTGGTGGTGATGAAAACATGTACAGGACTCTGCCGTCTTCAGAGGAACTGGTGTATGGCACCGATAGGAAAGGCAAAACACGTAGTCAGGAAACATGCAGCGTTTAAGGCTGGCAGAGGTCGTGCAAATCCATGAAACCATAGCAGTACTGAAGACAGTTACAATGAATACAAGCCCTAATGCATACAAGACAGTGGTGACTATGAACTGCCATTGTATCAGAGGAAAGGAAATGTAATGACATTCTGGCTTACATTTTCAAAACCTAGTGCTATAATGGGGGTGCCCTTTTAGATCTTCGTTATAGCGTACCATTACAGTTCTTTCATTTATGACCTATCCTCAGATGGGCTGGGGTCCGACTCCCAGCACCCCCGCCGATCAGCTATTTGAAAAGAAGGCAGCGCTCATATGAGCTGCCTTCTCTGCTCTTTATTGAGCAGGTGTAATTACAAGCATTGCCACTACAAGGTATTTTGGTACCCAGACGTGGCAAATGGCATTCCCCCCACTCCCCCCCCCCCCAACTAAACAGTGTCCACCTAACTCATCCTAATAATACACATCTCAGCTGCTGCAGCAGAATATAATACACACCTTAGCTGCTGTGGAACCTCCAAATACACCCCTCAGCTGCTGCATAACCTAATAATACATACCTTAGCCACTGCAGAGCATCATAATACACAGCTCAGCTGCTGTGGAACCTCCAAATACACCCCTCAGCTGCTGCATAACCTCATAATACATACCTTAGCCACTGCAGAACATACTAATACACACCTCAGCTGCTGCATAACCTCATAATACATACCTTAGCCACTGCAGAGCATCATAAAACACAGCTTAGCTGCTGTGGAAAGTTCAAATACACCCCTCAGCTGCTGCATAATCTCATAATACATACCTCATACCTCAGCCACTGCAGTACATCATAATACACAGCTCAGCTGCTGTGGAACGTCCAAATACACCCCTCAGCTGCTGCATAACCTCATAATAAATACCTCAGTCACCGCAGAACATACTAATACACACCTCAGCAGCTGCAGAACGTCATAATACACACCTCAGCTGCTGCATGACCTCATAATACACCTCTCAGCCACTGCAGAACATCATAATACACACCTCAGCTGCTGAAGAATATATTAATACACACTTCAGCTGCTGCAGAACCTCTTAATACAAATCACAGAAAAAACTATATATAAACCATCCTGCACGATATGGTATTAAATGTGCGGATATATATGGCTGCATTTACAAAATAACAGAAAAAAATGCACTATAAAATTAGATGCAAGCATAACATATGGACTAGGCCCTCACTCTTGATAAAAACTGAGTCAATACATTTTGATCAAAATACATCTAAGCCCACCTACCGGCGACAAGGTGGTCTCAGTTCAGGCCGGTTCCTATGCTAACCTATTCATGCTGTGGCGCATTTTTCAGGAGCACAATCCCCAAACCTCTTAATACACACCTCAGCTGCTGTAGAATATAATAATACACACTTCAGCTGCTGCGGAACCTCCAAATACACCCCTCAGCTGCTGTAGAACATCATGACAAACACTTCAGCTACTGCAGAACATCATAATACACACCTCAGGTGCTGCAGATCCTCAAAATACACCCCTCAGATGCTACATAACCTCATAATACACACCTTAGCCATTGCAGAACATCATAGTACACAACTAAGGCCTATTTTTCACCACAATCTGCAAGCGCCTGGTCTAAAAAAGAGGGTGCGTTATTGGCGGGGAAGGAGATGGGACGACGCCTCTACATAACTCTAGCAGATCCACTGGCAGCAATAGGGGATATTGAGACTGTTGTCTAAAACTCTAGTCTTAATAAATGACCCCCTATGTGCTTTTTTTTTTTCCGTTTTTGACAGATGTCCCTTCATTAAGGCATAGAAAACAGAAATAATCTGATTTTGCAGTAAATTCTATGGTGAATTGCCATGAATTTCACCACACTCTACAGTATACTCATATACCCTCTACAAACCTGTATACACAAAGTATACTCATACACACTCTGCAAACCTGTATACACACAGTATACTCATATACACTCTACAAACCTGTATACACAGTACACCCATAAATACTCTACAAACCTGTATACACACAGTATACTCATACACGCTCTGCAAACATGTATACATACCGTATACTCATACACACTCTACAAACCTGTATGCACACAGTATACTCAAACACACTCTACAAACATGTATACACACAGTATACACAAACAGACTCTACAAACATGTATACATACATTATACTCAAACACACTCTACAAACCTGTATACATACATTATACTCAAACACACTCTACAAACCTGTATACATACATTATACTCAAACACACTCTACAAACCTGTATACACACAGTATACTCAAACGAACTATAGAACCCTGTATACACATAGTATACTCAAACACACTCTACAAACCAGTATACACACTGTATACTCAAACACACTCTACAAACATGTATACATACAGTATACTCATACACGCTCTACAAACCTGTATACATACAGTATACTCATACAGACACTACAAACCTATATACACACAGTATACTCATACACACTCTACAAACATGTATACACACAGTATACTCATACACACTCTGCAAACCTGTATACACACAGTATACTCATACACACTCTGCAAACCTGTATACACACAGTATACTCATACAGACTCTACAAACCTGTATACACAGTATAAAACAAAAACATAAGGGGGGTCAGTCAGCACCACCTGTATGCAGGTGCACGTAGCTATGGCAATTATACATACAACCACAGAAATGCAACAGCACTCTGCAACCAGAGCTCTGCCCAAGATGGGAGCTATAAGAGGACATTAGTGATATCGCATGCAAACAGTGGAGACATTAGTTTACATTTTGATCAAAAGGTAGTAAGCCCACTCACCCCGTCACGGTTGTCTCCTAGAGTGGGTACTAACGCTAAATCTGACCTGCTATGGGCCATGACAGCCACATAAAATCCTCCTAACGCTAAGTCCTACCTGTTATGGGCCACGACAGCCACATAAAATCCAGGGAGTGTGGGCCCAGCATGCATGCTGGGATAGACCGTACTTATTAACCCCTTCTGGTGCTGTAACAGCCTCCATTAGATCCAGGGATGCAGGTACCAACATGCATGCCGAGCCCACTCTGCACTCCTCCTGGAGCCAGATGGCTACTAGCAGGCAATGTGAGTACACATTCAGCTTTATACTCACTCTGATTGAAAACCAGCATCTAGGGCAGAAAAACTAGTCAGGTGTGCACGACTGAAAAGGAGGTCGCCACACCTCCAACACATACTAAACAGAAACACAAGGGGGGTCAGTCAGCACTCCCTGTATGCAGGTGCACGTAGCTGTGGCAATTATACATACAAACACAGAAATGCAACAGCACTCTGCAACCAGAGCTCTGCCCAAGATGGGAGCTATAAGAGGACATTAGTGATATCGCATGCAAACAGTGGAGACATTAGTTTACATTTTGATCAAAAGGTAGTAAGCCCACACTCCCTGGATTTTATGTGGCTGTCGTGGCCCATAACAGGTAGGACTTAGCGTTAGGAGGATTTTTTGTGGCTGTCATGGCCCATAGCAGATCAGATTTAGCGTTAGTACCCACTCTAGGAGACAACCGTGACGGGGTGAGTGGGCTTACTACCTTTCGATCAAAATGTAAACTAATGTCTCCACTGTTTGCATGCGATATCACTAATATCCTCTTATAGCTCCCATCTTGGGCAGAGCTCTGGTTGCAGAGTGCTGTTGCATTTCTGTGTTTGTATGTATAATTGCCATAGCTACGTGCACCTGCATACAGGGAGTGCTGACTGAAACCCCCCCTTTTTGTTTTTACTTAGTATGTGTTGGAGGTGTGGCAGCCTCCACTTCAGTAGTGCACACCTGACTAGTTTTTCTGCCCTAGATGCTGGTTTTCAATCAGAGTGAGTGTAAAGCTGAATGCGTACTCACATTACCTGCTAGTAGCCATCTGGCTCCAGGAGGAGTGCAGAGTGGGCTCGGCATGCATGTTGGTACCTGCATCCCTGGATCTAATGGAGGCTGTTACAGCACCAGAAGGGGTTAATAAGTACGGACTATCCCAGCATGCATGCTGGGCCCACACTCCCTGGATTTTATGTGGCTGTCGTGGCCCATAACAGGTAGGACTTAGCGTTAGGAGGATTTTATGTGGCTGTCATGGCCCATAGCAGGTCCGATTTAGCGTTAGTACCCACTCTAGGAGACAACCGTGACGGGGTGAGTGGGCTTACTACCTTTTGATCAAAATGTAAACTAATGTCTCCACTGTTTGCATGCGATATCACTAATGTCCTCTTATAGCTCCCATCTTGGGCAGAGCTCTGGTTGCAGAGTGCTGTTGCATTTCTGTGTTTGTATGTATAATTGCCATAGCTACGTGCACCTGCATACAGGTGGTGCTGACTGACCCCCCTTGTGTTTCTGTTTAGTATGTGTTGGAGGTGTGGCGACCTCCTTTTCAGTCGTGCACACCTGACTAGTTTTTCTGCCCTAGATGCTGGTTTTCAATCAGAGTGAGTATAAAGCTGAATGTGTACTCACATTACCTGCTAGTAGCCATCTGGCTCCAGGAGGAGTGCAGAGTGGGCTCGGCATGCATGTTGGTACCTGCATCCCTGGATCTAATGGAGGCTGTTACAGCACCAGAAGGGGTTAATAAGTACGGTCTATCCCAGCATGCATGCTGGGCCCACACTCCCTGGATTTTATGTGGCTGTCGTGGCCCATGACAGGTAGGACTTAGCGTTAGGAGGATTTTATGTGGCTGTCATGGCCCATAGCAGGTCCGATTTAGCGTTAGTACCCACTCTAGAATACACACTCTACAAACCTGCATACATACAGTATTCTCATATACACTCTATAAACCTGTATACATACTGTATACTCATACAGACTCTACACACACAGTATACTCATACACACACTACAAACCTGTATACATACAGTATACTTATACACACACTCTACAAACCTGTATGCACACAGTATACTAGTACATACTCTACAAACCTGTATACACACTATATATTCATACTCACACTGCAAACCTGTATGCACACAGTATACACATACACACTCTACAAACCTGTATACATACAGTATACTCATACACACTTTACAAACCTGTATACATACATTATACTCATACACACTTTACAAACCTGTATACTCATATGCACTCTACAAACCTGTATACACACAATATACTCAAACAAACTCTACAAACCTGTATACATACAGTATACTCAAACACACTCTACAAACCTGTATACACACAGTATACTCAAACACACTCTACAAACCTGTATACATACAGTATACTTTATGCATACAGGTTTGTAGAATGTGTTTGAGTATACTCTGTGTTTGAGTATACTATATGTATACAGATTTGTAGAGTGTGTTTGAGTATACTGTGTGTCATAGGCGTGCGCAGGGGGTGTGCCAGGTGTGCCTGGGCACACACTAATCAAGCCGCAAAGAATGAGGCAGGCATAGTGCGGAGCAAGACGCCATCAGCTCCCCTAACCTTTTAGCTGAGGTTATTGTGACCAGGAACAACACCTTGAATGTAAGCCACTTAAAATCAATCTGTTCCAGGGGTTCAAAGGGTGCTGATGTTAGACCCTTAAGGACTAAAGAGAGATCCCATATAGGAGTCCCATTCTGCTGGGCTGATCTTCCTCCTGCTCAGATAGTCCGCTTGAATATTGTAGCAGCCTTTTATATGCGTCGCTCTTAAGTCCGACAAGTTATGCTCCGTCCATGCAAATATCTTCATGCATAGGTCCAAGAGGACTCTGCTCCTTGTTCCCCCTTGCTTGTTCAGGTAATAAACAGTGGTGATATTGTCTGACTGAATCAAGACCGACGTTCCCTTGATCTGTGGGGCAAATTGGAGAAGAGCCAGGTACACTGCCTTCATCTCTTTGAAATTCGAAGATTGGCGATTGTCCACCCTTGATCACTGCCCTTGTATCCACCTGTCCTGAAGATGGGCACCCCATCCTTGACTGGAGGCATCCGTAGTGATGGTAATTGAAGGATGATAATGAAAGGGCTTTCCCCTTGACAGATTCTTGGTATTCAGCCACCATTTGAGACTGAGGAGTGTAGAGCTCTTCAGAGTAATTCTTGATGATAAATTGTGATGATAGTGATGCCAACCCTGGAGCATATTCTGTTGAAGGAGTCAAGTGTGATACATCGCCCATGGAACTGCATCTATTGTGGACGTTAAATGCCCTAAAGTTCTCATTATTCTGCGAATGGTAGGCCGCCTTAATAGAGTCAAAGTCTTCACTTCTTTCTTTATTGCTGTGATCTTCAGAGCAGGAAGAAACAGCTTCTGAACCTGAGTTTCTATCTGAAGACCCAGGAACACTTTTGAAGTGGCTGGTATAATATCCGATTTTTCCCAGTTTATTAGGAATCCTAAGTACTGCAGTAGATCTATTGTCTTCTGTAGATGTAGGAGTAACACCTCCTTGGATTGAGCTGCCAAAAGCCAATCGTCGAGGTAGGGTAATATGTGAATTTCCTGCATCTGCAGGGTCGCTGCTAAGGTCACTGCCACTTTGGTAAATGAATTGAATTGATAGTGTCTTTTGATAGTGATAAATTCTCTTCCCCCTGACCACCGCAATTCTCAGGTATTTCCTTGACGCCTTTCTTATAGGGATGTGTAAGTACGCATCTTTCAGGTCCAAAGACACAAGGAGTTGATCTTTCTTCAGGACTGTTACAATTGATCTTATAGTCTCCATCCTGAAATGGATCTTTTTCATATACTGATTCAGGTACCGGAGATCTATGACAAGACGAAATCTGCCATCCGTCTTTGGAATGCAGAATATCCTTGAATACACTCCTTGTTCCCTTTGATAACACGGTACAGGTTCTAAGGCATCTTTTTATAGGAATTCCTGAAGAAGCTGCCAAGATTGAAGATCTGATTTTTGATTCAGTAAAAATCTGTTTCTTGGAAGATGGTCGAATTCTAGAGAATATCCGTCTTTTATTATTTGAAGGACCCAGGAATCTGAGATCTTTGACTGCCAATTCTCGTAGAAGGTCGTGAGACGCGTCAAAACTCTGGCTTAGAAGGTTTGGACTCTTCAGGTTTCCTTCTTGGCTTTTCTGCGTAGGAACCGTATCTACGGTCTGTTCTTCCTCTGCTAGGCCGTCCTCTAGTTCCAGATCTTCTGGTATCCTGGCGTCTGTAGTAACGAAAAGTTCCTGGCCTCTCTCTTCGCCTAGGCTGGGGAAAATTGAGAATTTTTTCATCCTTGTTGGATTCAAGGATCTTATCAAGATGTGATCCGAATAATCTCTGTGGCTCAAAGGGCAGTGAGAATAAATTATTTTTTGACGCTGCGTCTCCGGACCCCAGCTTCAGCCAGATAGCCCTTCTGACCGAATTTGAGAGAGCCATATTTTTTGATGTGATCCTTAACGTATCGACCGGAAAGTCACACATGAATTCTGCTGCTAACTTTAGGGTTGGAAGCTGCTGGAGAAGTTCCTCTCTGGATACTCCTCCGTCTTCTATATCCCTCGTTAGATGGCTCAACCAGACTCTTAAAGCCCGTGCAACAGGAACCGTAGCCATAGCTGCTTTACTTAGAGATCCCAAATACGTATGCAGTCTCTTAAGTAGCCCATCTGCCTTCCTCTCCATGGGGTCCTTTAGAAAAGCAGAGTCGTCACTGGGGAAGAGAGCTTTTCTTGCTACGCGTGTAACTGCTGAGTCAGCCCTGGTAGGCATCTCCCAGCTGGTAGATTCAGCAGGATCTGTTTTGTAAATAGATCTAAAACGGGAGCCTAGGACTACCTTGCCGACTGGTTGTTCCCATTCTTTTTGCATAATGGTAGACAACACCGGGTGGCTAGGGAAGACTGGAGCTCTTTTCTTAGGAAAATAAAAGAGGCTTTCTGTAATGCAAGGCACCAACAAACAGACCAGTGATGAAAGCAAAAAGGTGTTTATTCACCAGAAACATAAACGCCCAGAAACACTTGCTGGTAACAAGAAATAATAACAAAAACCAGGCAAGGAGATTCCAGGAATAGTCCCAACCAGTGTTGAATGATGCTGTGCACTTGGCAGTCGAGTCACTCCAGATCTTGGGTCCGCTGCAAAGGACAAAGTTCCTGGCAGTCTTCAGTCACTAGCAGTTGTGACCTATACCTGGTTGAGGGAAAATAACAGTGGGTACTGATCACCCTGAGAGACCTCCTTTTAAAAGCCTGCTGACCAATCCCAGGGTGCCAAGTGTCCACTTCCATAGGTGAACAAATTGCCCTGCACCTGAGTACATGGCCTAAGGCAATCACAAGTTGATTAACCCATGGCTGGCTCCCTAATCTACTTTGCTCTTGTGAGTCAGTATATTATGCGCCACTGGTCGGCGAAGCGCATAAGAAGCGCGTACTCGCGACCGTGTATCCCTTTGCGAACCTGCCCTCGTGCGTACGCACGGACGCATGATCGACTCAGCACGAGTATGCGAGCATGTGGACCCAGATGCGGAAATGGAAGTCGCAGGAGACACCGGAGACAACCCTGGCCGCGGCATCTTGTCACTTGCCTGGCCACTCTGTTCCCGGGACTCCGACGTTCCTCCCCTCCGATGTCCACGCGAACGCATCCCCGCACTGGTTCGCAAAGGGGTCAGAGCTGGTGCATCAGAGACACGTATAACCTGTTATTCTTAGTTGCAATATAGAGCGAATGGTGTAGGCTCAGATAACACTCCAAAAATTCGTGTGCATGTGCTAACCCCGAAGGGTAGAGTAAAGTTAGTAAAAATTAACTTTTAATCCTAATGTTAAAAAATATATGGAGACATATATCAAGATACCAAGACAAGACAATACAACAGATATGAGGGTGACAAGTGGTGCACCCTACAGTGTGGTAGGAAAAAGGAACGGATACTGCTGCACCTCAGCTGGGGTGCATGCAGTCTTACCCGACTTCCCAGGATGGGAACCAGGATGGATGAAAGGACAACAGGTATCAGCATAGGTTGACAATGGCGGGTGTCCGGGATCGGTGTCAGCGGCTTGAAGTCCCCGGCAACAACGGTGTGGGGGTCCCTAAAGTGTGGCGGGGTCTGTAGTAGGCGGATGAGTCCTAACCCTAATGAACCCTGACAATGGGGAGGGGGACTATTTTACCACTACCTGCCTACACAGAGCACCCGCCCGAAAGGGCGACCCGTCCGGTAGCCTGTCCCTAAACCCGGTCCTTTCCCTGGCTCTAGGTTCTAAACATGCTATGCATCGATGGAGACTAGGTCCCGACGTGGCACGTTTCTGTCACAGATGACTCTTCAGGGGATTAATCAAAATGTGCAAGCGCTACACGACTACTCCAGGGTAATTGGAGTGGTCATGATGAGAACATATTACTATAAGTGGCCTCTCTAGTGAGAGATGGCGCACAACTCAGGAGTTGATAATCCTAGAGATAAGGTCTAATGGATAAGAGAGCCCCTATAGTGAAAAGGGGTCTGCTCAATGGTTAACAAATAAACGTGGTCCCCTATGGTTGGGGGAACCTACCTACCAGCCGCGCTGCAGTGTCTGGTCCCGGTTTAATATCGTGCGGTCATAAGTCGCGCCTCCTCTCAAGACGCCGTCCTCCCGCGCGTGGCCGGCGCATGACGTCAGACGCCGGCGCCACGAGCACGTGAGGGGGCAGCCAATCATTGTATGGAGGGAGTGTTCACGAGGATACTGTTGCCTGGAGACCGCTAAGCGTCCAGGAACAGGAATTTGACGCGTCAGATGTTGCGCGTGTGTGATGATGTCAGTTGTGATAACGATATACAGATATGGGCATTTCTTGGCCGATTACTGCACTGGTACGATTGCCGACATAATGATGCGACAGTTCAAAGATACATTGATCTGTTAGCAAGAACTGTCATGATCATTTGTTTAGACGATTTTAAAGAATGAAGTCATAGTTTTCTAACGTGACAGTGCATTCAATTCCTCCCCTAGATGAGTTGCAAAGGGGGGAAGGTGCATAAGTCACGTAAGTTAGAACACGGAAGTATATTCCGATATTGTGTGGGAGATCAATTAGGGCTATATTGTGTGGGAGATCAATTAGGGCTCAGAGAAGAATGAGGCCTAGGATGGGATACCCATGAATCTCCTATTATAGGAAGCAACCATACGTTAACCTTTCGTTGAGGCCATAAGGGGCAGATGTTTGTAGATAAAATATCCACCGTGCTTCTCGCTGGAGGATAAGTCTGTCCCAGTCACCCCCTCTCTTTGGCGGGAAGACCCGATCAATGCCCGTAAATTGTATTGTGGCTTTACCATGATGGGCTGAGTGTATGTGCCTAGAAAGTGGGGTATCTTTTTTGTGTAGGATATCCCCAAGGTGTTCACCCACCCTCCGGCGGAATTCACGTATTGTCTTGCCGACGTACTCCGGACCACATTGACATGCAATTCGGTAGATTACCCCCCTAGTTCTGCAATTGATGAAATGCAGGATAGAGTAGGTTCTACCTGTTACATTGCTAGTGAAGTTCTTGGTGATGGAGATATGTTTGCAGGCAACACAGTTACCGCATCTATAACTACCTAAGATGGTAGAGCGGAGCCAAGATGAGGGGGCAGGAGGCGCAAAGTGGCTGTGAACCAGTTTGTCGCGTAGGCTAGTGCCGCGTCTATAGGTGACCTGTGGATGGTCGCCTATGACCTCCCTAATATCAGAATCCATTTTTAGTATGTCCCAGTGCCGTTCAAGGGTCTGTCTCACCTGTGCTGCTTCACGATCAAATGTGGTGATCACCCGTATGACTCTGGGACTCTGATTGGGTGTCTGATTGGGAGTGAGTAGCGATGACCTATCTCGGGCCAGGGCTGCTCTAAATGCGGATCTAAGCATTTTATCAGGATAACCACGTTGTTGGAAACGTTTCCTCAACTCTCTAGCCTGATCAATGAACTCTCTTTTAGTGGAGCAGTTCCTTCTCAGGCGGAGGTATTGTCCTCTGGGGATACCTCTCCTGAGAGGGAGTGGATGGTGGCTCTCCCACTTCAGTAGGGAATTGGTGGAATTTGGTTTTCTATATATGGATGTTTCCAATTCTCCTTTAGGTTTTTTTTATGATTTTAACATCGAGAAGGGGCAATTGCTGATGGTGTGATTCACTCGTAAAGTGCATCCCAATTTAGTTATCGTTTAGGTGAGAGACAAAGGTATCAAATGCTGGTTTAGTGTCATTCCATAGGACGAATATGTCGTCTATGTACCGCGCCCACAGACCTATTTCAGCAAGATCACCAGAGTCCCCATCCTTGAACACCTGGTCTGGAGTACGTCGGCAAGACAATACGTGAATTCCGCCGGAGGGTGGGTGAACACCTTGGGGATATCCTACACAAAAAAGATACCCCACTTTCTAGGCACATACACTCAGCCCATCATGGTAAAGCCACAATACAATTTACGGGCATTGATCGGGTCTTCCCGCCAAAGAGAGGGGGTGACTGGGACAGACTTATCCTCCAGCGAGAAGCACGGTGGATATTTTATCTACAAACATCTGCCCCTTATGGCCTCAACGAAAGGTTAACGTATGGTTGCTTCCTATAATAGGAGATTCATGGGTATCCCATCCTGGGCCTCATTCTTCTCTGAGCCCTAATTGATCTCCCACACAATATAGCCCTAATTGATCTCCCACACAATATAGGAATATACTTCCGTGTTCTAACTTCCGTGACTTATGCACCTTCCCCCCTTTGCAACTCATCTAGGGGAGGAATTGAATGCACTGTCACGTTAGAAAACTATGACTTCATTCTTTAAAATCGTCCAAACAAATGATCATGACAGTTCTTGCTAACAGATCAATGTACCTTTGAACTGTCGCATCATTATGTCGGCAATCGTACCAGTGCAGTAATCGGCCAAGAAATGCCCATATCTGTATATCGTTATCACAACTGACATCATCACACACGCGCAACATCTGACGCGTCAAATTCCTGTTCCTGGACGCTTAGCGGTCTCCAGGCAACAGTATCCTCGTGAACACTCCCTCCATACAATGATTGGCTGCCCCCCCTCACGTGCTCGTGGCGCCGGCGTCTGACGTCATGCGCCGGCCACGCGCGCGGGAGGACGGTGTCTTGAGAGGGAGGCGCGACTTATGACCGCACGATATTAAACCGGGACCAGACACTGCAGCGCGGCTGGTAGGTAGGTTCCCCCAACCATAGGGGACCACGTTTATTTGTTAACCATTGAGCAGACCCCTTTTCACTATAGGGGCTCTCTTATCCATTAGACCTTATCTCTAGGATTATCAACTCCTGAGTTGTGTGCCATCTCTCACTAGAGAGGCCACTTATAGTAATATGTTCTCCTCATGACCACTCCAATTACCCTGGAGTAGTCGTGTAGCGCTTGCACATTTTGATTAATCCCCTGAAGAGTCATCTGTGACAGAAACGTGCCACGTCGGGACCTAGTCTCCATCGATGCATAGCATGTTTAGAACCTAGAGCCAGGGAAAGGACCGGGTTTAGGGACAGGCTACCGGACGGGGTCGCCCCTTTCGGGGCGGGTGCTCTGTGTAGGCAGGTAGTGGTAAAATAGTCCCCCTCCCCCATTGTCAGGGTTCATTAGGGTTAGGACTCATCCGCCTACTACAGACCCCGCCACACTTTAGGGACCCCCACACCGTTGTTGCCGGGGACTTCAAGCCGCTGACACCGATCCCGGACACCCGCCATCGTCAACCTATGCTGATACCTGTTGTCCTTTCATCCATCCTGGGAAGTCGGGTAAGACTGCATGCACCCCAGCTGAGGTGCAGCAGTATCCGTTCCTTTTTCCTACCACACTGTAGGGTGCACCACTTGTCACCCTCATATCTGTTGTATTGTCTTGTCTTGGTATCTTGATATATGTCTCCATATATTTTTTAACATTAGGATTAAAAGTTAATTTTTACTAACTTCACTCTACCCTTCGGGGTTAGCACATGCACACGTATAACCTGCCCGCAACTACACGAGGACCCCTGGAGTGTAAAGCAGGTGAGGATCTTACACTTTCCTCCTCTTTTTCAGATGGTCTCTCTCTCTCTTGGACTCCATGATGTTTTATACTTCTTTAATAAGTCGATAAGTATCATCTTTATTAAACAGGAAATTGTCTTCTAATATTGGCAGGGCTGCCTCAGAGTCTGATGATACCTCCCCTTCAGAACGGGAGGATTGATCTGAGTTTGAAGGAGATGGAAAGCGTCTCTTAACAGACTTCTTACTCTTCTTGACTTTGGAAAGAAAGGATTTAAACAGGGACATCAGTTTTCTGTTTCCGTGTCTGAGACATCTTCAGAATGAGAGCAATTCTCACACAAGTTTGAAGAACAATTGTCAGCTAGAGACTGAAGGCAGTGTGTATACAGGTTTGTTGAGTGTGTATGAGTATACTGTGTGTATATAGGTTTGTAGAGTCTGTATGAGTATACTGTATGTATACAGGTTTGTAGAGTGTGTATGAGTATACTATGTGTATACAGGTTTCTATAGTGTGTTTGAGTATACTGTATGTATCCAGGTTTGTAGAGTGTGTTTGAGTATACTGTGTGTATACAGGTTTGTATAGTGTGTTTGAGTATACTGTGTGTATACAGGTTTTTATAGTGTGTTTGAGTATACTGTATGTATACAGCTTTGTAGAGTGTGTTTGAGTATATTGTGTGTGTATATAGGTTTGTAGAGTATGTTTGAGTATACTGTGTGTATACAGGTTTGTAGAGTGTGTATGATTATACTGTGTATACAGGTTTGTAGAGTGTATATGAGTATACTGTGTATACAGGTTTGTAGAGTGTGTATGAGTATACTGTACAGGTTTGTAGAGTCTGTATGAGCATACTGTGTGTATACAGGTTTGCAGAGTGTGTATGAGTATACTGTATGTATACAGGTTTGTAGAGCGTGTATAAGTATACTGTATGCATACAGGTTTGTAGAGTATGTATGAGTATACTGTGTGCATACAGGTTTGCAGAGGGTGTATGAGTATACAGTGTGTATACAGTGTGTATGAGCATAATGTGTGTATATATGCACAAGACATGTCCTACACTATAGGACATGTTGACTAACCTCTCAATTTTAACATCAGTTTGAGGGCTTAGTAAGACCGCAGTGTGCACCTGTCTTGTCATTTGTTATTGTTATATTGTTATATTATTTATCACATCCACACAATTGCCATCTTGTGTAGGATGTCTATTGTGGTACTTGTGGTCCGCTGCGGGCGTCCTCCACCGTATGCATTTTTGCTGGGGATCGCCATTAGCAACGGGCCACAAGTGCAGGATCTGCTCCCTGTATATATATATATATATGCACAACTGCATCTTGTGTTGAGCACATCCTGCTTCATGCCACCTTTCAGTTGGTTTGTGTATATATAATTGTTTGGAGGTGTATAAACTCCCATGTAAATGTAGCCTGTTTTCCATCCACAGGCTATATTTAGGTGCTCCTGTGAGGCCTGGGCAATATCAGCCAGTCCTGGGTGGGACTTCAATATAGATAAATAAGTGGCACCTTTCACAATCCATATGTTATTAACATGTAGAAATATTTACTGTATTTTATGTATACATTATTGGTAGATTGTTGTTGCTTTGATTTCCAATTCATCTCTAATATTATTTGTGAGCTTAAAGGATTTTCCAGCTTTTTGAACTTTTTTGAATATGAAGACCAGCCAGCAGTACCTGTTGAAAATATCATACTCACCATCTCACTGACGCTCCATTCTGGTTGGATGGATTCACATGAGCTGCTGCATCCAGTGACTGGCCATAACGGTGACATGTCCTCATGCCCTTTACAGGACAGGACCAGAGGACCATAGAAGAGAGCCAGTGACTCAGGGAGCTGATACAGAACTGTTATGGAGCCGGGGAGTACGAATTTTTCAACAGGAACCACTAGAATTAAATAATTTTTAAAAAAGAGCAAGAAAATGGAAAAACTTGAAGTCTTTATAATGCATTTAGTGCAATATCAGAAATTTACTGTAAATACAGAGTTGTGTCACTTACTGTTAAAATATCAATATAATATGAATAAATGTTGCCATATATAACACATATTACCACAAAGCCCTGGCTTCAGTCTTCTGACTTGCTGTTACTTGTGTGGAAAAACTTGGTAACCTAATGAGTCAACTTGCTTTACTGGTATCTACAATCTGCATATTTTTTTATTCTGTGCACATTAAAGTAACATTGTAAGTTCTACTTCTGTCTAATTCACTAAGCAGTAGGGTTGTTCAAAACTTGAAGGAAATTGTGTAGAACCAGGAAAGTTGATAAAATAAAAAAGTTCATATTCTAGCCTTTTAGAAAAGAAATCTAAGTGTTTACATAAGGGCTCTTTCAGACGAGCATGTCCTGTGCAGGATGCTCTGTGTGTCAGCTTGATTCTCCGTTATGGCTTGCTTCCAAAAATGGCTTCTTCTTGCCACTCTTCCATAAAGGCCAGATTTGTGAAGTACACGTATATTTGGACACTGGCACAAATTTTTTATTACCTGTTTACTAAAACATATTCAAGTTATAGTTATATAATGGACATGTACATAAAGTCCAGACTTTTAGCTTTTATTTGAGGGTATTCACATTAAAATTGGATGAAGGATTTAGGAGTTTCAGCTCCTTTACCTGTGGCACCCAGTTTTTAAAGGGGCCAAAAGTAATTGGACAATTGACTCAAAAGCTGTTTCATGGGCAGGTGTGGGCAATCATTATCAATAAAGCACATAAAAGGCCTGGAGTTGATTTGAGGTGTGGTGCTTGCATTTTGATGAGTTTGCTGAAAAGTAAACATGCGGTCAAAGGAGCTCTCCATGCAGGTGAAAAAAGCCATCCTTTATTTGCGAAAACAGAAAAAAACAATCAGAGAAATTGCTACACTATTAGGAGGGGCAAAATCTACAGTTTAGTACATCCTGAGAAAGAAGGAAAGAAAGCACTGGTAACCTCAACAATGCAAGAAGACCTCAACACCCACGGAAGACAACAGTGGTGGATGATCAGAGAATAATTACCATGTTGAAGAGAAATTCCTTCACAACAGCCAACCAAGTGAACAACACTCTCCAGGATAAAGGCGTATCATTATCCAAATTTACCATAAAGAGAAGACTGCATGAAAGTAAATACAGAGGGTTCACTGCACGGTGCAAGCCACTCATAAACCTCAAGAATAATAAGGCTAAATTGGACTTTGCTAAAAATAAACATCTTAAAAAACCAGCACACTTCTGGAAGAACATTCTTTGGACAGATGAAACCAAGATCAACTTCTACCAGAATGATGGAAAGAACAAAGTATAGCAAAGGCATGGTACAGCTCATGATCCAAAGCATACTACATCATCTGTAAAACACGGCGGAGGCAGTGTTATGGCTTGGGCATGCATGGCTGCCAGTGGCACTGGGTCCCTAGTGTTTATTGATGATGTGACACAGGACAGAAGCAGCCAGATGAATTCTGGGGTTTTCAGAGACATACTGGATGCTCTAATCCAGCCAAATGCAGCCAAACTGATTGGTCGACGTTTCATAATACAGATGGACAATGACCCAAAACATAAAGCCAAACCAACCTAGGAGTTTATTAAAGCAAAGAAGTGGAATATTCTTGAATGGCCAAGTCAGTCACCTGATCTGAACCCAATAGAGAATACATTTCACTTGTTACAGACAAAACTTCAGACAGAAAGGCCCATAAAAAAACAGCAACTGAAAACCGCTGCAGTAAAGGCCTGGCAGAGTATTAAAAAGGAGGAAACACAGCGTCTGGTGGTGTCCATGGGTTCAAGACTTCAGGCAGTCATTGCCAACAAAGGGTTTTCAACCAAGTATTAGAAATTAACATTTTATTTACAATTATTTAATAAGTCTGATTACTTTTGAGCCCCTAAAATGAAGAGATTGAGTTCCTCACAAATTTTTGCAATCATTTTGTTCAACCGACTGAATTAAAGCTGAAAGTCTGAACTTCAACTTCATCTGAATTGTTTTGTTCAAAATCCATTGTGGTAATGTACACAAATTAGAAAAAATGTTGTCTCTGTCCATCCTGTGGATCTCTGTGACTCCTCTAGAGTGCCAATGGGCCTCTTGGCTGTTTCTGTAATTAGTGCTCTCTTTGCCTGGGCTGTCAGTTTAGGTGGATGGCCGTGTCTTGGTAGGTTTGCAGTTGCGCCATACTCCTTCCATTTTCGGGTAATAGATTGAACAGTGCTCTGTGAGATGTTCAGAGTTTGTGATATTTTTTTATAACCTAACCCTGCTTTATACTTCTCCACAACTTTATCCCTGGCCTGTTTTGTGTGTTCTTTGGTATTTATGAAGCTGTTTGATCACTAACGTTCTCTAACAAACCTCTGAAGTCTTCACAAAACAGCTGTAGTTATACTGAGAATGAATTACACACAGGTGGACTCTATTTACTAATTAAGTGTCTTCTGAAGGTAATAGATCACACTGGATTTTATTTAGGGGTATCAGAGTACAGGGGGCAGAGTCACTGGCATACACACAATCCACGGGGCCCCGGTGCAAGACTGATCCATGCCCCCCCCCCCCCGCAGCCGCTCGCGCCGCCCGCCGCCCCCCCCCCCATGGCGGATCCAGAGCCAGGTCTCGGGACGGGCACTTCACTGGGCAATAAGAGATAATGGGGCCCCTGTGTCCCTGCCCACCCTCAAGCCACACACACAGAGCCCCACCCACATACCTCTTACATTTAGTGACGTCTCCTTTGATGTAGATGTTCTCTTTCCTAATCTTCTCTCTTCAGACCTTCAGACCAGACCGCCATTTTTCCACCGTTTTTCGTCTCTCCATTTTGACAAAAAAAAATCTTAGTATACTACTTTTCCATCATCCTCCCATCTTCTGGACAAAACATCCTACTACCCCCAATACTGTGCCACTGTGCTCTCCAATAGTGCCCCCAATAATGTGCCAGTAACAAGTGCCTCTCTCCTCTCCCCCCATCATGTGCCAGTATTAAGTGCCAACCCCCCCATGTGCCAGTATCAAGTGCCAACCCTCCCCCCATGTGCCAGGCCAGTATCAAGTGCCACCCCCCCTCCCATGTGCCAGTATCAAGTGCCAACCTCCCCATGTTGCTTCACAGATCCAGCCTAATAGGAGTGTGAGCACTCTTGAATCATGAATAATCATGTGGGGGAGTGGTGGAAACTGCAACAATGCATGCAGTATGCAGGGCAGGCTTTAGACACCCTTGGCCCCAACATAACTTACCAGACAGTTCTGCTGGTGCTGGGCCCACGGCTACTCTTCCTGGCTGGCTCCTCTGCGTCTCACACTCTGGCAGAAATCTGCTCGCTCCACACTGCTCAAGTCTCTCTCCTTCCCGGCAGGCTGCACTGTGTCACTGTCACCTGACAGTGCACATGCACTACGTCCTGACACTGTGCGCTCAGGTCAGGACAGTGAAGTGCTGGCCGGGGAGGGTAAAGGGGTGGTCCGCACAGATATGAGACCGGTCCAGGAGGCAGTGGCTAGGCTAGCACTGGAGTGCCGGGCGAAGGCTAGCAGATAGCCAGGTACTGATACAAATATATCTATACACTGTAGTATACAGCACAGTACGACACTAGTGCACAGGGGGCAGGGCCAGGGGTCCACAGGCGACCGGGCCCCCTGGAGTGCCGGGCCCAGTCGCAAATGTGACCCCTGTGACCCCTGTATGTACACCACTGGGCAGAGTACAAATGCACACCACATTTTTTAGATTTTTATTTATACATATTATTTATGTATCATTTTCTTTTCACTTAACACATACTTGCTACTTGGTCTATCACATAAAATTCTAATCTATTACATAAAATTCAAATAAAATACATTTACATTTGGGGATGTAATGTAGAAAAGTTCAAAGCACTGTAAATTATTACAATGCAGTGTGCTTCTGAGAAACGAGCAGTGTCCAAAACAGGGAATCATGCCCACACACAGAGCGTGATTCCCACACAGGACACGCTTGTCTGTAACAGGCCTGAATTGTTCACCGGTAATTCATTTTTTATCGACACAGTCAGTAATTTATATTTTACATTCATGCTCAGTGATTATAGGATAGGTTAAAACATAATCCTGTTTGATTGCATAATGTAAAATTGTAGCTATGAGATAATGTATAATGCAGTGATATCTCAACATTTAGGGTACGGCCACACTTTCACATTTCTTGATGCAGTTTTTGGAAGCCAAAATCAGGAGTGGATCATAAAAGGAGGGAAATCATAAAGGACAGATACCACTTAAAGGGTAAATTAGCCTCTAGGAGCAGGGGGGCGTTGCCCCTGCTCCTAGAGGCTCCGTGCGCCAACTTGCAGCCACGCCCCTTCTTTCTTTGATTGACAGTGCCGGGCAGCGATCCTCTCCTGCCTCTGGCACTGTCTCCCTGCTAAATCCTGCGCCTGCGCCGCCGCTCTGTATTCGGCACAGGCGCGGTGAGCTGAGGACGCTGGTGCCTGCTGTCCTCAGCTCACCGCGCCTGCACCGAATACAGAGCGGCGGCACAGGCACGGGATTTAGCAGGGAGACAGTGCCGGAGGCAGGAGAGGATCGCTGCCCGGCACTGTCAATCAAAGAAAGAAGGGGCGTGGCAGCAGGTTGGCGCACGGAGCCTCTAGGAGCAGGGGCAACGCCCCCCCCCCTGCTCCTAGAGGCTAATTTATATATTATAAAAAGACGTTTTTTAGCCTAAATATACATCAGAAATACATATAAAGCACATTATCAAGCTGATCTGACATTAGCACATAGCTAATGTCAGGCAGCTTATAATGTGTAATCCTGGTGACAGAAACCCTTTAACCCCTTTTTTCTAATTCACTCCTAGTTTTGGCTTCCAAAACTGCATCAAGCAACCTGAATGTGTGGCTATACGCTTGGTATAACTCGAAATTGTCTAAGGCTACATTCACATGACAGTCAAAAACATGGCTGTTAAAAAAGGACGCACTGTTTACTTCTCTATTATTAATGCCCCATTAGTGGCTCTCAGTGTGACCCCCAGTGTGAAGAATGCTCCCCTTTGGCCCCCATTCTGCTTGTGTCGATAAAGAAAAAAAACTCATCCACTTGTTTGCTCTTCTACAGGACCAGCGCTCCCAGCTTGGTGATATCAACATGTTGGGAGTGTAGCTCCTGCTACATCCAGTGAGGAGCGAGTATCCCTGTGTGTGCATGGGGAGGAGGTGAGTAATTTTGTTTATTTTATCCGCTGAAAGACCAATTTTCATTAGTGTACCTGCTTTTAAAAGCTGTTAAACTCCTGTCTAATCGGCCATTAAAAACAGTCCTGTTGATTTCAGTGGGGTCCATCTGACCGTGAAAATAAGACATGTCCTATTTTTTGACTGTCGCTTTTTACTGGCTGTTAAAAACAAAAATTGGTTCTAAAAATGTCTGTGTGACAGTAAACACTTTGCTTTAACACCGCTTTTCAGTTTGTGTGAATGTAGCTGTCATGCCCGTATGTGGGAGGAAGATACCACACCGGACAAAGAAGGAGAGGGAACAAGGAACAAGGCCTGAAAGCAAGGGAAGAAAGAAGGATACCTCCTAGTCAAATCCCTTGTCACAGTCCTGACTGGCTATCAGTATGAACAGACCCCAAAGGTAGGTGAGTTCATACGGAGGAGTACCTAGAGTGGTAACTCGCCCTATAATACCCTGGCGTTAGTGACAGGACTGATACTACCTGTTCCTCCAGAAAGGAATGGCGAACAGGAATTTCCCTCAGGCCTACAACAAAAGGCAGGGGAAAAGCAACACACAGATAAACCAAAACAGAATGCAAAAGGGAGAGGAAACGCTTAACTTTCCAGTAGCTATGGCAGCAACAGGAACTCAGCCAAGAACCGAAAACCAGCAGACCACAGATACCACTGAAGCTATAAACTGCACAGCATTGTGGGAGAAGCGACTATAAATAAGGAAAGTTAAATGACCACAATAACAACACCTGGAGGTTAGAGGTGTGGCCATTATCAGAAGCAACACAGACATTTATTGATCCACAAGGAAACCTGTCAGATTAAAGCACGTGTTGCCAGTCTCACAGATCTTCTATCGCGGGGACGTCCGTATGTCTCGGTACGTCTGTGATAGTAGCCTAAATCTACATCTGTCAGCTCTGTACAGACATATAGCTCCGTTTCTGACACTGAACAATAGTTTTTGAAAGTATATTAGTAAATTTCTATAAAGCAATGCATAATGCCTAGTGAGGAAGGCACATACGTAATGGAATTACATGTTTAATTCTATACATAACTGTGAATCCTGATTTATCTGGCACCAGAAGCATACTACAAGGTACAAACTGCATTAGTATCCTTCAGATGTGTTCCCACAAGCTAAGTTAACCAGGTAGCGCAGGGCCTCAGTCTGCAGCGTATCTATTGGCATCACTGCAGGTGAGAGGAGTTTACGGCTGCGGGCACACTCCTGAGCTATCGGCTGGCTGTTACTAACCGTCTCATTTCTTAGCGCAGGCTGCTGCTTCACAGCTGAGGTTGGGGGAAGCTCTAATCCTGGTTGTTAACTCTTTGATTGCCGTGGTCCAAGGAGACTCGCCACCCACCCACCCCAGTGATCTGATCAGAGACTGGGCGAGTGATACACAGTCAGCCCTGAGGACCTATGAATGACCCCAGGGCTGTCTGATTTGTAAACCTGCTGATAGGAAATACTAGTGTTGCCCTAACAGCAAACTGTTTCATAATAACACAGAGCTAAATGTATTAGCATACAGGAGTATGCTATTACATTATAAATGTGAAATAAAGTTATAAAACGGCAACCTAATAATGATATTTAAAAACAGTTAAAAACATAAATCATATAATAAAAAAAAAAATGTGCAACCCCCAAATATTGCCAAAGTACATTTTAATGTTCATACATTACATAAAAATAAAAAATTACACATATTAAGTATCCACATGACAATAATGACCTGAAGAATTCATTTATCAGATTCAGTATGAAACATAAACAGTGTAAAAAATAAAGAAACCACCAAAAATAGCTTCTTTACATTTCTGCAACCCAAAAAATGTATAGAAATACCCCGTAATTTATATTTACCCCCGAACAACACCAAAAAATAAAATTTCTGCTGCATAAAACAAGGCCTCAGACGGCCATGTCATTAAAAAAAAGTTACGGCTGCTGAAATGCAGAGAGGCAAAAAAATAAAAAATTGCCACGGCACTCTTCGGAGCACCACAGTCCTTTCAAATATCTGATCGGCAGGATTTCTGGGAGTTGGACCCCCACCAATCACGTCTGATATGGCAGGTAACTGACATGCGGCTTCACTATGGAGAGGGAGGAGTAGTAGTGACCCCTTACTCACCTAGCACAGGCACCTGGCTGCTGGTGAAGTCTCGCGCCGTTCAGTATTCGGCGCAGGCTCGGTAAGAGAAGGGACGCTTGCTGGCTGCCAGCTATAATCACTGCGCCTGCACCGAATACTGAACGGCGCGAGACTTCACCAGAGCACAGGGCTGGCAGACGGACGCAAGCCCTGCCTGGCCCTGTCAATCAGGACATGGAGGGAGGCGACAGGTGGGAGAATGGAGGCTCTAGAAGCAGGAGCAACGCCCCCTTGCTCCTAGAGCCTCATTAGCATATTATAAAAGTTCGATTTTTGGTGTAACAGTGGCACTGATAAAAGTAGTAATAGGCTACTTAGGTTTAGCTGACATTAGCACATCGCTAATGTCAGCTAGCTTAATAGGGTTAAATCTGGTGACAGAAACCCTTTAATACTATACTTTGATCTGATCGTATCTCTTACATCTGCATTGGAGGCTTCGTTCAGAGACTCCATCACAGATTCTGTTAAAATGTCTTCCAATTGTGAGAATGTTGAGGACTGTAGCACAGGTAGCAGCAGCACTGTCAGCACCAGCTGTCTGGTCAGCAGTAGAAGCAGGCCACAGGTGTCCCTTGCCTCTGGATAGGCAAATTATTATTGCAGAAGAAGCAAATTACATTGTGGATTGGATGGTTGACTCATCATCTCAGGATGATATTGCAGTTACTTCTGAGTCTTACACAGTTCCTTTGAGCCAGTGTTCAGTGCATTCATCTTGCTCCTCCTGCATAAGTTATTTTGCCCAATAGAAGTACTATTTTGTCATCTCTGTCTTCACTGACCCCTCCTATTGGGATGTCTTCTTTTCTCCTAAGAAACAAAACCCTGGTGCTAAGTAAGATATTTCAAATAGTGTTACTGTTAATTTGATTGAGTTGTATGACAACAGTCCTTTAGACTGTCATGAGGAGGAGGTCCAGGAGGAGGGAGAAAGTGGCACTTATAGCAGGTGGTAGAAGCAGGTACCCTGTAGTCATGGTGGTAGTGACACCGGGGAAAATATAGATGTGAAAACCATGGGGAGCAAGAAGCCTATGACATATCACAGTTTGGTTTTATTGGGGCCATCGGTGGACAGTCATTTTCAGGTCTCTCCAAGATGTTTGATTAGGTTCAAGTCAGGGATCTAGCTGGACCACTCAAACACATTCACAAACGTGTCCCTAAATCACTCTTATTTTGTCTTAGCTTAGGGATATTGTCTTGTTGAAAGGTGAACCTTCAGCCCAGTCTCAGATCGACAGCACCCTGGACATCCCAGACGCAGAAAAACACCGCCACTGCATGATGTTGCCACCACCATGGTTCAGTGCAGGGATGCTATTGTGCAGCTTATGAGCAGTGCCTGGTTTCCTCCAGAAATAATATTGGGTAATAATATTGAATTGGGGCGAAAAAGTTTGACCTTGCTCTCATTAGACCAGAGCATCGGCACTTCGGGATTTCACGAATATTTCTAATATTGCGTTATATATTCGTAATCACGAATATTTTTTTTTTTTTACACAGTACACATCACAATGCACATTACAGTGAAGTGCCGATAATTGTATCGCAATAAAAAATCGCATTACGAATATTCGTGCTCCACTCACTGACAGTGAGTGGAGAGTGAATAATCGTAACGCGATTTTTTATTGCGATGCAAATATCGGCACTTCACTGATCCTTCCCTTCTTGGTTTAAAAACTGCACCATGCCCCTTTCTCGCATGCGCATGCGATTTTTACATTGCGATTATCGCAATGAATGTTAGTAATCGAATATAGCGAATTCGCGAATATTTGAAGAATATTCGCCCATATATTCGTCAAATATCGCAAAATCGAATATAGTCGATGCCGCTCATCACTAATGGTTGACCTTCTCAAAGTCTCTACTATCCGCACACAGGATTTTTGGAGCTCAGCCAGAGTGACCATTGGGTTCTTGGTGACCTACCTTCTCCCCTGATTACTTTGGTGGGTTGGACAGCTCTAGTAAAATTCCTGGATGTTTCAAACTTCTTCCATTTAAGTATTATGAATACTTGGCAACTTTCAACGCAGAAGAAATTTTTTGTACCCTTCTCCAGATCTGTGACTACAAACAATCCTGTCTCTAAGGTCTACCAGCAGTTCTTTCCTCAGCATGGCTTGGTTTTTGCTCTGGTCAACTGTGAGACCTTATATAGACAGGTTTGTGTCTTTCCAAATCATGTCCAATCAACTGAATTTACCACAGGTGGACTCCAATCAAGGTGTAGAAACTTCTCAAAGATGATTAAGAGAAATGGGAGGCCCCCAGAGCTAAATGTCAAGTGTCATAGCCAAGGATCTAAATACCTATGTCCATGCGAAATTTTAGTTTTTCCTTTTTAATAAATTTGCAATAGTATCTAAAATTCTGTTTTCATGTTGTTATTATGGGGTATTGAGTGCAAACTGATGGGGAAAACTTGATTTTTTTTTTAATTTTACCACAAGGCCAACATAACAAAATGTGAAAAAAGTGAAAGGCTCCGAAGACTTTCCGAATGCATTGTATGTTACTGTCACTTTCACATTACTAATGCTGTTTTGGAGTTAAAGAGAACAAAATGGGTTGGGTATAGACCCAGGATCATCAAACCTATTTAGGCCGAATCAATAGAAAAGCAAGTGGTGTTTTCCCGCTTTTGCCACTTTCCTGAAAACGGGGCCAGGTGAAGGCAGGGAGGCGGAGGAGCTAGCATCCCCTCTACATTTATCCTCTTTTACGTCCGTTTTTCTGACATAGAATGAAGATGCAGGACCAATAGCCACAGATATAAATAACAGGTACAGAAGCAGGTATAGAAAATATTGTTTGGACTTGTTATCAAAAAGCTACCATTTTGGATGGCATGTTTTGTGTACCTACCTCCTAATATGCACCTGCTTGTGTACCATATGTGTAGAATTGGCTTAGAACCACTGTATTAGATGATATACAGATGCAAAAGAGAGCCATCATGTTAGCTCTTTAAAAAAGGAACAATCCATCACAAGGTATATAATAGAGATTAGAATTGCTTACTGTATTGCCATCATTCTTGATATACATGTTTTCAGTGCAATACGTACTTTAAATGATAGGAACGTTGGAAAATACTGCTAAGTACTACTTCTACATAAGTATTTGATTGAAGAGGAATTCTGGTATTCAGTAAAACTGTATCTACTTTCCAAAGATAGAGACTTACAAAATATACTGCGGGGACCAACTGTCCTACATTATTATAGTCAGTCGAGTTTTAGAGATTATATATAAATCCTTCCTATGGATTAATTCACCATAGCAACCAAAGCCCCATTTCAGTTATCAGAATTTCTGTGAGAAATATAAGAACTAAGAAAAATGGTCTACTCTCCCTCAGAGCTAGAATTGCAATGTCTATTGTGTGGATAAACAGAGAAGAGGATTTCTGCCTGTGAAACGTAAAATGCCACATGTTGTTAACCAATTTGACAATGATAAGCAAAGGTTTCTCATTATGCATTTTACGGACAGCTACGTTTTATATACTCGTGCATAATTCTTGAAACATAAGCAGCTGTTATAGAACCTCTTTTTGAAAAAAATAAACTAATAGAGATGAGCGAATCAAAGCTGACAAAGTGGAATTCAATCCGAATTTTAGGTAAAATTCGATTTGCACCGGATCTGAATTTCCTTGCGATTCGTAGTGATGAATCGCATTTTTTTCTAAAATGGCTGATACACGTGTGAGGACATGCAGCAAGGAACTCTTGGAATGCGGGATCACCCATACTGACATGCATGCAGCCGATCAGCAGCCAGCCCTGTGATGTCACAGCCCTATAAAGTCGGAGGCCATCTTATATTCTGCCATTTACCAGCGTGCTTAGTGCAGGGAGAGACGTGACTGCAGGCTCTAGGGATAGTGATAGGAAAGACTTGATTGTGGTGAAAAAAAAACGATTTACAAGTGCAGGGAAAGATTACTCAAGGTGTAGGGAAAGGATAGGAAGGAATCATTCCACCAGCATTTGTGTTGAACAGGGTTAAGTCGGGGAGGTGATAGCCTGGGTAATAGGAACAATCCGATTACACCTTTCTGCACTGACTGGGGATCCAAATTGCCATTATACAGCTCTGTAATTCTAGCAAACCTGTCTGATTAGGGTGCAAGTGCTGTTTGATGCAAGCATTAACAGGGTTTATTACAAGGAAATATTTCTATGTTTTATTTGCCCTTGTGCGGTGCAGTTTTACCTCAAGACACGGAGGCTCGTATTGCTATCTCTTCCTTTACTGTCCACCAATAGCAGCAAAGAGAAAATTTACATAATCATAACAACCAAAGACCCTCCCCTGTCAGAGTCTATAACAAGCAGCTCCTCTTCTGCAACTTCCTCTTTCTTTGCTGCTGCCACCAGATAAGTAACTCCTATATATCATGTGTTTTGCTTGCTATCGCTTGGTTTGCTGCGATTTTAAGGTTTACCCCTGAGCTTCACCTGGCTCAGGGGATCTATATGCTATAGTCTTTTATCTATTCTGGTTTGTTATCCCCATAGTTTTCTGGTCTGCCCTTACTTATTCTGTTGTCCCCTTTTACCCTCTGGTTTCTTGGGGATCAGTGCGCTCTTTTGGGGGTTTTAATCACCTTTTCCCTTCCCCTTCCCCCCTTTCCCATTGCCTGTGGTGCTGCTGCGCCGCTTCTGCTCCGTCTCCTTCGGTTCTTCAGTGCTGCCGAGATCTCGCGAGATCTCGGCGGCCATTTTGGATTCTTCGTCCGTAGTCTCGCGAGATCTCGGCGGCCATCTTTACTTACCCTGTCCGAAATCTCGCGGGATTTCGGCGGCCATTTTGGTTTCCTCACACTGCATAGTCGGCAGTGCAGAGGCTCCTTACCTCCTTACCGGACGGCGCTCTCTGCTCTGCGGCTTCAGGGGTGATTAACCCCTTCAGTGGTTAGTTGTTCTCTCTACAGGGCCATTTATATATATAATAGGATATCTGCCCCCACTTTTAGCTTTGGGCATCAGGTAGTCTTATTACTCTGGTCATGTCATCAGACCGTTCCCCATCTGGGTCTACCCCCCCTCCATCCACTGGTGATCCCAGAGTGGCTAACATGAATATGCAGGCTCTGGATCTGCAGCGCTCGGTCTCCAGCGCAATTATTGAAGCCATTGGCTCTATGTCATCTATGATCTCCCAGACCATATCCCAGGCTTTTGCTGCCCATGCCCCTGGCCTCTCTAATCAGTTGCCCTCTATACCCGCCCCGCAGCCTACCGTTGGTGAAACTCCTGTTGAACAGGAGGATTTGACTGGTGTGATACAAGCCACCCATGATAGCGTGCGTAGATCACGCAAGAGAGCCTTACCGCGCCAGGCAGAAAAGGCGCGCACGTGGAAATGTGCCAGAGCACAAATTAGTGACAATGAATCAGACTTTGAGTCTGATGCGGAGGCTTTGCGGAGGCAAGCGGCCACTCTGAGGAGGAAATAGAGCCTGATATTTCTGGCACTTCTGGCCCTAGGCCTTCCACCTCTGGGTCTGTGGGTTTGGCCTCCACCGCCCCTAACGCGGCATCTACTCCGGTGGATCCCTCTGGCGCCCCACTATTTGACCCTGACACCCTACACCACCCTCGGTCAGCTGAGTGGCTGCCTACGGCTCATGTGAGCAACTATTTAGAGCATTGGGTACGTCGCCCTCTTAGCAAAGAGGCACGTAGTAAGCTCCGCTCAGAGTGCCCCAGGCCATTGATCCCCAACAAGGTCTGTGAGACCCCTGCGGTCGATCCTAAAATGACCCAGTTTTTGGCCAAGACCGGCTGGAATCCCCGCAAAGGGTTAGACTCGGCCCTTAAGAGTTGCCAGGACAAACTCCTGGACATATTTGGTCCCTTAGCCAAAATATTTGAGATGGCCGAATCGGCCAGAGTTGAAGGCTCCCCTATTGACCCGGAGGAGCTTACTGGCTGGATACAGAGAGCCATATGCATTGCGGGTAGTTCCAACTCCGCCCTCGCTATTGAACGGCGTAAAGCCATCCTCTTTAGAGTGGATCCAAAATTGGCCAACTTGGCACTAACTGAGCCCGGCAAAGATGCGCAGGGGCTGCTATTCGGGGACTCCTTTATTAGGGACCTCGGCCGGTTTGTGGGGACGTTCACTGCCCTGGACAAGGCCCAGTCCTCCATGCGCAGGGTCTTCCAGGGACGGGTCTCCACTAGGGCCGGCAGTAGTAGGGGCCGCCTGTCCGGCCGTGCCACTTTCCAAGCCCGCAGCTCGGGCAGAGGCTCCTTCACTCAAAGGACTTCCTTCCAGGAACCGAGAAACCCACCTCCATTCTTCCCCACCAGAGGCGGCCAGTGGCGATCCAGGTCCTTCAGAGGCAACCAGAATTTCCGAAAGTCCTTCGGTAAGTCTATCCCCAGTGGGGATTTCTTTGGACCTTTGTGTAGGGGGCAGACTCCGTCATTGTTTCCGCGCTTGGTCAAACATTACGGCGGACCCATGGGTGCTGACCACGGTACAGGGATTCCACATAGAGCTCACGGACTCTCCGTGTCTCATCCCACCGCCCCCCCCACTTACACTAGTGCGTCCGGACACAAAGCTCGTGGACATCGAGCTAGCTTCTCTTTGTCAAAAAAGGGCGATAGAAAGAGCCCCCCCTACTCCCGGGGGAGTCCTCAGCAATATTTTCCTGGTCCAGAAAAAGGGCGGTCAAATGCGACCAGTGATAAATCTTCGTGCCTTGAACGCGATAGTACGATATCGCCACTTCAAAATGGAAGGGATCCATCTCCTTCGGGATTTGTTGATTCCAGGAGACTAGATGGTGAAATTGGACCTCAAAGATGCCTATCTGACGGTCCCAATTGCCACATCATCCAGGGATCTCTTGCGCTTCCTTTGGAAGGGCGAAGTGTGGCGGTTCACTTGCCTCCCGTTTGGCCTCTCTTCGGCACCCTGGTGCTTTACCAAACTCCTACGCCCAGTTATGGCCTGGCTCAGGAGTCGGGGCGTGCGGCTTGTCATCTATCTCGACGACATCCTCATTATGCACCAATGTCAGTTGACCCTGTTACGGCATCTCCAATGGACCTCGGACCTCCTGACGAACCTCGGCTTCCTCCTGAACACAGAGAAGTCCTGCCTCGAACCATCACAACGGATGGAATTCCTGGGCTTTACGGTGGACTCTATTTCGGAATCCCTCAGCCTTCCGACGGAGAAACTGCGGACGATCCGCAAAGAGTTGAGGCATGCCCTCGCGGCTACCTCCCTATCTTTGCGTCATCTGGCAAGCATTATTGGCCTGCTGGCTTCATCAATTCAGGCGGTGTTCCCCGCCCCCCTCCATTACCGAGCCCTACAGCGGTTGAAGATCGCCCACCTGCGTTCAGGTGCCACGTTTGCGGACACAGTGATCCTGGATCCAGAGGCTCGGGAGGAGCTCCATTGGTGGATAGACAACCTGGAAGCATGGAACGGCAGAGCGATCTTCGGCTTCCAACCGGAGTTCACGGTGGATTCGGACGCGAGCCTTCAGGGCTGGGGTGCCCACTGCGAGGGGATCTCCACGGGAGGTCGATAGTCGGATGTTGAAGCCCGTCTCCACATCAACGCGCTGGAGCTCCTGGCGGGTTCGTTTGCCATCAGGAGTTTTACCAATGGCACCGCCCACGCATGCATCAGATTGCGCATGGACAATGTGTCGGCAGTCCGCTACGTCAATCACCTGGGGGGCACCCAGTCGGCTACATTGGCTCGTTTGGCGAAGGAGTTTTGGTCCTACTGCCTTTCCAGGGACATCATGGTGCAGGCGGAATACCTTCCGGGCCTACACAACTACCGAGCGGATTGGAGCTCCCGATACTTCGCGGACGGCAGCGATTGGAGGCTGGCTCCCGAGATCTTCTCTGCAGTTTCGGACGCCTGGGGTCCCTTTGCCATAGACCTCTTCGCATCCCGGCTCAATACTCACCTGCCCCGGTTCTTCAGCTGGCGTCCAGATCCGGAGGCAGAGGCGGTGGATGCATTTCTCCAGGACTGGTCGACTGCTCTACATTATGCGTTCCCACCGTTTTCCATGATTCCGAGGATGCTGTTGCAGACTCGGCGTCAGAGGGTGGAATTGTTGGTGGTGATTCCCTTCTGGGTGACTCAAGCCTGGTACCCGATCCTCCTGGAACTCCTAGTGGACGTACCTCTTCTCCTTCCGGGTCGGACGGATCTCCTCATGGGCCCTCAGGGCGTTCTACATCCCCTTCTGATCGACGGCTCGCTTCAACTTCTGGCGTGCCGAATCTCAGGACACCCGGAGAGGTCGAGGGCATTTCGGAGGCAACTAGACGCCTCCTGGACAATGCCTGGGCTCCCGGCACCCGAAAATCTTATCGGGCAGCCTGGGGAACTTGGGTTAGCTGGTGCCTGGAACGGGACCTGGATCCCATTTCGGCGCCTGTGACTCATCTCTTACAATTCCTTACGTCTCTCTTCGAAGCAGGGAAAGCCTACAGGACTATTAACCTGTTCCGTTCGGCAATCTCCTCTACTCATCAGGGATTTGACGGGGTTCCGGCTGGACAACATCCTTCAGTTTCTCGCTTGTTACGTGGTTCGCGTTTGGCTCGTCCTCCCCGGCCACGCTTTACCACTACGTGGGATGTTTCCTTAGTCCTTTCTTTTCTCTCCGCGTGGCCTGACAACGCGGCCCTTTCTCTCCGTCAACTGTCGGCTAAATTGCTGACCCTCTTTTGTCTTATTTCTTGTAAGAGGGTCTCGGATGTCAGGGCCCTGGATCACGACGCTAGGTCTTTCTCTCCTGAAGGTGTTACGTTTAACATCTCGCGCCGCACCAAGACCAATATCAGATCTGTGTCCTATCCTTGTTTTCCGTCTACCCCGGCGCTCTGTCCAGTGGCCTGCTTAAAGGAATATGAGTTGCGGACTCGGGCTCATCGCTCTTCGGATGTCCCACAGCTGTTCCTCTCTATTCGCCATCCGTTTGGACCGGTTTCTAGTCCGACTTTGGCGCGCTGGATGAAATGGATCATGTCCCTTTCGGGTATTGACACGGCAGTCTTTACCGCACATTCGGCCAGGAGCGCGACGGCCACTGCCCTGGCTATTTCGGGGGCTCGCTTGGAAGACATTTTGCGTTTGGCCGATTGGTCTAGGGCCACTACGTTTAGGGAATTTTACTTTCGTCCGCCTCCTCATGTTTTCTCGTCCATTATTGATCAGCTTTGAACTAGCAATACGAGCCTCCGTGTCTTGAGGTAAAACTAAATGATTTTCCTAGTCTACGACGTAAAGTCATAGTTTTATTAAAGACACGGAGGCGAGTATTGCCCGCCCTGGGTATTTTCCCGCCCGATTATGTTATAGTTATTTATTACATATTGGTATGTTCTTAGATATTTATTTGCTTTATAATGTCTATTGCGGCCTTAGGATTTACTGCCGTTTTGAGCACCATGTGCGCCACTTGTCTGCATGACTCTTACACTGGCTATATTATTTATTCTGTTTCAGGTTGATTTCCCACGGTGTCTGGAGTTCTGCTTCGTTTTGAGTTTTCAGAGGTGTTAGCCAGGTTGGCTCGTTTCTCCGGTTTGACGAACGGGATGGTGGTCGTTGTTCGGGTCCAGTTCCGGTTCCAGTTCCTGTTCCGATGAAGATGTTGGTGTCACGGTTACAAAGAAAGAGGAAGTTGCAGAAGAGGAGCTGCTTGTTATAGACTCTGACAGGGGAGGGTCTTTGGTTGTTATGATTATGTAAATTTTCTCTTTGCTGCTATTGGTGGACAGTAAAGGAAGAGATAGCAATACTCGCCTCCGTGTCTTTAATAAAACTATGACTTTACGTCGTAGACTAGGAAAATCATTGAGTTATATGTTCTAAAGCATTTTTTTTGCTTTTATTTGTGGGAAAAGGGGCTTATATTAGCCATTGTGTGGTGAAGGGCAAAAATTACTGCCCTTTTTGTCGTGTATTAGTTGAAAAAAGAAAAAATATCTTTGCCGCTCAGCGATCTATTGTAAGGCCCTTTTTTGCGTGTATTAGTGGAAAAAATTTGCCGCTCAGCAGTGCAGTGACATATTCGGAATCCCAGTTTGTCGTGTATTAGTGGCGAAATAAAAATACATTCGCCGTCCAACGTTGCATATATCTGTTGAAAAGTCTGTTGTGTAAAAGTAGAAAAGAATTTGGGCCTAATTGACCTTCTGCAGTGCAGTGATATATTCTGAAGCCCTGTTTGCAGTGTATTAGTGGCGAAATAAAAATATATTTGCCGTCCAGCATTGCACTTCTCTGTTGAAAAGCCTGTTGTGTAAAAGTAGAAAAAAATTAGGGCCTAATTTCCGTTCTGGGGTGCAGTAAAATATTTTAAAGCCCAGTTTGCCGTGTATTACTGGCGAAATAAAAATATATTTGCCGTTCAGTGTTGCACTTATCTGTTGAAAACAAATGAAAAGTTTTTTGTGTTGTGTAAAAGTAGAAAAAAATGAGGGCCTAATTGACGTTCAGCGGTTATATATTCTAAAGCCCTTTTTGCGGTATGGACCGAATTACGTAGTGGTGAATTTTTTTAAGTGAAACAGGCTTTTTTTGGGAAAAATTGATGGGTGATTGTAGACTTTGTTCTGCATAAACCGATGCTATATGTTGAAAAGCCTTTAGTGTAGTCTGAAAGTGAGAAAAAATGTTGTTGTGAAAATTGAAAGGTTATTGTAGACTTTGTTCTATTTGTACCGAAGTTATATGTTGAAAAGCCTTTAGTGAGTAAAAGTGGGTAAAATTTTTTTTGTTAAAATTGATGGGTGATTATAGACTTTGTTCTGTATGAACCGATGTTATATGTTAAAAAGCCATTAGCGTAGTGTAGCCTTTAGTGTGACTCCGTTCGCCCAGGCAAACCAGGTGCAGAACAGCAAGATAGTCATGAGAGGGGTTGTACATGGCTTGCATACACTACATGCCTCCAACATAATTCTTGGATTTCTACATGAAAATAATGTATTTGCTGTAAAGAGCGAGAGGGGCATAGTTGGAGACATTGACTTCACAAGAGATACAGAGCAGCGGAGTTCAGCCACCTCTATTTGCTTCCCGCTGTTTACTATATAGCACTATATTCGCAATATTCGCTAATTTGCGAAGTGCCGATATTCTAAAAAAAAAATTGCTATTCGAATATTCGCGCTCAACACTAGGTGAGACCTTCGTCCCTTAAAGCGTTACGCTTTTTGGGTTTTTCCAATTATTATTGAAAATTTATTTAAAAGTTTTCGGTAATCGCTAAACCTTTTACCGACCTAACCAGGAAGGGGGCGGATCTTGTGAATTGGCCATCTGAAGCCAAAGAAGCCTCCGAAACTCTCAAGAGGTCTTTTGTTAATGCCCCAGTCCTGTTTCAGACGGATCAGGAAAGGTCTTTTATAGTCGAGGTCGATGCATCTGAGGATGAAGTAGGAGCGGTTCTCTCTCATGGGTCATCAAATTTCACGAACCTGAGACCTTTTGCGTTCTTCTCTTGTAAGTTCTCTCCTACTGAGAGGAATTATGACATTGGGAACTGACAGCTACTCGCTATTAAATGGGATTTTGAGGAATGGCGGCATTTTTTGTAGGGGACTCAACATTGTGTTACTTTGCTTACTGATCATAAAAATGTATTGTTTCTGGAATCTGCTAAACGTTTGACTCCTAGACAAGCAAGGTGGGAATTGTTCTTTACACGTTTTAACTTTTGTATTACTTTCAGGCCAGGAAGTAAAAATGCTAAAGCTGATGCCCTAATTTTGTGCTTTTCAACCTCCAGACACTCCTCCAGAACCAATTTTGCCAGCAGGTATCATTGTGGCTTCAGTGTCCTCTGATCTGACTACCGAAATTTAGGCAGGACAACACCTAGCTCCGGTACAATCCTCTACTGTTAAATTGTTTGTCCCAGTTCATTTACACCTCCGACTGTTGGGTGATAATTCAGTGTTTTGTGAACATCCGGGTGTTAATGCCACTAAGGAACTAGTCTCCAGGTCCTACTGGTGGCCCACGTTATCTAGAGATGTCCACTCTTATGTGTCTTCATGTGAAGTGTGTGCCAGAGCCAAAACTCCCAGGTCCCATCCGGCTGGTGAGTTACGACCTCTACCCATTCCTAGTAGACCATAGTCTCATATCTCCATGGATTTTATCACTGACTTGCCAGTCTCTGAGGGTAACTCGGTGGTATGGGTAGTGGTGATAGGTTCAGTAAGATGGTGCATTTTGTCCCACTAGCAAAGCTGCTCAATGCTAAGACTCTGACTTTCCTGTTTATGGATCATGTGGTATGTCTTCACGGTATTCCAGAAAATGTTGTCTCTGATAGAGGCGTTCAGTTCATCTCTAGGTTTTGGAGAGCCTTTTGTCAGAAGTGTAATATTTCTTTGTCTTTTTCTCCAGCCTTTCACCCTGAAACTAACGGTCAAACTGAACTGTTGAATCAGTCTTTGGAGCAGTTTCTGAGATGTTATGTTTTTGATAATCAACTTTTGTGGGTGAGACATCTACCCTTAGCTGAGTTTTCCATTAATAACCGGGTGAACTCATCTACTGGGGTGTCTCCTTTTTTCTGTAACCTTGGTTTCCATCCACAATTTAATTCTTTGTCGCCGTCTTACTCACAAATTCTGGAGGCAGATAGATTGGCTAGAGAACTGTGCACAATCTGGGCCCAGGATCAGTCGAACCTGAAAAAAGCTTAGGAGGTTCAAAAAACCAAGGCTGATAAAAAGCGTTCTTATGGGGTTGATTTTGGGGTGGGTGAGAAGGTATGGCTATACACCAAAAATCTATCTCTAAAAGTACCTTCAAATAAGTTTGGACCGCGATTTATTGGTCCTTATGAGATTGTGAGTGTTATTAATTCTGTATCATTTAGATACAGACTCCTTTCGCATCCATAACTTATTTCACATAACTTATTGAACTTGAGATCTTTAGGATTATCGATGTTAAAAAGGTCCGGAATTACTTCCAATATCTTGTTCATTGGAAGGGTTAGGGGCCTCAGGAGAGGTCTTGGTTACCGGCGAGGAGGTTGCATGTTGCCAGGTTTGTAAAAAAATGTCATCGTGCTCACCCAGAGAAACCTACTCCAATGACTATGGGTCTGGTGGCCCCTCGTGGAGGGGGGGTACTGTAACGAGGGGCCGGTGACGCATGCTTCCTTTGCAGCGCCGGCGCCCTGCGCAAGGTGAGGAGCAGGAGAGCTGCGCACCAATAATGATGATCAGTGCTCAGCTGTGTTGTGCTGTGCTGTGAGTCACATGACGCTGGCCACATCATGTGACTCACCAGCTTGATGTCACCACCGGTTCTGGGAGACGGTCGGTCAGAGTTTCCTCCCTGTCTTGTGTATGACGTTCTTTGTTTTGGTTTCACTTTGCTCAGTTCCTTTCTCTCCCTCAGCTGCCTCTTATCTTTGATTAATTGGTTTGCTTTATATTCTCTCCCTTACTGCTCCTCCTTGCGGTTTGTATTACTTCCTGGATGAAGTGTGTGCTGCTGGAGGCTGCAGTTGTTTTGCTCTAAGATAAGTGCTTTCCGTTTACCTTGTGTTTTGTTTGCTGGCTTGATTCTAGGTGACCCTGACTCCCTCCATATTCAGTGCAGGGAGCCGGTGGCCGTTCCCCTCACTACTATAGGGAATTCAGGTGTGACTCAGTTATAGGTACGAGGGCATGTATTTGTCTACCACTGGGACTTGTACATGTGCACAGTAGTTTGGGAGAGTTCTTAGGGATTTATAGGGCCCTCGTATGTTTTCCTTAGTTTTGGATCAAGCCAGTCTGTCGTTATTTATCAGTTTCTGCTAACTGTCCTCCATCCTTGACACCTGACCAATTTAAACAGGCACCCTGCTGGCCACAGGTTGCCTGTGAATAGTATTTTTACTTTTCATAAGCATACCTTTTGACTTGTTTGTATTCTGACCTCAGCTCTGTATTTTGACCTCGCTCCAGTCTCATCCTTGTATCCTGACGTGACTTCTTGGCTTTGGACCCCGGCTTGCATTTGGCTTGATATGGTTATGCCGTTTGTTCTGACGTTTTCTCCTGGCACCTGACCTCGGCTGGTTTGACTTGGCATTTGTGTTCTGTGTTTGTGTGTTTCCCTTGTTTTCCCTGCATGTATTTAAGCTAGGGACTGCCATCCAGTTGCGCACCGTTACCTAGGATCGTGCAAGTAGGTAGGGAAAGAGGTATGGGTGGTAGTTAGGGCTGCACTTTTCCTTACAGGACATGACAGACTATCATCAGCCAGAACCACTTCCATCCTCCTCTCTGGCTCCTCCTGAGCTGAGTGCACAGGCAGTGCAGGATGCAAAATTATCCATGTTGGTAATTAGTCAGAAGAGACCAGAGAAAAGTCAGTGGTTGAACCTGTTTAACTCACAGTTGTATTGGAAATGTAATGCTTTAATCATTGATCATGCAATGTTGTGATGCAATGGCATTGTATCCCAGAACTAGATGGGGACAGTCGTACAGAGACGACTGATCTGTGTCTGACTGGTGATTTAGGAAACCATGACACAACTACCACAATGCCACAAAGCTCTACACTGTTCAAATGTGCCCATATTTACTCCCAATTTACTGTATACCACATCAGTCAGACACACAAAATGGCTTCTGCAATCTTTTTTTTTTCCATGAGCATTCAGTTGTTCTTGCTCTCTATTTCTCAGTGGTATAATTATTGCCTATTGTAAACACGATTCCGAATTTCAACATGTTCTCATTATAGCAGCTTGGTCTGAAACAGCAACATTTCACATTTTTATTTTTATCTCATCCTGCTTGTTATTTTATTGTGCACTCCGACTACTTTCTCATGTTGATATATTATTTCTGAAACCTCTGTGGAGGATGGAAATTTTCTTGACTTGGTAATTCACTCCCTTAATTCACTTACTATTTAGCCTGGCAAGCAAACATCATTTCTTTCTACTGTTTTACCTTCATAAAATAGTCTGCAGATGTATAAACCAAACACCTAACTATACAGTAATGTGGAACATGGAAGCCAGATTTGGAGATTTGAGGGCACACACATACAAAAAGTCATTGTGGTATTATTTTTCCATTGGGAAACAAAGTTGTATAAATATGCATAATCTCAAATAATGGAGCATGACTGAATGAGAATTTGACATATAATAGCTTATATTGGACAAAAATCACTCATTAACAGGGTAAATTGTATTATTTTTAAAAGATCAGGATGGCATTAAAAAATATGAACCTCATTGATTCCCTGCCGTTCCCACTCCAGCACATTAAGGGTTCCCACAGGTTTCTATTTCTGAGCACACAGGAAATGACTGTTCATCCAATAACTGGCTGAGGTGGGTCATTTCTGTGACCAGTCATTGGTTGAGTGATTTAAGAAAATCTGGCCTAATTACCTGCAACAACTAATCAGAACTCAACTTCATTTCTTAAACAGTTCTGAAAAAATGAAAGCTGCTCTGTGATTTGTTGTTATTGGTGACAATGCCAGATACAAATAATTATCTGTAATAAGGTTATGTTACTTGTTAGGCTACTTTCACACCAGCGTTTTTGCTGGATCTGTCATGGATCAGCAAAAACGCTTCCCTCACAATAATACAACTGTCTGCATCCGTTATGAATGGATATGGTTGTACTATTGTTCTGTTTCAGTATCTTGCATTGTGTATTGGTATGCTCCTCTGTTCTCCTCCCCCCTCTTTTCAGTTTCAAGTTGGTTCAGTCTAGCCACTTCCTGTTTTCCCAGTCATGCATTGCTGTTAGTGTGTGCTCTAATTCTGAGGAGAATCTGAGAAGAATCTTCTTATCAAGGAGAATATTGTTGGCATAATTCTTTTAGCATCTGGATTCCCTGCATATCTTGTAATACAATCTCCGGATTAAACACTACTTGATTAATTCCTGGGTGTCTGATGCGTAAACTGTAAGTGGAGAATGTCTGATTCAACAAGTCACCTCACAGATGCGTGATTGTATAAAGCTGACATTTCGAAACGCCACGATTATCTTTAAAATAGCCATGACGGATCCGTCATGAACACCATTGAAAGTCAATGGGGGACGGATCCGTTTTCTATTGTGTCAGAGAAAACGGATCCGTTCCCATTGACTTACATTGTGAGTTATGACAGATCCGTCTTGCTCCGCACCACATCACAGACAGAAAAACGCTGCAATGGGACGATGGGGACGCAACCGAACAGAACCAAATGTGTTCTGGTGCAGTCCATTTCATTCAGTTCAGTTTTGTCCACATTGACAATGAATGGGGACAAAATAGAAGTGTTTTCCCCCGCTATTGAGATCCTATGACGGATCTCAATAGCGGAAAGGGAAAGCACAGATTTGAAAGTAGCTTTATGTAGACTCTACATGAAAACAGATAGGAAATACACAGACTTGTGCATTGTAACACTACCTAACTGGCTTAGTTTTATGGAGCAAAGTTAAGTTAACTGCATTCTAGAGAAGAGTGAATTAACTCTAAACAAGTTGTATTTGTTTAACAATTTCACGAAAATTTGTCTGCCAAATGAATCTGAAGTTTTGATAACTAATTTCTGACAAATTGTGTAAAAATTTAACTAATCAATTTTCCCTGTAATGATGGGGAAAAAATAACCCTCACCTCATACATTTGCGTGTGAAGAGACGCTGTGGCCGTCTTGATTGAAGATACCATGCGAAATCTTGTGTGCAATGACGTATGACATTATGCCACCCGGCGTGATGACATCATCACGTCACTGCGTGAGATTTCGTGCAGTGTCTTCAATCAAGATGGCCGCCGCAATGATTAAATGGATAAGGTGAGTAATTTTCTTTTATTGAATTTACCCCAGAAGGCCACAAATGTTAATCTCAGATGCTGACAACAATGACCGGTCATTTCAGTGGGGGACAGAGCCAGAAAGACCTGGGACCTGGATTATTGGGCATGCTGGCAAGAATGAACATGTGTATGCTTGCTTGCTTATGTAATGACAGGTGTATTATTCTCATGATGCAATCTCCATGCTTTTAGACCCTCACTACCAGTTTGTCATCGTTCTCCTAACCCAGTGATGGGCAACGTGCGGCTCTCCAGCTGTTGCAGAACTACAACTCCCAGCATGCAAAGCCTGTCTATAGCTATCAGCCTACTGCAGGGCATGGTGGGAGTTGTAGTTTAGCAACAGCTGGAGAGCCGCACGTTGCCTATCACTGTCCTAACCCAATGTTGAACAGTGCTGACATCTAGGCTTAGGAGCATAGCAAGGTCTCTCAGTTCAAAGATTCTGTTTTTGAGATTTCATGTGGCTAAAAAATGATGATTACACTTACCGGTAATCGGATTTAGAGCCTACGACAGCACCACAGAGAGAGGGAGAGAATCCGCCCCCACGGAAAGGAAACCTGCAGAATAAAATGGTGGAGCCTCTCTCCCACCTAAGTGGTTTACAGAGCGTGAGAGTGACTCCAACTACGTGCTGCTGCACCAACATAGAGTAGGTCCCACTCAAAAGAGGCAACATTGACATGGTGAGTGGGCTTATGCATGTTGATCAAAATGTATACAAATGGCCTTGTGTACATTAAGTGGACTAGTTATTATGCTGAAAAGCAATGTAAATTGTACAGAAACAGATCAATGCAGAGCTGCTTTCTATTATGACTTCTAGATTCAGACATGACATGCATAATCCCCACCTGCTGTCCCCAATGGAACTCACAGTCTAAATTCCTTATTAGTACTGTATGTCTTTTGGGGTTTGGGAGAAACCAGACCACCCAGCACTTATTTTACGCCAAAATTGTGCAGCACGCACTATTAAATTAGGCACATTTTGCAACTCCACGTGGGTGGCCAATAGTGTCGAAAACATGCAACAAATCTGGTTTATGGCATGCAGGCTAGTTTTTTGGTCCTAATTTAGCTGGAATTCTTGCCCATTATTCATATAGGAGAGCTATGCATATCAATATGTCTATATATACATTGGCCCTGATTTAGCAAAACTGGTGTAAAGGAAAACTGCGTTAGTTGCCCATAACAACCAGGTTCCAACTTTCATTTTCCAAAGGAGATCTGAAAAATGAAAGCTGGAACCAGATTGTTTGCTATGTGCAACTAACCCAGTTTTTATTTTTAGAGTTGAGCGAACCCGAACCGTAAAGTTCGGGTCCGTACTGAATTTTTGGATTTTTGGCACCCTAACCCGAACATTTTCGTAATAGTTCGGGTTCTGCGTTCGGCAGATTTTATGGCACTTGTTGAAAAGCTGCTGGGCAGCCAATCAACAAGCGTCTAACTACTTTGCCCTTAGAAGCCATCACTGCCATACCTACTAATGGCATGGCTGTGATTGGCTAAGTGCAGCATGTAACCCAGCCTCTATATAAGCTGGAGTCACATAGCGCAGCATGTCACTCTGCTGTTGTAAGTGTAGGGACAGGTTGCTGCTGGTGCTCTGAGGGAGAGAATAGGAAACAAGCTTTGCTGAATAATATCTAATATCAGAATTGTGTTCACTCAGCGATCTACAACATTTTTGTTCTTGTGGGTGCAATGGTAGTTTTTTTTTTATGAGGCCAGTGACAAAGATTTTATATTTCTGTGAGTGGTTGGTGTCGGCGGCCATTTTGTGCAAGTTACGTGCACTTGCATCTGCATATGTGCCAGGGACAGTAATAGAATCCAGTCTTTTTACTTCATTTGGCAAAATTTAACAATTTTTTAAGTGTATATCTGCCAGGGGAAGGGAAAAATAATACCCTTACTCCGTTTGTGATTTTAGGGACCTAGGGGTGATATTTTTGCATTTTTTTCTGGGCTTCTTCTTCTTTTTTGTGCTAAAAAGTACATTTGCTCTGTGCACTACATTTGTGATTGTGAAAAATATAATCAGTAAATCCATCTGTTTCACTGTGGGTGAAAAATAATATTTTTGTTTTTTACCATTAAGTGCCTTTTCTGCCTGCTTAGCAAATCTGATAGTGAAAAATAATCAGTAAATCCATTTGTTTCACTGGGTTAGAAAAAATCCTCCTTTTATTTCTATAAAGTACCTTATTGCCTTGTACTGCAAATCAAATAAAATCAGTAAATTCCACTGAGACATTGTGGGTGCAAAAAACAAGTAATTTTTGGCACAAAGTAAATTTGTGGCCTGCTCTGTACTACTGCTAGTGAAAGAATTTCACTTGCATCCGTCAGTTTTACTGGGGTTGAAGAAATCATATATTTTGTTGAAATAAATTCCATCCTCTGCCTGCACAGGCAATCTGATAGTGAACAATAATCTGTTAATTCATCTGTTTCACTGATGTAGCAAAAATCCTCTTTTTTTCCTATAAAGGACCTTTTGCCTTGTACTGCAAATCAAATAAAATCAGTAAATTCCACTGGGACATTGTGGGTGGAAAAAACACGTAATTTTTGGCACAAAGTAAATTTGTGGCCTGCTGTGAACTACTGCTAGTGAAAGAATTTCACTTCCATCCAACAGTTTCACTGGGGTTGAAGAAATCATATATTTTGTTGAAATAAATTCCATCCTCTGCCTGCACATGCAATCTGATAGTGAACAATAATCTGTTAATTCATCTGTTTCACTGGTGTAGGAAATATCCTCTTTTTTTCCTATAAAGGACCTTTTTGCCTTGTACTGCAAATCAAATAAATACTGTAAATTCCACTGGGACATTGTGGGTGGAACAAACACGCAATTTTTGGCACAAAGTATATTTGTGGCCTGCTATGTACTACTGCTACTGAAAGAATTTCACTTGCATCCGTCAGTTTTACTGGGGTTGAAGAAATCATATATTTTGTTGAAATAAATTCCATCCTCTGCCTGCACAGGCAATCTGATAGTGAACAATAATCTGTTAATTCATCTGTTTTACTGGTGTAGGAAAAATCCTCCTTTTTTTCTATAAAGGACCTTTTTGCCTTGTACTACAAATCAAATAAGTACTGTAAATTCCACTGGGACATTGTGGGTGGAACAAAAACGTAATTTTTGGCACAAAGTATATTTGTGGTCTGCTATGTACTACTGCTACTGAAAGAATTTCACTTGCATCCATCAGTTTCATTGGTGGTTGAAGAAATCATATATTTTGTTGAAATAAATTCCATCCTCTGCCTGCACAGGCAATCTGATAGTGTAAAATAATCTGTAAATTCATCTGTTTCACTTGGGTTGAAGAAATCAGATATTTTGTTGAAATAAATTCCATCCTCTGCCTGCACAGGCAATCTGATAGTGAACAATAATAAAACTGACGAATGTAAGTGAAATTCTTTCAGTAGCAGTAGTACATAGAGCCACAAATGTACTGTGCCAAAAATTCGTTTGTTCCACAATGTCCCAGTGAATTTACAGTACTTATTTGCCTTGTACTACAAATCAAATAAATACTTTGTAGGAATTCCACTGGTTTTCCGACATTAGTGAGACAGATGAACTAACAGATTTTTGGCACAAAGTATATTTGTGGTCTGCTATGTACTACTGCTACTGAAAGAATTTCACTTACATCCATCAGTTTCATTGGTGGTTGAAGAAATCATACATTTTGTTAAAATAAATTCCATCCTCTGCCTGCACAGGCAATCTGATAGTGTAAAATAATCTGTAAATTCATCTGTTTCACTTGGGTTGAAGAAATCAGATATTTTGTTGAAATAAATTCCATCCTCTGCCTGCACAGGCAATCTGATAGTGAACAATAATCTGTTAATTCATCTGTCTCACTGGTGTCGGAAACCAACGTTTAGTCTTACCGGTAAAGGGTTTTCCAGGAGTCCGACATGACAGCACCCCACTGGAGGATGTCCTATAGGATCACTGCAGGGACAGGAAGCGTGAGAGGTTAAAAGGCCCCTCCCCACCCCCATTGCCAGTGTTTTTCCAAATTACTACACCTGATAGGATCCAATATTATTTTATTTCTGAACTCAATGTTAACATCACATTGACAAAAAAGGGATCCATATGGCAATATGCAGAATATAGAAGGGGGGGAAAACTCGGGTGCTGTCATGTCGGACTCCTGGAAAACCCTTTACCGGTAAGACTAAACGTTGGTTTCCAGGACGTCCCTCCATGACAGCACCCCACTGGAGACCTACCAGCTTAGACAGTTTTTAAGGGGGCTGCTGCTTGCAGGACCTTGCGACCAAACGCTAAGTCCTGGTCTACAAAGGTATCTAATCTATAGTGCTTTACGAAGGTGGAAAAGCTCGACCAGGTTGCGGCTCTGCAGATCTGGTCAATCGTAGCCTCCGCCTTTTCTGCCCACGAGGTTGCCATGGCCCTGGTGGAATGGGCCTTAATTGTTAAAGGACACGAGAGGTCCTGGAAGTTATAGGATTGTCTGATGGCGTCTTTAATCCATCTGGCCAAAGTCCGTTTTGAGGCTTTGTTGCCTCTGTTCTTTCCTCCGAAAAGAATAAAGAGATTGGACGATTTCCTCCAGGACTTCGTACGCTGCAGATATGCCAGAACTATTCTTCTCACATCCAAATGGTGAAGTTTCTCCTCCTGTGGATCTTTGGGGAAGCATAAAAGAAGGAAGTATTATTTCTTGGTTCCTATGGAAGGAAGTGACCACCTTTGGTAGGAAGGATGGGTCTATTTTGAGAATTATTCTGTCGTCCAACACTCTAAGAAAAGGTTCTCTTATGGAGAGAGCTTGGATCTCTCCTATCCTGCGAGCTGTGGTTATTGCCACCAGGAATACAGCTTTAAGGGTGAGAAGCTTATCAGATAATTGGTCTGCAGGTTCAAAGGGGGCTCACATAGCCCGGCTAGAACTGTAACTAAGTCCCAGGACGGTACCGTCTGCCTGACAGTGGGTCTTATTCTAGAAGCAGCTTTAATGAACCTTCTTACCCATCTATGATCGGCTAAGGGGCGATCCAGGAAGCAACTTAAGGCCGAGATCTGTACTCTAAGAGTGCTGGGTTTTAGCCCTAAATCCAAGCCAACCTGCAAAAATCTAGAACACACCCTATAGAGGGAGTAGATACTCCTGGGTGAGATTCCTTTAACCAGGATGAGAACTTCTTCCAGATTTTTAAATATATAGCGGATGTTACCGGCTTTCGGCTCTGCTGCAGGGTTGTAATTACCTTGTCTGACAGGCCTCTCTTTTTAAGGTTTCCCTCTCAGGATCCAAGCTGACAACTTCAGTTTTTGAGATTGGGGTGTTGGATAGGCCCCTGAAGCAGAAGATCTTCTCTGACTGGAAGAGGAATCGGTTCTCTTAGAGACATTTCCTTTAATAGCGGGAACCAAGTTCTTTTGGCCACGCCGGAGCAATAAGGATCAGCGTTGTGTTGCTTGACCTTAGTTTTTTAAAACTGCTGGGATCATGGGAAGTGGTGGGAATGCATATGACAGTTCCCAGCTCCAATCCTGAGCTAGAGCGTCGACACCCATCGAGTTGTCCCTCGGATTCAGGGAAAAAATTGTGCTACCTGACTGTTCTTGCTTGTAGCGAACAAGTCTACCTGTGGGTGACCCCATCGCAAACAAATTGACTGGAACACCTCTTTGTTGAGTGTCGATTCGCCCGGGTTCAGGCTGTGCCGGCTCAGGAAGTCTGCTTCGGAGTTGTCTGACCCTTTCAAGTGGACTGCTGAGATTGAGAATACTTTGTCCTCTGCCCACGAGAATATTTTGTCTGCCAGAAGTTGGAGGTGACTATTTCTGGTTCCTCCCTGGAGTTTCAGATAACAAACTGTGGTTACATTGTCGGAGAGAATCTTGACGTGGTGGTTTAAGAGATGATGTTCTGCTTCCTTCAGTACTCTCCACACTGCTTTTAATTCCCTGTAGTTTGAGGATCTGACGCTTTCTTGGACTGACCAGACCCCCTGGAAACACTGACCCCCTAGGTGTGCTCCCCAGCCTTTTTGGCTCGCATCGGTCGTGATTATGATAGATGGAGATTGGTTCCAGGCTACCCCTTTCTTTAGGTTGTCTGGATTGCACCACCAGGAGAGGGAATCCAGGATCCTGCCTGGCAGATGGATTCTTGAATTTAGGGACTGGTGGTCTCGGTCCCATTCTAAAAGAACTTTTCCCTGTAGAGGTCTGGTGTGGAATTGAGCCCAGGGAATGACCCCTATGGAAGACGTCATCAACCCCAGGATCTGCATGCATTCTCTCAAGGAATGTATCTCCTTTCTCTGAAAGGCTTCTGTCATTCTCCGAATTTTCTCCTGTTTTGCAACTGGAAGGAAGGAGTGTTGTTTTTTGAATCCAGGATTACTCCTAAGAATTGTTTCCTGGTATGGGGGACGAAATCCGATTTTTCGTAATTGATGATCCACCCCAGATCTTTGAGCAAGGCCAGGGTCTGATGAGTATGATCTTCCAGGATCTGTCTTGAATCGGCAATAAGGAGAAAGTCGTCTAGGTAGGGGACGATTTTTATCTGAAGATGTCTTAGATGAGCCATGACCTCCGCCATTATCTTCGTAAATATGCGTGGGGCAGATGATATTCCAAAGGGGAGGCATTGGAACTGAAAATGAAGGACCTCTTCTTTGTAGATTATGGCGAATCTGAGGAACTTCTGATGAGACGGGTGGATCGGGACGTGATAATACGCGTCCTTTAGGTCCATGGTACATAAAAAGGCGTTTTGAGGAATTAACGGAATAGTGGACTTTATCGATTCCATTTTGAATCTGTGGTATGTGACCCACTTGTTCAAGTACTTGAGATTGATGATAGTTCTGAATGTTCCATCCGGTTTCTTTATCTGGAATAGTCTGGAATAGTGACCTCGGAATTGTTGATCCTGCGGAACCTGGACCACTGCTCCCAGGTTGATCAATTTTTGCACATCCGCTATAAGCAGATTTTGATGGTCTAATGACTGAGCTCTTGAGATCTGGAATTTTGGAGGAGGGGGGCAACGGAATTCTATCTTCACTCCGTCCCTGATGGAATCGAGGATCCACTGGTTCTGGGTGACCCGATGCCAAGTCTCCCAGAAACTCCGGAGTCTTCCCCCCACCGGTCTGACGTCATTGTTTATTAGGCGTAGAGTTAGAGCTGGTGTTGGGATTGAAGAGGAAGCCCCTTCCTCTCCCTCCCTTCGGGTAACTCCATCTTCCCGTTTTCCTTTCCCTTTCTGCCCGAAGACGAAAAATGTCTGGACGGTCTCCGAAAGGGCTGAGTCTTCTTGGTCCTTTCCTCAGGGAACCCCTTCTTTTTGTCTGCCGCACTCTCCAATATGGAGTCTAGGACTGGACCAAATAAGTGGGATCCTGAAAAGGGGATCGCGCATAGTTTGTTCTTGGAGGCGATGTCTCCTGTCCAGGATTTTATCCATAGAGCCCTCCTCGCGGTGTTGGTCAGGGCGTCGTTCCTTGCAGAGAATTTTATGGTCTCCGCTGAGGCATCAGCTAAGAATGAAGCTCCCATTTTCAGTAGAGGGAGGGACTCCAGGATTTCCTCCCTGGAAGTTTTCTTCCTCAGGTGGTTGTCCAACTGATCGAGCCACATGCACATAGACCTGGATACTGATGTGGCGGCGATATTCGTATTGATGGTTACTGCGGACGTCTCCCAGGACTTCTTTAGTAGACCATCAATTTTCCGGTCCATTGGATCCTTCAATTGTGAGGAATCCTCAAACGGGATAGTAGTTTTTTCACTACTTTCGCCACTTGGATGTCCACCTTAGGAATCTTCTCCCAAAGTTTGGTATCCTCTGAATCAAAGAGAAGTCGATTTTTAAATTCTCTTGGGACATATACTCTCCTCTCTGCTTCTTCCCACTCATCCTTGATTAGATCTTTTAAATACGTATTCACCGGGAAGAGTTGCCTCTTTTTCGCTCTGAGGCCCCCAAACATCTCGTCTTGGATGGTACGAGTTTGCTCCTCCTCCTCTATATCCATAGTTTGTCTGACGGCTGACAATAATGGATCCAGGTCCTCAAAGAAAATAAAAATCTTCTCGGCTCTTCCGCAGAGGAGGAAAACTGACCCACATCTGCGTCATCTGAGTCTTCCGCTGGGACGTCTGAGTCTGACTCAACCTGGATCCTTGGTCGTTTCGGAGGTGGGGAAGTGGGGGCTGGGGCCTGGCTGATCCCTGCCGCCTGGACCTCTTCTCTGACGATAGACCTTAAATCCTCCAGGAAAGAGGGTTGTTCCTCTTTAAGGATTTTTGCAAGGCAATCCGTGCAAAGGGCTTTTTTATAGGAATCTGCAAGTTTTTTCATGCAGTTTGCACACTTCTTCGTTCTCTTTTTTGAATCCGCATGCTGCTTATGGCTTGCCTCCTTATCCTACAAAAAAAAAAGAACGAGGAGGAGGTAGAAAACAAGAGGGGAGGCCAGGGAACATGCAGACATGAAAATAGGCATTACTCACATGTCCCTGAACGGGGGAATCTGTACTCGCATCCTGCTTCACAGACATAGAGCCCTCCATAATGGGAACACTCCTGTCCCACACATGGATCTCTTTTTAAATGGACTTACCATTCATGGCTCAGCCCCCGTTGCCGTGCAGCTCCGCCCCCTCTCTTCCGGGGGACTCATACCCCAAAGGGGAAGAATCTACCCCCATGCGAGGCCTCAGGAATGCCGAGGCCTCCAGCATGTGATGCGCATCGCCATCTTCACCGCGTCACTTCCGGTCACGTGAGCGGCGCCGGCCTACGCCATCAGAGGAGGCCGGAAGCCACACTGCGCCCAGGGCTCCACGAGGGAGAAGCGGCAGCATCAGCCCTGGTACCGCGGCCTGAAGAACCCTCCTCCTGCGTCCGGAAGGCAGGTAATCTGTACCAGGGCATCGCCAGGGGACCTCTTCCCAGAGAGGTGCTGGCCATGGGACCCCCAAGGAGGATGAAGAGGAGAGGTATTAACCCCGACCACCCTCGGCCCGATACTCTCCGCTGGCTAGAGCAGGGAATCCTCTCTGCTCCTATCGCTGTAGGGACAGGAAGAACACTGGCAATGGGGGTGGGGAGGGGCCTTTTAACCTCTCACGCTTCCTGTCCCTGCAGTGATCCTATAGGACATCCTCCAGTGGGGTGCTGTCATGGAGGGACGTCCTGGAAAAATCCTCTTTTTTTCCCTATAAAGTACCTTTTTGCCTTGTACTACAAATCAAATAAATACTGTAAATTCCACTGGGACATTGTGGGCGGAACAAACTAATTTTTGACACAAAGTATATTTGTGGCCTGCTATGTACTACTGCTACTGAAAGAATTTCACTTACATCCGTCAGTTTCATTGGTTGTTGAAGAAATCATACATTTTGTAAAATAAATTCCATCCTCTTCCTGCACAGGCAATCTGATACTGAAAAATAATCAGTAAATCCATTGGTTTCACTGGGGTTGAAAAAAATCCTCTTTTTTTTCCCTATAAAGTACCTTATTGCCTTGTACTGTAAATCAAAAGAAAATCTGTAATTTCCACTAGGACATTTTAGTTGAAAAAAACCCATAATTTTGGCCCATAAAGTACCCCTGCGGCCTGTGTTGGTGTTCCTGCAGCACTGCATACCTGACTGGCCAAAATGTATTCAGTAAATTAGGTGGCGTACTACCGATTGTTGGGGATCTGTACCCCTCATATCTTTCAAAGTAACTTGTGACCTTAACCAATATTTTATCTTTAACATACTGCCAGGGCTTATTGGGCAGGCCACACAGTGTAATACATTTGTTTCTCATATTTGATGTGACCTAGAAATATCTTTTATCTTTATCACACTGCCAGGGCATATAATAGGCAGGGCACAAAGTGTAATAAATTCATCTGTCACATAGAGGTGTGACCAAAACCAATCTTTTCTGTTTATGACAAGGGCACGGCATACCTGACATGGAACAAGTTTTATTAAATCTGTCTGTTACTTCATTGGGTTACCGAAAAGAATGAGGAGAGCGTCAAATAAGAGACGTGGCCATGGTCGTGGTGCTGCTGGTGTTGGTGGGGCTCCTGTTGCAGGGAGAGGACATGGTGGATCTGTGCCAGCTACACAACCAAATGAAACACCTTTCTCAGGTTCGCTTAGACGACAGGGCCTTCCATGTTATTTAGTAGGCCCGAATGCCGCTCTACGAATGGTGAGGCCAGAGCACGTACAGGCGCTAGTAGATTGGGTGGCTAATAGTGCCTCCAGTACCTTCACATTGTCTTCCACCCGGTCCACTGCTAAAAGCTCAGAGTTGGCACCTGCAGGACATGGGCAGCTATCTAGCACCTCACCCCCTTGCAAATCAGCCAAACAGTCTGAGCCCCAAGTCATGCAGCAGACTCTAATGCTTTTTGATGACTCTCCTGGCAGGGTTTTCCCAGCCCATCCACCTAGCCCTGCTCCAGAAGTGGAAGAGATTGAGTGCACCGATGTCCAACCACTTGTGCTGCGGTGGTCTTCCCATGTCCTCATCCCAGTGGCGGATCCAGGGGGGGGCAACGGGGCAATTGCCCCCCCCCCCCCGATATTGTGGCAGGCTGGCAGCACCGGCGGCAGTGACAGGAGATGAACGCTTCCACTGTGGAAGCGTTCATCTCCATAGCGATCTGTGTCGCCGTCCTCTGAACAGCGATACAGATCGCTGTGCAGTGCGGCAGGGGAGGGAGAGGCGTCTCCCTCCCCTGCTCCTCTGATAGGCTGCCGGCCTCGTGCCGACAGCCTATCAGAGCAGTTCAGGCGGAGCGATGGCGTCATCGCGCCGCCTGAGCAGAGAACAGAAACGGGACACAGGCCGGAAGAGGCCTGCATCCAGCGCTGCAAGGAGGTAAGTAGGGAGGGAGGGGAAAGAAGCCTGCACATGATTTTGGGGGGAAAGAGCCTGCACATGATTTTGGGGGAGGGGAGGAAGAAGCCTGCACATGATTTTGGGGGGAGGGGGAAGGAGCCTGCACATGATTTTGGGGAGGGGGAGGAGAGGGGAGGAGCCTGCACATGATTTTGGGGAGGAGCCTGCACATGATTTGGGGGCTGGGGAAAGGAGCCTGCAAATAATTTTGGGGGAAGGGGATGGGTGGGGAAAGGAGCCTGCACATGATGGGGGAGAGAGGAGACTCCGGGGGCACTATGGGGACATTACTGATGTATTTTATATGGGGGTAGTAGGATAATTTGTCCAGAATATGGGAGGATGATGGAAAAGTAGTAACTGAGATTTATTTTGTTGTCAAACTGCAGAGACGAAACCTGACGGTCTGAAGGTCTGAAAGGAGAAGATGAGGAAAGAGAACATCTACATCACAGGAGACGTCACTGGATGGAAGAGGTAAGTGGGGCTGTTTTTCTGTAGTGATGGGAGCTGGGGCGTATCAATCGCCCAAAGTGCCCCTCCCGAGACCAGGCTCTGGATCCGCCAGTGCCTCATCCTCAAACATATCTCTGATAATAATGACACACAGGTGCCAACTGCTGCGGCTTTCTGCAGTGTGCAAACCGACAAGGAGGGCAGGGGTGCAGAAGACTTGGTGGAAAATGAGGTGGAGGACGATGAGGTCCCAGACCCTACATGGGATGAAGTCATGCTAGTGACCTGTGCAGTTCGGAGGAAGAGGCAGTGGTTGCACAGAGACACCAGCACAGCAAAAGAGGGAGCAGGGTGCAGAAGCAGAGAGCCCATCCCCTAGACACTACACCTGCTACTGCCCACCGCAGCCAGGGAGCACACCAAAGACAGCTCCAAGGAGTTCCCCGGCGTGGAAGTTCTTCACACAATGTGCAGGCGACAAGACACGAGTGGTTTGCACGCTGTTTAATCAGAGCCTAAAGTGAGGCATAAACGTTCTAAACCTGAGAACAACCTGCATGACCAAGCACCAGGCATCTAAGTGCAAGACACGAGCTGCAGTGGAGTAAACACATCCAAAACCAAGAAAGATCTCTGGCTCCTCCTGATTCCTCTTCTGCTGCAATCTCGGCCTCTTCCTCCCCCTCCGGAGTGACAGTGGCAATGGCCACCCCGCAAATGGAGGATGTGACACCAACGCCACCACGTCCGTCACCTTCAACAAGCACCACCACAGTGTCCCATGGAAGCGTTCAGCTGTCCATCTCCCAAACACTGGATCGAAATAGGAAGTACCCCCTACCCACCCGCAGTCCCTGGCCCTGAATGCCAGCATTTCAAAATTGCTGGCCTCTGAAATGCTGTCATTCCATCTGGTGGAGACGGAGAGTTTTAAAAACCCTATGCGGTGGCTGTCCCACAGTACGTTGTTCCAATCCACCACTACTTTTCCAGGCGAGCCATCCCTTACCTGCACAAGCAAGTGACGGACAAAATAAGGTGTGCACTGCGCAACGCCATCTGTGGCATGGTCCACATAACTACTGATACGTGGACCAGTAAACACGAACAGGGCCGTTATATCTCCCTAATAGCACACTGGGTAAATGCAGTGGCAGCTGGGCCTGAGGCGGATAGTCCTTCCGCCCCCGAGGATTGCAGGGCATTTCTCTTTGCCTCCTACTCCTCTTCCTCCTCTACCACCTCCTCATCCTCTCAGCATAACACCTTCACAACTTCAGCACAGCCAGGGGGAAACAACAGCAGGCAGTTTTTAACCCCTTAAGGACGAAGGGCGTACATGTACGCACTTTAAAGATGGCGCCCGCTCCCGCACGGAGCGGGCGCATGAGCTGCGGGTAAACGCTTGATTCATCAAGCTGACACCCGCAGCTCATGTCCGCGACCGGCAGCGATGCCGATCGCGGACATTTAACCCCTCAGATGCCGTGGTCAATCCTGACCATGGCATCTGATCAGCGCAAACCGAAGTTTCACTTTCGGTTTTGCTCAGCTCCCTGATGGCCACAAGGGGAGCCGGGCATGCATGTAGTACCCTAGGTTTCTGTGAATGAAACCTAGGTTACTACATAGTATTCCTATGGAGCCTATGACTGTAATAGGCTCCATAGGAAATATGCGATTTTCTCATATATTCCAATGCTATTGCATTGGAATATATGAGAATAGCAATCTGATGATTGCATCTTATAGTTCCCTATGGGAACTATAAGAAAGTGGTAAAAAAAAAAAAAAAAAAAGTTTAAAAAATAAAAATTAAATAAAAAAAATATAAAAATTCAAATCACCCCCCTTTCCCCAAAATGAAAATAAAATAAATTAAAAAATTAAAAAATTACACATAATGGGTGTCACAATGTGCGAAAACGCCCATACTATAATATTATTAAAAAATATTCACCATACGGTAAACATAAAAACGGAAAGAAAGCGTCCAAATGGCTAATTCGCCATTTTTGGACGCTTCATTTCCTAAAAAAAAAAGAATAAAAAGTGATCAAAACATCATACGTACCCCATAATGGTATCAATTAAAAGTTCAGATTGCCCCGCAAAAAATGAGCCCCTACACTGCTCCGTACACATAATTACAAAAAAGTTATAGGGGTCAAAACATGGCGACAAAAAAATAAAATAAAAAAATTCCCACTTTTAATTTTTTTTCACTATCAAAGCATAAGAAAAACTATACATATTAGGTATTGCCGGATTCGTACTGACCTGAAGAATAAAATTAACCAGTCAGTTTTATCGCAAATCGAGCGTTGTAATTTAAAAACCCGTAAAACTGTGGTGAAATTGCTTTTTTTTTGCAATTTCACCCCATTTGGAATTTTTTTCCCGTTTCCCACTACATCACATGCAAAAATAAATGGTAGCGTTAAAAAGTACAACTTGTCCCGCAAAAAATAAGCAGTCATATGGCTATGTGAGCGGAAATATAAAAATGTTATGGCTTTTGGAAGGCAGGGAGCGCAAAACAAAAACGCAAAAATCCCAAAACCCCCGGTCCTTAAGGGGTTAAACTCATCTTTTTGGGGGACAAACCCCACACCGCGCAGGAGCTTTGGACAGGCCTTGAACTACAGAACGATGAGTGGTTGTTGCCACTGAGCCTCAAGCCCGGCCTGGTGGTGTGCGATAATGGCCGAAATCTCGTAGCAGCTCTGGGCCTAGCCGGTTTGACACACATCCCTTGCCTGGCGCATGTGCTGAATTTGGTAGTGCAGAGATTCCTGAAAAACTATCCCGATATGTCAGAGCTGCTGCAGAAAGTGCAGGCCATCTGTGCGCGCTTTCGTCGTTCTCAACCTGCTGCTGCTCGCCTGTCTACGCTGCAGAGTAACTTTGGCCTTCCCGCTCACCGCCTCATATGCGACGTGCCCACAAAGTGGAACTCCACCTTGCACCTGGAGAGACTGTGCGAGCAGCAGCAGGCGATAGTGAAGTTTCAGCTGCAGCACGCACGCGTCAGTTGCTCTGTGGAACAGCACCACTTCACCGCCACTGAGTGGGCCTCCATGGGAGACCTGTGTGCCTTGTTGCGCTGTTTTGACTACTCCACCAACATGGTCAGTGCGGATGACGCCGTTCTCAGTGTTACTATCCCACTTTTATGTCTCCTTGAAAAAATGCTTTGGGCGATGATGGAGGAAAATATGTCACAGCAGGAAGAGGAGGACAAAGAGGGATCATCAACGGTTATCAGGCCAGTCATTCACAGGTGGCTTGGAGGGTGGGTTCCTGCACGAACATAGGCCAGGTACACAATTGTCCAGCCAGGGCACAGTTCTGGAGGAGGAGGAGGATCCGTGCTCACAGCAGGGAGGTACCCAAAGCAGCTAATGGGCATCACTTGTGCGTGGCTGGGGGGATACAGAGAACATAGACAATACAGCTTGTCCTTGCCTCTAGGCAGCCTTGCACACATGAGCGATTACATGCTGCAGTGCCTGCGCAATGACAGCCGAGTTGCCCACATTCTAACTTGTGCTGATTACTGGGAGGCCACCCTGCTGGATCCCCATTACAAGGACAACATGCCGTCCTTAATTCCCTCACTGGTGTGTGATCGGAAGATGCGTTAGTACAAGCGCACGCTGGTAGACGCGCTGCTGATGGCATTCCCAACTGACACTGGGGGGCTCAGTGGTAGCACAAGGCGAAGGCAGAGGAGGAGGAAGAGGCCGCCAATGCAGCCAGGGCGCCGCCAGTACCTTAGAAGGCAGGGTTAGCATGGCCTGAAATGTGGAAAAGCTTTGTATGTGTGCACATTCCTACACGTACTGACTGATCGGTCTGCCCCATTCATCTTCTGGGTCTCCAAATTGGGCACATGGCCTGAGCTTGCCCTTTATGCCTTGGAGGTGCTGGCCTGTCCTGCAGCCAGTGTATTGTCTGAATGTGTGTTTAGCACGGCAGGGGGTGTTATCACAGACAAGCGCAGCCGCCTGTCCACAGCCAATGTGGACAAGCTCACGTTCATTAAAATCAACCAGGCATGGATTCCACAAGACTTGTCTGTACCTTGTTGTGTACTTCACACAGCCATTGTTATACTCCAGGACACTTTCTCTTTGTGTTATTTTATATATTCCACAATGTTTTGTAGTGTACACAAATTGAATTAAAAAAAAAAAGGGTTGGTTGCCTCCACCTCCTCCACCGCCGCTTCCACCTACATTTCGATTTCTTTTGTGAATGTTCTGCTAGAAACCTTAAAATAAGGCTAACTGCACCTTTCGTGGATCATGCATGCTTTTAACACAAGTTTTTTTACTATCAGGGTAATACAGTACTGACAAATTGAATGGGATTTGACAAATATAGTGTACACTTTGCTTTTTTCTTCCATGTGGAAATTGACCTGCCGTGTTGATTTTCAAATCCGCAGCATGTCTGTTTGATTCTACACTTTGTTATTTTCCCCATAGACTTCAATCGGGTTGATAGCATAAACAGAAAATCTGCACCAAAATCTACCATAACCCACCTTCCCCCCGTCCACATACATACATACATACACACAGAACACAAAAATGCACCAAAGCCATGATAAATAGTGTGAATCTATGTGCATTTTCTGTGCAGATTTCTTACAGAATTTCTTTTCATACAGATCTGCATCTTGTGCAGGTACCCTATTGGTTCATTCACACAGGGCCAGCGCTACCGTTAGGCGAACTAAGCTTATGTCTGTCAATGAGTGTGTGTGTATGACTGTCATGAGTGTCTGTGTGTGTCTGTCTGTCAGTGAGTGTATGTTTCTCAGTGAGTGTCTGTGTGAGTGTATGTGTGTGTGTCTGTCAGTGAGTGTATGTGTATGTGTCTGTCAGTGAGTGTATGTGTGTTTGTCAGTGAGTGTATGTGTGTTTGTCAGTGAGTGTATGTATGTGTATGTGTCTGTCAGTGAGTGTGTGTGTGTTTGTCAGTGAGTGTATGTGTGTTTGTCAGTGAGTGTGTGTATGTTTGTCACTGAGTGTCTGTGTGAGTGTATATGTTTGTGTTTGTCTGCCAATGAATTTTTGTGTGTGTGTTTCAGTGGGTAGGTGTATATCTGTCAGTGAGTGTCTGAGTTATTGTATGTCTGTCAGTGAGTGTCTGTGTGTGTCTGTCAGTGAATTTCTGTGTGTGTGTATCAGTGAGTATTGAAGTATACATCCTCAAAAAATGCATCAAAAAAGCGTAAAACTAATGCAGCAAAAAACATGCTTTAACAAACCCACTTCTAAAGTCAGTGTGAACTCACTCTGATTTTTTGAGGCGGATTTTCAAAATCTATCATGTGAACCTGTTCTAATAGTTAATTAAACAGCTGTCAGCCGTTAGCCTGAAATGTACATTAACATTAATGTTGTTTCGGTAACTACAATGAGAAACAGAAAAAAGGATGCAATTACTTTTAGGTGTATTTTCCCAAATAACATTTTTCCTAGAAACTGTAATGCAAATGTTCAAAGACGTGCAGCACGATAAAAGAGAATTCCCCAAGTTATACTTTTATACAAATGATTGAAATAAGATTTTCTGTTTAACTGACACTTTGCAAAACTGTTAAATCTGTCAAGTTCCAAAATTAACAAGACCTCCATCCATTAAGTTATACTTATTTCACCTTAATAAGCTCTGTTATCCCGCAGATACTGTATTAAAACAAATGGCTGTTTCTATAATACATTTTTTTGGGCAGTTTTAACTTGTAAAATTTGTAACAGACATTGATAAAACGGATTTAAGAAATATAATTTCCAGAAAATTTTCCATTGCTTTCCAATAAATGTTAAAACTGTCAGTAGATTTCCAGTAAAGTATATGTACTAAAATTTAACAAGATAAAGGACCTTTCCTAAAATTATATATATATATATATATATATATATATATATATATATATATTTGCCGATGTAACTTTTTATGCTTTTGGCAGAGATTTCGGTCTCTGTGAGCTATTTGTATTGAAACAAAGGAAATTGTATTTTTAACAGGTTTGATATCTGGCAGTCCATTTTATAATGATTATATATGTATACAGGCTGATTCAGGTGCAATTAAGCTTGTCGCATATAAGTTAGAATTAGTTTTTTTAAATAAAAGTTTAAATGGGTTCTGTAGCCTTTTCCTACTGATGATCTATCCTCTGGATAGATCATCAGCATCTGATCGGCTGGGGCCAGTAGCCATTTTATTTTTATTGCATAGTGAACATTGCAATTTAATAGCAATGGTTAATTACTGCGAACATGAGATAGGGCAGAAGCAGGTCCCAGTCCTTCCCATCTCTAGACACCACCCTTTTTAACATATTTTTTAGAGTTTGGTTAAATCTTTTGACAAGACCGTCCGTTTGCGGATGGTAAACGGACGTCCGCAATTGCTTTATACGCAATAATTTACACAGTTCCCTCATAACTTTGGACATAAAAGGGGTCCCTTGGTCTGTCAGAACCTCTTTTGACAGGCCCACACGGGAAAACATTTCCATTACCTCTTTGGCAATGAGCTTAGCTGAGGTATGTCGCAGAGGCACCGCCTCCGGATACCGAGTGGCATAGTCGAGAACTACCAGAATGTGTTGGTGGCCCCTGGCAGACTTTGGTACAGGCCCGATCAGATCCATAGCGATACGCTCAAACGGGACCTCAATGATTGGAAGAGGTACCAGAGGACTACGGAAATGTGGCTGGGGGCTATTTATCTGACAGGTTGGACAAGATTTACAATACTCTTCTACCTCCTTAAACATACCAGGCCAATAAAATCGCTGCAGTACACGGTCCTGCGTTTTCTGCCACCCCATGTGCCCCCCAAGAACATGTTGGTGGGCAAGCTCCATAACAAGCTTGCGATATGCGGTGGGCACCACCAACTGTTCAACTGGCTCACCTCGGATTTGGTTCACCCGATACAATATATCCTGAAGAACAATAAATTGCGGAAACATTAATTCAGCCCCAGGTTTCTGGGGTTTACCATCAACCATTACAACACTTTCCCAGGCCCTGGTTAGGGTTTGGTCCCGGTGTTGTGCGGTCCCAAAATTTTCCCCGGAGACATTGAGGTCTGCCAACTCAGGTCCCGGTGGCAAGTCCTCCGTGTCTCCCACCAATACACTCAGTGGGGTTGTCTCCCCCTCTACCGCTGGAGCAGAGGTCACCCCTACCGCTGACCCTTCAGATTCGGGCTCCCAGGGTTCTGGCCTTCCAGTGGTATCAGGCCACTCTACTAGGGTTACCCCTGTCTCGGGTCCATCAGACATATTTATTGCCGGCCACAGCGCCGGGAAACCTGGGAAGTCCCTCCCAAGTATCAGTTCATGTGGGAGTTTGGTAGCGACAGCCACCTCGTGGGTCCACTTACCAGCCGCGGTGGACAAAGTCACTAGCGCAGTGGGGTAGTCTTTTAAGTCTCCGTGGATGCATAGGACCCCGATTTTACGGCCGGTATACTCCGCAGGCCGTACTAGGGCAGCTCTTACCAGGGAGACTAGACTCCCGGAATCCAGCAGGGCCACCGCCCGAGAATCTCCCACCTCTACCTGACACAGGTGGTTGTTATCCTGCACCTCACGGGTGCCAGTTGCGCACAGCTTCCGTGCATACAGGGAGTGGCGACCCCCGTAGTTCACATCCATCGGCTCACCCTGATGCGGACAGTCGGCCCTGATGTGGCCTGGCTCCTGACACCTCCAGCATACCACGAAAGGAGGATCCGCAGGGGGTACATTCCGGGCAGGTCTCTCTGTTGCCGGTCGTCGGAACAGGGGTGGAGGCCTCCGGGGTTTAACTGACCCCTTCCCAGCAAGACTCCCCTGCAGGTTTCTGGTGGCCTCGTAACGCTCCACCAGGTCGACCATCTCCAGGGCACTTACCGGAGACGCCTGGCCGACCCAGTGCTGGAGGGGATAAGGCAGGGCCCTCCAAAAGATGTCCGCCAACAGGCGATCCAGCATGACAGTGGGACTTAGTAGATCGGGCTGCAGCCACTTTTGCAGCCTGTGCAGCAGATCGTAGTACTGCGGCCTAGCGGGTTCAGTAGTTTTAAAGTCCCACTGGTGGACTCTTTGAGCGCGGACCAGCACGTTCACCCCCAGTCTGGCCAGGATCTGTCCTTTCACAGTGTCATAATCGGCCGCTAGGTCGTCCGCCAAGTCGAAAAACACCTGCTGGGGTCCAGAAGCCAGGAACGGAGCGACCACCTCAGCCCACTGGTCACAGGGCAGCTTCTCCCTCACGGCCCCTTTTTGAAGACTGCCAGGTAGGTCTCAGCATCATCCTCGGGGGTCATCTTGGGAATCGCTGCACGGACCGCTTTCCGGGCATCCTGGGCACGTTGAGAGGCTCCAGTCGCTTGTAACGCCATTACATGTTGCAACAGCAGCTGGTTTGTCTCCTGCTGCTGCTTGTTGGCCTCCCGCTGCTGTAAATTGGCCTCCACGAGAGCCTTTACAACTGCCTCCATCTTGTCCGGGTTCACGTGTTGAAACTTTGCCGGCTTGACATATGACATTCACTTGTGCTCAGCAAAACAACAAAAAAAAATTCGGCGTTCACGCCAGCCTCACTGCGCATGCCCGCATCCGACACCAAATGTGGGGAGTCACTCTGGTAGATAGCGGTGCGGGTGCAGTACAGAGGCAAAAGGGAGTCCAGAAAGTGCAGTAACCAGTGTTTTATTCACACTTGCACAAAACAAACAGTAAACAGTCTCTTAGTGTTAATTCACACACAGCAGAAAAATGTGATGCAAAACAAAAACAGTCCAATGCAGGTTACAATCACCTGGGAGGTTTTAGGTGCAGGTTCGCACCTGGCTGTCAGCCCAGCCGCAGGACAATCCACCTCCGGCTTTCAGGCCGTCTGCACTCCTCCTTGCTTGGGCTCTTGCTTCCAGCCCAGAGAACTCCACATAGCACAGAATGGATCAGAACTCCCAAACGCAAATGATTCCACAGCCTAACAGCAGCTCCAGGACAATCACACCCCCAGCTGCTGAGGAGGCTGCCTTTTAAAGGCCCGTATAAAGTCCGGCCTGGACCGTGGGGAGTAGGCACCCACCCAACTCTTTGCCTACTCCCAGTAAGAGCCGGCCCGGATTGGCTTTGCAGCCAAACTAACTAACAATGTCAAGCAGCACTAGCTGCTGCTGACACATAAAAACCCGGCTCTCACCTCACCGAGGCCAGGAACCTCGGTGACACGTACCTGCCATCGACAACGGTATCTTGCACCTTACCACAATATATATATAGAAGAAGATATATATATACTTATAGTTTTTGTATATTTTGTATTTTTTATATTTTTCTTCTTTTTTATTTGCATTTGTTCATAAATTTTTCAATCAGTGATATATAGCTATTTATACATCTTAGATAATAGGTACTATATTTTTGATCATGTATTATTATGTTTTGATGAATATATAAGGTATTTGATTAATGAATTCCTGCTATGAATGCCTCTTACATTGTGTTTTTAGAAAAAGATTTATTTTATGTATTAATTTTATTTTGTACTGGTTTGTCTATTTTATATATTGGGTATATTAAATTGGGAATTTTTGAGGCAGTTCCAGATGATTGAGTGCCAGTTAGTATTCATAAACATAGATTATTAGGATGCTATCAATGTAAAATGATAAAATGGGCCAACCTCTTACAGCACAGAATTAATGTAAATGAAGAATTTTGCATTTTAAGTTCATTATTAGTAACATGGTGTAGATTATAAAAACAACTTCTTGTGGCATGAAACAGATTACAAGATGATCCTCAGGCTAACAATGAAAAATAAATGAACTCTAAAACGGCAGTGCAGGGCATGTAACTCCTCCAGATGGTCCTGGCGTTTATGTTGGCATATTAAATGCGTTCTATAACATATATAGATCTTTCAGATAATTGCTGTTGGAAGCTTAAAGGGAACCTATCACCTCGAAATCGGCTTTTAAACTGTTGAAAGTACATTATAGTGCCCCATAGTCTTGTCCTGAAGCACTTTTGGGTCCTTTTCCATGATTTAAATTCATTGAGAAATCGCTATTTTATTCCTCTGCTGCCCCGTGTTCAAGTAATGCTCTGCAATCCAGCTCTCCCCGCCTCCCTGCGCCTTGATTGCCACGCCACATTTCTATGCCTGGACCGCGCTCTTACCCCACATGCGCAGTAATGGGCTGCTGTAGCACGATCAACAACATATCATTGTGCTTTTTGTTAGTGCAATTGCTGGGGCTGTGTCAGAGATTATTTTCTATGCAGGACAGGAAGAGAGGAGATGAGGTTAGCAAAAGCTGACCGTAGTGGACTCCTGGAAGATGCAGGTGCTTGAGGTTCACATGTGATGAGTAGAGATGAGCAAATCGAAGTTGATGAAGTGGAATTCGATCCAAATTTCAGGAAAAATTCAATTCCCACTGAATCAGAATTTCCTCAAGCTTCGTGGTAATGAATTGCATTTTTTCCTAAAATGGCTGCTGCACGTGTGAGGAGATGGAACAAGGAACTCTGGGAAGGCAGGATCACCCATAATGCCATGCATGCAGCCAATCAGCAGCCAGCCAGCCCTGTGATGTCACAGGCAGCCCTATAAATATATAAGATTCTGTCATTTTCAAGTGTACTTAGTGCAGGGAGAGATGTCAGCAGGCGCTAGGGGCAGTGCTAGAAAAAACTTAATTGTGCTAAAAAAAATGATTTACAGGTTCAGGGAAAGATTTTTTAAGGTGTAGGGAAAGAATAGGGAGGAATCATTCCGCAACATTTATGTTTAACAGGGTTCAGTAAGGGAGGTTACAGCCTGATGAGCGGCATAGGCAATATTTGTTTTCATGATATTTCACAAATGCTTTCCATAATATTTGCAATAAATTCATGAATTCTAGAATTCGCAATCTCCAGTCATTATTTTTGCGATTGCGCAAATCGTACTAATGATGCTCATTTTTTTTAGCAATATGTGCAACTTCACATTTTATCAGGTCTGAGTAGATATTACTGATTGGTGCACTAAGTATTGTTGTGACATCACAGCACTGTGTCTAACAGAGACCCTACTCCCTATCACAGCACAGTGATTCCTATCACACTACCTAACACCCTGCACTGGAACCTATCAGGTACACTATATCAGGATATAACCTACACTGACTATCTCCCACTAACTATCTGTATTATATATATATATATATATATATATATATATATATATGAGAAAACTAACTATCTAATGTAATAGGATGCAGATGAAAGCACAGAACACAGCAATGACTCTTCTCTATCTCTCTCTCAGAACTGCAGAAAATGGCTGCTGGGGAGATTCCTACATAGTAAGGGGTAGGCAACTTTCCTTTTGGTTGCTAGGGATGTTGCTAAGCTCAGACAAAGATATTGCAGCCTTCTCATTGGCCCACAAGCAATAAACAGCAGTACTGATGAAAAAACTAGAATATTCGCAATTCCGAATATATAACAATATAGTCTAGATTTTCGCGAATTCTCGAAGTGCCGATATTCACGATAGAAATTAGCGATTAGAATATTTGCCATCAACACTAAATAGGAACAATCTTATTACACCTTGCTGCACTGACTGTGGATCCAAATTGCCATTATACAGCTCTGTAATTCCAGCAAACGTTCTTGTTTTTGATGTGCAAGTGCTGTTTGATACAGCCATTTATTACAAGGAAATATTTCTACTTCTTATTTGCCCTTGTGCGGTGCAGTTATATGTTCTAAATCATTTTTTGGCTTGTATTAGTGGGAAAAAGGTCTTATTAGCCGTTGTGTGGTAAAGTGCGAAAATTACAGCCCTTTTTGTCATGTATTAGTGGCAAAAGTAAAATATATTTGCCGTTCAGCGGTGCAGTTATATGTTCTAAAGCCCTTTTTATCATGTATAAATGGCAAAAGAAAAATACAGGTGAAACTCGAAAAATTTGAATATCGTGCAAAGTTCATTTATTTCAGTAATGCAACATAAAAGGTGAAAGTAATATATGAGATAAATTCATTACATGCAAAACGAGATATTTCAAGCCTTTATTTGTTATAATTTGGATGATTATGGCTTACAGCTCATGAAACCCCAAAGTCACAATTTTGAGGTACCCTTTGATTAGGAGATATGGATTAATTAGCTGACTAGCGTGTGACACTTTGAGCCTAGAATATTGAACTTTTTCAGAAAATTCTAATTTTAACCTGTATTAATGCAATTTCTTTTAATTTCCATTACTGAAATAAATGGACCTTTGCACGATATTCAAATTTTTCGAGTTTCACCTGTATGTTCTAAAGCCTTTTGTGGCGTGTATCAGTGGAAAAAAAAATATATATATATGCCGTTCAGCTGTGCAGTTATATATTCTAAAGCCTTTTGTGGCGTGTATAAGTGGAAAAAAGAAAAATATATTTGCCGTTCAGCAGTGTAGTTATATGTTCTAAAGCCCTTTTTGGCATGTATTAGTGGCAAAAAAACTATACAAACCATTAGAAAACATGATGTGGTGTTAAACAGGCAGGATATGCTCAAACCCATATGCAGTTGTGCATGTATATAGGGGAGCATATCCTGCACTTGTAGTCTGTTGCTGATGGCAATCAACAGCAAAAAATGCATACAATGGAAGATGCCAGCAACGGACTAAAAGTACCACAATAACCATTCTACATACGGTAATGATTATGTGAATGTGGAGAATAATCAACAACTTAACAATAGCAAAGACAGGTGCACTCTGCGGTAATACTAAACCCTCACACTGATGTTAAAATTGAGAGGTTAGTTCGACATATCCTACTAGGAGGACATGTCTTAAGCTCGGGCACCGCACCAAGGTCTCTCAAGTAGCCCGAGGCCCTACCACTCACCTACCTGTGCCGTATGGGCGATACCAAAAAAATATATACCGTATTTTTCGCCCCATAAGACGCACTTTCCTACCCCCAAAAGTGGGGAAAAAATGCCCCTGCATCTTATGGGGCGAATGTTGTCAATTTACATCGCAGCCTGCGATGCTCCAGCATCGCAGGCTGCGATGTATGAGCAGGGAAAGAGGAGGGGCTGGAGCCCGGCAACTTACGACGGGCTCGGTGCAGTCACTGTACTTACAACGGGCCCTGCTGCTCTGCATAGTATTTCTAAACACCAATGCTTAAATTCTTAATAGGTTTAACTAAAGCTGCGATCTCTCATTTATTATAACTTACAAGAAATCCTCCGTAGCAGGCAGAGCGGCTGGCTGGGTTACGTCACTCAGTGACATTGTACGCCTGCTCCGCCCACTTTATGAATATTATAATAAATGAGATCGCAGCTTTAGTTAAACCTATTAATAACTTTAGCTTTGGTGTTTAGAAATACTATGCAGAGCCGGAGGGCCCGGTATAATGGGGGACATTGTTATAAGGGGGATCTGTGGATAACACATATTATAGCAGTGCCATCCACAGATTCCCCCCCCATAACAATGCCATCCGCAGGTCCCCCCCCCCATACCAGTGCCATCCACAGGTCCCCCCCCCACACCAGTGCCATCCACAGGTGTCCCCCCCATACCAGTGCCAGCCACAGGTCCCCCCCATACCAGTGCCATCCACAGGTCCCCCCCATACCAGTGCCATCCACAGGTCCCCCCCATAACAGTGCCATCCACAGCTCCCCCCCATAACAGTGCCACCCACAGCTCCCCCCCATAACAGTGCCGTCCCCAGCTCCCCCCCATAACAGTGCAGTCCACAGATTCCCATAACAGTGTCATTCACAGATGCCCCATAACAGTGCAATCCACAGATTCCCATAACAGTGTCATCCACAGATCCCCCATAACAGTGCGTCATATATAGATCCACCATAATAGTGTTATGTACAGACCAGCATTAGTTCAAAACCCACCAAAAGCACACCTTTTGGTTAAAAATATTTTATTTCTTATTTTTCTCCACAAAAAACCTAGGTGCATCTTATGGGCCGGTGCGCCTTATAGGGCGAAAAATACTGTATATTTGCCGTTCAGCAGATTTGTTCTAAAGCCCTTTTTGGCGTGTATTAGTGGGGAAAAAGAAAAAGGCTTATTAGCCGTTGTGTGTTGAAGAGAAAAAATTACAGCCCTTTTTGGTGTGTATAAGTGGCAAAAAAAAATTATTTGCCATTCAGCGGTGAAGTTCCATTGTACTATAGCCATTTACAGGGTGTATTAATAGAATAGATACATGCCTCCTATTAGCCGTTCTGTGGTGAATTGTGATTGTTATATTTTTTTTTGGGGTGTATTATTACAAAAAAGAAAAAGGGAATATTGATGGGTGCTTGTAGACTTTCTTTTGTATGAACCGAATTACGTCGATTAGCCATTTATTGTTGAAATTTATTTGTGAAACAGCCTTTTTGGGAAAATTGATGGGTGATTGTAGACTTTCTTCTGTATGAACCGAATTGCATTGATTATCCATGGAGGCATATGACACCACTCCATCTCAACCTTATGTGACTAAATTAAATAACAACACTGACAACTTTTAGTGGAATAGAAATGGACGCAGTGCTTTATTAAAGGTAACCATATTAAAAGCAATAAATAATTTAAATAAATAAATGAATAATTAAAACCATAACAATAAATACCAATCTAAAACCATCCATATATATATATACCAAGATCCACTCTGCATCAGCTGAGCGATACAGCCCCTCTAATAAAGCACAGCGACTAACTAACTTAATATTTTTGGGAGGGCGGGCGCTGTCCAAATCCACGTCGACTGCCCTGAGATAGCCCCGAACCTGCAAATATAAAGGGGACAAAATTCTCGCCGTGCGGGCAAGGATGAATCACAGAGCTGGAAATCTCCTCCAGCAACAGATAGTAACCAATTGGTAGCGCAGCTTTAGATGCCATCCAGCTCCAACCGGATTTCTCTTCACCTTGACTGAGGTAATTTTACCTGAAAAATAAAAGCGGGAAAACAAGGGCAAAAGAGAGAGAGGGGGGGGGGGGGAACGAGCAAGCTACCTAATATAATAGAATAAAAAGGGGTTCCTTGCCCCCATGTGTCCCACAAGCAAATCTCTCTGGTGGGCCTGTACATTCAGTGGTAAAATTTGTTTGTTCTGGCTACCTGCATCAGCTACTATTCTGATGCTGCCACCCGCCTGATGCCACACATCTGATGCCAAGTGCTTCTTCTTTCACCCACCATCTTCACCTGGTATTTGTATTGCCACCCACCTCCCCACTCTGTCACCAGATCACTCTGTGGTCTCCTGATGCTGCTGCCACCACCACACTATGTCACCTTGCAACTTTGTGGTCTTCTGATTCTGCTGCTACCTTAACACTGTCACCTTGCCACTCTGTGGCCTTCTGATGATGCTGTTGCCACCTCCACACTCTGTCATTGTGCCGCTCTGTGGCCTCCTGATGCTGCTGCCACCTTCACACTGTCATTGTGCCACTCTGTGGCCTCCTCCCGATTGCTGCCGCCACCTCGAGACTCTGTCCTGTCATTGGGCCACTCTGTGGTCTCCTCATTCACGTGTCATCTCTGTTTTGGATCCACTCCTGTTGTTTTGGGCATTAGCAATACTGATGGATTACTGACCAAATGCTGACTGAATGAAGGCAGATGCTCAACAGACAGGATCCGTTTTTTGGGGGTTATTGTTCTGACAGATCAGAGGAAGGGCAAAATAATCAGTGACGTCAACACAAACTTACTGCTGACATCCTCTCAACTCTGTTGTGGGGCTCTACTTATATAAGCTTTTAATAGAACAGGTTCTGTAGACATCTATCTGGAATCAGCTGACAATGGTGTAAAAGGAGTGCGCTTCTTCTTTGCGCTAACATCGACCTGTAAGGCTGAGTTCATACTTGAGTTATTTGGTCAGTTTTGGCCCCGTGACTGCCCAAATACGTGAAGTATGCATTGAGAGCGACGCCTGTCATCTGCATGTCATACTGACTCACAATATTATTTCACTACCACTGCAGACTCCCTATGCATGTTACTGAAAGGCACAGTGTTCTACACCACTATAAAGGCTCTCTGAAGCCAGGAAATAGACATTTTTTTATGCAATTCGGCGTGAATAAATTGGGATCGAAATAGAAAGAAATCATTAAGTAGAAATGCAGTTGAATTACCCTGTTTTCTTTGTACTGAGATGGGATCTGTGGATAAAATTGTGATACTAAATAAATTATGTGCATTTAGTTCATGTTATGTGTAACACCTGTAGGTAGGGACAGACACGGACAGGGAGCCCTGACCTAGAACCATGCGCGCTTTCCCTACCGACTTGCAGCAAAACCCCTAGGTAAAAAGACCACAACTGGTCCCTGCACTAATTAAGTGCAAAGACAGACAAACATCAAGAGACAAAACAACACAAAAAAGGGTCTTACTTAAATGGTTAGAACCGACAGGCTATGTAGTACCAAACAAGACACTGAGAGTGGTCAAAAGACAAGCTGAGATCAGAATCAGACGGGTAATGCAGTAACAAATGAAAGACAAAGAGTGGTCAGAAGACAAGCCAGGGTCCGAGGAATGAGCAACCCAATAAGCACATTAACACATCTAGTGAGTCAGAGACTATCGCTGAGCCCTGGTGTATAGCCATGAAGAGGTTTAAAAAGACCATAAAGTTCCAGAATCAGAACCTGATTAGTCAGAAACACTAACACATGGGAATGAAGCGGCTGAGAAGTCAGCCCACTGCTAATCTCATCTAGCACACGAAGAAGAAACACAGCATTGCATCCTGTTGCTAAAGATGCTGGTGCATTACCAGGGGGCGTGTCTTAGCAGCATGTATCTCTCAACGTGGCCACCCCAAAGCTGGAGATGATGCCACTGTAGCCCGGACAGGAGGGTTCGTGACAACACCTTATGGTAAGCATTGTTAACTGTTCAAGTTGCTTGAGCCCTGTACTGTTGTTTTTTAGATGTGCTATGTTTATTATGCCTCTTCCTCTTGTTTGTCATAATTTGTTGGGGAATATATTCAATTCGGATATATATTCACATTTGCTAACCTTTTTGATACTTGACAAATACACGAAAAAGGCAGCATTTGCAGCCAAGGCACTACTCCAAGGGGAAGGACGGTGTAAGTACCTTATGCTACAACTGCAGCACTACATAAGTAGTGATGAGCGGGAGGTGCCATATTCGATTTCACGATATTTCGCGAATATTCGATTGAATATTCGTCATATATTAGTCGAAATCGAATATTCGTCATTATTCTATGGTGGCGGTTGGCGGCCATTTTAGCCATTGCAGTGTACTGCATATGTGCCAGCCTGCCAGGGACATCAGCCTAATCTTGTTTGGTAGCTCAGTGAAGGAAAAATGCTTTTTTTCTGGCTGCTCAAGTCCCCTACATTACCTTTTGTATAATTAAGGGGTGATATAGTCCATTTGTCACAGGTCTGGGACCTGTGGTGCCACAGAGCACTTGTGTATACAATGCACTAAACCGTATATTCAATTTCAGCAGTCAAATAGTGCATCAGTGTATTTTTGTGAGAAAAAGTGGTAATCCTGGTCCCCAAAGCATTTTTAAATACATCGCCAAAATACACATTTGACATTTCTGCAGTAAAATAGTGAATTAGTCTTTTTTTTTGTGGGAAAAAAGCAATATCCTTGCTTCACAAAGCAGTTGTGCATACAGCGTACAAATACATATTTAATATTTCTGCAGGGAAATAGTGTATCAGTGTGTTTCAGGGAAAAAAACTTTATTCCTAGTCCACAAAACAGTTTGAAATACACCGCCCAAATACATATTTGACATTTCTGCAGTGAAATAGTGAATTCATCTTTTTGGGGTGGAAAAACAGCAGTATTCTTGCTTCACAAAGCAGTTGTGCATACAGTGTAGAAATACCTACGTTAAATTTACAGCAGTAAAATACTGCATTTCTGTGTTTTATTAAAAAAATCCTTGTTCTGGGTCCACAAACCACTTTTGCATACAGCGTAGAAATACCTACGTTAAATTTACAGCAGTAAAATACTGCATTTCTGTGTTTTATTGAAAAAATCCTTGTTCTGGGTCCACAAACCACTTGTGCAGACAGTGTACAAATACCAATTTTTTATTGCAGCACGAAAATAGCGCTTTACTGTGTTTTACTGAAAAAAAAAAACGTGTTCTGGGTTCACCAAACAGTTGTGCATACAGCGTACAAACACATATTTTACATTTCTGCAGTGAAATTGAGAATCAGTGTGTTTTAGGCCAAAAACACTTTATTCTTGGTCCACAGAGCACTTTTATGACATGGGTACTGCCTTAGTGAACTTAATTGTTGACAATTGGCAGTTAAATTGACACCGGAGAGAAACCATCTTTCAGCTTGGTGGGTGAACGCAAATAATGAGGAGAACATCAAATAAGGGACGTGGGCATGGACGTAATGGTGTTGGTGGAGCTCCTGTTGCTGGGAGAGGACGTGGCCGTTCAGCACCAGCTACCGGTCCAAGTGAAACACCTTCCTCTGGTGCGAGTAGGCGACAGAATCTGCAGCGTTATTTGGTAGGCCCGAATGTCTCTCTACGGATGGTGAGGCCAGAACATGTACAGGCGATAGTAGATTGGGTGGGTGACAGTGCCTCCAGTTTCTTCACAGTGTCTCCCACCCAGTCCTCTGCAGAAAGATCAGAGTTGGCACCTGCAGCCCATGCCCATCAGTCTTTCACCTCACCCTCTTGCAAATGAGCCAAGCAGTCAGAGCTCCAAGTCATGCAGCAAACTCTTATGCTTTTTGATGACTCTGCTGGCCGGGTTTCCCCGGCCATCCACCTAGCCCTGCCCCAGAAGTGCAAGACCTTGAATGGACTGGACTGATGCCCAACCACTTTTGTTGCAGGATGAGGACATGGGAAGACCGCCGCAGCACGTCTCTGATGACGAAACACAGGTGCCAACTGCTGTGGCTTTCTGCAATGTGCAGACCAACAAGGAGGGCAGGGGTCATGAATGGGTGGAAGATGATGTGGAGGATGATAAGGTCCTAGACCTAGACTGGACTGAAGGTCGTGCTAGTGACGTGTGCAGTTCTGAGGAAGAGGCAGTGGTCGCACAGAGGCAGCAGCACAGCAAAAGAGGGAGCAGGGTGCAAAAGCGAAGTGGCCGTTCCATAGACAGTACGCCTGCTACTGCCCACTACACCCAGGCATCGCGCACATCAAGGCCTGCTCCAAGGAGTTCATTGGCATGGCAGTTCTTCACACAATGTCCTGACGACACGAGTGGTTTGCACGTTGTGCCATTAGAGCCTACATGCAAAACACGAACTGCAGTGGAGTAAACACCTTAAAACCACGAAAGCTCTCGGGCTCCTCCTGCTCCCTCTTCTGCTGCTGTCTCAGCCTCTTTCTCCACCTCTGGCATGAACGTGGCACCTTGCAACCAGCAAACAGAGGATGTCCCACCAACACCACCACCACCTCCTTCACCATCACCAAGCATCTCCACCATGTCACGTGGCAAGCGTTCAGCTGTCCATCTCCCAAACACTGGCGAGAAAGAGAAAATACCCACCTACCCACCCTTGATCCCTGGTCCTGAATGCCAGCATTTCAAAATTGCTAGCCTTTAAAATGCTGTCATTCCGTCTGGTGGATAAGGACTGTTTCAAACAGCTGATGGCGGTGGCTGTTCCACAGTATGTTGTTCCCAGCCGCCACTACTTTTCCAGGCGAGCCGTCCCTTCCCTGCACAACCAAGTGGAGGATAAAATCAAGTGTGCGCTGCGCAATGGCATTTGTGGCAAGGTCCACATAACCAAAGATACATGGAGCAGTAAACACGGCCGGGGCCGCTATATCTCCCTAACTGCACACTGGTAAAGATAGTAGCGGCTGGGCCCGAGCCGGATAGTGGTTTGGCTCATGTCCTTCCACCACCGAGGATCGCAAGGCATTATTCTTTGCCTCCTGTTGACTCCTCCTCCAACTTCGCATCCTCCTGCTCTTCTACCACCCCCATATCCGGTCATCGAAAGAACCTCATCCCCAACTTTAGCACAGCCAGGGGTAAACGTCAGCAGGCGATTTTAAAACTCATGTGTTTGGGTAACAAACCCCATACCGCACAGGAGCTTTAGAGGGGCATAGAACAACAGACCAATGAGTCGTTGCTGCCAGTGAGCCTCAAGCCCAGCCTGGTGGTGTGCGATAATGGGCGAAATCTCATTGCAGCTCTGGGACTAGCCGGTTTGATGCAAATACCTTGCCTGGCGCATGTGCTGAATCTGGTGGTGCAGAAGTTTAAACTACCCAGACATGTCAGAGCTACTGCTGAAAGTGCGGTCCGTCTGTGTTTGCTTTCGGCATTCTCATCCTGCTGCTGCTCGCCTGTCTGCGCTGCAGCATAACTTCGGCCTTCCAGCTCACCGCCTCATATGCGACTTGCTTGGAACTACACCTTGCTTATGCTGGAGAGACGATAGTGGAGTTTCAGGTGCAGCACGCATGGGTCAGTCGCTCTGCGGATCAGCACCACTTTAGCACCAGTGACTGGGTCTGCATGCGAGACCTGTGTACCTTGTTGCGATCTTTTGAGTACTCAACCAACATGGCCAGTGCTGATGATGCCATTGTTAACATTACAATGCCACTTCTTTGTCTCCTTGAAAAATCTATTTCACCGATGATGGAAGCGGAGGAAGAGGGGGAATTTCACAGGGTTTCAGGCCGGTCATTCCGAAGTGGCTCAGAGGGTGGGTTCCTGCACCAGCAGAGGCCAGGTACACATGTGGCCAGCCAGGGCATAGTTCTGGTGGACAAGGAGGAGTAGGAACCAGGTTCATTGCAGGGTGGCACCCAACGCAGATCAGGTCCATCACTGGAGCGTGGCTGGGTGGGATGCGGAGGACACAGACGATACACCACCTACAGAGGACAGCCCTACCTCTGGGCAGCCTGGGACACATGAGCGACAGAGGAGGAGGAGGAGCAAGAGGTCGCCAATGCAGCTGTGGCACGGCCAGCTCCTCAGAACACATAAAAAATAGTTTGGGCAGCACTACTCACATCCCCTTTCATGGGTATATCGTTCCGTGGTGGTGCCAGCAATGTTAGGTCCCGGCCCTTGGGTCCTCCTCTGAAACGCAGAAATAATAGATATTGCGGCACTCCCGTGATCAACCCAGCTTGGCCGACATGTGGAAAAGTTTTGTCACCGCGCCACAGCAACCTGCACCACAGCTGATACGGAACGTCTTAGCAGGAGGCAGCATTTAAACAACATGGTGGAACAGTACATGTGCACAAGCCTCCACGTACTGACTGGTGGTTCTGCCCTATTTAACTTCTGGGTCTCCAAATTGTCCACATCGCCTGAGCTTTCCCCTTATGCCTTGGAGGTGCTGGCCTGCCCTGCAGCGAGTGTATTGTCTGAACGTGTATTTAGCACGGCAGAGACAGACAAACGCAGCCGCCTGTCCACAGCCAAAGTTGACAAGCTCACGTTTATTAAAATGAACCAGGCATGGATCCCACAGGACTTGTCCGTACCTTGTGCAGAATAGACATTTATAACCGTCTCTAACATACATTCTTGTACTCCAGTGCACTTATTCATTGAATCCTTTTTTTTATTTGTACTATTATTTCGGGGGCTACCCCAATTTGAATGAACCTCTCCTTTGTCTGGGTGCCAGGGACCTAAATTAGTGAAAATGGCCTGTTTCATTGCTGGGTGAAATTAACTTCCTTATTGCCGTGAATGCACCTCTCCTCTGTCTGGGTGCCAGGGGCCTACATTTATGATAATCGCCTGCTGCATTGCTGGGTGACATGAAGCCTGTTTTGCCGTAAATTGACCTCTCCTCTAGTGATGAGCGGCAGTGGCAATATTCGAATTCGCGATATTTCGTGAATATTTGCGCGAATTTTCGCCATGTATTCGAAAATCCCCGAATTCGTGATCTCCAGTCATTATTTTCTTGATTGCGAAAATTGGCATATAAAAAATTTGCATAAAAATTTGCATAAACTGGTATTTAAAAAAAATAATAATATTCGCGATTGCAAATATATTTTGCAATATTCTAAATATTCGTGAATTCTCGAAGTGCTGATATTAGCGATTAAAATTCGCAATTCGAAAATTCGTGATCAACACTACTCTCCTCTGTCTGCGTGCCAGGGGCCTAAATTAGTGAAAATCGCCTGTTCCATTGCTGGGTGACATGAAGCCTGTTTTGCCGTGCATTGACCTCTCCTCTGTGTGGGTGCCAGGGGCCTAGATTTCTGATAATCGCCTGCTGCATTGCTGGGTGACATGAAGCCTGTTTTGCCATAATTTGACCTCTCCTCTGTTTGGGTGCCAGGGGCCTACATTTCTGATAATCGCCTGCTGCATTTCTGGGTGACATGAAGCCTGTTTTGCCGTGCATTGACCTCTCCTCTGTCTGGGTGCCAGGCTCCTAAATTAGTGAAAATGGCCTGTTCCATTGCTGGGTGACATTAACCTCTTTTTGCCATGAATGCACCTCTCCTCTGTCTGGGTGCCAGGTGCCTACATTGCTGATAATTGCCTGCTGCATTGCTGGGTGACATGAAGCCTGTTTTGCCGTGCATTGACCTTTCCTCTGTCTGAGTGCCAGGGGCCTAAATTAGTGAAAATGGTCTGCTCCATTGCTGGGTGACATGAAACCTGTTTTGCTGTGCATTGACCTCTCTTCTGTCTGGGTGCCAGGGGCCTAAATTAGTAAAAATGGCCTGTTCCATTGCTGGGTGACATGAAGCCTGTTTTGCTGTGCATTGACCTCTCCTGGTTTCACTTAAAAATACTGATCAAATACTGACCGTGTGAACGTAGCTTCACATTTTTTTTTTCTTCCAAAAATGTCTATTTATTAACAGGTTAACAAGAAAATGACACCTTCCAACCTCTATAATTATCTAATGTTGTCTAAGGGTTCCTTCAGATGAAAATTGCGTATCTGGATAAGGCCTCTTGCACACGAACTTATTTTTTTTCAGTGTTTTGCTGTCCGTTTATAACGGATCCGTTTTTCCGTTTTTTGCTTCCGTTCTGTTTCCGTTTCGGTTCCGTTGTTCCGTTCCGTTTTTCCGTTTGGCATATACCCAAAATTTATACCCTTTGTACAGTAATAACATAGAGAAAATTGGGCTGAACTTTTCAATAGATGGTTCCGCAAAAAACGGAACGGATACGGAAGACATACGGATGCACTTCAGTATGCTTTCCGTTTTTTTTGCAGACCCATTGACTTGAATGGAGCCACTGAACATGATTTGCGGACAAGAATAGGACATGGTCTATATTTAAACGGAACAGAAAAAAATGAGAAACGGAAACGGAAGGCATACGGAGACACTTCAGTATTTTTTGCAGACCCATTGAAGTGAATGGTTCAGTATACTGTCAGTATACTGAACTGAAAAAACTGCCAGTATACGGTCCGCAAAATACTGTCGTGTGCAAGGGGCCTAACACAGATGCCACCGTGTTCGTGTTCGAAAAACGGACAGGAATAGGACATCCTATATTTTTTGCAGGGCAATGACGCGAACAGCTCACGGTGTGCTGTCCGCAACTTTTGCGGCCCCATTAAATAAATGAATAATTTAGTGGTACCTTAAAACCGAACCAGAGTTCGGGAAATGGTTTTTTACAGTACAAATTAATTTATGAAGTTATTACCTGAAGTCTCGCGAAGCAATAACTTCGGCTCATCGGAGCCAATACATTCTAATACTGTACGAAGCTCCTGCTCCATACAGTATTGGAACTAAGTTTTATGTGAATCGACTTCAGATGTTTCATCCGAAGTCGATTCGCTCATCCCTAGTCATCAATATTTGATTGGTGCAGGTTTCTCTACTATCTAAGAACCAAAGTGTGAGGGAGCCATGCTCTGAGTGTAACAGGGAAATGTAAACTTCGAAATCTCGGCATCAAGAGACTGTGATAAAGGTTTTAAAGTTCTCTTTTATCATAAATGTGGATGCACCATCATCACTAACCTACAAACTATTTGTCATGAGCTTGCTAAAGCTGTCAGCAAAAATTTAAAAAGATACATAGAGAAATCATAAATTTTCTTTTACAGTATTTTTCTTGTCAATAGCATATTGTAATAGAAATTAAATATTTATGATATATTTATTTTCATATCTAATAATTTTAGATTGTTTTCATAGTTTTTTTTTAGGAAAACAGGTAAGTGGCAGGTATTGTATTCCCATTGTGATATGCTACAGCAAATTGTTTTTCTATTAATGTAAAATCAGCAGTTACTCTACTTGGCTTCCCAAAATTTATACCCTTTGTACGTTATTTTGCTCTGTGCATCTTCACGTTCATTCCGAAAATAATTTACACCTTTTTCTTCTACTATGCGTTAAAATTATTTGCAATACCTCACTGAATTTAAAATGGTTAACTGTTACACAGTCGCTTTTAAGAACCTTCACACTTACTCCACTGCTAGACTCCCCCTAGAGATACGCACTTGGTATATGTTGTCCTCTAAAAACACACTTTTAAAGGCCCAGAGCACCGCAGTTTTGTTCCACATACAGTGCGATAGTTTACCTTAACAATTTACATTTAAACCTTTGCTTCAAATACAGACTATTCCCTAGGCAGTGGCTTTTTAGTCTCACGTGGCTTTTAGGTCCTCTGTAGTGTTGAGCGAACCCAAACTGTAAAGTTCGGGTTCGTACCGGACTTTAGGGTTTTTTGTACCCGGGCCCGAACCAGAACTTTTCCGTAAAAGTTCGGGTTAGAGTTCAGGGTTCTGCCGTTTAATAAAGCTTGTTGAAAGGCTGCGTGGCAGCCAATCAACAAGCGTTTATGATGTGTGCCCTTATAAGCCATCACAACTATGCCTACTAATGGCATGGCTGTGAATGGCTAATGCAGCATGTGACCCAGTATCACGTCAGCTCTTACTAGTGTAGGGATAGGATGCTGCTGCTGTGAGGAAGAGATTAGGAAAGAATCTGATATCAGAGCTTGGTGTTAAGTCTGCGATCTACAGCGTTTTTTTTTTTTTTTGTGTGTGGGTGCAATGCAACATTTTTGGACCCTGCCCTGAGCCCAGTGACACAGAAAAATAAGTTTTAATCCATCTGTTAATTAGGTGGGCCTCAGTGGCCATTTTGTGCAAGTGCAGTGCACTTGCAACTGCATATGTGCAAGGGACAATAATTTAATCCTGTCCTTGTAATTCAGTGGGCGACATATAGCCATTTTTTTAAGTGCACCTGCACTGCATATGTGCCAGAGGAAGGGAAAATAATAAAGGGAATACGTCTGTGAGTTCAGGCCCCCAGGGGGTGAAATATTCAAAATGTTTTCTGTAAAGTACCCCTGTGTTGGATATCTGACAGTGAAATCAATTCAGTAAATCCATCCGTTAGATTCCGGGGGGACAAATTCACTTTTTTTGGCGGTCAAGTACCCCTTGCGGCCTACACTGCATACCTGGCGGTGAAATCAATTCAGTAAATCCATCTGTTATATTCTGGGGGGACATTTCCATGGTTATCAGGCTGTCATTAAGAAGTGGCTTGGAGGGTGTGTTCCTGCTGCACTGCATACCTGACTGGGAAATATATTCTATAAATTTAGCGGCGTTTAGATTGCTGGCTGGGTGATCTGTACCCCTTTTTTTTTAAACTATCCCTGCACTGCATACCTGACTGGGAAAAATATTCTGTAAATTCGGCGGCGTTTAGATTGCGGGGTGATCTGTACCCCTTTTTTCTTTCAAACTACCCCTGCACTGCATACCTGACTGGTAAATCATATTCTGTAAATCTATGGCGTGTTAGATGCTGGGTGATTTGTACACTTTTTTCTTTCAAACTACCCCTGCACTGCATACCGGACAGGGAAATATGTTCTGTAAATTCGGCGGCGTTTAGATTGCTGGATGGGTGATCTAGTACCCCGTTTTTTCTTTCAAACTACCCCTGCACTGCATACCTGACTGGGAAATATATTCTGTAAATTCAGCAGCGTTTAGATTGCTGGGTGATCTGTACCCCTTTTTTCTTTCAAACTACCCCTGCACTGCATACCTGACTGGGAGATATATTCTGTAAAATCAGCAGCGTTTAGATTGTTGGGTGATCTGTACCCCTTTTTTCTTTCAAACTACCCCTGCACTGCATACCTAACTGGGAAATATATTCTGCACGCTGGTAGATGCGCTGCTAATGGCATTCCCACCTGACACCGGGGCCTCAGTGGAAGCACAAGGCAGAGGAGGAGGAAGAAGTCGCCAACGCAGCTGAGGCACTGCCAGCACCTCAGAAGGCAAGGTTAGCATGGCCGAAATGTAGAAAAGCTTTGTCAGTACGCTACAAGAACCAGCACCACCAGCTGATATGGAACATCTTAGCAGGAGGCAGCATTTCAGCAACATGGTGGAACAGTATGTGTGCACACTCCTACACTTACCGACTGATGGGTCTGCCCCATTCAACTTCTGGGTCTCCAAATTGGGCACATCGCCTGAGCTTGCCCTTTACGCCTTGGAGGTTCTGGCCTGCCCTGCAGTCAGTGTATTGTCTGAACGTGTGTTTAGCATGGCAGGGGGCTTTATCACAGACAAGCGCAGCCGCCTGTCCACAGCCAATGTGGACAAGCTCCCGTTCATTAAAATGAACCAGGCATGAATCTCACAGGACTTGTCCGTACCTTGTGCTGAATAGACATGTATACCGGCCTCACCCAGCCTTTGTTATATTCCAGCGCACTTTCTCTTTGTTTTCTTTTCTATATTTCCCAATGTTGTGGGGTCTACCCAAATTTAAAAAACAAAAACAAAAAAAAAAAACAGTGTTGTTGGCGACCACCTCCTCCACCACCGCTTCCTCCTACACTGCTATGTCCACCACCTCCTCAACCTCCCACTCCATATGGACCTCCTCCTCCTAGTTCAAGATTATTATTTTTTATGTATTTTATGTTATTTTAAGTAATTTCCCTATCCACATTTGTTTGCAGGGCAATTGTCTCTTACCCCCATTCTGCTTTCTTTTGGTCCCCAGTGACTTCTAAGGGGTTCAGGTTCGGGGTCAAGTTCGGGTCCCAATCTCGAACTTTGCGACGAAGTTTGGCCGAACCCGGCGAACCCGAACTTCCAGATGTTCGCTCAACTCTAGTCTTCTGCATGTGGCTTTCACCTGTTGGCAGCTTCAAATGCTTTTATGCATTAGCAACTGTTCTCCTGAGTCAGAACTAAATAACTGTCAGGTCCCTCAAGTCACATATCATTGTCATTTGACTCCTGAGTTAAAATTATTTAACAGGTACTAGTCGTTACTTTCAGGACTGTCAAACTGGACTTTGCTCCGGCAGCTTCACTCTGTCTAGTTGCAAAAATATCCCTGGTGTACAATTAATACAATCTAGACCCCCTTATATACTGTATTTTATCATGAATACTATATATGACTTGGGTAAGATCCAAATTATAATAATAATAATAATAATTATTTATTATTAATATTATTATATTAATTATATTCGCAGAGATGAATTATAAGCAGACAATCCAAAAATGGTAACAAAGTGAATCTTGCAATGCATGTAGTGCATGGTTAAAGAGGACCTGACACCTCTCCTGACATGTCTGTTATAGTAACGACTTTCATATCCATGTAATAACAATTCTGGAGCACTGGTTCTTAAGTCTAGGTTCTACCATTGACATGCGTTACAGGCGTGTCCATTAACTTATATCCTCATGTTTATCTATGAGGTATAAATCGCTACCCTCTTAATCTCCATAAAGAGTCCCCTTTTCCTTCCCTTGTTCTCCCTTTTTACCCCCTTACCCCCCTCCCCCCCTTTTTCCCTCCCCCCCCCTCTTTCCTTCCGTAGGCACTTAGTAGTCTTTTATTGTTTTGTGAAACACTTCTGTTATCTTGGTGGATTTCTTTTTACCAATGTTCGTATCCCCTTCACTGTCTCCATGGACGCTATATCTGCTTGCGTTCCAGGCAGTTATTTGGTTCGTGCGGGCATGCATCCCATTTACAGGAAATATGACATAATTTCCTGTGAACTGTGATGCGGCCAGCTTTACGTTCCATCTAGTTCTCCGGTGGGTGGATCATGTGTTCCACCAGACCGGATGTGGCCTGCTACCTCATGTCCGCTATCTCCTCAGCGCGCTCTTTAAAATCCGGAAGTCACCTGGCACAGAGGCGCTCCTGTTACCTGTGGAGTCATCCCCAGCATCTGGTGCCGTTCCTCGTTTAGGGAACCTCTTCCGGTAAGCATACCGCGCTTCTTTCTACTTGCCTACGGTTCGTTTTAGCCGTGTCGTCCTGGGTGTCTTCAAATCCACCCTATTTCTCCCTTCATGTTTCTAGGCTGTGCATCAGTGCCGGAGAGGAACACGTGTAATGCGGGATTGTATGGCCGGCTATGGATATCGCTACTTAAGTATCAGTTTATCTCTATTTACATCTTTTTAGTATTGCCTTATGACATCATTATTAACATTGGCCCCCTGAGCAACCCATTGTAAGGGGGAAACACGTCGGGGCTTTTTTCATGCATGTCCAGTAGTATTGTGGTATCCTTTTTTGAGGCAGTTTGACCACATCTTGGTCCCCCTACACTGCAAGAGTATACAGGGTGTAATAGGGTCAGTAGGCTTAGGTACGGGGACGGAGTAATCCCACCTTCAGGGGTTGACTCCGGGCATAGGATAGGTGAGGGCTCCTACAGGGTTTTTTATAGGGCTAGTGGCATTCCTTCATTTTTCACTACTCCCTGCTGCTCTCTGCCTATGTCCAGTATCCCCGACCATCTCCCTGCACCATGCCTCATATACCTTTAGATGTTGTACATTTTGACATTTTTTCTGGACTTTTTTGATATCTTAACTTTATATCTCATCTTACTCATTAATCGATTGTGTCATCTTGATCATTAACACTATCTAGTTTGTGAGTGGTAGCATTGACAGGAGGACAGGATCGTGTAGTCTTCTCTGTTGTGGTTATTGTTTCCTGGGTTTTTGGTTCCAGGTTTTAAATATTATAAATAAATATTTAAGTTTTAGGTGTCCTTTATTACACTGTCATATTCTTTCTAGAACTTATGGGACCCACATTATCCATTTGATTATTAAATTTAGTTTTTTCTAGGTTCTACCATTCCTTTATGAATTAGTAATAAAACTGTATCTGGGTGTTGCAAAATTGTGGGTGCACAGTCTTAGGGTCCATTCACACATGAGTAAAAGATGGACACCGGCAATGTGCATTCCGCAATTTGCGGACCACACATCGCTGGCACTATAATAGAAAATGCCTTTTCTTGTCCACAATTGCGGACAAGAATAGGACATGTTCTATTTTTTTCAGGAATGGAATTTGCGGGTCCGGAAGTGCGGATCCGGAAATGGGGATGCGGACCCAACTTTCGGACGTGTGAATGGACCCTTACACTGGCAGCATGGATTGGATAGTGTCAGATTATACAGGGACACATCTCCACTGGTAACAGGACCTTTATTGCAAACTGCTGGCAATTATTTAATAAACATTTAGAAGGAATAATATAGGAATGGCAAAACATAAAGTGATAATAATAGATGCTGTAAAACTGTTATTACTTGGGATTGCAAGTAGTTGCTAAAATAGATGTCAGGAGAGGGGGCAGATGCTCTTTAAGACAGGTTTATTTAAGAGTTGTTTAGTTGTGCTATATTAGTTAATAAGAGAATATTCAGTTTTGGACACCAAGACCAACACTCCCCCCACCAATACAAACATTTCTAGCCATACATCTACTGTAGTTAATTTATCCCAACTTTATTTTCTCATTGACCTCTTCTTGTATTCTTTGTCATTACTTTACAGCGCAAGTCCTAAGACGTTCCCTGATGATTCAGTCTGCATAGCAATGAATAACTTTTTAAGGAGAGATACTACTAACATTTCCATAATTATGACTGATTTACCATACCCCAAATATTTCTCGATAAAACAATTTTGCTGATAAAGTAGAAAACACAGTTTTCCTTATTCAATTTATAAATGTCACTCTTAGGCCCCTTTCACACGGGCGAGTTTTTCGCGCGGGTGCAATGCGTGAGGAGGACGCATTGCACCCGCACTGAATCCGGACCCATTCATTTCTATGGGGCTGTGCACATGAGCGGTGATTTTCACACATCACTTCTGGGTTGCGTGAAAATCGCAGCATGCTCTATATTGTGCGTTTTTCACACAACGCAGGCCCCATAGAAGTAAATGGGGCTGCGGGAAAATCGCAAGCATCCGCAAGCAAGTGTGGATGCGTTGCGATTTTCCCGCATGGTTGCTTAGCAACGGGACCCGATCTCTAATATTTTCCCTTATAACATGGTTATAAGGGGAAATAATAGCATTCTTAATAAAGAATGCATTGTAAAATGAGTGGAAGGGTTAATAATAAAGTTAACTCACCTTAGCCACTTGATAGCGTAGTCGCGATCTCTCCTTCTTTCCCTGCATCAACTAAGATCTACAGACCTGTGATGACGTCACATCACATGGTCCAATCACATGGTCCATCTTACCATGGTGATGGACCATGTGATTGGACCATGTGATGTGACGTCATCACAGGTCCTTTAGATCTTAGCTGATGCAGGGAAAGAGAGGAGAGATCGCGACTACGCGATCAAGTGGCTAAGGTAAGTTAACTTTTATTATTTTTAACCCCTTCCACTTCATTTTACAATGCATTCTTTATTAGGAATGCTATTATTTCCCCTTATAACCATGTTATAAGGGAAAATAATCAATTCCCCAGAAGACCCGAAACCGGACTTCAGTGATGAAGTCCGGCTTCGGGTTGGGTACCAAACATTGGGATTTTTCTCGCGCATATTCCCACAACGCACCCGCCTCTTATCCGGGCGTCAAACATGACGCCCGTGTGAACGAGGCCTTACTAGATAATAAGCCATTCTGTTTTTCACTTCAAGAACAGTGTTCTTCATAGTATCACTGACAAGGTTTCACATTTAATGTGGGATATCTATAAAGTTATATTACAAAATGTCTCCTTTTCCAGAAGATTTCCTCATTTTGCAGAATATAGAAATTCAAAAAAGAGAAAATACATCATTGTCTTTTAATATATTTCTTTCATGCTTAAAATGTGTTTCTATAAATCTTTCACACTCATGTTATCTTGTTAACGTTTTTGTCTTCATGCACCATTATCTTTAGTACCTAGAGGTTCGTTTGTCACTTTATGAGGGTCATGATATTTGTGGCTGTGAAAGATCTACAACATTGCTGACAAATGAACGCTTGTTCATTAGTCTACTAATTGCTAGGGGGTTTAGACAGGCCGATGATCAGCTGAATGTTCGTTTCCTATCATTGACTTGTGTAAAGTGACCTTAATTCATAAATGATTGAACAGAACATGGTGTAGGAGTAAGACACCCTTAGCTTTATAAGGAAACTCCACTAGCACCCATATATAATACATTTTTTTAAATCCTATTTTTTTGCTTCTGGTACTTGACGTATTGTTGAATCATATTGTACCATTATGAATTATAATAACTTAGACTGAAAATCCTCAGTGATGATGACGAAGAATATGGAAATTTTTTCTTGATTGAACAGGATGTTACACTGTGTTGTAGCCAAGGAATTTCTGATATCTGTCATACCAGTGTTACTAAGATTTTTTCTATAGTCTGAAGTCAGGAAACATCAAAATGGAGCTTATGAAAAAATAATTTTCTGTGCAATGCTTTATAGAATAATTCCAGAAGAAGCACTGCATATGTGACATTACTGAACAAGTCGACATGTATTTGTGGCATGTCTAAATATCTAATCTATCTTTATATGTGCTCTGCACTGGTGATTTTTATATATATATTTCACATCTCTTAATTTGTTAGCTGAGTGCTGTCTGGGTGCTACAGATCAATATGATTCTGACATAAAGGTGAACTCACTGAAGGCCGAGCTATTAATTCTGAACAAGCTGTGACAGTGAAGCATGTAATTCTTATAAGAAATCTTATGTGCCAAAATGTGCCATGTGCAGTTCATGCTGGCACTTCATTAAAGGGATTTTCACTTTGGACATCCCTTGTTCAGCAACCATTCATTTCTCCTGTAGCACCACCACAGGGAAAATGAAACATTTTGCAGTTCCCATAATCAATGGGCTGCTTACATAGAATGCATGGACATGTCTAGCCCTCAGCAAGAGAAAGCACTTTTCTTTTCTGGCAATACTATTTGAAAATAATTTTTAATTTGTGCATGTAAATCTATTTTTTAATAGTAGAAAGTTTTATCAGCTAAAGAAGGCATACAACACACAGCATTGTTACACACCAGCAATGTTATATCCATTGTTCTGCCCCGTTATAAGGGCAGAACAAAGAATATAATGGAGGTGCCAGATCCAGCACATAGCTAAAACAAATGATGCTGGACGGACCCCATTGATGTTTATTTCCATCACAGAGTCCAGACAAAATAGCTCAGCATGCTAGTCTATTTTACCGGGCTTTTTTGATGGAATATAAGACATAGGTCCTTAATGGAGCCCCCAAAAATGTTGTCTTGTTACCGTGTCTATTTTCCTTTATAGTTTATCACATATTGTACATATAGAAACTGAGCTCTAAAATGAGTATAAAATATGTAAGAATTAATTATATACTTTTTAGGTTCTGTTTCAGAGATGAGCGAATTTCATATTTTCAAATTCGTTCACGTTACGTTTGGTGGTAAAAGCAGAACTGCGTTATGGATTCCGTTGTGGTAACCAAATCCATAACGCAGGTCTGCTTTTCCCACCAAACGAAGTGTGAACGAATTTTATAACAGGAAATTCGCTCATCTCTATTCTGTTTTCTTCTTTGGGAAATGTTGGATTTAATACAGCACCTTATATGTTTTTTTTTTTTTTTATTATGGCTGCATGTACACAAGAAATACAACGTTACAAATATTCTCATTTTATACGTCACATAATGCTATTCACTTGTTCACTCAAGAAAAAGAGAAAATGGCCGCACATCTCATAAAAAAAAAATCAAGTTTATTGGAAAAATACTAAACACAACAAGGGTTAAAATCACTGTATACAATGAGACATCATGGCTGTCTGGACTAAATAAGTCCCACATGCCTCCCTGTCAAACACCAACCATAATATGATAGTAAGTGCCCCAGCAAAAAGCAATACACCAATATACTGATTAAAGTGCATGTAAATCTGTCAACAGAAAGATAGTAGGCATAATACTTATCATAGCAGCAATGGAGCAAGTAAAAGCATGGGGGACAGGGGATGAAAAAGCACAACGCGTATCGCTAGGTTCTGCTGTCTTCCTCAGGGGAAAGTGACTTGCACGTCACTTTCTGTACCTTTTCAAAAGGAAGTAATAATGCATACATACAAATAAGCTGCATGTATGATGAATATGTGTATACTGGAAATGTATGCGTGAATGGTTTCTATTAGAATCATAAAAGGCACAGCAGAAGAGATGCTAATCAAGGTAGAGGGCCCAGATGTCATGTGAATTTAGCTAAGAGCAAAGAAATCTGTATTAGATGGTAAATCATGACTGCAAAAACATAACTTCCTAATTTACCAGTGTAATCGAAGGTCCCCTGTGTAATTCACCTGTTCTGTGCAAACAGGACGCTATTTCTTAGATAACTAATAAAGGGAATTAGAGGGAATCAGAGAACCTCTATATTAGAAGGAATGATGCTGAAATGTGAGCTTATTCTGTGGCCCTATGTAGTGATTCGTCTCTGTACATTATTAGAATGTATGGGCTCCGATGAGCCGAAGTCGGTTGTTCGTGAAGTCGCACGTGACTTCATTGGATAATCTCAAGTTGATTTTTGAAGTGGAAAACCATTTTAAAACTTGAAACCAAACTTGGCTTCGGTTCCGAGGTACTAGTGTCAGTGTCAGGAACACGAATAGTGGGCCCAATTTTCTTCCAATCAACTGTGAAAACCGCAATGCATGCAGCCAATCAGAAGCCAGCCAGCCCTGTGATGTCACAGCCCTATAAATACGGCAGCCATTTTAGATTCTGCCATTTTCCAGGGTTCTGAGTGCGGCGACAGACGTGAGCAGGTGCTAGGGACAGCAATTGGAAAAAGCTAATTGTGAAAAAAAAACCTGAAAGAACGATTTATAAGGGCAGGGAAAGGATAGGGAGGAATCTTTTCACAGCATCTTAGTGCAGGGAGTGAGTTCAGAAGGAGCTAGAGACAGTGCTAGAAAAGCGATTTACAAGTGCAGGGAAAGCTAATTTGGGGATCCAAATAGCCATTATACAGATCCGTCAGTCCAGCAATTTGTTCTTGGGGTGCAAGTGCTATGTTGAAAAGCATTTAGTGGCTTATATCTGTGGAAAAAGAAAAATAATGTATATATGCAGTTCACTTCTGCAGCTATATGGGGTGAAAGCGTTTAGTGACATATTTCTGTACTACAAGAAAAAGATATACGCAGTTCACTGTTGCCGTTATTTGCGTTAAAAGCGTTTAGTGGCCTATTTCATTACAAAAAGAAAAATATATACGCAGTTCACTTCTGCAGCTATATGTGATGAGAGCGTTTAGTGAGGTATTTTTTTACTACATGAAAAATATATGCGCAGTTCACTTCTGCAGCTATATGTGGTGAAAGCGTTTAGTGACGTATTTCTGTACTACAAGAAAAATATATACGCAGTTTACTGTTGCCGTTATTTGCGGTAAAAGCGTTTTGTGGCCTATTTCATTACAAAAAGAAAAATATATGCGCAGTTCACTTCTGTAGCTATATGTGCTGAAAGCGTTTAGTGACGTATTTCTGTACTGCAAGAAAAATATATACGCAGTACACTGTTGCCGTTATTTGCGGTAAAAGCGTTTTGTGGCCTATTTCATTACAAAAAGAAAAATATATACGCAGTTCACTTCTGCAGATATTTGGGGTTAAAAGCATTACGTATTTCTGTACTACAAGAAAAATGTATACGCAGTTCACTGTTGCCGTTATTTGTGGTTAAAGCGTTTAGTGGACTATTTCAGTACAAAAAGAAAAATATATTCATTGCTTTTAGTGGTGTTTTAATTTGCTTTTAATTTATTTTGTTCAGCTAAAAGTATGTCTGACAGAAGTGCCAGGCCATGCAGAGAGGAGTGGCAGAGGCCTAAATGTTTCTGGCACAGGCAGAGGTCGCAGCCGAGTAAGGGGGCGTGGCAGCAGGAGTCGCAGAGAGAGGCATCCACTCCCGGTGTCATCTAGTGGTCGTGTCTTGACCAGCAAACCAGCGGTTCTTGATTGGTTAACTCGGTCATCCACTTCATACCAAGTGACATCAGACACCCCCAGCCAACAGTCTTTGGGTTTGTCATACACAACCCTTAGTTGGCATGGCCCAGGAGCAGGCTCTGTGCTCTCACCTGTCCTCACTGCAGCTGTCCGCTACTGCCCAGCCAAGATCTGGAGGCGACATCTGCAGCTTCCTCTGCTAGGTGGGCAAGTAGTGATGAAGAGAGTGGCGTAGGTGGTGGTGTTGCAAGAGGTCAGGCTCCTGACCCAGAGGCCGTGGAGGAGGACATCAGTGACGTGCAGACACTACTCGATGATGATGAAGCCGATCACACTTGGGAGCCGGCTGGAGAAGGGGCCTTATCAGGAGAAGAGGGTGGCAGCTTGCCCGTGAGGCAGCAGTGGTGCCAGAAAGGTGGTAGCATGGCTGGGAGTCAGCAGGGTGGCAGCAATGGGAGGTCGGGAGCCAAACATGCCCGGGGTAGACCACCTGCTTTGCAGCAGCCTACCTCCCCGGGAGAGACCAAGAAGAGACCCAAGACGTAATTTCCTTGCGAAAAAGGCAGTACCAGCTCTGCACAAATATGTACAACAGAAGATGAGCCAGTCCTTGAGCCTGTCGGTGTCTGCCAAAGTGCACAGCAGCTCCGACGTGTGGAGCTGTAACTACGGTCAGGGACAGTACATATCCTTTATCCACCATGTCCTCAGCCTCCACTGCAGGGATAAGTCACGGTGCCCCTCCAGGATACCACATGTGCAGGGCACGGCGGTGTCACGCTGTTCTGCATCTCGTTTCCCTGGGCGGACCTGCTCCCTGTGATTCATCAAGAAATCGAATGCTAGCTTTCTCCGTGACAACTGAAAATCGGAACCATGGTGACCGACAACAGGAAGAAGATTGTGTCGGCGCTGCGTCAAGGAAGTCTGAGCCATGCGCCCTGCACGCATCCAACGGTGTGCATGTAAATAGCACACATGTTTAATCTGGTTGTCAAGCGATTCCTGAAGTCTTCCACCAATCTGCGAGACATCCTAAAAATGTTCAGGAAACTTTGCATGCACTTCAGCCACTCGTACACCGAAAAGCATATCCTCCTTGAGTTGTAGCGGCAGAACTGCATTCCCCAACATAGACTGATATGCGACGTTTCCACCCGTTGGAATTCCACCCTCCATATGTTGGACCGACTTTACGAACAGAGAAAGGCCATCAACGATTTCTTGATCATGCAAGTGGCTAGAAGAACTCCCCTGTGTAACTTGAATGTCAGCCAGTGGCTGCTCATTAGGGCTGAAACGATTAATTAATGTTGTCGATAATATTCGATAATGGGATTCGTTGTCGACGAATCCCGTTATCGAATAACTGGCCAGATTCGTTCCTATGCGGGCGGTCAGGTGCTATGCCTGTGGGTCCCGCAAATCCCGCACCTCCGCAGTTAAGTCCCTGATACATCGCTGGTTGCGATGCTTCACAGAGCAGTGATGTATCAGCCGGGAGAGAGGAGGGGCTGGAGGAGGCAATGCGAGGTGGGGCCGGTGCAGTTACTGTACTCTTACACCAGCCCCGCCGCTCACAGCGAGCAGTATAATATCTAGTATCCCATAACCAGCAGTAACCTTTCCTTAAACATTATCCTTATTACCTTGAAGCTCCGGTAACAGGCAGAGGCGGCGTAACGTAAGGCCTGCTCCTCCTGCTCCATTCATAAAGTGGGCGGAGCAGGCGTGTCACATGGCTGAGTGACGTTACGCCGCCTCTGCCTGTTACCGGAGCTTCAAGGTAATAAAAATAAAGTTCAAGGAAAAGTTACTGCCGGTTAAAGAATACTAGATATTATACTGCTTGCTGTAAGCGGCGGGGCCGGTGTAAGAGTACAGTAACTGCACTGGCCCCGCCACGAGTTGCCTCCTCCAGCCCCTGCTTTTGTATTTGGGGGACACTGTTATGGGTGAGATCTGTGGATGACACATATAGCATAAGATGCTATAGTGTTATCTATTGATCCTCCCCATAGCAGTGTTATCCACTGATCCCCAATCCCATAACAGTGCACAGATCCCACTCCCCATAACAGTGCCATCCACAGATCCCCCATAACAGTGTCATCCACAGATCCCCCATAACAGTGTCATCCACAGATCCCCCATAACAGTGTCATCCACAGATCCCCCATAACAGTGTCATCCACAGATCCCCCATAAGTGTCATCCACAGATCCCCCATAACAGTGCCATCCACAGATCCCCCATAACAGTGCCATCCTCAGATCCCCCATAACATTGCCATCCACAGATCCCCCATAACATTGCCATCCACAGATTCCCCATAACAGTACCATCCACAGATCCCCCTCCCCATAACAGTCCCATCCACAGATTACCCATAACAGCGCCATCCACAGATCCCCTCCCCATAACATAGCGTGTAAGAAGAGAGCTATCCTCAGCCCTGACCATGTGGACATGTTGCCTTTTTTACATTGTAATGCTAAATTTTTATAATTATGTAACTCCTAAAATTGTTTTAATATGGCCTTTGAACATACTTTTTCAAGTAAAATCATATAAACCCCTTTTTGTCATTTTGGTGTTTTTTCCCGATTAATCGATGAAGTTAGCTACAACTGAACTGGAAGTGGAGGAGGAGGGGGAGGAGGACATTGGAGCACAGGCAATGTGTAACGAAATGGGTGGTTTTTCTACTTAGCTGACAGGAGAGGGGGAGGAGGAGCAACCAGAGGAGCTACAGGGCGATGAGGAAGATGAGACAGAGGACCCAGACACACCGTGGCAGTATCCAGTGACGATGGAGGCAGGAAGTCCCTCCGAGTCACTTGCACAAATGGCCCGATGCATGCTCACTTGCTTGCATAATGACAGCCGAATTGTCACCATTCGGCAGAGGGATGACTTCTGGCTCTCCACCTTGTTGGACCCTCGCTACCGGTCCAGAATGGGGCCTTTTTTACACCCAATGAGAGAGAGGACAAACTGAACTACTACAGAGACATCCTATGTAGTCAGTTGGCCGCTACCTATCTGCGCCATCATCCATCCTCTCACAGGGAGGGCCAGGGGGGCCCTCTGCGCTCACGTTCCACTGCCAAGGCTGCCCGGGAGGGGTGGGGTGGCAGGAGCAATACCAGCTCTATTAGCAGCAGCCTGAGTCTACAGTCGCTGATGAGTAGCTTTCTTCACCTGCATAGCGAGGAAACTACTCACCAGCAGCAGTTGGATCTGGAGCAGGACCTGAACCAGCAGGTGATGACTTACTTGGACAGCACCCTGCCACCCCACATTGAAGATCCGAAGGACTACTGGACAACCAAACTGGATTTGTGGCCGCAGCTGGCCGAGTTTGCCCTGGAAAAGCTGTCCTGTTCGGACAGTATTGTGGCATCAGAGCGAGTGTTTAGTGCGCAAGGGCCCTAATGACCCCAAAAAGAACTCCCCTGTCCACCCAAAATGTGAAGAGACTGACATTTGTCAGGATGAATCAGGCGTGGATCAGTCAATCCTTTAAAAAAGAGACCGTTAGTTTCTTCTGGCTAACTGCCTCAGCTACTACTCTGATGCTGCCGCCCGCCTAATGCCACACATCTTATGCCAAGTGCTCCTTCTTTCACCCACCTTCGTCAGCGGGTACTGGTATTGCCACCCACCGCCCCACTCTGTCACTGGGTCACTTTGGGTCCCCGTGTGACTGCTAAGGAACTGAAAAAAGATTAGTTTCAGCTCAGACAATAAGGCGCACACTGCGTAATGAAGGCCTCCATGCCAGAACTCCCAGGCGCACCCCCTTGCTGTCTCCAAAGAATAAGAAGAGTCGACTGCAGTATGCCAAAAGTCATGTGGACAAACCACAAAAGTTTTCGGATAGTGTTCTGTGGACTGATGAAACAAAATTAGAACTGTTTGGGCCCATGGATCAACGCTATGTTTGGAGGAGGCTTATAAAGAAAAGAACACCTTGTCTACTGTGAAGCATGGCGGGGGGTCAATCATGCTTTGGGGCTGTTTTGCTTCTACAGGTACAGGGAAGCTTCAGCGTGTGCAAGGTACCATGAATTCTCTTCAGTACCAGGACATATTGGATGAAAATGTGATGCAGTCCGTCACAAACCTGAGGCTTGGGAGACGTTGGACCTTTCAACAGGACAATAATCTCAGGCATTCATCCAAGTCCACTAGAGCATGGTTGCAGATTAAAAGCTGGAACATTTTGAAGTGGCCATCGCAGTCACCAGACATAAATCCGATTAAGAACCTCTGGAGGGACTTAAAGAAAGCAGTTGCAGCGCGCAAGCCTAAGAATGTGACTGAACTGGAGGCTTTTGCCCATGAAGAATGGGTGAAGATACCCGTAGATCGCTGCAAGACACATGTGTCAAGCTATGCTTCACGTTTAAAAGCTGTTATAACTGGAAAAGGATGTTGTACTAAGTTCTAAGATTGAATGTCACTTGGGGGTTGAATAAAACTGATAATGATGTGAGCACAGAAAAGACATTTGTGGTTATTTCATTATAAATGATATGTTGTATTTGTCTGACTTACAAGTGCCTCTTTGATTTAATTGTAAACAAGATGACTGAAATGATCAAAATCAATGTCAAACTGGCCAAAACACCCAATTTCAGTGGGGGTTGAATAAATTTGAACACAACTGTGTGTATATATATATATATATACTATAGAAATCCAAAAAATTGAAGCAGCACTCCAGATATGGTGAAACAAATGGTGGACCGACTTTATTCCCCTTGCAACGTTTCAACTGCACAATGCAGTCTTTCTCAAGCATACAAATGGTGCATATAGGGGGTACTAAATACCCATACAAATTAGTGACTGAGGTCTCTTCGTCTCAGACGGTACAAACTTACATTGGCACTAGAAGGACAGGAAGTTTTCCTTGCCTACGGTGTGTCAATTGTAAGTACATGATGAAAGGTGAGCATTTCAGACATCCCAATACAGGTACTGAATATGATATTAGAAAGTTCCTTACTTGTGACAGCTCATATGTGGTTTACGTGTTACAATGTCCTTGTGGTCTCCTTTATGTGGGGGAGACTACTTGTGACATGAAAACACGTTTGAATAACCACAGATTTTCCATCAGACAAAAAAGGAAGGACTTACCTGTCCCCAGCCACTTTGTGCAATTGGGACACAGTGAACGTGATCTGCGTTTCACCATTCTGGATCAGATCTCCATATCTTCCAGAGGAAGTGATCGAGCGTTGGCTCTTAAACAATGTGAACTTAGATGGATATATCGTCTGCAATCACTTAAACCACAAGGATTGAATGTTGAATTTAGATGGAATCTCATCTAGGGTGACACTCCCTTTCTTGTAGAGTTGGAGTACTCATTCAGTATTGGATACGTAACTGCAGATGGTGTATTTTTTAATCTCATGAATATTGATAGTGTATAATTGTATTTATACTATTTTTATTTTTTATTTTTTAGTTACTCAACCAGAAGTTTATCCAGAGGTGTATCCCATCAGTGGTCTATACGATACACATTTATTCTGTGGAGCAGAACAAGGGACTCTACAACTATTATATATTTTATAAGATTGTATTTACTATTATAGACCATTGGGAATGGCCACACTAGTAATGGAAGGTATATTTTTTTGGGGGTCTTGGCTCCTGAGGCAGCTTTGCCCTGGTGCGTAGTCCCCACAATTGTCTCAGCTGTCATTACCAATATGTATGGTACTGCTGTAGATGCCTTCAATCCTTGTGGTTTAAGTGATTGCAGACGATATATCCATCTAAGTTCACATTGTTTAAGAGCCAACGCTCGATCACCTCCTCTGGAAGATATGGAGATCTGATCCAGAATGGTGAAACGCAGATCACGTTCACTGTGTCCCAATTGCACAAAGTGGCTGGGGACAGGTAAGTCCTTCCTTTTTTGTCTGATGGAAAATCTGTGGTTATTCAAACGTGTTTTCATGTCACAAGTAGTCTCCCCCACATAAAGGAGACCACAAGGACATTGTAACACGTAAACCACATATGAGCTGTCACAAGTAAGGAACTTTCTAATATCATATTCAGTACCTGTATTGGGATGTCTGAAATGCTCACCTTTCATCATGTACTTACAATTGACACACCGTAGGCAAGGAAAACTTCCTGTCCTTCTAGTGCCAATGTAAGTTTGTACCGTCTGAGACGAAGAGACCTCAGTCACTAATTTGTATGGGTATTTAGTACCCCCTATATGCACCATTTGTATGCTTGAGAAAGACTGCATTGTGCAGTTGAAACGTTGCAAGGGGAATAAAGTCGGTCCACCATTTGTTTCACCATATCTGGAGTGCTGCTTCAATTTTTTGGATTTCTATTACTGTGACGACGTGGTCGGTCGCCAGTGAAGGATTGCACCCGCTTGTTACCTTGAGTGCTGCTGGATCTCTTTGTTTGTTATATATATACTATATATATATATATAGTAATTACACATTTATTTTTTTATTTAATTATACTTCTGCTGTATAGGAATACCTATTACATGATAAACTACTATGAGATTTTTCTTGCACAGTTTAGTGTTGAGCTCCATAGCTCAGTGCTTAGGGTTTTTGCCTCTGATGTAAAAGGTTGTGAGTTCGAATCCTGGTGAAAACCTTTTAGAAATAGAGGCTAAACTATGCATTCATGTATATCAGAAGTATGATAATATATATTTATACTTCTGAGATATATATATATATATATATATATATATATATATATATAATGTATTACATATGGGAAACTATTACTGAGGTTTTTAGCCATAATATTAGTACAGCAGGTTAATATAAAGCTCTGATGGGGGGTTGTGTGGATGACACTGATGGGGGGATGTGTGGATGACACTTATGGGGGGGTGGAGGACACTGATGGGGGTGTGGGGTGTGAGGACACTGATGGGGGGGATGTGTGGAGGACACTGATGGGGGTATGTGTGGATGACACTTAGGGGGGGATGTGTGGATGACACTTAGGGGGGATCTAGGGAGGGGTGTTGGCATGGGAGGTCCTTGAGGGGTGTTTGGGTGGAAGCTCTGGAAGGGGTGGGAGGTCCGATAGGTATGTGGGGGTGGGAGATCTGGGAGGGCGGGGCCCATAAAAAATTTGCTATGGGGCCCAGTCATTTCTAGCTATGCCCTTGTGTGACACCACCAGGAGATGAGCGCTTGCATTATGGAAGCACTCATCTCCCTACATTCATCTGTATCGCGATACAGATGAACACTGCAGCAGGGCAAGGGAGAGGCGTCTCCCTTCCCTGTTCCTCTGATAGGCTGCCGGCCGAACTGAATTTTTCTAAAAATTCGCTCATCTCTACTCCCAATCCTTGATAGAAATCACTGACCAAACACTGACATGTGGATAAGACCTAAAGACTCATGCACACAAACATATTGTTTTTTTGCATCCGATTTTTCTGTGGCCTATAGGTGGAACCATTTACTTCAATGGGGCCGCAAAAACAACAGAAATGACTCCATGTTTATTCCATGTACGTATGTCCGCATGGCCGTTCTGAAAAAAAAGAACATGTCCTATTATTGTCCACATGCTAGGACTTTTCAATTATGGGCTGAACGTTCCGTTCTGTAAAATGCAGAATGCACATGGCCAGTGTTTTGGGGATCCTGAATTTGCAGTCTGATTAGTGTACGTTCCCACCTGATAAAGTTGCCTCGCCATGGCATATGGACTCCCACAATTTGCTCCTACAGTAGATCCGTCCATGTACAATTAATATAGCAGTGCTGCAATTCAAAACAATCCATGAATTCACTGTTAAGTATGAATTAGAGCTCATGGCAACACATATTTCATGTTAGTTTATTCGGTTTTCTGTGCCGAATGCTGATGTTTTTACTGATATTTTCACTAGAATAGGTTACACTAAAAAACATAACAATTTTCAATAAATAAGATATGACAATTACAAAATGTCTTTTGTCTTCGTATAATAACCACCTTACTATTATTAGGGTCAAAATATTATGTAAGTTCAATCAGAAATATTTCTTGGACTGACAAGTAACAAGATATGTTGTCGGCTGCTTGAATTATACAGAGTAAATGGGGCACGTCATGTGAGCTGTCATGTTCAGACATTGTTCTACATGATGACACGGTAGTTCAAACTATACCCACCCAGAGAAGGATAAAAGAATATTATCATGGAAATTTCCAATGTTATAATTTATATATATATATATATATATATATATATATATATACTTTATCTCAGTTAGCTAATGATGAGCTAATTTCTTGAAATTTCATTTGGATTCAATTTAGGTCCAAAATAAGTTCAACCTGTAATTAAAGTACTACAATTGCCCTGAAAGTTGTGGATGACATTCTGGGGTCTCCTAGGACTGTACTTCAAGCTCTTTAACTACAAGACACCACTAGTAATCTTAAAGTGGCAGTGACATATATGGCTATAAGAAATAGCCTGGCTGCTGCTTGAAACAAAAACACCCTGCACTGTATTTTTATGTTTTAAAAAATAGTCAAAAGTGTTTGCTTTTTGGCAGCAAATGCCTGCAGGTGTGTATACACACAGACACACCACCTGGGGTCATGTGATCCTCCTTCTTCATCTTTTCTGCCTCCTGATCTGAATAAATAGCTGATTCCCTTTTGAGATATTTACTCGCACTGAATCACCAAAGATTTGGATATGACCAGAATTCTTGAAAAATTCTGATTGAACTTATTTTCTTTAGAATCTCTCATCTCAGTATACGTATATGAAATTTAATCCTAATAGTTCAATACATAGCAATAATATTGCACTCTCTCTGTATTGTCTCCACTTGTCTGCTCTGCTGTTTTAGTACCTCTATGTACCCCTGAGAACATGTAGAATATAAAAATATAAAACCCCTAACTGAAGCCCTTGACTTGCAGTTTATTTCAATATACAACGCATTTCACCAGTTGTATAAAACATATTCGCTCTGTTCCGTGATGGCTTTATTCTTTCCTAATCCATTTAGAGAATAATAGCAGCTCTAGCAGAGGTCAGTAGGGGATAGTAAAGCATCTGTTAGCAGTGTAAGCAGTGTATGAAGCTTGAACAATCCACCTGACCGAGGCACATCTCCTTCCATTCAGCAGTCATGTGGATTAGTATAGTTCACATTTGTACAGACAGATATATTTAGATAATGAAATATGATTTTTAAATGGCGAACTACTCCTTTACCTTTACAAGAACCATCCTTTTATTGGCTGCATAATTGGATTTTTTTGACCTCACTTAGACAAGTCTTCTGGCTAATGGGTTCGCTGGTACATTACTTTTTTGCTTTTGCTATGACCTTTGCCACATTTGAAACATTTGAGCCTTGAAACATTTCAATCTACTGTAGAGAACATATTCTGTAACTATCAGTGAACAAGAAATGACCATTCATCTAGCTTCTTATTTATAAACTAGTAGTTTTTCTTATAAACTACTTCCATTTACTGTTTTCTGTACCACAGAGGCTAGTTATGACTGTGCAGCTGGGAATTTACATGTGCAATGTATAGTTAGCAGGCACTGCTGCTGGCCTTATTTCTTGCCCAGGCCCTGTTTCTCTGACAAAAACGGTGTCAGAGCTTTGAAGTCCTAGGCTCCTGCCATCCGCCTTAGTCGACCACAGCATACTTTTGGCCGATACGTAACGATCGCGGTCCGCAGCCCCGCAAGTGCTTTTAATAGCCAGTCGGGCTCGGGGCCTTTCTGTGCAATTTATTTTTATAATGCCTACAGTGCAGGTGGCCGGCTGCACTACCTGTGCAGTGCGCACATTAAATAACCCATACCCACCTACCCATACCCCCTCCGCTGCTGCGACCCGGCGCTGAGGTCACAGGTCTTGCAGGATCATGCAGCGCCGCAGAGGGTATGACGGGATTGTACTGACAGGCGGCAGGAGTGGAGCAGAGTGGATAATTATTTTTTATTTAGTTGTGTATGCACACACACCGGCTTCATACGTGGGGAGGTGGGGGCAGTCGCGGCAGTGTGGCACAGTGGTACACTGCACTTGAATTCAGAAAGGGAATTCTGCGCTGGCCATGTGAGGACAGGTCTATTGGCAGCAAATCCTTCATTATCATGAAATATATACAGAGAGAGGCAAAAAATGAAATATATACAGAGAGGGGCAAAGTAATGAAATATATACCGAGAGGGGCAAAAAAATTAAATATATACAGAGTTCACCTCTCTATATAATATTTTTGCCCTTCCTCTGATCCATCAGAACAACAACCCACAAAAAACGGATCCTGTCTGTTGAGAATCCGCCTTCACTCAGTCAACATTTGGTCAGTAATCCACCAGTATTGCTAATGCCAAAAAAACAGGAGTGGATCCAAAACAGAGATGACACGTGAATGGAATATTTGCATGTCAGAGCAAGCATTATAACAGTAGGGAGCAGTATAAATACTGGGGGGCACTGTAGGGGCATTTTAAATCCAGGGGACATTATAGGTGTTCTTATTACTACTGGGGGTTCTATAGGAGGGACTTATAAATCCACCTTATTTCTACTAAGAGCACTATGGGGGGGGGGGGAGGCGAATTACTACTGAGGGGTTTGTAGGGAGCTTTATTACCACTGGGGGGACAACAGGGGGGGCTTATTTCTACTGGGGGCTGTGTGAGGGCATTATGAAAACTGGAGGGCTCCTCTAGTAATGGAGGCCCTCTTGGGGAGCATTATTACTGTTGGGGACACTGTACAGGGCAGTATTACTAATGAGGGCAATTACTAAAAGGGAATTACTATTGGTGGGACTTGACAATTACTACGGGGGGGGGGTGTATCTGTATGGCACACATTTTTCTTCAGGATAGTATTTGGTGGTATTAGGGAGCACAAAGAGCAGCAGGATAACACTGTTGGGACTCTAGGTTGGGGAATGATGATAGAAAAGTGAGGAAGCTAAGATGTCTGTGTGTCACACTCTGCAGGGACAAGGCACAGCTGAAAGAAGTTGGTGGGTTCGGGGCACTCCCGTGGGCTAGCAGGGGTGTGTGCGGCATCGGCTGTTGCCGTGTAAGGAGAGTGGGGGACAGGGCTTCAAGGCTTTGGTTGTTGAAGTTTGGAAGGTTTCTTGGTGCAACAGGTGGATGGGAGGGCGCAGCAACCGCAGATGGTAGGGCGCTGCACTGGGGGACTCCTACCGAGGAAGCCGGCACAGAAGGGGTTATTTATGTGGCAGTGCATGTGCAAGGGATCGGCGTGGAAGGGGTTAACTAGCAGTTCCTAGCGAAATCACTGGCACGGAAGGGGCTAATTGGCTGATCCTATCTAGGACACGGGTGTGGAAGAGGTTAATTAACCATTCCTATCGAAGACTAGTGAAGTGAATAATATTCGCATACTCCTCCCCAACAAGTGTCCCCATCACCATGGGATTGCTTGGGGGTTAGAATATACCATCGGAACTGAGTTTTTACAATCTCAGTGAGATCATTAAAACTCAGTTCCGATGGTATATTCTAACCCCCAGGCGTTCCCATGGTGACGGGTGCGCTTGTCGGGGAGGAGTATGCCGAAGTGAAACAACTGTACAGATAGAAAAAAAAAAGATGAATATTCTAAAAAACAAATATTTAGCACTATATCGAATATAGTGCTATATATTCGTTTTTTAGAATATTTGCGAATATAACGAATATTCTACTAAAAATTCGCAAAATATCGTGACTACGAATATGGCCCCTGCCATGAAGAGAGACTTCTCTAGGAGATTGCAGCCTGGTGGATCCCCTGCAGTTCAGAGTTCAGATGTAAAGGTGTTAAAGGGTGAAAACTAGGTGGGCTACCTAGACAATGACTTTTGGAGTAGCCCCAAGCTAAATCTGTTCAAGTGACACAGCATCCAGTTTATAACATTACTTTTTTGTTCATTGTTTTTGCCATTTGAATGTAATGAAGTAATAAAAAGGCCCAAAACCCCAGGGATAGTGCATACCATGGTTGGACAAGAAAATAAGAATGCTCCCAGAAAACATTCAGGGGGGAATTTATCATTAGGAGAATATTTTGAAGTCAGTTTTGCTTCAGTCTGTGTTGGAGAACTTTGTGCCATATTTATCAAATGTTGCATGTTGTTTGATAAATTAGGCTTGTCCTTAAACCAAACACTAATGTCTAGAGAAGCTACTCCAGTTTTCCTACACCATCCTGCTCCTGGAGTGAGATTGCGACTTATTTGCGACTTTTTAAAAAATTCTCAATAATAAATCTGGAGTGAAACTCATTAACATAGCTCACCACGCCCACTTTTCCACCCATATTACAAAACTGGAGTGAGTGGTGTACATATGCAAAAAAGCACAAAATTTTGCGACTTTTTGATGCCAGAATTCTGGAGTAATGGTATGATAAATCAGGGCCACAGTCTTTATCTCTACTAATTAAAATGCTTACAGTATGTATAGTAATTATCCCTTTTGAATCCAGAGGAAAAAAAGCAGTCTGGTTTGAGAGCTGCACTTACACAAGCAGACAAACAATGCGAGTTTGGTGTTGCACAGGTGAGTAATTAGGGTGCGGCTATCCAGTTAGGAGAAGTTAAATAGCCAGTCTTAAGGGCAGCTCAGTCCTTTGAGTCCAGAGGAAAAAAAAGCAGTCTTCTTTGAGAGCTGCACTTATGCAAGCAGACAAACAATGCGAGTAAGGGTTCGCGTGTTTGATTTCCAGTGTTTGTCAGTATTAAGTGTGTGACGACTTTAGATTACGTGACTTGAGATTCAGGGACTTTAGGAGGGGACTACAGTAAGTAAGATTTTTATCACTGCACTATATTGTATTTTTTCTCTTTTCTTGCGTAATCCCCATTTAGTATGTGTTCCATTATTGACAGCACAGTCCAGTGCACATCTTGTCTAATGTATGCTGTCCTGGAACAGTCGTTTGAGGGTGCATTTCTTTGTTCAAAATGTGAGCAAATTGCCCATTTGAAATCTCACATCGCAATCATGTATCTAACCGGGCGAGTTTCAACACTGAGAAGAGTTGACAACTTGGAAAAGAGTTTGCTGCTCACTGAGCAAGCACTCTGTGGGGTAGATATGGGGGAGGGTGGTAGCGAGCAGGTTCAGGTAAGTGAGGTAGCTAGTTGGATAACAGTTAGAAAGCGGGGTAGAGGGAAGAGTGCCAGGGAGGCTAGTCCGGATCTGACACACCCAACAAGTTTTCAAGGCTGGCAGATGAGGAGGATGTCAGTTCAGGGAGAGTACTGCTGCAGCCGGACCCTTCCTCTGCCATTCAGGGGAATGTCAGCTCCAGTCAGCAGGGGACCAGGAGAGCAGGGCAGGCCAGACAGTTGCTGGTAGTGGGAGACTCAATTATTAGGGGTACAGATAGGGCAATCTGTCACAAAGACCGGGATCGTGTGTTGTCTTCTTGGCGCTCAAGTTCGACACAACGCGTATCGGGTTGACAGATTACTGGGAGGGGCTGGAGAAGATCCAGCAGTCATGGTCCATATCTAAACTAATGATAAAGTTAGAGGTATGTGGAGAGTCCCTAAAAATGATTTTATGGATTTAGGTTACAAGCTTAGGGCAAGGATCTCAAAGGTAGTGTTTTCCGAATTACTACCTGTACTACGAGCCACACAAGAAAGGCAGCGGGAGATTAGGGAGGTTAACAGGTGGCTTAAGAAGTGGTGTAGGAAAGAGGGGTTTGGCAGGGGCTGACTGGCAACTTTTGGCCCAGGGGGCAAGTAACGACCAGAGGCCCTGGGGCGAAAAACAATAAGGACCCACCCCCCCCCCCCCCCACCCACAGACACTTGATGACTTTTGCAGAAGAAACTGCAACATGACATAAACATATTTTATATGAAAACTTACAATTACTTGGCTTGACCCTCGGACACCACTTCGTCTTCCACACTTTGGCCGGGGGATTGGCGGAGCTGATGATGTGTTTTATCCTAATGAGAAAGATTTCATAATAAGGATTTGGAGACGGGGCAGAGAGATAGCAGAGCAGGGAGAGGCTGGTGCTGCTACTAGGGGCTTATACCATGGGGGAGTAATAAATCCCACCATAATGGCCCCCCCAGTAGAAATAATTCTCCTTATAATGTGACAAAATACCCCTTGTAATGCCCCCAGTTGAGCTAACATCCCCATAGTGCCCCCATAATGTGCCAGTATAAAATACCCCTATATAGTGCCCCAGTAAATGCCCTCAGTGTCCCCGATAATTTGTAAGTATAAAATACCCCTTCTCAGTGCCACCGTAGATGACCCTATAGTACTCCTCTCCTACCTTCCCAATAGTACCCACCATAATGTGTCCCAGTATAAAATGCCCCTATCCAGAGCCCCCAAATAAAATAACAGTTCTTTGTGGCCTCAGTAGATGCCCCTATAGTGCCCACCAATAATGTGCCAGTAAGAAGTGTGCCCAATGTGCCAGTAATAAGTGCCCCCATAGACGTCCCCAATAATGTGCCAGTAGTCAGAGCCCCCTATTATGTGCCAGTAGCCTGAGCCCCCTATTATGTGCCAGTAGCCATAGGGCCCCCTATCATGTGCCAGTAGCCATAGGGCCCCCTATCATGTGCCAGTAACCATAGGGCCCCCTATCATGTGCCAGTAGCCTGAGCCCCCCTATAATTGCCAGACTGCCAGTAGCCATAGGCCCCCTATAATATGCCAGTAGCCATAGGGCCCACCCTATAAGTGCCAGACACTGCTAGCCATAGCCCCCTATAATGTGCCAGTAGCCATAGCCCCCCATATAATGTGCCAGTAGCCATAGCCCCCATATAATGTGCCGGTAGCCATAGGACCCCTATAATGTGCCAGTAGCCATAGGCCCCCTATAATGTGTCAGTAGCCAATAGGCCCCCTATAATGTGCCAGTAGCCAATAGGCCCCCATATAATGTGGCAGTAGCCATAGGCCCCCACTATAATGTGCCAGTAGCCAGATAGGGCCCCCTATAATGTGCAAGTAGCCATAGGCCCCCACTATAATGTGCCAGTAGCCAGATAGGGCCCCCTATAATGTGCCAGTAGCCAGATAGGGCCCCCTATAATGTGCCAGTAGCAAGATAGGGCCCCCTATAATGTGCCAGTAGCCAGATAGGGCACCCCCCATTATAATGTGCCAGTAGCCAGACAGGGCCCCCTATAATGTGCCAGTAGCCAGATAGGGCCCCCTATAATGTGCCAGTAGCCAGATAGGGCCCCCTATAATGTGCCAGTGGCCAGATAGGGGCCCCCTATAATGTGCCAGTAGCAAGATAGGGCCCCCTATAATGTGCCAGTAGCCAGACAGGGCACCCCCCATTATAATGTGCCAGTAGCCAGACAGGGCCCCCTATAATGTGCCAGTAGCCAGATAGGGCCCCCTATAATGTGCCAGTAGCCAGATAGGGCCCCGGCCCCCTATAATGTGCCAGTAGCCAGACAGGGCCCCCCTATAATGTGCCAGTAGCCAGATAGGACCCCCTATAATGTGCCAGTAGCCAGAAAGGGCACCCTATCAGTGACAAAAAAAAGTCAGAACACTTATACTTACCTCCTGGAGCAGGACCTGTCCTGAGCGAATCGAGCGCCTTCACTGCTGTCCCGCTTCCAGCGCTGCTGATTTCTTTACTGCAGCGGAGCGGCTCAGTCAGGCGGCGCGTTGACGTCATCGCGCCGCCTGCGCCGGTCCGGCGGCCTCACTGATAGGCTGCCGGCAGCACGCCTCCCTGTCTCCCTCCGCAGTCCGCAGGCTGGATTAGTAAGAGCGGCGGCGGAGGCAGCAGAAAGTGTATGAGTAAGACTGACATCATTCCGGCCGGCCAGCCGGCCGTGACAGTGAGGCAACAGAGAGGCCCGGGGGGCAATTGCCCCCCTGCCCCCCGGCCCAGTCCGCGCCTGGGGTTTGGGTTCCTGGAGAACTGGGACTACTTCTCTGTCAGCTACAAGCTCTATCGTAGGGATGGGTTGCACCTCAATGGAGAAGGTTGGAGGAGTGTTTAAACTAGGGAATGGGGGGGGGGTAATTACGTTATAGGATAGGAAGATAGTGCAGATAGAGACCGGGGGCAAGGTAATGGGACTGGGGAAGGAATGGAAGGAGGGACTAGAACAGTTCAGAAGAAAAGATGAAGGGTAAAAAATACACATAAACCTCTTAATTGTATGTATACTAATGCCAGAAGCCTGACTAATAAAACTGGTGAATTGGAATTAGTGATGTGTGAGGAGGACTATGACATAGTGGGAATAACTTAGACATGGCTGGTTGATAGCTATGACTGGGCAGTTAATGTACAGGGTTACACTCTGTTTAGAAAGGATAACCAAAATGGGAGAGGGGGAGGGGTCTGCTTTTATGTAAAGTCCTGTCTAAAGCCCACAGTCCGAGAAGACATAAGTGAGGGACATGAATATGTGGAGTCACTGTGGGTACAAATACATGGAGGCAAAAACAATAATAAAATACTAATAGGAGTTTATTATAAACCACCTAATATACCAGAATCCACAAAAAATCTGCTACTAAATGAGATAGACGAGGCGGCAGATCATAATGATTTCATTATTATGGGGGACTTCAACTACCCAGATATAGACTGGGAAACTGAAACCTGTATATCTCATAAAGGAAACAGGTTCTTGGCAATAACTAAAGACAATTACCTTTCCCAACTGGTTCAGGACCCGACTAGAGGGACAGCCATACTGGCCTGACAGAACAACAGATGTGCAGGTTGGGGGACACCTAGGAAATAGTGACCATAAAGTAATAACCTTCCATTCAAAAGAGTGTTTCTTCAAGGAGGAACAAAAATACCAAACTTCAAAAAAGCTAAATTTAGCCAACTAAGAGAGAGACCATATGCCTAACTAACTGGGACAAAGTCATCAAAAATAAAAATACAGCCACAAAATGGCATATCTTTAAAAGCATCCTAAAACCTAATTGTGAGAGGTACATACCGTATGGAAATAAAAGGTTAAAGAACAAGAAGAAACCAATGTGGATAAATAGAGAAAAAAAAAACTGTAAAGGAAGCAATTAATGACAAAAAGACAGCATTTAAATCACGAAAACTGGAGGGTAGCGAGGAAGCACTGAAAAACTATAAGGAAAAGAATATAATATTTAAAAAAAATAAATAAAAGCAGCCAAACTAGAGACTGAGAGATTAATTGCCAAAGAGAGCAAAACTAACCCATTCAATTATATGAATGGTAAAAAGTATATATCTGAAGGTGTCGGCCTTCTACAGAGTAATGAGGGGGGAGATGCAGAGAGCGATGAGGAGAAAGCCAAGCTATTAAATATTTTTTCTCTCCACTGTATTCACTGAGGAAAATAAACTGTCAGATGAAATGCAGAATGTAAAATAATTTCCCCATTAAAAGTGTCCTGTTTGACCCAGGAAGAAGTACAGCGGCGTCTTAAAAAGATTAAAATAGACAAATCGCCAGGACCAGATGGCAAACACCCCCGTATCCTAAGAGAATTAAGTAATGTCATAGCCAGACCCTGATTTGTGATATTTAAGGACTCTATACTGACAGGGAGTGTTCCACAGGATTGGCGCATAGCAAATGTGGTGCCAATATTCAAAAAGGGTCCAAAAACAGAGCCCTGAAACTATAGGCCAGTAAGTTTAACATCCGTCGTGGGTAAACTGTTTTCTAAGAGATGCTATCTTGGAGTACCTCAATGAAAGCATGGCTTCATGAGGGATCGATCATGTCAAACTAATTTTAATCAATCTAATTTCTATGAGAAGGTAAGTTCTAGACTTGACAGATCAATGGATGTCATATATCTGAACTTCTCCAAAGCATTTGACACTGTACCGCATGAAAGGTTAGTATATAAAATGAGAATGCTCGGACTGGGAGAAAATGTCTGTATGTGGGTAAGTAACTGGCTCAGTAATAGAAAATAGAGGGTGGTTATTAATGGTACACACTCAGATTGGGTCACTGTCACTAGTGGGGTACCTCAGGGTTCAGTATTGGGCCCTATTCTCTAATATATTTATTAATCATCTTGTAGAAGGCTTGCACAGTAAAATATCAATTTTTTCAGATGACACTAAACTGTGTAAAGTAATTAACACGGAAGAGAACAGTATACTGCTACAGAGGGATCTGGATAGATTGGAGGCTTGGGCAGATAAGTTGTAGATGAGGTTTAATACTGACAAATGTAAGGTTATGCACATGGGAAGGAATAATACAAGTCACCGGTACATACTAAATGGTAAAACACTGGGTAAAACTGACATGGCGAAGGAACTAGGAACTTTAGTGAACAGCAAACTAAGCTGTAGAAACCAGTGTCAAGCAGCTGCTGCCAAGGCCAATAAGATAATGGGTTGCATCAAAAGGGGCATAGATGCCCGTGATGAGAACATAGTCCTACCACTTTACAAATCACTAGTCAGACCACACATGGAGTACTGTGTACAGTTCTGGGCTCCTGTGAATAAGGCAGACATAGCAGAGCTGGAGAGGAGAGGGTTCAGAGGAGGGCAACTAAAGTAATAACTGGAATGAGGGGACTACAGTACCCTGAAAGATTATCAAAATTAGGGTTATTAACTTTAGGTTAAAGACGACCGAGGGGAGATCTAATAACTATGTATAAATATATTAGGGGTCAGTACAGAGATCTCTCCCATCATCTATTTATCCCCAGGACTGTGACTGTGACGAGGGGACATACTCTGCGTCTGGAGGAAAGAAGGTTTGTACACAAACATAGAAGAGGATTCTTTACAGTAAGAGCAGTGAGACTATGGAACTCTCTGCCTGAGGAGGTGGTGATGGTGAGTACAATAAAGGAATTCAAGAGGGGCCTGGATGTATTTCTGGAGTGTAATAATATTACAGGCTATAGCTACTAGAGAGGGGTCGTTGATCCAGGGAGTTATTCTGCTTGCCTGATTGGAGTCGGGAAGGAATTTATTTTTCCGCTCACAGTTTTCTTTTTTTTGCCTTCCTCTGGATCAACTTGCAGAATAACAGGCCGAACTGGATGGACAAATGGCTTTTTTTCTGCCTTATATACTATGTTACTAGCTCTTCTCTTATGAGATCTTTAGGGTTCGCCACTATCATGTAAAGTCTGTTGGCATGAAGTACAATTCAAAGTTCCATGTACAATGTCATTACACTGCTGCTGTAAGAGTGTAACTATGAGATATTACAATTTTTGCAAGCTCCTGTAACAGCAGTATATATTGTCCTTTGTAAATCCTCTGATCAGATTTAGCATCCATATTTGTAGTGTTTATGAAATAAACTGGAGTACAGTTATTATAGTTTATAATAGCCATAAAGCTACCAGCATCAGGTTGCTACTAAGCAATCTGTAATCAATATATAATCTTAAATATGAATTATAAAGTGTATGCAGGGATAGTTAAAGATCCCATAAAATCGGCCACAACATTTATGTACTGACACTTTAGGTTATTGATTTCTGGATGCAGCTTAAATAGCTTGTTCGTTTCATTACCTGTCTACAAAGTTCAGCGAGAAGTAATAACACATTCACTTAAATCACAGTCAGAACTTTCTATCTTTCTAGGGAAATCGCACTTACTTCCCGGCACATCTTTATTATCATAATGATACAAGTGATTTAAATGACGAATATTAAAGAAACCTAACCAATATTAGACTCAAATTGTGAAAACACCTCTCAGAAGTAGATTTATTGCTCAGGGGATTTCATGCTAATCAGCCTAATTAGAATGCTAATCTACCTAGCTGGCATGCTAAACAGCTCCGTGACTCCTGCCCCTTGGTAGATATCAGTGCTCTCCACAAGTAAGTTAATGGACCAAGGGATTGGGGGAGAAACACAATATATTTCTTTATGGTTTGAGAATTCTTAATGCATTTCTTATTTATCCCCCTTATAATTTATAATTTAAAAAATGCACAGCTTCAGACAACTTTCATATTTTTTTTTCTTCATTGGTGCTTTCCGGGTACCATAACCTGAGCCTTCTGGATCCCATTTCAAAATGTATACTGAGTCTATTTACCATTGATGTTTTGTGGAAAAATTCGATTCGCCACAATGCCAAATTTCCTGGCGCTTTGTGGTAACAAATCAATTTTTCCTGAAATGGCAGTAAAAAAAAAACAAAACATACTCACCTCATCCCATCGCTCGTGTAGATGCCGTTGTGGCCATCTTGATTGAAGAAAACATGGCAATTCTTGTGTGCACTGACGTGTGACGTCACCGCATCATCACGCTGGCTGGGCACAATGACGCCATCGGTGATGATGTCGCCGCATTCTCCCAGCATCTTGATGTGTTGACGTAATCACGTCAACATGCGCAAGATTTGGTGCTCTTCTTCACCAAGATGGCCACGACTGTTGAGTATTTTTTTATTTTTTAGCCCTGATTAAACCCTGAAAGATCTCAATATGACTGTCCGATGCCACGATCAGCGTCGAACATGGCATGGCAATGAAAGGAGCATGAATCAAATTACTTTGTGAAAGCAGTTCCAAAAAGCAGTCTAATCAAATTTTTGATAACTCCACTCATCTCTCTACCAGACCAATGACTGAATCTTGCCTCTTCACTCAGTTTCCAGCTGAAAATAACCCCGTTGTCTCCGGGGGAGTTATCCAACGCTGTTTGTGTCAGGCTCATGCAGAAACAAACATTGGAGGGCAACTAAATTTCTTGTGTATTTTTAGCATTTGTTTCTAGGTTTAGTATTGTTTTATGGAGGCATATAATCTAGAGATATACAAGTAATTTTGTTGATCTAAAGTAAAACCCTCCATAGCATTTACCCTCCTAAAGTTCCACTGTCTTATAGTATGGATAAGCAGCTTTCTAAACATCTCTATATGTATATTCAGTATCTGCACTATGGAAGAGAAGAACATTGATAGCTACATACACTCCCTGCAAATTATCTTTTCTGTCGTGAAAGTAGAGTTGCTTTGCTCAAAAGTCATTGTGGCTATTCTCTAATAGCAACATTTTGGCTTAAATTACCATGCCTGAGGCAGGGATTCATCATTACAAAGTGTTAAAATGCTGTGACTTCTCCGTTGTCTCCTGTTTCTTGGGAATGTATGGTGTACTTTCAACAAGTTTACCGACCTTCCTGTCTATAAATTGTTTATTTGTTGTCTTTGAAAGTCATAAAATCATAAAAAAAACATTAGTGGACCTTAAATAAGGGTGCCTATACACATTCAATTGTTTGGCAGACAGCCATCTCTCCTGGCTCCGTACCAGCTTACCCATACACATACATGTTTGCCTCGGCTGAATGTGTATGTGTATTTAAATGGGAGAGGAGAGTAAGCCTCTAGACACTTCTGGCAGCACCTTATCTCCCAGGAGAACAAAAGGATTGGGCAATGATGTCATCGGAGAGTAGGGAGCTCTCTATTAAAGGGGTTGTCCAGGAAAAGATATGACTTATCCTCAGGATAGGTCATTAGTATCAGATCCGCAGGGGTGCGATATCCGGCACCCCCACTGATCAGCTATTAGAAGAGGCTATGAGTGCTGCAGCCTGTTCCTAGACCAGTGACATCACTGTACCAGAGGCGGACTGAGAACCCTCAGGGCCCCCAGGCAAAATAAATCAAGGGCCCCCTTCCAGGCCCCACCCCTGCCCTACCTCCAGCCACGCCCATGTCATACCTCCAGCCACACCTATATCCCGCCTCCACTACCTGGTCACACCGCCATCGTTATGCCTCTGATCCCATCACTACAGAAATACAGGGCACTTACCTGTTATGTCCAGTGACGTCTTCTTTGATGTAGATGTTTTCTGTCCTCGTCTTCTCCTTTCAGACCTTCAGACCAGACCGCCATGTTGTCGCCATTTTCCATCTCTGCAGTTTATCAAAAAAAAATCTTAGTTTACTACTTTTCCATCATCCTCCCATCTTCTGGACAAATCATCCTACTACCCCCAATACTGTGCCGCTGTGCTCCCCAATACTACACTGCAGAAACAGATCATAGCCCTGGTAATACTATTACCACACAGAGCCCCCCATATAAAATACCCATTCTTTGTGGCCTCAGTAGAAGCCCCCATAGTGCCCCATAATAATGTACCAGTAACACGTGCCTCTCCATGCCACCACATGTGCCAGTAATAAGTGCCTCTCTTGTGCCTCTCCCCCATGCGCCAGTAATAAGTGCCTCTCTTGTGCTTCCCCCTCATGTGCCAGTAACCCCCCCTTATTATGTGCCAGTAACCCCCCATATGTGCCAGTAGTCCCTCCTTATGTGCCAGTAGCCATCCCCCCTTATGTACCAGTAGCCATCCCCCCTTATGTGCCAGTAGCCATCCCTCGTTATGTACCAGTAGCCGTCCCTCCTTATGTGCCAGTAGCCGTCCCTCCGTATGTGCCAGTAGCCGCCCTCCCTTATGTGCCAGTAGCCATCCCTCCTTATGTGCCAGTAGCCATCCCCCCTTATGTGCCAATAGCCGTCCCTCCTTATGTGCTAGTAGCCGTCCCTCCTTATGTGCTAGTAGCCGTCCCTCCTTATGTGCCAGTAGCCGTCCCTCCTTATGTGCCAGTAGCCGTCCCCCCTTATGTGCCAGTAGCCATCCCTCCTTATGTGCCAGTATCCGTCCATCCTTATGTGCCAGTAGCCGTCTCCCCTTATGTGCCAGTAGCCCCCCCTTATGTGCCATTAGTCTCCTTATGTGCCAGTAGCCTGTCCCCCCATGTGTGCCAGTAGCTGTCCCCCTTATGTGCCAGTAGCAGCCCCCTTAAGTGCCAGTAGTCCCCCCCTTAGGTGCCAGTAGTCCCCCCCCTTATGTGCCAGTAGCTGTCCCCCTTAAGTGCCAGTAGTGCCCCCTTAAGTGCCAGAAGTGCCCACTTATGTGCCAGTAGCCCCCCTTATGTGCCAGTAGCCCCCCTTATGTGCCAGTAGTCCCCCCTTATGTGCCATTATGCCCCCCTCATGTGTTATTAGTTCCCCCTCATGTGCCAGTAGCCCCCTTATGTGCCAGTAGCCCCCTTATGTGCCAGTAGCCCCTTATGTGCCAGTAGCCCCCTTTTGTGCCAGTGGCCCCCTTTGTGCCAGTAGCCCCCCTTATGTGCCAGTAGCTGTCCCCCTTATGTGCCAGTAGCTGTCCCCCTTATGTGCCAGTAGCTGTCCACCTTATGTGCCAGTAGCAGCCCCCTTAAGTGCCATTAGTCCCCCTTAAGTGCCAGTAGCCCCAAGAAAGAAAAAAAAAGAACACTTATACTTACTTCCAGCAATGCGATGCAGGCCTCTTCCGGCCTGTTTCTCAAGCTGTACCGCTCCGGCGGCGCGATGACGTCATCGTGCCGCCTGCACCGGCCTCTGATAGGCTGCCAGCACTAGGCCGGCAGCCTATCAGAGGAACAGGGAGAGGACACGCCTCTCCCTCCTCTGCCGCTGCACGGAGATGAGCGCAATAGAAGCGCTCATCTCCTGATGTCCCCTGCCGCCGCGTCTGCCCTGGGGACGGGCCCCCTACTGGCCACGGGCCCTCGGTCCATGCCCGAGTGCCCTAATGGTCAGTCCGCCCCTGCACTGTACATTAGTCACATGGCCTAATTGCAGCTCATCCTCATTCAACTCAATGGGGCTGATCTGCAATACCAAGCACTGCCACTATACAATGTATGGTGCTGTCCTTGGAAAGCTGCTGGGAGCCTGCATCCCTCACTGGAGCTCCAGTGACAGCAGCAGCTCCCTGAAACAGCTGATAGGTAGGGGTGATGGGACTTGACCCAGTGATGTACTCTTTTACATAACTAGTAGGTCATGTATACATTTCTTTATTGGCAAATGTGGGTGTGGCAGGGGAGGAGTCAGGACAGGAGGTGGGATGGGCCAGGGGTTGGTAGTGGGTGGGATTAGGGGGCTCAATTCAGATTCTTGCTATGGGGCCCGGTGATTTTTATGTACGCCCCTGCTTGGACCCCTGGTAGTGTGATAATGATTAACTTATCCTGAGGATAAATCATCATTATATTTTCCAGGATAACCCCGTTAACTGTCAGCAGAATCTGCTGTTCTTGGCCAGTTCAGCTGACAATACCCTAATGTGTATGGGGGAGGGTAAGGATCTTTGTTGTTTTCCCTCTCAACTCCCACTTCCCTTTTCCATGATGGAAAATTATATATATTTTTCTCAAACACACTGCACAATAAATTATTCAAGCTGGGGTCCTTCTATGTCACTATGAACACATTTGCTAGTTGTGCAGGGCTGCTATATTATAGACTAATTACATTCAACAGCTTTGTAAATTATATATTTCAGACTGTACTTCACAATAATTTTTTCTGTATCTCCTGTTACCAAGTATAAGATAACAGAACATAGTTTTGACAAGAAACCTCCTGCCTAACTCCACGTGTGACAAAGATATACAGAAAAATGAAAGTACAGTTTTAGAGTACTATAATTTCCTAATTTCCATCTTAAAAACCCATATGGATCCTTTTAAACACCACGTACCTTCGAGAACCTCAACCTCATTAAGGTCCTGTTAAATCACTTACCACTTCATGTTCAGTAGGTGTATCCTCTAGCGGCTGTAGACTGCATTTTGTAGCCTTGACATGTGTATTGCTTTAGATTGCCTCTGGCAAAACATTTATGTTTGATTAGCTTTGCTTTAAACCATGCCATCCATAGAGACTATAATTCCAAAGGATTTTTGTGTCAATCCAGCTGCTTCAACTAGACAGCTGCAGTGAATGTGTAATATGCTGTTTTTCCATGCTGGCGGGCAACGAACTAATCAGTCATAGAGCAATTTTGTATACAACACATTTCCATGTTTAACAATCCGTCCTAAAAGATACAAACCAATTATTCCACTCAACTGTAACTTTTTCTTTTTCTTTTTCTGTTTGATTTTGTTTGCAATTAATTAGTGAAACCTTTAAAGTATATAATAGCATTTTACGTGTCTGAAAAGGAAGCATTTAGGTCTTTCTTATTTCTATTAAATGGAAAAAATAAAGTCAGAAATCCCTTGCTATCTAGAAGATTTGTAAGTTCTAAGACTATATTTATTTATGAGGTACTATTTTACTAATAAGCTTAATGAATTTTAAAATTGCAATATATTGTCCCTATTGGCATGCATGGCCGCTGAGCAGCGTATTAAACAGTTTCTGAAGGACATGTATTGCATGTAAATGTCGAATATTAACTAAGGACACAATTAAAATAAGCTACCCAATGCTCTGAATTCCTAGAATGGTTGGGGTGAGGAAAGAACATTCTTAAACCTGTTTAATATTTTAAGAAGAGAGATAGCTACATATCCTGAAACTAAATTGCATGGTTACAGCTGTTTTATAACTCACCAATCTCTTCTAAAAGTGTCCATTCATAACAATTGAGGGGAAGTTTTTGTGAGAAACATGGTTAATAGTAAGTATTTGTTATCCTCCAGCATTGATACAAATCCACTGCGCATCACAATATTATTTACTGCAAAAAACCCTTTGTTGTTTTTTTATGTTTGAGTAAAAACCTATATGGGGATACTAGTTCTTCTTTTGGAGAGCCTTACAGAAATGCCAGCTGGCAAGGAGAGTCTTACAGAAATGTTCCCTGGGAAACGTTTGAAAAAAACGTTTCCCCAGAATGAAATTAATGTCTCTCTAAAGCCTCCTATAGGTAGCCATTACATAAGTCAATGGCAATCAATTAAAACGTGTACTCTCCTCTACACTGATGAGGGGGTAAGAACCCTGAAACTGTTGTGTACAGATGAATGTCCCCTCGTTTCAAGGAGGCTCTGACTTGACTAAAATACATAATCACATTTCAAGATTCTTTTACCCCTTCAGGACTGGGCCAATTTTTTTTTCTCCATACTTTCCTAGAGCCATAACATTTCTGTTCACATAGATATATGAGGACTTTTTTATCCAAAAGAAGTTGTATTTTGTAATACCTATTTCACTTACCACATCTTGTATTTGAAAAATGTAAAAAAAAAAAACTTGTGGGGTGAAACTGAAAATATGCAATACTGCCATAGTTTGATGGGTTTTGTTTTTATGGCATTCACTGCGAGCTAAATTGACATCACAAACTTATTCTGAGGGTTAGTATGATTATATAAATACCAAAGTTATATAGATTTTATTATGTTTTATTACTTAAAAAAAAAAAACATTAAAAAAATGTCTTTGCATCACCATTTTCTGACACCCATAACTTTATTATATTTCTGTCTATGAACCTGTGTGAGGATGAGCCATAGTTGTTATTGCTACCATTTTGGGGTACATGCAACATTTTGAAAACTTTTTATTACTTTTTTGGGGGCTGAGAAGACCAAAAACAGGTCAGCCATTTAGATTGTTTTGGTTATGGTGTTCACTGCACATAACTATTTTTTTTATATTTTATTAGTTCTGACATCTTCATAATACCAGTTATGTTAATTTATATTGGTTATTTTTATTCGTAAAATTGGAAAGCGGGCGAGAATAGAATTTTTAATATTTTTGTGTTTTTTAATACTTTTTAAACTTTTTTTTTCTTTTTTCAGTAATATTTTTTCTCTTTAGGGGACTTGAATATGCCATCATCTGATTGCTTGTACCATAGACTGCAATAGAATACTACTGCAGTCAGAGATTTTGACAGGCTTCCTATTAAGCCCTACTACAGGCAAGGATTAACTGGCAGTTTGCTATGGAAGGCCTGGGAGCCGTCACAAGGCAACAGGCTACCATAGTAATTGATTGGAACTCCATGATTTCACCACAGGGGCTCCAATTAGAGGGCAGCAGGAGCCGCTCCATCTGTCTAACCCCTCACATACTGTGGTCACTATTGATCAGAGAATATGAGGGGTTAAATGACCAAGATTACAGTTGTCTCTGATCCTGGTCATTGCCGGCAGATGTCAGCTGTTTCACACTGTCATAATCTGGTACATATAGAGTGGAGCCATCTGGTGAACCAACTCTATACATCCCACCTGCACATTAGATGTACAGTTATGCCCAGGTTAAAAAAAGGTTAAAGTGTTGGACACTGACTTATAGTGTAGCTACTAAGGTGGCTTTACAGATACAATTTTCTTCTTTCTAGAGGAGAGCTAATTAGGGCTATAACCATAGAACGATTACCAAAACTCTATAGTGGTTGAACAGGGGGCATCCCTTTTGAGTTCTAGAAGGGAGCACTTCTGTCCCTCATAGTCTGGACACCTGAAGCTAACAACCTGGATTCCACAACTGGTGTGTAAACCTTTGGAAAAGCAGCGGCATATGATCTACTGTAGCTTCAGTCTAGTTTACTGTTTTAAGATCTGGCAGTATTATTTGTAGGAAAAACGTGGATAGATCCGGCACTCAGATAAAAACAAATTCCTGTGTTGACTCAGAACATAGTAAAATAATATTAAAACCACTGTCGCTTCCACATTTCTGAAATACCAATCGTTCCTCATAGCATGCTTATGTGAGTGCCGGATCTATCCATGTTTTTCTGGCATTGTTCCAGGTTGCCAGCCCAGATCTTGTGCATCATACCTGCATGGAGGTAAGCTGATCCAAATGTCTCTTTGACTGTTATCTCGGTATTATTTGTACACTGCTTCAAAGTATTCATTTTGCACAATATGATACAATATAAGGGTGAGTGTTAATAGAAGGTACATCATCCAACCTGAGGCCAGTCCTGCTTGATGATATAATAATAATATTATATTATATATTTAATTGATTTAAACTAGAGATGAGGGAAGTTTGCCAAGAAATTTGATTTAGTTCTGAATTAATTAATCACGAATTGCTATAAATCAGGTGTACCCAGGCCACTCTGCCTTAGGGTACAACCACATAAAGTGGCCGCGCTGTGGGCGGGTTGCGGCCATGCTGCGGTTAAGAACCACATGGCCAATTAGCCTACAGCTGCCTTTCTTTTAATAATTAAGACTGCACCGTATAGTCGGTCCTCATTGTTAATGGCCGCGCTGCACCTTTAATACCTTTTAAAATGCCTGTTGCTGGTCTGAGAATATGTCATCAGCAACATCCAGCTCCTCCTCTCTGCATCTTGCTGACTTTTCTAGGACATGGAGACTTTGAAGGATGATTTGGAAGAAGTATAGCCAGCAAATGATGAGTCCCCCTGGTCCCCCTAAGGGGTGCAGACTGGATGGTATTGGTTGGCTCACTGGCACTGGAATAATAAAGGCTTCCATCTTATTAGTATTAAATTACATATCTTAGTTTACAGCTGATGTAGGAATAAGTAAATGTAGGAATAAATACATAAAACTGACGCAGCATAAGTCCCCCTGCACTCTCTCTGCACTCTCCCTGTACTCTCCCTGTTCTCTCCCTCTCCAATATTCTTCTATTAATCGTTTTCAGCAACACTGTCCCTAGCACATGAGCGCTTGCTACGTCTCTACCTATGCCTAGCTCACAGGACAATGGTGGAGACCGCGCAGGTTGAGGGTTTTATAGGGCTGTGACATAGCCACAGGGAGTGGCTATTTGTGGATTGGCTGGCTGCACCGCATTGTGGGTGATCTTTCATTCCTGGGCTTGTCTCCTCTACACTTAGTTTCGCTTTGTAACACGTGCAGCCGGCATTTTAGGAAAACCTGATTTGTTAGCACAAAGTGCAAGGAAATTCGGATTAGTTTTGAATCAAAGTTTTCCTAAACTTCAGACTGAATTTGCTTAGATTGCTTTGCTGAACACTATTTATGTAGGGCCAACATATTCTGCACCAGTTTACTTTTAGAGAAGCAACAACAATTAAAACAACAAATAAAACCAATTAACCTCCCTGCCCATGAGAGCCTGAATTATTATGGAATGCATTAATTGAACGGAGAGGTAATTTTTAACATTACACATATTATAAGCTTATTATCTGTTTACAGATTTATGACCTTTGTGGGAAGTGTTCGAATATTGGATATCTCACTTTTAATAATATATCCATTAACATTTTCATTTTTTTCTCCTGTTTTCCAATTTTGATTTGTTTACATAATATGCAGTTCAGAAAAAATATGTACTATTATTAAAATATATATATTTTTTATTTTGAAACTATTTACAAACTGCTATTGTGCTTATTATTATATTATTAGAGATGAGCGAATTTTTGTAAATTTTATTCTGGTCCAATTCGAACTAATAATTCAATCCGAATTGAAAGCGCCCTAAAAAGCTGTGGATAATGTTCTGGTTTCTCTTCACTTGCTTTCTTTTTTCCCTCTCTCTCTCAATTCTTCTGAATTAAAACAACTAAAATTCAGATTTTAGATTCTACAGAATGCTAAATTTTCAAAAAGTTGGGGGGAATTCAGAGTCTATAAAATCAACTTGCTCATCAATTATTATACATCTCAGTAAAGCATAAATACAAACTTGAAGTATGATATATTAGCCATAATTAGAGGTATCAATAACAGCTACCCTGTTTGTCCATGGCTTCCAGTGGAAATAAACTACAGAAAACAACTTGAAAGCAAAATACATTAAAGAGCAAAAATGTAGTGAAAGATTTCATATTTAGAGTTGAGCGGACACCTGGATGTTCGGGTTCGACGAGTTCAGCCGAACTTCGCAAAAAAGTTTGAGTTCGGGACCCGAACTTGACCCAAACTTGACCTGAACTTGACCTCGAACCCCATGGAAGTCAATGGGGACCCGAACTTTTGGGCACTAAAATGGCTCTAAAAATGTCATGGAAAGAGCTAAAGGGCAGCAAAATGTGCTTAAGAGCATGGCAAGTGTTCTCCAAACAAATGTGGATAGGGAAATAACTAAAAATTAAAAATAACAATCTTGAGCTAGGAGGAGGTGGATGTGCAGTAGGAGGTTGAGAAGGCGGTGACCGTGGCAGTGTAGGTGGAAGCGGGGGTGGAGGTGGAGGAGGTAGCCAACACAGGTTTTTCGTTTCTTTTTTTTTAAATTAGTGTAGCTCCCAAAATATTGGGACATTTAAAAAAATAAAACAAAGAATAGGTGTACTTGAGTACAAGAATGGATGGATGAATCCGGTATAAATGTCTATGTCCAATGGAGCAGACGATTTTTAGAAATTTAGGTCCCTGTCACCCAGGCAGAGCAGGGCTTTATTCACGGCAAAACGGGGTTCATGTCACCCACCAATGGAACAGACGATTATTTGAAATTTAGGCCCCTGTCATCTATGCAGTGCAGGGTTACTTGACAGCAAAAAATTGAAATATGTCAACCCCTGAACTGCCAGACGGATTAACCATATTATTGTCCCGGCACATATGCAGCACAGACCGTAAAGCTAATTCCTGGCCTGAAAAAATATGATTTTTTCACCACCAATGAAAAGCATGGATTTAAGGAGTATATTTTAGGGTGTAGGACCTCATCGTTCCCCACATCATCTTCTACCCAGTCTTTACCCCTGACCTCTTTGTTGGTCTGAACACTGCAAAAAGCCTGGTGGTCTTCAGGTGTTCTTCCCATGTCCTCATCCTGAAACATAAGTGGTTGGGCATCGGTGCACTTAATCTCTTCCACTTCTTGGGCAGGGCTATGTAAACAGCCCAGGGAAACCCTGCCAGCAGAGTCATCAAAAAGCATAAGAGACTGCTGCATGACTTGGGGCTCAAACTGCTTGGCTGATTTTCAAGGCGGTGAGGTGCAAGATAGATGCCCATGGGCTGCAGGTGCCAACTCTGCGCTTTCCGCAGGGGACGGGGTGGGAGACAACATGAAGGAACTGGAGGCACTGTCAGCCACCCAATCTACTAGCGCTTGTAATTGTTCTGCCCTCACCATCCGTAGAGCAGCATTCGGGCCTACCAAATAACGCTGAAGGTTCTGATGCCTAATCGCACCTGAGGAAGGTGTTTCATTTGGGCGGGTAGCTGGCACAGAACGACAACGTCCTCTCCCTGCAACACCAGCAGCACCACGACCAGGGCCACGTCCCTTACTTGATGTTCTCCTCATTATTTGCGTTCATCCACCAAACTAACAGATGGTTTATCTCAGGTGACAATTTAACTGACAATAGTCAACAATTAAGTTCACTAACAGTAAGGCAGTGCCGGTGTCATAAATAGACTAAATTTCTTTAGGTCACACAACAGTGTAACGTAGCAATCAATTCAATACAATTACCTCACTATCACAAAAAATTTTTTTTTTCCAACCAACAATGTAACAGCAGAAGTTAACGGTTTAATTGGACTGTCAGAAACGCAGCGTAGGCCGCAAATGTGCAATCTATCACAAAAGCTGTGCTTTTTGTAACCAGCTATGTAAATGCAGTAGTTTACGGTTTTATTGGAATATCAGAAATGCAGACAAGGCCGCAAATGTGCAATCTAGCACAAAACCAGGGTTTTTTGCAACCAACTATAAAAATGCAGTATTTCATTGGTCAATTGGAATATCTGAAATGCAGCGTAGAACACAAATATGCTATCTAGCACAAAAAGTGTTCTTTTTTACAGCAGCAAGGTAACTGCAGTATTTAACGGTTTTATTGGACTATCAGATATGCAGTGCCTGTGGCACGCAGATAAGCAAAATCGCTTTAGGTCACAAAAATATGTGACAGACTAACGTAAAAGAATAATACTCATGGGCAGGTATGCACTGCAGGGTGCAGTGGTACTTAACCGGCCAAAAATGGGAATTTGTCCTCCACTGAGCTACCAGAACAGAATTAAGGTAAAGTTCCGGGCACTGCACTTGCAAAAATGACCGACGACGCCCACCTAACTAACAGATGAATTAAACGTTTTTTTGGAGTGTCAATGGGCTCAGGGTTGGGTACAAAAATGTAGCATAGCACCCTCTATAATCGCTGTAGTTTGAAGATTGCAGTACACCAAGAACACCTGAATTCTTACCTAATCTGTCCCTCACAGCAGCAGCCTTTCCCTACACTAGTTAGAGCAGAGTGACATGCGGCGCTACGTGACTCCAGCTTATATAGAGCCTGGGTCACATACTTCACTTGGCCGATCACAGCCATGCCATTAGTAGGCATGGCTGTGATGGCTTCTAAGTAGAAATGGCCCGAACAGTTCCCGGCGAACATAGCTTGTTCGCATTCGCCTCAACGGGCGAACACATGCGATGTTCGGTCCGCCCCCTATACATCATCATTGAGCAAACTTTGACCCTGTACCTCACAGTCAGCAGACACATTCCAGCCAATCAGCAGCATACCCTCCCTCCCAGACCCTCCCACCTCCTGCAGGGCCGGTGCAAGGATTTTTGCCGCCCTAGGCAAAAGAAAAGTTTGCCGCCCCCCCCCCCCCCTTATCATTCTTCACCCCCCCTCCTTTGTGATTCCCCCGTCAATCTTCACCCCTCCTCCTTTGTCATTCCCCCTTGTCATTCTTCCTCCCTCTTGTCATTCTTCTCCCCCCTCTTGTCATGCTTCCTCCCTCTTGTCATTCTTCTCCCCCTCTTGTCATGCTTCCTCCCTCTTGTCATTCTTCTCCCCCTCTTGTCATGCTTCCTCCCCTCTTGTCATTCTTCCCCCCCTCTTGTCATTCTTCTCCCCCCTCTTGTCATGCTTTCTCCCCTCTTGTCATTCTTCCTCCCCTCTTGTCATGCTTCCTCCCCTCTTGTCATTCTTCTCCCCCTCTTGTCATGCTTCCTCCCCTCTTGTCATTCTTCTCCCCCCTCTTGTCATTCTTCTCCCCCTCTTGTCATTCTTCTCCCCCTCTTGTCATTCTTCTCCCCCTCTTGTCATGCTTCCTCCCTCTTGTCATTCTTCCTCCCCTCTTGTCATGCTTCCTCCCTCTTGTCATTCTTCTCCCCCTCTTGTCATGCTTCCTCCCTCTTGTCATTCTTCTCCCCCTCTTGTCATTCTTCTCCCCCTCTTGTCATTCTTCTCCCCCTCTTGTCATTCTTCTCCCCTCTTGTCATTCTTCTCCCCCTCTTGTCATTCTTCTCCCCCTCTCTCCCCCACCTGTAATGTAGCGTGGCCGAGCGCTTTATGGTCCACGGGTACAGGAGCTTTAGATTCCTGTACCCTGACGGACTGACAGGAAGTGCACACTGTGTGCGCACTTCATGTCAGTCCGGCCGGGTACAGGAGACACATGCTCCTTTACCCGCAGCCATAAAGAGCTCCGGCCGCTAATGGACTGACAGGAGGGAGCGCTGAGCGCTTCCTCCTGTCAGCTCCTTTCCTCTTGCTGTGCCCGGGCGGTGCGCCCTCATGGACGCACCAGCCCGGGCAGTGCTGCAGCCGCCTGAGGCTCTATACAGAGCGCTCGGGCGGCTGCAGCATGAGGCAGGGCCGGCACTCCTAGCAGCGCCCCTTGCCAAGGGGCGCTCTACGCGGCGGCCTAGTCCGCTTATAGGACGCGCCGGCCCTGACCTCCTGCACAGCATCCATTTTAGATTAATTCTGAAGCTGCAGTCTTAGTGAGAGGAGGGAGAGTGTAGTTGCTGCTGATTTAATTGGGAAATCGATAGCTAGGCTAGTGAATTCAGTGTCCACTCCAGTCCTGAAAGACTCATCTGATCTCTGCTGTAAGGACAGCGTCCTGACAGCACCCCAAAAGCCCTTTTTAGGGCTGCAACATTAGTCTGCTTTTTTTTTTCCTTTATATACATATTACAGTTGCCTGGCCTGCCTGTGTGTGAGGAGCTGCAGGCCCACAGACTGTAGTGTGCCCACTGCCAGTGCCCACCCCTGTTATCCCGTGTGGCACAGGACTTTGCATCAAAAAAAGGCATTTAATTTTTACACTTTAATCTAAGGTTAGTTGCCTGCCAGTGTGTGTCAGGCTGACTTCCACTGACTGTAGTGTGCCCACTGCCAGTGCCCACCACTCATACCGGCTGGCACAGGACTTTGCATAAAAAGGCATTTAATTTTTACACTTTAGTGTAATTTCAGCTGCTTGCCTGCTGCTAGTGTGTGTCAGGCCGACTTCAACTGACTGTAGTGTGCCCACTGCCAGTGCCCACCCCTGTCATCCCGTGTGGCACAGGACTTTGCATTAAAAAAGGCACTTAATTTTTACACTTTAATCTAAGGTTAGTTGCCTGCCAGTGTGTGTCAGGCTGACTTCCACTGACTGTAGTGTGCCCACTGCCAGTGCCCACCACTCATACCGGCTGGCACAGGACTTTGCATAAAAAGGCATTTACATTTTTACACTTTAGTGTAATTTCAGCTGCTTGCCTGCTGCTAGTGTGTGTCAGGCCGACTTCAACTGACTGTAGTGTGCCCACTGCCAGTGCCCACCCCTGTCATCCCGTGTGGCACAGGACTTTGCATCAAAAACAGGCATTTAATTTTTACACTTTAGTGTAATTTCAGTTGCTTGCCTGCTGCCAGTGTGTGTCAGGCCGACTTCCACTGACTGTAGTGTGCCCACTGCCAGTGCCCACCCCTGTCATCCCGTGTGGCACAGTACTTTGCATCAAAAAAAGGCATTTAATTTTTACACTTTAGTGTAATTTCAGTTGCTTGCCTGCTGCTAGTGTGTGTCAGGCCCACTTCCACTGACTGTAGTGTGCCCACTGCCAGTGCCAACCACTGATACCGGGTGGCACAGTAGCTTGCCGATAAATAAGGCATTTAATTTTTAGACAGTAGTCTAAATTCAGTTGCTTGCCTGCTGCCAGTGTGTGTCAGGCCCTCTTCCACTGACTGTAGTGTGCCCACTGCCAGTGCCAACCACTGATAGAGGACCAGTGCCAACCACGCCCAGAGGACCAGGATGGCGCCACTGCAGCGCGTTCGGCGAACCTTCGTCCGGGGGTGAAGGTTCGCCGAAACGCGCGTCGGGGTGGCGCCATCCTGGTCCTCTGGGCGTGATATATACTGCGCTGGGTAAGGCTTGATTTCATGATATATGGTGTTACAAAAAAATTTCTTTTCTGAGGCTGTTTTGTCCTGGTGTAATGACCTTTATATTTATTGATTGGAATGTACCAACGTTATACCCAGATTGATTTGATAACTGCCTATGTAGAGGTCCAGGGTGGCGCTATAGCACCTGCACCTTTCATCTTTTTATGGAATTTTAACTATTTATTATTTAATAAAGTGATTTCTGAGTATTTGCATTTGGCTCCCGATATTTTTGAGTTATAGTAAATTCAGTTGCTTGCCTGCTGCCAGTGTGTGTCAGGCCCTCTTCCACTGACTGTAGTGTGCCCACTGCCAGTGCCAACCACTGATACCGGGTGGCACAGTAGCTTGCCGATAAATAAGGCATTTCATTTTTACACAGTCTAATTTCAGTTACTTGCCTGCTGCTAGTGTGTGTCAGGCCAACTTCCACTGACTGTAGTGTGCCCACTGCCAGTGCCAACCACTGACACCGGGTGGCACAGTAGCTTGCCGATAAATAAGGCATTTCATTTTTAGACAGTAGTCTAAATTCAGTTGCTTGCCTGCTGCCAGTGTGTGTCAGGCCCCTTCCACTGACTGTAGTGTGCCCACTGCCAGTGCCAACCACTGATACCGGGTGGCACAGTAGCTTGCCGATAAATAAGGCATTTAATTTTTAGACAGTAGTCTAAATTCAGTTGCTTGCCTGCTGCCAGTGTGTGTCAGGCCCGCTTCCACTGACTGTAGTGTGCCCACTGCCAGTGCCAACCACTGATACCGGGTGGCACAGTAGCTTGCCGATAAATAAGGCATTTAATTTTTAGACAGTAGTCTAAATTCAGTTGCTTGCCTGCTGCCAGTGTGTGTCAGGCCCTCTTCCACTGACTGTAGTGTGCCCACTGCCAGTGCCAACCACTGATACCGGTGGCACAGTAGCTTGCCGATAAATAAGGCATTTAATTTTTAGACAGTAGTCTAAATTCAGTTGCTTGCCTGCTGCCAGTGTGTGTCAGGCCCGCTTCCACTGACTGTAGTGTGCCCACTGCCAGTGCCAACCACTGATACCGGGTGGCACAGTAGCTTGCCGATAAATAAGGCATTTAATTTTTAGACAGTAGTCTAAATTCAGTTGCTTGCCTGCTGCCAGTGTGTGTCAGGCCCACTTCCACAGACTGTAGTGTGCCCACTGCCAGTGCCAACCACTCATACCGGGTGGCACAGTACCTAGCACGCGTAGTACCACTTATCTAAAAAAATGACAGGCAGAGGCAGGCCACACTGCAGGGGCCGTCGTGGTCGTGGTGCTGTGATTTCCACTGTCCCTGAATAATGCCCAGTGTTCAGAGGCCACGCACCCTGAACCCGAAAAATTCTGAGGACGTAGTTGACTGGCTTAGACAGGACACCCACCTTCAACAGCTTCCGCTAAGAACCTTGACGCACCATCCTCCTCCAGCTCAGCTTCGGTCACCTGCTCTCAAGTTACCACGCACCCGCCCGCCGCCACCACCACCACTACCACCACAGCCACCACAGCCGCTTCACTTGATCCGTCAGAGGAGTTATTTACACATCAGTTGGATGCAATTAGTGATGCGCAACCATTATTGCCAGATGATGTAGATTACGGGATATGTCTCAGTCAGGCAGGATTACACACATGGACGTACAGTGTGATGATGATGATGATGATGTTGTACCCGCTGCTGCTTCCTTTGCTGAGGTGTCAGATACAAGTGAAGCGGTTGATGATGACGATGTGTCCACGGATGCCACGTGGGTGCCTGCTCGAAGAGAAGAAGAGGGGGAAAGTTCTGAAGGGGAGACAGAGAGAATGAGGAGACGAGTTGGAAGCAGGGGGAGGTCGTCGCAAGGAGTTAGTGGCACAGTCAGACAGCATGTATCGGCACCTGGGGTCAGCCAGACAGCACGCCAGTCAACGCATGCTGTTGCCACCACCAGAATGCCGTCATTGCAAAGCTCAGCAGTGTGGCATTTTTTTGTGTGTCTGCCTCTGATAAAAGCAATGCCATTTGCAACCTGTGCCAAAGAAACTGAGTCGTGGGAAGTCCAACACCCACCTTGGTACAACTGCTTTGCGAAGGCACATGATCTCACATCACAAACGCCTATGGGATCAACACATGAGTACAAGCAGCACACAAACTCAAAGCCACCATGCTCCTCCTGGTCCAGCATCTTCAGCCACGCCAACCACTGCTGTCCTCCCTGCCCCTCTCAACCACCCGCCACTCCATCTCTCACCTTCAGCAGTTCCTGCTCATCTGCCCACAGTCAGGTGTCTGTCAAGGACATGTTTGAGCATAAGAAGCCAATGTCACAAAGTCACCCCCTTGCCCGGCGACTGACAGCTGGCTTGACGGAACTCTTAGCCCGCCAGCTTTTACCATACCAGCTGGTAGAGTCTGAGGCCTTCAAAAATTTGTCGCTATTGGGACACCACAGTGGAAGGTACCCGGACGAAATTTTTTTCAAAAAGGCAATCCCAAACCTCTACCATGTCATTGAAAAGGAAGTCATGGCATCTCTGGCATACAGTGTTGGGGCAAGGGTCCATCTGACCACTGATACCTGGTCTGCAAAGCACGGTCAGGGCAGGTATATCACGTATACTGCGCATTGGGTCAACCTGCTGACGGCTGACAAGCATGGAATGCGTGGCTCCGCAGCGGAGTTGGTGACACCACCACGACTTGCAGGCAGACCTACTGCCACCTCCTCTACTCCTACTCCATCCTCTTCGATATCCTCCTCGGCTGAGTCCTCTTCTGCTGCGGCGCCTGGCTGCACATCAACTGATTCCCCCAGCTCCCCAGGGGCTATTCCACATCCCGGATACGACAGTGTCACGCTATCTTGGGGTTGACTTGCCTGAAAGCAGAGAGCCACACAGGACCAGCACTCCTGTCCGCCCTGAACGCACAGGTGGATCAGTGGCTGACCCCGCACCAACTGGAGATCGGCAAAGTGGTGTGTGACAATGGAAGCAATCTGTTGGCGGCATTAAATTTGAGTAGTTGTCACATGTGCCGTGCATGGCACATGTGTTGAATCTCATCGTACAACGTTTTGTGTCTAAGTACCCAGGCTTACAGGACGTCCTCAAGCAGGCCAGGAAGGTGTGTGGCCATTTCAGGCGCTCCTACACGGCCATGGCGCACTTTTCCGATATTCAGCGGCGAAACAACATGCCAGTGAGGCGCTTGATATGCGACAGCCCGACACGTTGGAATTCAACACTCCTAATGTTCGACCGCCTGCTCCAACAAGAAAAAGCTGTCAACGAGTATTTGTATGACCGGGTGCTAGGACAGCCTTCTATGGAGCTGGGAATCTTTTTGCCACGTTACTGGACACTCATGCGCAATGCCTGTAGGCTCATGCGTCCTTTTGAGGAGGTGACAAACCTAGTCAGTCGCACCGAAGGCACCATCAGCGACCTCATCCCATTTGTTTTCTTCCTGGAGCGTGCCCTGCGAAGAGTTCTGGATCAGGCTGTAGATGAGCGTGAAGAGGAAGAGGAAGAGTTGTGGTCACCATCACCACCAGAAACAGCCTTGTCATCATCGCTTGCCGGACCTGCAGCAACGCTGGAAGAGGAGTATGAGGAAGAGGAGTCAGAGGAGGAATGTGGCGGCTTTGAGGAGGAGGAAGACCAACCACAGCAGGCACCCCAGGGTGCTCGTTGTTGTCACCTATCTGGGACCCATGGTGTTGTACGTGGCTGGGGGGAAGAACAGACCGTCAATGACATCAGTGAGGACGAGGAACGGGAAATGAGTAGCTCTGCATCCAACCTTGTTCAAATGGGGTCTTTCATGCTTTCATGTCTGTTGAGGGACCCACGTATAAAAAGGATAAAGGGGAACGATCTGTACTGGGTGGCCACGCTACTAGACCCCTGGTATAAGCAGAAAGTGGCAGAAATGTTACCAAATTACCGAAAGTCGGAAAGGATGCAGCAGTTCAAAACCAAACTAAAAAATATGCTTTACACAGCTTATAAGGGGGATGTCACAGCACAACGGGAATCTAACAGGGGAAGAGGTGAGTGTAATCCTCCTCCTACCACGGCGGCAAGGACTGGACGATTTACAGATGTGTTGTTGATGGAGGACATGCGGAGCTTTTTCAGTCCTACTAATCGCCACAGCCCTTCGGGATCCAGCCTTAGAGAACGACTCGACCGACAGGTAGCAGACTACCTCGCCTTAACAGCAGATATCGACACTCTGAGGAGCAATGAACCCCTTCACTACTGGGTGTGCAGGCTTGACCTGTGGCCTGAGCTATCCCAGTTCGCGATAGAACTTCTGGCCTGCCCTGCTTCAAGTGTCCTGTCAGAAAGGACCTTCAGTGCAGCAGGAGGCATTGTCACTGACAAGAGAAGTCGCCTCGGTCAAAAAGTGTTGATTACCTCACCTTCATAAAGATGAATGAGGCATGGATCCCGAAGGGACTGACAGTGGGGATACGTTTGACTAACAAAGGCCTGATTACATGCCTTGGCCTCAAAATGGTCCCCACGCTGCTGTATTTAATGTCTGCATACCGGATGACTTTCATGTGAATTCTCCACCACCAACTAGGGTTCAAGCCGCAATGTTTTAGTCACTTTTCTGCCTGGAAAACATAAATTTTTCCGGCCGCTGCTACAATAGCGGCTGCAACAGTGCCATTATTTTTCAGGCATGTGTACATGCCTAATTTTTCTGTCCTATGGTGCAGCACTGTGGCTGCAAAAACAAAACCAAAAAAGGCACATACAAGTGTCAATTCCCCTTCGTGATCGTTACCTTGTTGTGGTGAAGGGGCTTGCGTATCACAATGAAGCAATCATCACCTCTATGAGTGTGTTGGCAATGTTGCCACACCCCAGATGATAAGGCCGTTGCTTCATTATGGTCAGACCAAAAGCGATCGGACGGCTGGATAATATTTCATAGAAAAAACATTAATTTACCTTTTTTTTATATGTTGTATGGGTTTTAATACATAAAATAAAAAATCATAATAAAGTCTCTTAATAGTTTATTAGAAATGATGCAGACAATTAAAAAAATCCCCATCAATTCCAATACAAAGCAAGTACAGAGCTCCAGAACTAAATTATTTCATGATGTCGTAATGGTTCGCTAATTCGACAATGGTTAATCAATTCGACCGGATAGGGTCCGTAACAGGGATTAAACTGATAGGAATAGTACTAGTTAAGACACCACTCATATAGGGTGTCACAGCACATTGCTCTGTGCACGCGCAGTGCCCCAATTTGGGAGTAAGAGGACCGACCAAGCTGCTTTTCCATCTCCGGTTCCTGAAATCCAATTCAGTTTAGTGTATGAGAGTTTGGTCTGTCACTGTGAAGGCAGTCGAAGGTACCCGGCCTAAATTTTTTCACAAAAGGCAATCCCTGATATGGGACGTAACAGGGATTAAACTGATGAGAATAGTACTACAGAAAATACCACTCATATCGGGTGTGACAGTAAATTGCACGGCGCAGACGCAGTGACCGTGGTTTTAAAACAGAGTGGAGGGAGCCAGCGTTTTTAACCATCTCCCGTTCGAAAAATCTATTCAATAAATGGCCCCCAGATTGGGGGCGTTAGAGGGATTAAACTGATGAGAATAGTACTACAGAAAATACCACTCATATCGGGTGTGACAGTAAATTGCACGGCGCAGGCGTCAGTGACCAGTGGTTTAAAACAAGAGTGGAGGGAGCCAGCGTTTTTAACCATCTCCCGTTAGAAAAATCTATTCAATAAATGGCCCCCAGATTGGGGACGTTAGAGGGGATTAAACTGATGAGAATAGTACTACAGAAAATACCACTCATATCGGGTGTGACAGTAAGTTGCACGGCGCAGACGCAGTGACCGTGGTATTAAAACAGAGTGGAGGAGCCAGCGTTTTTAACCATCTCCCGTTCGAAAAATCTATTCAATAAATGGCCCTAGATTGGGGGCGTTAGAGGATTAAACTGATGAGAATAGTACTACAGAAAATACCACTCATATCGGGTGTGACAGTAAATTGCACGAGGCGCAGGCGCAGTCACCGTGGTTTAAAACAGAGTGGAGGGAGCCAGCGTTTTTAACCATCTCCTCGTTTGAAAAATCTATTCAATAAATGGCCCCAGATTGAGTCGGGACGTTAGAGGATTAAACTGATGAGAATAGTACTACAGAAAATACCACTCATATCGGGTGTGACAGTAAATTGCACGGCGCAGGCGCAGTGACCGTGGTTTAAAACAGAGTGGAGAGGCCAGCGTTTTTAACCATCTCCCGTTCGAAAAATCTATTCAATAAATGGCCCCAGATTGGGGACGTTAGAGGATTAAACTGATGAGAATAGTACTACAGAAAATACCACTCATATCGGGTGTGACAGTAAATTGCACGGCGCAGGCGCAGTGACCGTGGTTTAAAACAGAGTGGAGGGAGCCAGCGTTTTTAACCATCTCCCCGTTCGAAAAATCTATTCAATAAATGGCCCCCAGATTGGGGACGTTAGAGGATTAAACTGATGAGAATAGTACTACAGAAAATACCACTCATATCGGGTGTGACAGTAAATTGCACGGCGCAGGCGCAGTGACCGTGGTTTAAAACAGAGTGGAGGGAGCCAGCGTTTTTAACCATCTCCCCGTTCGAAAAATCTATTCAATAAATGGCCCCAGATTGGGGACGTTAGAGGATTAAACTGATGAGAATAGTACTACAGAAAATACCACTCATATCGGGTGTGACAGTAAATTGCACGGCGCAGGCGCAGTGACCGTGGTTTAAAACAGAGTGGAGGGAGCCAGCGTTTTTAACCATCTCCCGTTCGAAAAATCTATTCAATAAATGGCCCCCAGATTGGGGGCGTTAGAGGATTAAACTGATGAGAATAGTACTACAGAAAATACCACTCATATCGGGTGTGACAGTAAATTGCACGGCGCAGGCGCAGTCACCGTGGTTTAAAACAGAGTGGAGGGAGCCAGCGTTTTTAACCATCTCCCGTTCGAAAAATCTATTCAATAAATGGCCCCCAGATTGGGGGCGTTAGAGGATTAAACTGATGAGAATAGTACTACAGAAAATACCACTCATATCGGGTGTGACAGTAAATTGCACGGCGCAGGCGCAGTGACCGTGGTTTAAAACAGAGTGGAGGGAGCCAGCGTTTTTAACCATCTCCCGTTCGAAAAATCTATTCAATAAATGGCCCCAGATTGGGGACGTTAGAGGATTAAACTGATGAGAATAGTACTACAGAAAATACCACTCATATCGGGTGTGACAGTAAATTGCACGGCGCAGGCGCAGTGACCGTGGTTTAAAACAGAGTGGAGGAGCCAGCGTTTTTAACCATCTCCCGTTCGAAAAATCTATTCAATAAATGGCCCCCAGATTGGGGACGTTAGAGGATTAAACTGATGAGAATAGTACTACAGAAAATACCACTCATATCGGGTGTGACAGTAAATTGCACGGCGCAGGCGCAGTCACCGTGGTTTAAAACAGAGTGGAGAGAGCCAGCGTTTTTAACCATCTCCCCGTTCGAAAAATCTATTCAATAAATGGCCCCAGATTGGGGGACGTTAGAGGATTAAACTGATGAGAATAGTACTACAGAAAATACCACTCATATCGGGTGTGACAGTAAATTGCACGGCGCAGACGCAGTGACCGTGGTTTAAAACAGAGTGGAGAGGAGCCAGCGTTTTTAACCATCTCCCCGTTCGAAAAATCTATTCAATAAATGGCCCCCAGATTGGGGACGTTAGAGGATTAAACTGATGAGAATAGTACTACAGAAAATACCACTCATATCGGGTGTGACAGTAAATTGCAGGCGCAGGCGCAGTGACCGTGGTTTAAAACAGAGTGGAGAGAGCCAGCGTTTTTAACCATCTCCCCGTTCGAAAAATCTATTCAATAAATGGCCCCCAGATTGGGGACGTTAGAGGATTAAACTGATGAGAATAGTACTACAGAAAATACCACTCATATCGGGTGTGACAGTAAATTGCACGGCGCAGGCGCAGTGACCGTGGTTTAAAACAGAGTGGAGGGAGCCAGCGTTTTTAACCATCTCCCCGTTCGAAAAATCTATTCAATAAATGGCCCCCAGATTGGGGACGTTAGAGGATTAAACTGATGAGAATAGTACTACAGAAAATACCACTCATATCGGGTGTGACAGTAAATTGCACGGCGCAGGCGCAGTGACCGTGGTTTAAAACAGAGTGGAGGAGCCAGCGTTTTTAACCATCTCCCCGTTCGAAAAATCTATTCAATAAATGGCCCCCAGATTGGGGACGTTAGAGGATTAAACTGATGAGAATAGTACTACAGAAAATACCACTCATATCGGGTGTGACAGTAAATTGCACGGCGCAGACGCAGTGACCGTGGTTTAAAACAGAGTGGAGAGGAGCCAGCGTTTTTAACCATCTCCCCGTTCGAAAAATCTATTCAATAAATGGCCCCCAGATTGGGGGACGTTAGAGGATTAAACTGATGAGAATAGTACTACAGAAAATACCACTCATATCGGGTGTGACAGTAAATTGCACGGCGCAGGCGCCAGTGACCGTGGTTTAAAACAGAGTGGAGGAGCCAGCGTTTTTAACCATCTCCCGTTCGAAAAATCTATTCAATAAATGGCCCCCAGATTGGGGACGTTAGAGGATTAAACTGATGAGAATAGTACTACAGAAAATACCACTCATATCGGGTGTGACAGTAAATTGCACGGCGCAGGCGCAGTGACCGTGGTTTAAAACAGAGTGGAGGAGCCAGCGTTTTTAACCATCTCCCCGTTCGAAAAATCTATTCAATAAATGGCCCCCAGATTGGGGACGTTAGAGGATTAAACTGATGAGAATAGTACTACAGAAAATACCACTCATATCGGGTGTGACAGTAAATTGCACGGCGCAGGCGCAGTGACCGTGGTTTAAAACAGAGTGGAGGGAGCCAGCGTTTTTAACCATCTCCCGTTCGAAAAATCTATTCAATAAATGGCCCCCAGATTGGGGACGTTAGAGGATTAAACTGATGAGAATAGTACTACAGAAAATACCACTCATATCGGGTGTGACAGTAAATTGCACGGCGCAGGCGCAGTGACCGTGGTTTAAAACAGAGTGGAGGAGCCAGCGTTTTTAACCATCTCCCGTTCGAAAAATCTATTCAATAAATGGCACCCAGATTGGGGACGTTAGAGGGATTAAACTGATGAGAATAGTACTACAGAAAATTACCACTCATATCGGGTGTGACAGTAAATTGCACGGCGCAGGCGCAGTCACCGTGGATAAAAACAAAGGGGAGGGAGCCAGCGTTTTTTTAACCATCTCCCCGTTCGAAAAATCAATTCAATTCACTTTTTGGGGACCCTTGGTGTTGTACGTGGCTGGGTGGAGGAAGAAACCTTCAATGACATCACCGGGACGTGGCTAGCTTGGTATCCAACCTTGTGCAAATGGGGAGTTTGCGGTTGTGCAAATGAACTGTTTGTGGTGCATTAAAAGGGGAGTTTGGTCTGTCAATGTCAGTGAAGTGGGCGTAACCCTTACACTACCTGATCGATACAACATCATACCTGATCGTATACACACACTGGATGTTTTAAAGCATGTTATTCCAAACAATTTAGGAATGTTAGTTGATTTATGCCCTTTATGGATTAAAACCCGACTCTGCGTCCACTAAGTAATTTTCCATGGGAGTTTTGCCATAGATCCCCCTCCGGCATGCCACAGTCCAGGTGTTAGTCCCCTTGAAACAACTTTCCCATCACTATTGTGGCCAGAAAGAGTCCCTGTGGGTTTTAAAATTCGCCTGCCAATTGAAGTCTATAGCGGTTCGCCCGTTCGCGAACATTTGCGGAAGATCGCGTTCGCTGTTCGCGAACTGAAAATTTTATGTTCGCAACATCACTACTTTTAAGGGCAGACTAGTTAAACTCTTGTTGATTGGCTGCCCTGCAGCTTTTCAACAAGCGCCATAAAACGGCCGAACACCAAACTCGAACCCGAACTTTCAGTAAAAACTGGTGTGTCAAAATTAGAGACACTGTAGTAGTATTTTGTTAGTGTTTGAGGTTCTGATGTTACAACCGCTTTTCATCTCTGAATAAACTGTCATTCTTAGGCCTCTTGCACACGACCATATGTATTTTGCTGTGTTTTTCGGTCCATTTTTTACGGATCCGTTGTTTTGTTTTTTGTTTGTTGTGTTTCCGTTTGCGTTCTGTAGTTCTGCAAAAAATCTCCGTATGGTTTCCGTATGTGATCCGTTTTTCACGAATTGCAAAAGGAAATATAAAATTTGGAATCATTACTGTAATGTACAGTAATGTTTGTAAACAGTAAACACATGGGCAAAGTTTGCATGGATACACAAAAAACGGATGACATATGGATGAGTTCCTTATGCATTCTGTATTTTTTGCGAACCCATTGACTTGAATGGAGCGACGGAATGTTATTTGCGGGCAATAATGGGAGAAGTTCTATCTTTCAGCGGAACGGATATATGGAAATACGGAAATGTAATGCATTGCATTCCATTGAAATGGATGGTTCCGAATACGGACCGCAAACGGAACCCGCAAAAACAGAATGGAAACAAAAAAAGAGGCCTAAGGCCCCTTTCACACGGGCGAGTTTTCCGCGCGGGTGCAATGCGTGAGGAGGACGCATTGCACCCGCACTGAATCCGGACCCATTCATTTCTATGGGGCTGTGCACATGAGTGGTGATTTTCACGCATCACTTCTGCGTTGCGTGAAAATCGCAGCATGTTCTATATTCTGCGTTTTTCACGCAACGCAGGCCCCATAGAAGTGAATGGGGATGCGGGAAAATCGCAAGCATCCGCAACCAAGTGCGGATGCGCTGCGATTTTCCCGCATTGTTGCTTAGCAACGGGACTCAATCTTATTATTTCCCTTATAACATGGTTATAAGGGGAAATAATAGCATTCTTAATAAAGAATGCATTGTTAAATGATGAGGAAGGGTTAAAAATAATAAAGTTAACTTACCTTAGCCACTTGATCGCGTAGTCGCGATCTGTCCTCTCTTCCCTGCAGCATCGATGATCTAAAGGACCTGTGATGACGTCACATCACATGGCTCATCACCTGCTCCATCACTATGGTGATGGAGCATGTGATTGGTCCATGTGACCATGTGACATCATCCAAGGTCCTTAATCACTATCCTCAGGCTGTGGATAGTGCTTAGGACCTTGGATGATGTCACGTGGTCACATGGACCAATCACATGCCCATCACCATAGTGATGGAGCAGGTGATTGGGCCATGTGATGCTGTGACATCATTACAGGTCCTTTACATCTTTCAAGCTAACGGAGAGGAGGCCGGGCTTCGCGATCAAATGGACCAGGTAAGTTATGATTAGTTTATTATTTTTAACCCATTCTGCACCGGGTTCAACATTAGGGAGATGGCCAAGGGTATTATTTTACATTATAACTATGTTATAATGTGAAATAATACCAGCGGGATATTTCTGACCCAAACATGCACTTCTGTGAAGAAGTGCAGGTTCGGGTCTGGGTACCAAAGTGCCGATTTTTCTCCCGCGCGTGCAAAACGCATGACAGCGCTTTGCACTCGCAGGGAAAAATCGCGGCAATTCCCGCAACGCACCCGCACTGTTTGACGGAGTGCACCCGCAACGCCCGTCTGAAAGAGGCCTTAGGCCTCATGCACACGACCGTTGTTTGTTTCCGCGTCCGTTCCGTTTTTTTTCACGGATAGGATGCTTCCCCATTCATTTCAATGGGTCCGTCAAAAAATGCGGATGGTCAACCGTTTTTGTTCCGCATCCGTGATCCGTGTTTTCATTCCGTCAAAAAAATAGTGCATGTCCTATTTTTTTCACGTTTGCGGACAAGGATAGGCATTTTTACAATGGATCTGCCATAAAAATCGGATCCGTCAAAAAAAACGGTCCGTCATCCGTTTTTTTGGACGGACGCAAAATTTCAAGGAGGAGCGGACGCGGAGGCAGGCAACGGTCGTGTGCATGTAGCCTTAGTAAGATGTGTGCAAGAGGCCTTAGTAAGATGGTTTATGATTGTTATTTAGATACAGCTGATCCCTTTCTGAAGCTCTAATACTGATTTACTACCTTGTACTGTACATAATCACCGGCAGTAAGCTATTTTCTGAATGTGTATTGTAGCACATAACTGTATATGTACTAGAGATACGGCACAGGATTATGCTGGCGGACGTCGTCTTGATCAGTGTTTGCAGCAATAACAGTTGACAAGTAACTGTGAGTTAATAAAACAAAATGGGTTTCACAAATACTCTGTTCCCTTTATTGCCACTTACAGTCTAAATGCTATCGGTCAATTTAAATGGACTAGACTAGACAAACAGTAGAAATGCTTTTTATGGCATAACATTGAGTCCCTCTTGTAATTTCAGCTGCAGCATTTTTCAGTATATTTCAATATTATTCATGTTCAAAAGAGTTTGTGAGATTAACCATGCAATCATTGTTATTCCCGGGATAGACCGTTACAGGAAATGCTGCTTCTGTCAATCCCCTTTGCTGATTTCTTTAAGGGGCACACCAATATTATTTGGCGCTATTATGTGTATCGCACTTTTATGTATTGTTAGCATTTAGATGCTCTTTAAGATCAGCAGCAGCTCCACTTAAATCCCCAAATTAGGTGAGTTAGTCGGCAGTACTGAGGAAGTCCTCCTATTAGCATTCCATTTTAATAACATAACCCCTCGCCTCCATGATAATCTCAGCATAATGGCTGGTACTTGCCAATTTCAATGTAGGGCGAATGACATCACTATGTTGTTCAATCTGTATAGCTCTTCTAAACCTGCTCAATCCATTGTTTTGGTTAATGAAATCATATAAGTTCCTTAAAGTAAACCGATCACATAACATGCAGTGCAATCCTGTAAGCAGCATATTATAGAGCGGGAGGAGCTGAGCAGATTGATATATGGTTTCATGGGAAAAGAGCCAGTATAACTTTTAATTTATTCATTGAAATTGCTGCTTTTTTTTATGCATAGGAGTCATGTGGGTGGTTCATGTGTAGTGTACGGGAGTTGTAATACCCGTCACTACAGAAGGGTCACTTGTATGCTGTCGTTCCTCTCATTCATAGGGAGGCTGGTATAAGTCCTATTCTTAAAATGCAATGTAATGTAATGCTATTTAATTCCCTGTTACTGTGAAATGTGCCATGTGCAGGCCTGCTAGGGATTTCATTCCAGCTCTAGTCACTAGAGGGAGCTAGGGAGCCCTAGTCTATATAAGGCCCAGTCAGGGAAGGAGAAAGGAGATTAGGCTGTGTCTGAGTTAAGCACAGGCCATGGGCCTGTGAGAGCAGAGAAGGCCTGGAGCCTGCAGACTAGGAGAGGGCATTGCAGTCCCTGTAACCGGGTTCCAGATCCAAGGAGAAGGTTCCCCTCCTACGTCCATATCTGCAGAAGCAAGAGGTACTGTAATGTCAGAGGAGGTACGCAGCAAACTGGAGATTCAAGGATATAAGCCAGAAGTAGGGCATTGGGGCCTTGAAGAATAATTGCCAGTCAGGACAAGCCAGGAAGAAAGTAAGGTTCACCTGCAATTCAAAGTCCTGTTATTTAACCCTCTGTTTTACCTTGCTGGATATAAGCCTGCTGTAACTGAGAATGTACAAAAGCCTATTGTCTGCAACCAGAACTGTTTTAAGAGAGTGCCTTCTGTATTACCACTGTTTCAGTAAAGTTGGAATTCTGTTTCAAGCTACAAGTCTGCACCTCTATTATTCCTACTATAAATACGGTGTGCCACCGTTTACTGGCACTGGCGTCACGAAACATCAGGGACTTAGCCATAGGCACGTTAAACTACAACACCAAGGGCACCTCACATTGCACCTGGCTGTGTCCCTCCAGAACCCAGAGAGTGCCCCAGAGGAACAGCGTGCCGACCTCTCCATCACTGGCATTCCCCAGGTTAGTCCCACACATTGCTCTGACTTGGGGATGCTACACATGCAGAGCTAGCTGTCGCTTACTGAGCAGCTCTGTCCACATGATTCCTAAGCATAAAAAGAGCAGAGGTTTAAATTAATTAAGTTATACTCAATCTTTCCTTCAAAACTACATGTCAATCTGCTTAGCTCCTCCTGGTCTATAACATGCTGCCTGTAGATTGTGCTGCATTTTCAAGGTGACAGGTTCCCTTTAAATACATTTTTCTATTAGGTCATATAATACATCATTTCAAATTGGCATTGCTTAAATGTTACTACCCTTAGCTCACATAACTGATTTACACATAGGGGAAAGTAATTAACATAAAAACTGATATATGTCATGTTGAAAGCCGATATGTGTGTGAAAATGTCGGCGTGTCAGTAAACCCAGAAATGGAGGTGCCGGCAGCTTCAGCCACAGGGGAGGAGCACAGCTTCTGGGAGAACAGTAAGTCTACCCAGAAATGGAGGTGCCAGCAGCTTCAGCCACAGCGGAGGAGCTCAGCTGCTGTGAGGACAGAAAGGAAAGTATTCTCTACTCCCCACACTGCGCTCTAACTTCCCTCCCACAGTATCTTACCCCAGTGCTGCTGTGTGGAGTACGAGGACCAGTGAGGGACTGAACTTTATACAGGAGGCACAGTAACACAGAAGGTCAGAAGGAGCAGTGTCTCCATTATCTCCTGCTGCTGCCTTGGCTCCTCTGGCTCCGCCCCCCCTCACACATGATAGAATATCACACTGTGGTGGTAGCTGGGAGCCGGCCCTTGTAGCCAGACCCCTGACAGTATAGTAACTGCCCTGCCGGTGGCCCTGGCTGCGCTGACACATGCAGTATGACAGAGAGGATGGGCCTACAGTTTGAGCGGTGTGTGATATCGCAACCTGCCTGCCTTAATGCAATCTCTCACTGTCTACAATCATAGCTAGAGCGCAGCAGTCTGCAGTGTGACATTGGGCACACACCGCTTGCCAATCTTCTAGCTCCCATACAGAGCAAAGCGTCAGACAGCAGTCTCTGTGTGAACAGTGAGTAGTGTCCCAGCACAGGGAGAGTCATTTCAGTATCATTACAGAACAAATCTGCTGTATTTCTGTACTTATTAGTTAGGTTACAGCACCATCTAGCGGTGGTAAAAATGTATTGCACCTTGTTTTCTTGTTAATAAAGATTATTGCTTTGTGGGAGGTATTAGGAATTGTGGGTACTGCAAGGCATTCTGGGAAGGAGAAGCCCAGTCTCTATGTTACAGGACATCAGCAGAGCTGTCTCCTGCATATCTTCTTAAACTCCACACTCTTCGTGCAAGTATATCTGGTGACATCTACCTCTGTTTCAGGGATATTATGTTATGCAGTGCTGTTTAGCTAGGTATAAGTGTTATTCAGGGAAGAAGTTGTTATATTGTTAGATGCTAGATATGCAATCAATGTATCTGCAGCGATATGCAATCAATGTATCTGCAGCCATTTTGGACATGTGCTCAATGTTATGCAAGTATTATATACATGCTGTTCTATGCTTTCTCTGTCAATGATATTACTGTACATGCTATTCTATATGTTTTACTTACACAAGTTATTTGTATTGTTATAGTTTAACCAATTCACAATTCTGTTGACCAATAAACAAGTTAGACTACAGAAAACAGTCCTCTTATTTGAAAGACAGGAATGGTTTATGCTGAATGTCAGACTGCACACTGTGTGAACTTATATGAAGAGAGAACAGTGAGGCTGGGTGCAGCCGACCCGCTGCACAGTAAAAGGCAAGCGGCCCACCGGTAATCTTCACGGCGGAGTGAATGGCCAATCCGCCCCTGTTTCTAGGAGAATACAGGCTTTTTATAAACCCCACTGATACCGGTGACTCCATATAACATATTAAAGCTGGACTACCAATGATTATTGGGCTATAAACTCTATCAATCAAAGGGGAGGGGGAGTGTATGGAACACTAGGGGCATAGCTCTAGTGGTGCTCCAAGAGCTACACCATCTCCTTGGTAGTCGAATGCCTTGAATTGTATAAATATAAAAACTTTCAGATGTCCATAAAGCTGCAACCTACGAAGATGAATAAGGTATAATTTTAATCTGCATTATCAAACCTACGAGGCCTGGTTAATAGGGTGGATCATGCTAAAGGGGATTTCTCGGATTACAATGGTTCCAACAACTATGCTCATCTACTTGTTTACCTCAGATACATTTTCCTCATACTTTTGTTTTTCAGTTTGCACTCTCCTGACTGATTTTCACCATATAAATGAATCACTCAGGTTTGTTTACATCTTGTATGTAGAAGTTCCTGTTCCTGTATCCAACCAAACTCATTATGCACTTCTCCTTCTCTGCCAAAGCTACAACAACGCCCCTAACAACACTTAACTAGTTTGTAGCTCCTTCCACCCAGCTAGTTACATAGACACTCCCCTATCACTGCCCCTAATAACACCCGGCTAGTTTATAGCTCCTCCCACCCAGCTAGTTACATAGACACTCCCCTATCACTGCCCCTAATAACACCCAGCTAGTTTGTAGCTCCTCCCACCCAGCTAGTTACATAGACACTCCCCTATCACTGCCCCTAATAACACCCAGCTAGTTTATAGCTCCTCCAACCTAGCTACTTACATAGACACTTCCCTATTACTACCTCTAACAACATCCAGCTAGTCTATAGCTCCTCCCACCAGCTAGTTACATAGACACTCCCCTATCACTACCCCTAACAACATCCAGCTAGTTTATAGCTCCTCCCACCCAGCTAGTTACATAGACACTCCCCTATCACTACCCCTAACAACACCCAGCTAGTTTATAGCTCCTCCGACCCAGCTAGTTACATAGACACTCCCCTATCACTGCCCCTAACAACACCCAGCTAGTTCAGGGATGGCCAACTTGCGGCTCTCCAGCTGTTGCAAAACTACAACTCCCAGCATGCAAAGACTGCCTACAGCTATCAGCCTACAGCAGGGCATAGTGGGAATTGTAATTTTACAACAGCTGGAGAGCCGCAGGTTGGCCAGCCCTGAGCTAGTTTATAGCTCCTCCAACCAAGAAAATTAGATAGACACTCCCCTATCACTGCCCCTAATAACACCCAGCTAGTTTATAGGTCCTCCCACACAGATAATTACATAGACACTACCCTATCACTGCCCCTAATAACACCCAGCTAGTTTATAGCTCCTCCCACCAGCTGGTTGCATAGACACTCCCCTATCACTGCCTCTAACACCCAGCTAGTTTATAGCTCCTCCCACCCACCTAGTTACATAGACACTGCCCTATCACTGCTACTAACACCCAGCTAGTCTATAGCTCCTCCCACCAGCTAGTTACATAGACACTCCCCTATCACTGCCCCTAACAACACCCAGCTAGTTTATAGCTCCTCCCACCAGCTAATTACATAGACACTTCCTTATCACTGCCCCTAACACCCAGCTAGTTTATAGCTCCTCCCACCCACCTAGTTACATAGACACTGCCCTATCACTGCCCCTAACAACACCCAGCTAGTTTATAGCTCCTCCCACACAGCTAGTTACATAGACACTTCCCTATCACTGCCCCTAACACCCAGCTAGTTTATAGCTTCTCCCACCAGCTAATTACATAGACACTTCCTTATCACTGCCCCTAACAACACCCAGCTAGTTTATAGTTCCTCCTACACAGATAATTACATAGACACTTCCCTATTACTACCCCTAATAACAGCCAGCTAGTTTATAGCTCCTCCTACACAGATAATTACATAGACACTTCCCTATTACTACCCCTAATAACAGCCAGCTAGTTTATAGCTTCTCCCACCAGCTAATTACATAGACACTTCCTTATCACTGCCCCTAACACCCAGCTAGTTTGTAGCTCCTCCCACCCACCTAGTTACATAGACACTCCCCTATCACTGCCCCTAAAAACCCCAGCTAGTTTATAGCTCCTCCCACCCAGCTAGTTACATAGACACTCCCCTATCACTGCCCCTAACAACACCTAGCTAGTTTATTGCTCCCCCCACTCAGCTAGTTACATAGACACTCCTTATCACTGCTCCTAACACCCAGCTAGTTTATAGCTCCTCCCACCAGATAGTTACATAGACACTACCCTATCACTGCCCCTAACAACACCCAGCTAGTTTATAGCTCCTCCCACCCAGCTAGTTACATAGACACTCCCCTATCACTGCCCCTAACAACACCTAGCTAGTTTATTGCTCCCCCCACTCAGCTAGTTACATAGACACTCCTTATCACTGCTCCTAACACCTAGCTAGTTTATAGCTCCTCCCTCCAGATAGTTACATAGACACTACCCTATCACTGCCTCTAACACCCAGCTAGTTTATTGCTCCCCCCACTAGCTAGTTACATAGACACTCCCCTATCACTGCCTCTAACACCCAGCTAGTTTATTGCTCCCCCCACTAGCTAGTTACATAGACACTCCCCTATCACTGACCCCAACACCCAGCTAGTTTATAGCTCCTCCCACCCCACTAGTTACATAGACACTCCCCTATAACCACCCCTAACACCCATCTTGTTCATAGCTCCTCCCACCCAACTAGTTACATAGACACTCCCTATCACTGCCCCTGTATGGACATATCATCACAAGAAATAGAGCTGCATGGACATAGTCATGTGACCACAACTGATTATTTTACAGGATGTGATAGAAACCAGAAACCCACTTTAATTATTAGTATTATACATACAAATACTGTATCTAAACACCTTTTTTTTTTTTATTTAGGCTCCAATTAAATAAAACCTTTAAATGATGAGGGGACCATGATTTCTCCATAGTTCCATTAAAACAGAAACTATCCAGTTGTTACCCATAAGCTAGATTTCTGAAATCTGTGTAATCTTTATATGCCCTCTGTCTCCTACCATATGTCGGAGAAGATAATAGGAGCCTTGGGAGTTTTTTTGGTTGGAATGGAGGAATGAAAACTAATTGTTATGTGTTAAGAATGTGTGTACTAAACATGTTGAAGACATATGATAGTGCTAATGGGAAAGTCAGAAACATTAGAACCTATGAACATGTCATAGCATGTGAAAGACTCAACTCTTTCACCCTACACAGTTACTCCTAGCTTAAATAATGGTACGTGAATCAGTGTACCTACTGTACTTAGGATAATGCTCTGTTCCCACTGTGATACTAATCCTGAGGAAGGTATGCTATGCAGCTTCTGCAAAGCTAATCTTCTGTGCACCTACTTCAAATGACCCCAGTATTGTAATCATGTATATAATGTTCATAAAATGGGACCAACAGACCTTAACTTGTCAAGGGGGGTTGTACTATAATATGGCAGGTTATCTCATGGCTGGTCCTGTCTGTATTGTGACTATAATAAGGATCTGACATACATCATTGCATTTCTGCATGCTGATAGTATTCACAGTATAAGGTTAAGCAAAGTTTCACATATCATTGGATGCTAAGAGAATTAAAGGAGATGATTAGAACTAGAGCTGCATTAAGGCTTCGTTCATCGTTGCGTTTCTAAATCCGTCCGAATCTTCCGGTAGCCTGCCAGCTGTCAGCCAGAAGAAAAAAAGCCGCATGCAGCGGTATTTGTCTGACTGAAACCTGGCATTTATTCCGGAAAGCGGCCGGATCAACGCCGAATCCTCATTGTCTATATGGTAGAATTCGGCAATGCCGGATCTGGTAAACTCAGGCATGCTGGATCTGGCTACCGGAAATGTGAATGAAACCTAACCAGGCCTACAGTGTGTAAGGGGCTGTGGTGTTCCTGTGCCTGGATCTGATGCCTCAGCTTCTTAAAATAGCTGAAAAGTTAGTGCACCATGGATCAGACCCCTGTTCATTTGATATTGATGACCTGTTTTAAGGCTAGGTCATAAATAGGTAAGGCCTGGACAATACTTATCTACAATTTTTAAAAAAATCATCACTCGTTAAAGGGGCTCTCTGCTTTTTCTAAAAATCATAGAGGCTTCTCATCTGTGGACAAAGGATTGTTTCCTCAGCCATTACTCGTTCATCACGCCACTGTTGCAGTCATCTCTGCTGCACTCAGACTGGCTGTGGGGTCTGTGTAGCAGTCCTATATCTGAGGAAGGGGCAGTAACCCGAAATGCGCTATTTTTGCTTTTAAACCTGGGCTGTAGGTAGTCTCTCTTTTATTTATTTATTTTTAAGATTAAAAAATAAAATGATTTAAGAGGAAGCGCTGGTAGAAGCCATTTTTTCAACTACCCCTTTGTCATTTTCCACCCCTGGACAGTACTTCCTGACCGTTCCGATGTGGCGGATTAAGCCCAGCTAGCAAGCCTCTCCGTCCATGCTGTTCTCAGCATACAAACCCATATAGTAATTGTGACCTATCACAACTACCTAAGGTGAGCAACCACTACATCATATACTACATGACAATATCTAACAAAGCTGGAACCAGCCCAGTGCCTCTTATGGATCCAGAGATCTCCCTATTCATTGCACCAATAGTTCTTCTAGGTTCTCTCCAAGCTGGCAGCTCAGGAAGGGGAGTGGGGATACCATTCCTCAGGAGGGTGTCCTTCCAGAAGTATTGTATCCCTTCTCAAGTGATATATTTTCTGCTGCTTTCTGTAACGGATACAGCTTCTAACAGTAAATACATCTGGCAGCAGTTGAAGGATAAAGCTGAGCACGTTTAGCCATGTTTACCCAGCTCGGTCAGTGGACGTGCACATTACTATAGTGATTAAACATCAGGGGGCACCATTATAATGAAGTTAAAAAAAATCTCACAACTGGAGTATTTTTGTAATGCTAAGTAAAATGTAAAGGATCATTTGTTTTTCATGCTGATTTATATAAAATACCATTTAATGGTGGCACAATCCCCTTACATGAGGCAACTTAGCAGGCAATTATTGGGAACAAGAGCTTCATTTTCATTTGCATCTCTGTATGGGGAAAAGTGATTGCTACAGTGATTGCTCATCCTCATAGAAAATGATTGTTTCTGGGCAATCATTGGGTGAACAGCAGCACCTTTACACATTGCAATTATCAGGAATAAGGGTACATAGAATACGAATGCTCCTTCCCAATAATTGCCCCGGTCATCGACCTTTGTAAAGGAGCCTTCATAGATCACCAGTAAAAGGCTCTTCCTCATTACATTGATACTATATCACCAGATCTTTAAGGTAGGACACTAACATCCTTGTTACCATTTAATCTCCACAAAGCAAGACACTTATAACAGTATTGAACTATAAACTTATATCACCATCTAGTTTATAATTACAAAAAACAACTAGGTAAAAAATCTGTAAAATATAGCAGTGACTGGAAGAATGTCACCTCCATGTTGTACCTGATTTGGTATTATCCCATTAAGCATCATTTATTACACTAATTGGAAACTGAATGCCAACAGGTTTGTTTAAAAGCAATATTTGCCAAAAAGGTCAATTTGCTACATTTTATTGGCAATTACTGGCTAATGTTCTACATCGTATTCTTTTAAATATCGTTTGTTGATTAGCTAATTGAAATGAGCTTTGCTTTAGGCACATTACAGCCTTGTACATCACTGAATAGATTAAAATAAATTTACTGTAAAACAATGCATTAATTGAATGAAATCTGATTTGCAGATTTATGTAAATGTAGCAGATGTAAATGCTTTTATCAGAGAATAAAGAGAACAAAGATAGCTCGCTATGAAACTGCTGCTCTATCGGCTTGCCACAGAATGCTATCACTCGACATATGCACAGAATCTCTTTTCTGCTGTTCTTTTCTGCTTACTATCTGTGAAATTGACTTTTCCGTTGGATAGTTGTTACACATTTTTTCAGCAATATGAAAAGCATTATATCTTTTTAACCAAAAGGACATATATAATGATATGGCAGTTAGAAATGTCACAGCATATACTGTATTCCAACAACAGACTTTGTAATTTATCATTATTGCCATCTTACAAATGGTGGTCACACAGAAATACAATTGTGACAGAGAGTGGCATACCTTTCATGGAGCCAGACCATGTGACTACTAGTGATGAGCAGCATAGGCAATATTTGTTTTTGAGATATTTCGCAAATTTTTGGCCTAATATTCGCCATAAATTCAGAAATTCTAGCATTCATGATCTCCAGTCATTATTTTCTTGATTGCGAAAATCGGCAATGCGTGGTTCACTTTTGCTTTTTTCAAGCTGCTAGACACTAATCCCTATCACAGCACAGTAATTCCTATCACACTACCTAACACCCTGCACTGGAACCTATCAGCTACACTATGTCACTATCTAACCTACACTATCTCCCACTAACTATATGTATTATATATATGAGATAACTAACTATCTAATGTAATTGGATAAGGATCCAGATGACTCAGCAAAGCACAGAGCACAGCAATGACACTTCTCTCTCTCTCTCTCTCTCTCTCTCTCAGAACAGCAGAAAATGGCTGCTGGGGAGGTTCTTATATAGTAAGGGGTAGGCAACTTTCCTATTGGTTGCTAGGGATGTTGCTAAGCTCAGACAAAGATATTGCAGCCTTCTCATTGGCCCACAAGCAAGAAGCAGTGAGGGTACTGATGGAAAAAAATGTAGAATATTCGCGATTACGAACATATAGCACTATATTATAGATCTTCGCGAATTCTTGAACTGCCGATATTTACGATAAAAATTCGCAATTAGAATATTCGCGATCAACACTAGTGACTACTATAGGACGCAGGGGACCGAATAAACTCTTACTTCTGTTCCTGACATGAACACAGGATTTTCATGCAGCCGCCAAAACTGCATGAAGAGAGCTCCCCCTAGTGGTGGCTTCGGGCAGACAGTTTTATAATACACTGAGTAAAAATGTAGATATAGAGCCATATGGGGAGATTAATTTAATTTAATTTGCTTAATTAAAAAAAAATGTGACTTGGTCAGAAGGAAGTGCAGTTTGTATTCAACATTGCCTGGGAGTGACTGATGCATGTGTACTGGGAAACTGGGATGACACAGGGAAGCCCATACTAAATTTTGCTATGGGGCCCTGTGATATTTATGTACACCCCTGGTGGCAGACTTCAGCTTTTTATATAACGACAAGGATTTGAAAACAATATTTTTTTTCCTTAAAGATTATTAAGTAATTAACTTTTCGAATCTGACAAACTAAGACAAGGTCATTAGTTGTGTGATCACATCCAGAGTTCAGAGACATCACTGAGTCTTAAGTGTGACATCTGCTAATTTTAGGATAGACAAAATAATATTCTTCTACTTCAAAAGACCATAGTGAAAAGAGCAGGCAAAGTATTCTGCAATTGCAGCGGGTGCCTCCCCCCAGGGCCCTTTAAGAGGAAAAAGTACTTGTTTTCGTGATGCCAGTTGCAATGAAGCAACAAGGGCACCGGGCCCCTTTTAGTGATACTGTGGATGGTACCCAGGTGTTGGAATGCCAGAGTGGTTTAGGGTGGCCTAACTGTCCCTTAAGGTGGTGTTGTGCACAAGTCACGGTGCTCCTACCTGGATACACTGGACCCTAGGCGTTGGCTCCGAAGCAATGAAAATGGGGGTTATTGATGAAGGGGATAATGAAATAAACTTTTCCAGGATTTGTAATAAAGTTAAATAACAGCATTACTTTCAATAAACATTTCTTCAAATGATTTACAGGCTTTGTATTCGTTCCAGAAGGCGTTAGCATAAACAAAATTGTGGCAGGCAAACTCCTCTCTTTTACATCTGTTGCTCTTCTGACTGTACTAACAGGGTAGCTGAATAACTTGGCTTTAGCTGTCTGCTGCAACTTCTCTCTGGTAGTCTAACTCTAGCTTTGTCCAGGGAAAACTTTCTCCTTCTGGCTTCTGAGGCTCCAAGCTGTGGCCTCCATGTCCAGCAGAGCTGAAGGTGCTCTAGCTCAGGGATGGGCAAACTGTGCCTCTCCAGCTGTTGCAAAACTACAACTTTTTTTTTTTTTACAATGGAACTGTACGGTGATAGGATACCACTGCATGGCATCAGTCTGAGGCATCTGTTTATCGTATATTTTTTGTATATGTTAACTCCTTCAGGACCCTGCCATTTTTCACCTTAAGGACCAGGCCATTTTTTGCAAATCTGACATGTGTCACTTTATGTGGTGGTAACTTTAAAACGCTTTACAAGCCATTCTGACATTTTTTTCTCGTCACAAATTATACTTCATGACAGTGGTAAATTTAAGTCAATATATTTCATTTTTATTTATAAAAAAAATACCAAATTTACCAAAAATTTGGAAAAATTCGCAATTTACAAAATTTCAATTTCTCTGTGTCACGAACCAGCGGGTGTGAACCCACTGTGCCCCATGTCCTACCTCCTCTAAGGGCGTTGTCTAAGTGAACCTCTGGATCTTCACATTGCCCCTGATGGTGGGGATAGACTTTCCCAAGGGGAACACCAGGTTGCTACCTCTTGAGGAGGGTGGGCACACGAGGCAGCTGGTCCAGACAGACCAGAAGGTACCTGAGAAAAGCACCAGAGGTGCAGAACTGACGGATGAGGCAGAGGTGTAGTCAGACAGGCAAGCCTGAGGGGCCCAAAGACCCTTGTGCTGCATAAGAAGACACACAGAGCACTGAGGGAAGGGGGGGCCCAAGCTGTACTCTTGCAACAGGGCCCATGAGCCTTTAGCTACGCCCCACCGGCTGCAGATAACCACTGAACACGTCCGTTGTTACGGACACATCGATACCTAATATGTCTACTTTTTTATTGTTTTCCCTTTTAACACAATAAAAGCATTTTTGAAACAAAAAAAATTATGTTTTAGTATCTCCATATTCTAAAAGCCATAGTTTTATTTTTATTTTTGCACGATAAGGTGACAGTTTGATTGGCACTTTTTGAGATGTAAGGTGACAAAAAAATGATTGTTTTAGCACAGACGCGGCAATACCCAGTACACCAATATTGGTGTTAAAGGGGATGGTGTGGATTGCAATTTATATTTAAAACGGACTGATCTCCATAAGAGTAAAGAGTAGTGTGATAAAAGGGATTTAGTACGAATAGTTGGTGGGAGCGAGGGAACTGTCCATATCAAGGCTAACCAAGTATAGGGTGTCATCAGTGCCCTCTCCATTGCGATCCACAGCGGTTGAGTCCTCCTGTCCAATTGTGTTAAGAATAACTGGGCCAGTCTGGCTGCTCTGCAATATTTCAATAAGTCAGGGACTGATAGTCCCTGCCTGTGTTTTGTGACAACACATTGTTGGTTTAGAGATGCGTGGTCTCTTGTTAGCCCAAAAATTTCATGATATCTTTCTTTAGGGATTTTAGGTCAGTTAAGGGGACAGGGACAGGAAGTGATGGACATTAGCAAATCGTCAGAAAATAAATTTAGCTTGTAATCCGTACCTCTAATAGTTAACCCCAAAATGTCAGGGTTTGTTCTTATATGAATGGCTAGGGGTTCCATGGCCAAGGCGAACAGGGCCGGGGATAAGGGACACCCCTGAGGTGTACCCCGGTGTATCTGTATGGGAGATGGTGTAGAGGTGGGCAGTTTGAGATGCGCCTCAGGGGTAGAATAAAGGGAATTTCTTGCTGACAAGAATGGACCGTCTATACCCATCTTAGTTAGGACCCTGTGAAGATATTCCCATGACCACGAATCAAAGGCTTTTTCTATGTCTAAAACTAGCAATGCTAGGGGAGTATTTTTCTTGTTAGCTTCTTGGATAAGGTTTAAAACCTTTCTAATATTGTCCGGGGCTTCCTGTCCAGGTATAAAACCTACTTGATCCTTGTGTATTAGATCTGGTAGTATGTGGTTTGAGCGGCGCTAAGATGGATGTGAATATTTTGTTGTCTAGGTTAAGAAGGGATATGGGTCTGTAATTGGAGGGGTGTAGAGGGTCTTTGTTAGGTTTCGGGATCACTGTTATATTGGCCTTAAGGAATTCTGCTGGGGGTGTTTGGCCCTGTAACAGAAGATTACAGTAGTTAGAAATATGCTTGGAAAGTGTAGGGGCAAATTTTTTATAATATAGGGCTGAAAGACCGTCTGGGCCGGGGGCCTTACCTAATTTTAAATTGCTTATGGTAAATTTGACTTCCTCTGGTGTTATCGGTCTACCTAGGTCTTGTGAAGATTCGGGGTTTATCCGGGGGATGGTCACGGATGTAAAAAATTACTGAATCTGGGATTCAGAGGGGGTATTAGGGCTAGAGTATAGTTTCTGCTAAAAGGTGTGGAATGTTTGGTGGATGGCATCTGGATTGGAGGTAAGTTTGCCTGAGCTTGTACGTAGTTGGAACACCTGGTTTATTTTCTGTTTCGCCTTAAGTTGTGAGGTCAACATCTTATCAGGTTTGTTTGCATACCTAAAGTAATAAGACGCTGTTGTCACTACCGGTTCTGGGAGACAGTCGGTCAGAGGTTCCTCCCTGTCTTGTGTATGACGTTCTTTGTTTTGGTTTCACTTTGCTCAGTTCCTTTCTCTCCCTCAGCTGCCTCTTATCTTGATTAATTGGCTTGCTTTATATTCCCTCCCATACTGCTTCTCCTTGCGGTTTATATTTCTTCCTGGATGAAGTGTGTGCTGCTGGAGGCTGCAGTTGTTTTGCTCTAAGATAAGTGCATTCCGTTTACTTTGTGTTTTGTTTGCTGGTTTGATTCTAGGTGACCATGACTCCCTCCGTATTCTGTGCAGGAAGCCGGTAGCCGTTCCTCTCATAACTATAGGGAATTCAGGTGTCACTCAGTTATAGGTACGAGGGCATGTATTTATCTACCACCGGGACCTGTACATGTGCATAGCAGTAAGAGAGAGTTCTTAGGGATTTATAGGGCCCTCCTATATTTTCCTTAGTTTGGGATCAAGCCAGTCTGTCGTTATTTATCAGTTCCTGTTAACTGTTCTCCATCCTTGACATTGTAAACCGCCATAATCGTCTCAAGCATGGATCCGGTTTCAGCCTTGATTGACCGCATGCAAGGTCTTTCTCTGGAGGTAGCCAGATCTCCGTGAAACTGTTTCTTAGCTTCAGGTGCTCCTGTTCTGCTGGCGTTCATGGAGTTTGTTCCGAGCCTAAAATCTCTCTTCCGGATACTTTTTCCGGGGTAGTGAGAATTTTGTTTGTTTTAGAGAGGCTTGCAAACTCCATTTTCGCTTACGTCCCCATTCCTTTGGTGATGAGAAGCAGAGGGTGGGGATCATCATCTCGCTGCTCAGGGATAACACTCAGTCTTGGGCCTTTTCGCTGCCGGTGGGGGCACGCTCCCTCCGATCGGTAGATTAATTTTTTATAGCCCTGGGTCAGATATATGATGATCCGGATCATATTGCTCTGGCTGAATCTAAACTGCAACACTTGGGGGAAGGCGGGCACACTCACACCTGGTTAATCAGCCTCAGCAGGATATTTTCACACTAGTTTATTGATTAAGATACTATGCTGACTAAAAATTATTGACACATGATCTATCATACAGGGTAACAACAAAAGTTAAAACAATAAAAGCTAAAAATGCATAGGCATTAAAAACACCAAGAAGGACCTGTATATCAGGCAGAAGGTATAGTCTAGTGAGTGTCCCGTGTATGCGGGCACACTGACTGCCTGAGATATGGATCCAGCAAAAGGCTATCTAAAGCCGACTGACTCCACTTTAAATGTCTATTTTTGTGTAGAGTCCATGCACATATCTGATTTGTTTCATCCAGACCATAAAACCTGATGTTCTTCCAGTATGTAACTTGTTATAGTCTAATTTCATTCATAGGCTCTCCATAAAAGCCAGTATCGATTCTCGTTCTGTACAGTCCTCTATTAGCATAGAAATATTATTCCTTACCTCCCTGCCCGACACTTCATATAGGAAGCCGATGATCGGACGGTAGTTCGGAGTCGTGAGGCAGGCGGTATGTTCTCAGCGTTCACCGCCGTAGTGATCACGCTCTCACTCTCCAATCCTCGCGTTGGTTGATGCGAGAGTTCGTACGAGAATTCGTCCGTTGGCTGAATCGCGTCTAGGTCAGGGAGGAAATTTAGTTCAATGGTCCAATATTTTGCTTTTTCTCCTTGGATCCTTATACTTGCATGGCCATGCTCGAGTATTGGAGAATTAGTCACAGGTATGTGGTCCAGCCCAGACGCGTTTCGGGACTGCCGGTCCCTTCTTCAGAGCTTGTTGGAAATGTTCCTGTTCGAGAAACACTAGGTAATAGTGACCACAGTATAATTATATTCCCCCTAAACTATAAGAAGCAAACTCTGTCAGGTAGAGCAAAGACATTACATTTTAAAATGGCTAATTTACCTGGGTTTTAATAGTTACATAGTTACATAGTTGATATAGTTGAAAAAAGACATAAGTCCATCAAGTTCAACGAAGGGATAGGTGGGGACACGAATCCCAGAAGGAATTGAGACTCAGATTTCTACATGTTTGCATAAGCATTAATGTTGTTTACCTAAGAGCTTGTCTAAACCGTTTTTAAAACTGTCCACTGTTACTGCTGTGATCACGTCCTGAGGAAGTCTATTCCACAGTTTCACAGTTCTTACAGTATAGAAGCATTGACGCTTCCGGAGACTGCGTTGAGGGCAGCATTTCAGGACATAGACTGGGAGCAGCTACTGTCACATAATAATACTGAGGATAAATGGGAGAGCTTTAAATCCACATTGAGTAATTGCACAAAAAATTTATTCCTTTAGGTAACAAATATAAACGGCTAAAATTAAACGCCCCATGGCTTACAGCTACTGTAAAAAGGGCAATAAAAGACAAAAATAAAGGGCAACTAAAAAATACAAATCTGAGGGGTCAGCTGTAGTGTTTGAAGATTACAAAGGGCTTAATAAAATCTGTAAAAAGGAGATAAAATTAGCAAAAATGCAAAATGAACAGCAGGTGGCATAAAGAGAGCAAAACAAATCCCCAAAAATTATTTAAATATTTAAATGTTAAAAAACCTAGGTCCGAGCAGGTAGGTCCCCTAAATAATGGTAAAGGGGGGGTAGTCACTGAAGAAAAGGAAAAGGCAGAGTTACTAAATGGGTTTTTTCGTTCTGTATATACAAAAGAAGAGAAAGGAGCGGATATCTGTGGTACTGTGGCTTTTAGTACATCCAGTAATATACTCAATTGGCTAACTGTAGATATGGTCCAAGATAAGTTAAATAAGGTAAATGTGAACAAGGCTCCGGGTCCAGATGGATTATACCCAAGAGTGCTTAAAGAGCTCAGTTCAGTCATTGATGTGCCCCTGTTTATAGTTTTTAAACATTCTCTAGGTACTGGTACAGTGCCAAGTGATTGGTGCAAGGCAAATGTGGTGCCCATATTCAAAAAAGAATCTAGGTCCTTCACAGGTAATTATAGACCAGTTAGTTTAACTTCTGTTGTGGGAAAATGTTTGAAGGACTCTTAAGGGACTATATACAGGAGTATGTGACTGTAAATATTATTATAAGTGATAACCAACATGGGTTTACCAAGGACAGAAGTTGTCAGACTAACCTGATTTGTTTTTATGAGGAGGTGAGTAGAAGCCTGGACAGAGGGGCGGCTGTGGATGTAGTGTTTCTGGATTTTGCAAAGGCTTTTGATACTGTCCCTCATAGATGTTTAATAGGTAACGTAAGGTCTATAGGGTTGGAAAGTATAGTTTGTCATTGGATTGAAAACTGACCGTGTCCAGAGAGTTGTGGTCAATGATTCCTATTCAGAATGGTCCCGGGTTATAAGTGGTGTACCCCAAGGTTCAGTGCTGGGCCCTCTGTTATTTACTCTATTAATGATATCAAGGATGGTATTCTATTTCTATTTTTGCAGATGACACTAATCTATGTAGTACTGTGCAGTCTATGGAAGATGTCCATATAATAGAAGCTGACTTGAGCACTCTGAGTGATTGGGCATCAACTTGGGGAGTTTGCGGTTGTGCAAATGAACTGTTTGCGGTTGTTTGCGGTGCATTAAAAGGGGAGTTTGGTCTGTCAATGTCTGTGAAGCGGCCGTAACCCTTATCGATACAACCCCGTAACCCTGATCGATACAACATCATACCTGATCGTATACACACACTAGATGTTTTAAACCACGTTGTTCAAAAAAATTTAGGATTGTTAGGTGATGTATGCCTTTTATGGATTAAAACCCAACTCTGCGTCAACTATGTAATTTTCCATGGAAGTTTTGCCATAGATCCCCCTACGGCATGCCACAGTCCAGGTGTTAGTCCCCTTGAAACAACTTCTCCATCACTATTGTGGCCAGAAAGAGTCCCTGTGGGTTTTAAAATTCCCCTGCCTATTGAAGTCTATGGCGGTTCGCCCGGTTCGCCCGTTTGCAAACATTTGCGGAAGTTCGCGTTCGCCGTTCGCGAACGGAAAATTTTATGTTCACGACATCACTACTCACTAGTATGCAGGAGGAGGGGAAGAGAAGCGCTGTGAGTGCTGTACAGTACTACCCTCCTCCTGCTTGCTCTTCTCAGGGCCCGCGCTACTGTGTCCCGGTTGCCTGCAGAAGGTCAGGTGACTGCAGCGAGGGCCTTGAGAAAAGACAGCCAGGACAGGGAGAGTGGCGGCAGGAGAGGTTACATAGTCACATAGTTGATACGGTTGAAAAAAGACATAAGTCCATCAAGTTCAACCAAGGGATGGGGGGGGGGAGCGAATCCCAGAAGGAAGTGAGACTCGGATTTCTACACGTTTTCATAAGTATTAATGTTGTTTACTTTTAAGAATTCATCTAAACCCTTTTTTAAACTGTCTACTGTTTCTGCTGTGACCACGTCCTGAGGAAGTCTATTCCACAGATTCACAGTTCTTACAGTAAAAAAGCTTTGACGGTTCTGGAGACTGAACTTTTTCTTCTCCAGTCGGAGGCAGTGCCCCCTTGTCTTTTGAGGGCATTTTATATGGAACGGTTTTTAACTGTATTTTTGTATGGCCCATTTTTATATTTGTATAGGTTAATCATGTCCCCCCTTAGACGTCTCTTCTCAAGACTAAATAAATTCAATTCTTTTAATCTTTCTTTATAACTAAGACCCTCCATGCTCTTTATTAGTTTAGTCGCTCTCCTCTGTACTTTTTGCAGCTGCAGTGCGTCCTTTCTGTGGATCTGTGCCCAGAATTGAACTGCATATTCCAGATGAGGCCACACCAACGCTTGTACCGTAAAGTGGTAATATTATATCCCTGCCCCACGAGTCCATGCCTCGTTTGATGCATGAAAATATCCTGGTGGCCTTAGAAGCAGCTGACATTGTATGCTGGTTATTTAATCTACAATCCACAAGTACACCCAAGTCCTTCTCTATGAGTGACTCTCCCAGTGTTACATCCCCTAGGACATATGAAGCACAGAGATTATTACTACCAAGATGCATAACTTTACATTTATCCACATTGAACCTCATTTGCCAAGTTGATGCCCAATCACACAGAGTGTTCAAGTCAGCTTTTAGTTTATGGACATTTTCCATAGACTGCACAGTACTACATAGCTTAGTGTCATCTGCAAAAATAGAAATAGAAGTCAGCCTGACAGACACTAGCAGGCAAGCAACTGAAATTACACTAAAGTGTAAAAATGAAATGCCTTTTTTTGATGCAAAGTCCTGTGCCACACTGGATGACAGGGGTGGGCACTGGCAGTGGGCACACTACAGTCTGTGCGCCTGCAGCTCCTCACATACAGGCAGGCTAGGCAACTGCAATATATATATATATGGAAAAGAAAAAAAAAGCAGACTAATGTTGCAGCCCTAAAAAGGGCTTTTTGGGGTGCTGTCAGGACGCTGTCCTTACAGCAGAGATCAGATGAGTCTTTCAGGACTGGAGTGGACACTGAATTCACTAGCCTAGCTATCAATTTCCCTATTAAATCAGCAGCAACTACACTCTCCCTCCTCTCACTAAGACTGCAGCTTCCGAATGAATCTAAAATGGATGCTGTTCAGGAGATGGGTGGGTCTGGGAGGGAGGGTATGCTGCTGATTGGCTGGAATGTGTCTGCTGACTGTGAGGTACAGGGTCAAAGTTTGCTCAATGATGATGTATAGGGAGCGGACCGAACATCGCATGTGTTCGCCCGCTGCGGCGAACGCGAACAAGCTATGTTCACTATGTCCATTTGGAAACGCTCACTAGTATTCCCTTTATAAGATAAGATGCACTGCATCTTATAAAGGGAAAAGTACAGTACCACTGGCGATGGGGGCCCTCTGGGCCCCCCTGGTTTAGGGGCCCGGTGGCAACTGCAACCGCCACAACCTCAATAGTTACGCCAGTGTTCATATCCATATCCATAAAGCTAATATGCAGTAAGCAAACAAAAAGAGTATGGCAGTAAAATATTTCACATACAAACAATAAAACTGAGAAATAAGGATCATTCTAAATTAAAGTGGTATTATACTTACTGTAAATGAAAAAAGAAGCTCTTTGCACATTTTGATCAAATGTGTGTTGGGCCCATCTACCAGGCATCAAGGAGGCTTCTGCAGATGGGTACCTAACACTAACAGAACTGCCTCTCCTGGGCTTGACTAAGCCTAAAATATTCAGTGTAGGAATCAGCTACATTTATATGCTGCTCAGAAGCTCCAGGCAGATGGGCAGGGAGTGCTCAATCTAAAATTTGATTTGTCCCCCCTCCCATCATGTCACCCGTGACCCCACATTAATGTTGTGTAATAATTATAAACATTATGCGCTCTGCGCTCCTCACCTGCCGTCTGGACTGGCCTGGGCTGGCTGTGTGAGTCACAGTCACCAACAGCTGCTCCAGTCCCTGCTGCTGTCCGCCGCGGAGCCACTCTCCAGTCGCACACCGCCTAAGTGACCCTGTGACCGTGTTGCCATGCTGCCGCTCTGTGATTGAGGTCCGGGGCCGCACGACACACGCAGGCTGGGGTGGGCAGTCGGTGGCGCAACTCGCCGCAAGTGATTTAAAAAAAAAAAGTTAATTTTTCAGCCCCCCCCTTCTCTGCACCCTAAGGCAGCGGCTTGGGCTGCCTTATTATACCACCGGCCCTGGACCCATCTGCAGAAGCCACCTTGACGCCTGGTAGATGGGCCCGACACACGTTTGATCAAAAATGTGCGCAAAGAGCTTCTATTTTTTTCATTCATAGTAGGTATAATACCATTTTAAGTTAGAATGATCCTTATTTCTCTGTTTTATTGTTTGTATGTGAAATGTTATGCTGACATTTAGAATTATAAAGTTTTATATGGAATGTATCAATATTTGTATCTATTAAGTAAATGATATGTACATTAATGATAGCTTGTATTACACAAGACAGCCTTAAAGCCTGACTGATGTATTATATGTTTATTTTAAGGTTATCTCAGGTATTTAAATCAAGTCAGCACACTTAAGGCCTCATGTACACGACCGTATGTATTTTGTGGTCTGCAAAAAATACGGATGACATCCATGTGCATTCCGTATTTTGCGGAATGGAACAGCTGGACCCTAATAGAACAGTACTATTCTTGTCTGTAATTTGGACAATAATGGGACACACATGTTCTATTTTTTTGCGGAACAGAAATACGGACATATGGAAACAGAATGCTCACAAAGTAACTTCCGTTTTTTTGCGGACCCATTGAAATGAATGGTTCCGTAAAAAAAAACTGAATGGACACGGAAAGAAAATACATTTGTGTGCATGAGACCTAACTCTGTGCATTGTATTGCGTCATAGTTAAGTTAACCACATTGATTATCGGGGATAAAACATGTAGTTACATTGATTTGATACGTATATGTAGTCAGGGATGAAGTCTCCTTATAAAAGAGGATAAAATACAATCCATGTTGTGGTTTACAACAGGATTTCCACAAAGGATTTTGGATTTGGGAGGGAATGAGATGTTGCTGACTGAAACATCAGGTGAAATGTTAATGGAAGAGGGAGACTGACCTTGGACAGATGTCTTAGTCATAAAGATGGAAGAATTAAGAGACAGTTACTGCTGTTTGTTATTAGACCTTGGAAAATTCCTCTTGAAAAGTGTCGTAATCAACACAGATATGCTTCTGAAAACCAAATGTAGTAATTGTGTTTTTGAAAAGAAGTGCAGAGAAAGGTCCACTTGACCCTTTTGTATTGGAGAGCAGTTAGGAATTCTTTTAGATATTGTACACTCTGCATTTCCATCCTGCAGAGTCCAGTAAAAAAACGCATATGTTAGCATATACGTGTTTTTTTACAATAGAACTCTATGGTAATGGATGCCATTGTATAACATCCGTCAGAGGCATCCACTGAACATGCTCCCGACCGCCTTATGGCTATATACATTTAAATATAAATTGCAAAAATGGTCAGCACCTGACTTCCAGTTCATCGTCACCGGAAAGGAATCACTCCAGTGGAAATATAGCAAAAAATCCCAGCTGACCCTTTTTGTCTTCAAAACATCTCTTTCTTTATGAAGGCTGCACGAGCCGATACGTGTCCTCAATATGTATCTGCATTGATGAAGTAAAGAAAGAGATGTTTTGAAGACAAAGAGCGTTCGCTGGGATTTTTTGCTATAGGGCTTTAAATATGGCGCCCACTCATGAGTGCAGTTGGCACCATAGCCACATGGGTGTTTGCCGTTTAAAACAAATGTAGGATAAAAAGCCATGCTCCTGGCCATGCACCAGCTTTCCCTAGCGAGGATCGGGGGAGCTGGATGTAATGTGCGGCAGCCTCAGTCCTCCTAAGGCCTCTTTCCCACGAACGTTTTTATTGCGGGTGCACAAACCATTTTTTTGCGTTCCATACACGGTCCGTATATGGAACCATTCATTTCAATGGTTCAGCAAAAAAAAACTGAAGTGTTTCCGTGTGCATTCTGTTTCCGTATTTCCGTTTTCCGTTCCGCAATAAAATAGAACATGTCCTGTTATTGCCCGCAAATCACGATCCGTGGCTCTATTCAAGTCAATGGGTCCGCAAAAAAAACAGAACACATATTTTGCGGAAACATCTATTGAAAATTTTAAGCTCAGGCCAATTTTTTCAATGTAATTACTGTATACTGTATATGCCATACGGAAAAATGTAACGGAAAAATGGAAACACAACGGAAACAAAAAATGGATCCGATAAAAACAGCCCGCAAAACACTGAAAAAGCCATACGGTCGTGTGAAAGAGGCCTGTGACATGAGGCTGTCACTCATTAGTTCCTATGGGCCTAGAGTACTTCTCTAATGATTGCTTATTATAGTTCCCTTGAGGAACTATTAAAAATTGTAAAAAAAAAAAGTTTTAAAAAATATTTAAAAATAAAAATATAAAAATTCAAATCCACCCCATATTTTTAAAATAAACACACATAAACAGTAAAAAAATAAGCATCATGGGCACTGCCGCGTGTGAAAACACCTGTACTATTAAAATAGAAAAGTATTTTTCCCATATAGCAAATGACAAAATGGAAAAAAAAATTGTATCAATGAAAAGTACAGATTGCCTCAGCAAAATATTAACCCTCACACAGCTCTGCACAACTTTATTGGGGTCAGAATATGCCGATGCAAAGTAAAAATTTGTTTCAACGTTTTTTTTTTCAGTTTTAAAATGCAAAATCTATACGTGGTATCATTGTAATTGCACTGACCTGGAGAATGAAAGTAACAGGTCAGTTTTATTGCTTGGGAAATGCTGTAAAAACTAAACCCATAAAACTGTGGTGGAATTGTGTGTTTTTTTTATTCCAACCCATTTGGCATTTTTTTCCTGCTTCCCAATACATTTTATGCAACCGTAAATGGTGCCATTAATAGTACAACTTGTCCCGCAAAAAACAATCCCTAAGGCTATGTGAATTGAAAAATAAAAGGTTATGGCTTTGGGAAGGCTGGGAATAGAAAACAAAAATGAAAAAATGGAAAAATCACCCAGTCATTAAGGGGTTGATATATGGGTTTCTTTGTATATGTTAAATGTAACACAAAAATGTTATGTGAACCCAGCCTAATATGCTTTCCATTGTGAATAGTCAGTGTAAGAAAGAATAAGAGTGCATTCACATAGTTGGTTAGGCATATGCACAGTATATACGTCACACTTATTCATACACCCCCGATCACTACAACAGAGGCCAATTGAGTATAAACATATTAGCATGGACCAAAAAAAGCAATGTATCTGATGTGAAAAGTACATTTCATAATTACCTATAGCCTCTCAGTAAACATCTGGCTTTGATTTTATTTATTTTTTTAAACAGTGGGGCAGATTTAATATAAAAATTGTACCAGTTTGCATTTGTGCATTTTAGCCCAAACACTGTTGTACATGCTATGCATTACATTTACTGTTTTACAGTATTTTCTAAGGCTAGTTTCACACTAGCGGCAGCCTTCTCCGGCAGGCTGTTCCAGTGGGGGCGGGCCACAGTTCCGGCAGCAGAGCGGCAAACATGCCGAGAGGCGGCCGGAATAAAACTACAGTCTGCCGGAGAAGGCTGCCGCTAGTGTGAAACTAGCCTAAGCATTTTACACCTCGTATGATAAGAGGCGTGGCTTCACAAGAAAGGGTGTGGCTTCATGACAAGGACCGTGACCTAAATGCATGGTGCATGGACACATTTTTGGTGGACAAATGGCATTCTAATGTAAATCTGGCACAGGATTTACAATACTCCAAAGTTACAAAGGTCCATGTGCCAAACATGGTTGTTTTAATACCTTCATGCCTCTATTCTTCTGGCTCTATGTTGTGCCTTTCCTTTATTTTTCTACTACAAGTTATGAATAAATTGCTAGCAGTCTGCAGTAAGGGTACAGAGGGGTGTTAACCAGTTGGGGGTGTGTACCTGCACAGACTGACTCTATCCAATCAGTGATGCCATTTTCAGACTGTGCAGGTACAACCCCCCCCCCCCCCCCCCCCAACTTGTTAGCTCCCCTCTGTACCCTTACTGCAGACTGCTAGCAATTCATTCATAACTTCTAGTAGAAATAATAAAGGAATGGCACAGCATACGGCCAAAGGAAGAGATGCTTCAGAATCGTTATTACATCGGGAATGCGTGAAGCTATTAAAACAGACATGTCAGGAGCGGTGAAAGGTCCTCTTTAAGACTGTGAGTCATATCCTTAGACCGTCTAAATTACAACACTATTAGTAAATCTGCTCCACTATATGTAACGTAACATTAAAACATAAAATAGTGGATGCAGTTAATCCCACTAAACAGCACATTGACAGCATCCTGATCAAACTGTATCACCTTCCCCTCTAAGAGGACTACCTACGTAATGCAGGGACACATCTGGTTGTAACCTACCGCACATGGAGATGTGGAACTATTGGGAGGGGACTTGTTTGAGGAACAGTCAGAAGTATGTACTGTAAATATGAAAAGGGTTTCAGCTCCTCCATATAAAGCCGAGCAAACAACATTTATTCGTCTACATTTGCGCTGTCAAAAAAGCCTGTTATCTGCTAACATTTACATGCCACTTAAATGTAATTGAAAGTCTTGCCACTGAAAGTCTGTAGGCATTCACTTGAGCAAACAGATACAAACCGTCTAAGTGCTGCTGCTGAAAATAACAATGACTAATGCATGATCATTAATAACATGTACTTGTAGATTTCATAATTCAAGGAACCCTTTGTCTTGCATGACAAATAGGAAGGCTTTAGCTTTATGACTGCCCGGAGTGGATTAGACATTTGCATGATAACTGCTATTCTTGTGCTGGAATAATAGAAAATACATTTTCTAAAAAGTCTCCTACTGGTTGTGGAAAGAAGAGTGCATTTCAATCCAAAATTGAGTATGCAGCAGTGAATTAAATGAACAGCATCCAGCCCACACTCTGGATTTTCAATAGATTCCGGTAAAACATCTAAATCTTCACAATTTAGCCTGCTGAGACAGGAGGAAAATGTTTAGCAAAGTGCAATAGCGTGCCATTAATCTGTTGATGAAAACACAAGGGATTCCTTGTGTATGAAAGATGGAGTTGCCTTGTAGAATAATATGTAGTTTACTCAATGGAGTGTATGGAAAAAATGTCATGGTTAAGTCCTTGCATTTCAGTCTTCTTTTCCAAAGCATTTCTTGTATCTGCCATTATACAGCATTAACTGTATGACTTTGTGGTTATTGGATATGAACCAGTTATGATGAATTTAGTTAAGGAGATTCCCAGAATTATTCTATATCTTCTAATGCTTTCAATGCACCTACTTCAACCCACTCTTGCCTGTGTAATCCAAGAATGAATAAGAAAGTCACCCTTTACAGGCAAACTCAGTTCAAAACCCTTATAAATCATTTCATCTCGATATGGAAAAATCGTAACTTTGGAAGTCAAGTGTGTATGTATAATAAATAGCTAAAAAATAGTAAAAGGCCATATCAGTAGTCAAAGGAAGATTATTCACTGCTCATTACTTGAGTTGCTGGAACAATCTTAATGGGTTGGGAAATTTTATCAGAAATCTGAAAAGGGAGAATGGAGATAATTTGCTTTTTTGTAGGTTTTTTGACAGAGTGGTTCCTAACTTGCTGTTCTGAATCTGTCCTGCAACTATAACTCCCAGCATGATAGGTGTTGTAGTTCCCCATTCGCTAAGGAGCCACATTTTAGTCACCAATGATATACCAGCTAGGTTGGGCAATGCAAAATGCATTAAATCGTGTCTCAAATACAATCAAAAGTTTGTTGTACATTGTTTGGGGCTATTTTGTGTACTGGAAGGAGATTTAGGATCTGATTGGAAAAATCTGTTCAAATACAATAGGATTACAGAATTTGGAAAGTAGAAGTATTTACTAAAGAAACAATTAATGCGATCCATGGTATTTTAGTGGCGACAAAAAAGGACACAATAAAAGGATTTCATCAGGCATTGACATGTCCCACAAAAATATTATTTATAGTTAAATCTAATATAGCTAAAGCCAACCAATTATTAAAAATTTTTAATTTACACGTATTATAAATTTCTTATATACCCAGATATTTTAGGAATAAAGTTACTTTCTAGTAAACAGACTTTCTGTGTCCACCCTATTAAATATGCCGAGGTGGACACACATGCTCAATCTTGTTCCTATTGGGTATGTAGAGGGAGAATCCCTGGTGTGATGAGCTGGCCGCATCTGAAGCTACACCATCTTCTCTGCACGTCAAATGAAATGTTGTGCAAGCAATAGGTGAATGAGACAGTGTAATTGCGGAGGTGAACACAGAAAAGCCATTTAATACAAACAGCAGGTGGCACTATCCTAACATTCCTACAATAACTGGGAAAATGAGCAATTTTTTTTAAAAACTGTAAATGCAAAAATAGTTTATAGCATTGGGCTAGATTAAACCATAGACAATGTTCCATGGAACAATGCCCTCAGAGGGGTTATCCCATGATTAATGTAAAAAATGATAATCAGACAACATATAGTACATCGAAATCTCTTCCTAAGAAAGCTAGAACCAGACCTCACTTGGATCCAGAAATCTTCACGTCTATTGCTCCTATGGCTCTGCTAGATGTATTTCATGCTGGCATCTCTCGGAGTGTGTCCTGTAACTGTCACAGGTTCTAATAGAAGATACTGGTGGTAGTAGTTGGAGGACTGAACTGAGCATGTGCGTCCACCTCAGCGAGGAGGACAGAGAGTTGAGGAAAATAAAAAAACAGCAGGTGGCGCTAAAAAGATGCATCTCATTGAATTACACAGTAGCTATACTACATTTTAAATTCAATTACAATAGTATTCAGAGCCAGGTGCTGATTTAAAAGTTGTGGAATATTTTTCATGAAAAAACATCTCTAATAGCTTAAAAGCTTAAACCTTAGTTATCCCCTAAGAGATATCCATAAAGTAAAGTCAAAAAATGTCCATGGCACTCACCAGACATCCGTATATACTTTATTTGCAAAAACAAAGTGCACAATGCTTGAGGAGCACAGCAGATGACCACCAGCCAACGGACCGTTTCACGTCCACTGACACTGGTCCATTGGCCGGTGGTTATCTGCAATTAAATAATATACTGACAACTGGTGAGTGCCAACAACATTGATTATCTTAATTTTATTGACAATTGATTTGCACCGCGATGGTCTCTCACCACAGAGTGTATGTGTCCATAAGCTAGCTTGACTGAGTGGTGCCGACCATGTAGCTTCTCTATTGGAATCCCCTAACAGATGCCTGCGCCTTTACACAGAAGCATTAATGTGTTATCATAATGTCATATGGCAGTATTATATATACTGCAAAATGCTACCATAAAATCTTATCCCGCAACAAACAAGACCTCAAACAACTTTATAGTCTTATGAGCAATTACGGCTGGCAGAATCTCTGGAGACTAAGATTTCCCATGGTCCCTAAGAGGTTGTCTGACTTCAGCAAATGCATTTGTCATGTAGAGAAAGTTTATACAAGGCGCTTACTAATGTATTGGCTGGGCTTAAACACTATAGGAAAAGGTGTCAGCCTCTTGGGTGGCCGAAACCACAGGAGCGTACATAGGCCGGCACCTTTTCCTATAGTGTGCAATCACGGCCACCGCTGATGGATTGCAGGATGGTCATAAGCCCTTGATACAAACAATGTTTAATGTGATGGAAAAATGAATCCATCCAGCAAAGGAAGCAATATGGACAATCACATTACATTAGTAAGTGGTTTGTATTAACTTTCTCTACATGATAAATACCATTTGCTCAAGTGAAACAATCCCTTTAAGACCAAAGTTGTCCTTAAAGGGGTTGTGTCACATTAGCAAATGGCATGTATCATGTAGAGAAAGTTAATACAACTCTGCAGCACAGATACAAGGTGGCTGGGATGGGAGCTGCTGCACATGCATGTCCTAGCCACCAGACAGGCCAGCGCTTTTTTCCTATAGTATGACCACCGCTGATGGATTGCAGGATGGTCATAGCCCCTGGATACAAGCAGTGTATAATGTGATGGAAAAATGAATCCTTCCAGCAAAGGAGGCAATATGGAGAATAACACTACATTAGTAAGTGCCTCGTATTAACTTTATCTACATAATAAATGCCTTTAGCTGAAGTGAGAGAACCCCTATAAGGGGTTAAATAAAACAGAACGGCATCCTTTTTGCTAATGTTAATATTTCCACTACATAATAATGTATATTTACTCAGACGGCTTGAAATATTTTAAATGAAGATTATTGAGTCTGTCTGACACATTCATTTTGATCACAGTAAAACTACATTAAACCCAGGCGTTCACATACTGAGTCTCTCAGCAGGAGACGGAATGCCATTTACAGACATTATACATCAACCTGCTGCATGTACCACAGTGGATTAGGAACGTTACAGTAGGTTTTTTATTAACATAATGTTACAATTACTGTATGCTCTGGGTGATTGCACTGAAAACTGAGTACATAAAATTTTATTGGTCTACAGAGTAGTGCAGGAGTATGTAATAATTTAAAGGCACAGAGCTTGCACCTATGCATGTACCTCTCCAGTGTGCATGGGCTACACAGTACGTTCAGGGAAAAGCTTTATGCTTTACATCTGCCAATATAGTAGTCAATCATGAGGCATAAAAAGGGTCATTAAGACCATTTACCCAGGCCCAGAAAAAAGCAGAGACCGATCTGATTTTCTACACAATGTACTGTAACATTAGGGCGGTATTATAGTCCTACAGAGGGTCGCCCAGATGTGTAAAAGTGCCACAGATTAACTATTACATAAGAAAACGCTCGTTTATTGGGCAGTCACATTTTTTATGCTTGTTAAAAAGTCATTGTTTGCCGGTGGCAGATTTTGCCGTCTAATCACACTCTGCTGCCGGCAAATAATGATTCTGTAGGGGAACGAGCGATTGCATTAGCAATATCTCCTCCCCATACTGTGGAGGAGATCGCTGCATGTAATAGCTGCGGTCTCCTCCACAGACAAGCAGGTGATTGTTGGGAAGGAACGCTTCCTTCCCGACAATCGCAATACTCATCTACAGGTCTTATACAGCCCTTACTGACCAATTAAAAAGATTAGACCATCTGAAATTCTGATTGTATGGCCAGCTTTAGGCCCCTTTCACACGAGCGAGTATTCCGCGCAGGTGCAATGCGTGATGCAAACGCATTGCGCCCGCACGGAATCCGGACCCGTTCATTTCAATGGGTCTGGGTACATGAGCTTTTTTTTCACGCATCAGTTCTGCGTTGCGTGAAAATCGCAGCATGTTCTATATTCTGCGATTTTCACGCAACGCTGGCCCCATAGAAGTGAATGGGGCTGCGTGAAAATCGCATCACGTCCGCAAGCAAGTGCGGATGCGTTGCATTTTACACAATAGTTGCTAAGAGATGTTGTTTTTAAACATTCAGATTTTTAGCACGTGCGTGACAAAACGCATCAAATCGCATTGCACCCGCGCAATAAAAACTGAGCAACTGAATGCGACCGCAAACAAAACTTAATGTACTTGCTTGCGAAATCGCACAGTTCTGAACGCATCGGCAACGCATCCGGACCTACTCCGCTCACGCTCGTCTGCAAGGGGTCTTAGACTTATGTTATGGGGTGTTAAGTTAGGAAAGCTTCATACATTATATAAATAACTCTGAGATTTGCAGTCTTTGCTATCTTCTTTCTTTTATTTTAGCAGGTAAATTCATGGATAAGTGATCTAATCAGAAAGTTATTGGGTGGGCATTGTTCACATTGGTCATACAGTTATGACTTTGGCTTACTAGAAACACCCAGATCTACTAATTATTGTGAACAGTGAAAAACCTTTTTAAACAATTATAAAAGCAAGAAATATGATGTAATTAAACCTTGGCAAAGCTTTTAACCTCAGATTGCCAGTGATTTTCCCTTTGATTTTATAATCCCTGTATCCTGCACCATCCCCGCAGACCCTGCATTTAAAGGGTTTTCCAAGATTTTTTTTACTGATGACCTATTCTCTAGATAGGTCATCAGTATCTGATCAGTAGGGGTCCAAGACCCAGGAACCCCCGCCCATCAGCTGATTTGAGAAGGCAGAGGGATTCCTGTGAGCACTCAAATAGCTGAACAGCGGTGCTTCTTGGTGTCTGACCTCCACCGATCAGGTACTGATGACCTATTTAGAGGACAGGTCATCAGTAAAAAAAAACGGCTCTGCACACACGACCAGACTACTTGAAGTGGTAGTCCGTTAACATCACAGGTACATTTATTATTAAAAACAGCATACACTGACAATAATAAAAAAAGGCAAGTGCTTGTCATTAAGATTAAGCACATTATATGGTGAATTAGTAGGAATAAAGCATGACACGAAGTCTAGCTAATAGGGGTAAACATAGAATGCTACCAGTGGCTTACAGTGTAGGGGCCAAGGTCATGTGTTGAGGGGTCTTCTCTCATCATAACAATACATACACAGAGTGGGTGTTCTCAAATCAATCCAAGGAGTATCCACTGTGATGTCAGACTCTGCAATCAATTAGGGTCCATTCACACGTCTGCAAGTGTTTTGTGTTCCAGAAATTGCGGATCCACAAAACACGGACACCGGCCATGTGTGTTCCGCAGTTTAAGGACCACACATGGCTGGCACTATGATAGAAATGCCTATTCTTGTCTGTGGCCTTGGACAAGAATAGGACATGCTCTATTTTTTTGCGCAGAACACAACTATTGATGTCCGCATCTTTTGCGGGCCTATTGAAATGAATGGGTGCGGAACGGATGCAGACCTATTAATGCGGACGTGTGAATGGAACCTTAGGTTAGTATGTAAATCAGGGCTAATAAATGAGATGGAATGTCTGTAGTCCATCTATCCATATATATATTGTGTCATATGGCAAAAAAATAAATTTTTAACATATTAAAAGAGATTAGTGTCTTGCTTCACAATTTTGCTGTCATATTCTTCTCTGCCAATAATACACAGGAAATTAATTTTAATATGTGTCTGGGTAAATATAGTATTTGTTTATTAAGTGGTGCCCGTTGTCATGACCACCTGGTACCAATGCTGAAGGGATCAAAAGAATAGTGTCTGTAGTACTGGGCAACTCTACCAAACATGATGGGCCAGATTTATCATTACACTTCCATCTTACTCCAATTTCACATAAGTCCAAAGTCACTTTTGGCTTTTTTGTGGTTTGATGGCAGCAGTTCATCCTTCAGTAAACGGCTTTACAAAAGTCGCACATATTTACAAAAAAGTCGCATGTTCTATTAAAAAGTCACATAAGATAAGCATGGTCCTCACTGGAGTGAAATTGGGACTTTTTTGCGACTTTTTTAAAAAGTCCCAATGATAAATCTGGAGTGAAACTCATTAACATGGCTAACCACACCCATTTTTACCAAACTGGAGTGAGTGGTGTACACATGTAAAAAAAAGTCGCAAAATTATGCGCAAATGAGTGTGAAAAGTCGCAAATGCGCTATTTTGGGACTTTTTGATGCCAGAATTCTGAAACGAAGGTATGATAAATCATGGCCGATGTCTTTACCACCCAACCCCTACCAATATTAAGGAGAAGTTACTTTAGTGATAATAGGAGTCTCCTTTGTGCCATAGGAGAATGACTTTTGTTTTTTCCTCAATCAATACATTATTGGATATGGTAAAAGATTAATGCTTCCATCCACTGCTCCTGACTCAAGATCATTATTTGTATGTCAATGATCAGTCCCCTTTTTCCCTGGTGATTTTGGGCAAATGAAAACTTACTTAGTGGTCTGCAGAAGAGCAGGAGTGCATAAATTACTGCATGGTCATGTAAGGTAAAAGATGGAGGTTTAGTGCCTAGTGGTCCAAAGTATATTAAGGGTTTGACATAGCATATTGTTCCCTTGTGGTGTAGTGTAAAACACAGGTTTATAATTGATGGACTAGAGGTTTATTCACCTTCCTAGAATCCAGTGATATATCCTGTGGTTGCCTGTCTACAAGGTGAATAGGATCCACTCATTCTATTCAGCTTCCCATCTAGGGAGCAAAAGGATGGTTCTCTGTTCCTCATGTAGACTGGTCTGGTGCTGCTGCGCCCCCTGATTGTGGACCATAAGATTTCCACAAAAGAAACCAAAAGTTATAATTTGTATGCTTCTACTCACTAAGATAACCCTGCTGCTGTGTGCTTGGACTCCTAAGCTTGTGTGATATCAGAGAGAGCTCCTAGGACTTGTTCAAAAACATACACATACAAGTGAGTAGAGACATAAAAATTAGAGATTCAGAATAAGCTTCTTTTTTAGACATGTACTGATTACTTTAATTTAGATGAGTGAAAGTCTCTTTAAAGAATTATACCTTTAGATATAATGTTTTATTAATATTTATTCTAAATGTCATCATAATTACAATATCATGACAAAAATAATTATGTTACAATAACATTAAAGGAAAGGTAATTGTACTCTAGTTGTCATTAGAGATGAGCGAATTGTTCAAAAATTCAATTCGCTGGTTCAACAAATTTTTTGGGAAAAAATTGCTTTGGTCCGAATATATTCGCTGTGAATTACGTTAAAAAACGTCTATTTCCTGGTTACTGAAAGCCTTTGTAGTGGTGTAGAACACTGTGCCTTGCAGTAACACGCATATGGAGTCTGCTGTGGTAGTGAAATAATACTGTGAGTCCGTATGACATACAGATGACAGGCGTCGCTCTTAGAATCACTGCACACATCACTTATTTGGGCAGTTACGGGGCCAAAACTTACCAAATAACTCAAGTATGAACTCAGCCTTACAGGTCAATGTTAGTGTCAAGAAGAAGCGCACTCCTTTTACACCGTCGTTAGCTGATTCCACATAGATGTCGAATCGGCCATTTAGACGCTTTTTTCCATTTTGCTGTTTGCCATATGGGGAATATATTTTTATATTTTTATACTATGGCCGTTTTCGACACCCATCATGTGTATTTGTTTATTTTTTTTTAACTTTTTTATTTTTTTACCCTTTTTTTTATAGTTCCCATAGGGAACATGCAATCGTTAGATTGCTATTTTCATAGACTCCAATGCACTTGCATTGGAATCTATGATCATTTTACTAGTTTCCTATGGAGCTCCGGGGAGCCGGAGCATCACCGAAAAGGTTTCACTTTCGGTTTTCAGTGATCTCAGATGCCGTGGTCAGGATTGACCACTGCATCAGAGGGGTTAAATGTCTGCGATCGGTATTACTGCCGATTGCAGACATGAGCTGCAGGTGTCTGCTATAAAAAGCAGGAGGCCACCTGCGGCTATAGCGCCTGCAGCGGGAAGGAGCTGCACCATCTTTGAAGACCCGGCCAGCACCGTACTATAATGGCGCTGGTTGGGAAGGGGTTAAACGCTTATAAAAGTAGAGTCCCCCAGACAGAGTGGAAAGGGTGTCAGCAGTAAGTTTGTGTTGACATCACTTATTATTTTGCCCTTCCTCTGATCCGTCAGAACAATAACCCCCCAAAAAACGGATCCTGTCTGCTGAGCATTTGCCTTCACTCAGTCAGAATTTGGTCAGTAATCCATCAGTATTGCTAATGCCAAAAAAAAGGAGTGGATCCAAAACAGAAATGATACCTGAACCGAGTATTTGTCTTCTGTGTTTTGTACCGACTCCTGCTTTTGGCTAGCAAATCACAAGCCAATTCTGATGAGACTATACAAGCCTTACAGCTGCTACACCGAGAAGATCCGTTGTGCGTCTCATTTTTCCTTCCTTATGACGGATCAGAAGAAGGGTCAAATAAATGATGTCACCCAAGCCAAAAAGGATAAATAGTGGCCCAGTCATGAAGTGGGAAGCGTGGGAACAGTATGACAAGTCAACAGAATGGCCCTATGACATAGTGGTGAGGTGGAAGCAGCATGAGGAGACCACAGAGTGGCCCAATGACAGAGTCTGGAGGTGGCGCCAGCATGAGGGGACCACAGAGTGGCAAAGTGACATAGTGTGGAGGTGGCAGCAACATGAGGAGCAAAAAAATAATGTACAAGCAGCACTACACATTCCGTCTCGGAAAACTAACCATAGATACAGGTACCTGAAATAAGGTCCAAAATAGGTGCACGCAGATGAGGACTCAGACCATAATCCCCATGGTATCAATGTAAATAAGAAAGATCCGCAGCACTCTCCAGGTGAAATCAAAAGTCCAACAGGTTTATTCCAACAGCATACAAAAGCGACGTTTCGACTATAGTAGTCTTCTTTACAGCAACATGAGGAGGCCACAAAGTGACAAAGAGACGTAGTGTGGAGGTGGCGACAGCATGAGGATGTGCTGACTGACCCCCCTTTTTTTGAGCATGAAGAGGCCACAGAGTGGCACGACGACGAGAGATTGCGGAGGTGGCAGCAGCATGAGGAGGCCATAGAGTGGTACGACGACGAGAGAATGCGGAGGTAGCAGCAGCATGAGGAGGCCACAGAGTGGCACGATGACGAGAGATTGCAGAGGTGGCAGCAGCATGAGGAGACCACAGAGCAGCCACTTCATCTATTCATTTATAGGGAATATGGGACAGAACAGAAGGTTAAAATTTCTCAACTTTATAAAGTGTTGCTTAAAGCACGATTTAATAATAGACGTTCTCCGGCACAAAAGGCTTGGCAAATTGATTGTCCCGGAATTTCCCTCGAAGATTGGGATAATATATTGGCGAATTTAAGTTTACTTTCTTATAATTTTAATTAAGTTTTGGTTCAATTTAATATTAAATATTTAATAAATGTAAAAAAAAATTAAGTGTTGCCTAAGAAGGAGAGAATTGGCCAGTCTTCTGTTTATTTGACGACGTGGTTGCAATGGAGAAAGCATTCCAAAAACAATTTCTCTCCACCTGGAGAAAAATCCTGTCAAGATTGATGCAAGTGCGGTATCGGCTGCTCATCGAGCCAGTTACTTCTGGGGAATCTGTCTGGCATGAACAGGCCTCTAGTAGCAAAGGTTAGATTCAACGTTGAAATATATATGACATCAGACGAGTGTGAGGACGCCATTAAGATAGGACGGGTACGCCATCCAGGGAAGATTGTATATGTGGGCGACATACAGAATATAACCAGGAAACAGATTGAAGAATGGGGACAATTCGATCTGATAATTGGCGGCAGTCCTTGTATTGACTTATCTGTGGTTTATCCGCACCGGAAAGACCTTTATGGGGTTAGTGGACAACTGTTTTTTGACTTTCCATGATTACTCAATAAAGTATTGCCTAAGACAGAAGAGAATCAGCCAGTCTTCTGTTTATTCGACGAGGTGGTTACGATAGAGAAAGCATTCCAAAAACAATTTCTTTCCACCTGGAGTCAAATCCTGTCGAGATTGATGCAAGTGCAGTATCGGCTGCTCATCGAGCTAAATACTTCTGTGGGAATCTGCCTGGCATGCAGTCCTCTAATAGCTACAGACAATGAGAAGACAAAGCTTCAAGATTGCTAGCTGATTCCACATAGATGTCGAATCGCCATTTAGACGCTTTTTCCATTTTGCTGTTTGCCATATGGAGAATATATTTTTATATTTTTATACTATGGCCGTTTTCGACACCCATCATGTGTATTTGTTTATTTTTTTAACTTTTTATTTTTTTACCCTTTTTTTATAGTTCCTATAGGGAACATGCAATCGTTAGATTGCTATTTTCATAGACTCCAATGCACTTGCATTGGAATCTATGATCATTTTACTAGTTTCCTATGGAGCTCCAGGGAGCCGGAGCATCACCGAAAAGGTTTCACTTTGGTTTTCAGTGATCTCAGATGCCGTGGTCAGGATTGACCACTGCATCAGAGGGGTTAAATGTCTGCGATCGGTATTACTGCCGATTGCAGACATGAGCTGCAGGTGTCTGCTATAAAAAGCAGGAGGCCACCTGCGGCTATAGCGCCTGCAGCGGGAAGGAGCTGCACCATCTTTGAAGACCCGGCCAGCACCGTACTATAATGGCGCTGGTTGGGAAGGGGTTAAGCGCTTATAAAAGTAGAGTCCCCAGACAGAGTGGAAAGGGTGTCAGCAGTAAGTTTGTGTTGACATCACTTATTATTTTGCCCTTCCTCTGATCCGTCAGAACAATAACCCCCAAAAAACGGATCCTGTCTGCTGAGCATTTGCCTTCACTCAGTCAGCATTTGGTCAGTAATCCATCAGTATTGCTAATGCCAAAAAAGGAGTGGATCCAAAACAGAAATGATACCTGAACCGAGTATTTGTCTTCTGTGTTTTGTACCGACTCCTGCTTTTGGCTAGCAAATCACAAGCCAATTCTGATGAGACTATACAAGCCTTACAGCTGCTACACCGAGAAGATCCGTTGTGCGTCTCATTTTTCCTTCCTTATGACGGATCAGAAGAAGGGTCAAATAAATGATGTCACCCAAGCCAAAAAGGATAAATAGTGGCCCAGTCATGAAGTGGGAAGCGTGGGAACAGTATGACAAGTCAACAGAATGGCCCTATGACATAGTGGTGAGGTGGAAGCAGCATGAGGAGACCACAGAGTGGCCCAATGACAGAGTCTGGAGGTGGCGCCAGCATGAGGGGACCACAGAGTGGCAAAGTGACATAGTGTGGAGGTGGCAGCAACATGAGGAGCAAAAAATAATGTACAAGCAGCACTACACATTCCGTCTCGGAAAACTAACCATAGATACAGGTGCCTGAAATAAGGTCCAAAATAGGTGCACGCAGATGAGGACTCAGACCATAATCCCCATGGTATCAATGTAAAGAAGAAAGATCCGCAGCTCTCTCCATGTGAAATCAAAAGTCCAACAGGTTTATTCCAACAGCATACAAAAGCGACGTTTCGACTATAGTAGTCTTCTTTACAGCAACATGAGGAGGCCACAAAGTGACAAAGAGACGTAGTGTGGAGGTGGCGACAGCATGAGGATGTGCTGACTGACCCCCTTTTTGAGCATGAAGAGGCCACAGAGTGGCACGACGACGAGAGATTGCGGAGGTGGCAGCAGCATGAGGAGGCCATAGAGTGGTACGACGACGAGAGAATGCGGAGGTAGCAGCAGCATGAGGAGGCCACAGAGTGGCACGATGACGAGAGATTGCAGAGGTGGCAGCAGCATGAGGAGACCACAGAGCAGCCACTTCATCTATTCATTTATAGGGAATATGGGACAGAACAGAAGGTTAAAATTTCTCAACTTTATAAAGTGTTGCTTAAAACACGATTTAATAATAGACGTTCTCCGGCACAAAAGGCTTGGCAAATTGATTGTCCCGAATTTCCCTCGAAGATTGGGATAATATATTGGCGAATTTAAGTTTACTTTCTTATAATTTTAATTAAGTTTTGGTTCAATTTAATATTAAATATTTAATAAATGTAAAAAAAAATTAAGTGTTGCCTAAGAAGGAGAGAATTGGCCAGTCTTCTGTTTATTTGACGACGTGGTTGCAATGGAGAAAGCATTCCAAAAACAATTTCTCTCCACCTGGAGAAAAATCCTGTCAAGATTGATGCAAGTGCGGTATCGGCTGCTCATCGAGCCAGTTACTTCTGGGGAATCTGTCTGGCATGAACAGGCCTCTAGTAGCAAAGGTTAGATTCAACGTTGAAATATATATGACATCAGACGAGTGTGAGGACGCCATTAAGATAGGACGGGTACGCCATCCAGGGAAGATTGTATATGTGGGCGACATACAGAATATAACCAGGAAACAGATTGAAGAATGGGGACAATTCGATCTGATAATTGGCGGCAGTCCTTGTATTGACTTATCTGTGGTTTATCCGCACCGGAAAGACCTTTATGGGGTTAGTGGACAACTGTTTTTTGACTTTCCATGATTACTCAATAAAGTATTGCCTAAGACAGAAGAGAATCAGCCAGTCTTCTGTTTATTCGACGAGGTGGTTACGATAGAGAAAGCATTCCAAAAAACAATTTCTTTCCACCTGGAGTCAAATCCTGTCGAGATTGATGCAAGTGCAGTATCGGCTGCTCATCGAGCTAAATACTTCTGTGGGAATCTGCCTGGCATGCAGTCCTCTAATAGCTACAGACAATGAGAAGACAAAGCTTCAAGATTGCTTGGAGCCCAGAAGAGTCACGAAGTTCATCAAGTCTGTGTCACATAAAGAATTTCACCACTAAGTAAATTGGTCCATACCGCAAAAGGAGGTGTAAAATCACCCATAAATGTGACGAAAAAAGCTTGTTTCATATAACAAATTTCACCACTACGTAATTTGGCCCAAACCGCAAAAGGAGGTGTACAATCACCCATAAATTTGACAAAAAAAGCCCATTTCATATAACAAATTTTACCACAATGTAATTTGGCCCATACAGCAAAAAGAGCCGTAAAATCATCCATAAATTTAACAAAATAAAGCCTGTTTCATATAACTAATTTCACCACTACGTAACTCGACCCATACCGCAAAAGGAGGTGTGCAATCATCCATACATTTTCCGAAAAAAAGCCAGTGTCACATTAAGAATTTCACTACTACGTAATTCGGGCCCATACCGCAAAAGGAGGTGTACAATCACCCATAAATCTGAAGAAAAAAAGCCCATTTCATATAACAAATTTCACCACTACGTAATTCGGCCCATACCGTAAAAGGAGGTGTGCAATCACCCATACATTTTCTGATAAAAAAAAGCCAGTGTCACTTTAAGAATTTCACCACTAAGTAATTTGGTCCATAACACAAAAGGAGGTGTACAATCATCCATAAATTTGACGAAAAAAAGTCCATTTCATATAACAAATTTCACCACTATGTAATTCGACCCATACCGCAAAATGAGGTGTACAATCACCCATAAATTTGACGGAAAAAAGCCCGTTTCATATAACAAATTTCACCATTGTATAATTCGGTCCATACCGCAAAAGGAGGTGTCCAATCACCCATACATTTTCTGAAAAAAAAAGCCAGTGTCACTTTAAGAATTTCACCACTAAGTAATTTGGTCCATACCACAAAAAGAAGTGTACAATCACCCATAAATCTGATGAAAAAAAGCCCTGTTCATATAACAAATTTCACCACTACATAATTCGGCCCATACCGCAAAAGGAGCTGTACAATCACCCATAAATTTTACGGAAAAAAAGCCTTTCATATAACAAATTTCACCACTATGTAATTCAAGCCCATACCGCAAAAGGTGTGCAATCACCCATACATTTTCAGAAAAAAAGCCAGTGTCACATTAAGAATTTCCCCACTAAGTAATTTGGTCCATACCGCAAAGGAGGTGTCCAATCACCCATGAATTTGACTAACAAAAGCCTGTTTCATATAACAAATTCCACCCCTACGTAATTCGGTCCATACAGCAAAAGGAGCTATACAGTCACCCATGAATTTTCCCCAAAAAAGCCAGTTTCATATTACAAATGTCACCACTACGTATTTCGGCCCGTACCGCAAAAGGAGGTGTACAATCACCCATAAATTTGCCAAAAAAAGCACGTTTCATATAAAAAATTTCACCAATACGTAATTCGGTCCATACAGCAAAAGGAGGTGTACAGGCACACATGAAATTTCCCAAAATAAGCCAGTTTGACAGAAAAAATTTCACTGCAAAAAGGCCTTTACCAAATGTAATTGCCAGGCTGAACGGCAAACAGGCCTAAAGTCTTATCAACAGATAAATGCAACGATGAACGGCGAATATACTTTTTTTTCTTCCACTAATACAGTGAAAACAGGGCTTTAGAATATATAACAGCACCATATCATGGCAATTAGGCCCAAATTTTGCTCTACTTTTACACAACAAGCTTTTCAACAGATATATGCAACGCTGGACGGCGAATACATTTTTATTTCGCCAGTAACGCACTGAAAACAGGGCTTCACAATATATCACAGAACCGCAGAACGTCAATTAGGCCCAAATTTTGTTCTACTTTTACACAACAGGCTTTTCAACAGAGAAATACAACACTGGATGGCGAATATATTTTTATTTTGCCATTAATACACTGAAAACAGGGCTTCAGATTATATTACTGCACCGCAGAACGTCAATTAGGCCCAAATTTTGTTCTACTTTTACACAACAGGCTTTTCAACAGAGAAATACAACGACTGGACGGCGAATATATTTTTATTTTGCCATTAATACACTGAAAACAGGGCTTCAGATTATATTACTGCACTGCAGAACGGCAATTAGGCCCAAATTTTGTTCTACTTTTACACAACAGGCTTTTCAACTAAATAGGCCACTAAATGCTTTCAACACATATAACTGCAGAAGTGAACTGAGAATATATTTTCCTTTTTGTACTCAAATGGGCCACTAAACGCTTTTACCACATATAGCTGCAGAAGTGAACTGTGTATATATTTTTCTTTTTGTCTGAAATACGCCACTAAACGCTTTTACCACAAATAACTGCAACAGTGAACCGCGTATATATTGTTCCTTTTGTACTGAACTACGCCACTAAACGCTTTCAGCAAAGACCTCACACTGAAAGACAGTCAAGAAGACCACAACAACAATGCACATCCCACAATAGAAAATGAATAAAAAAAGAGTTTATTATGACAACACTAACACATGAACACATGTAAAAATTGTATACAATGAGACTGAGTGTTGGTATAGAATAAAACCAACACCTAAGCAGGGTCCACTAACATCCAAGAATAAGGAAATCACATATATAAGCCAGCTACATCAATACATATGAAAGCCATAAACGACCATATAAGAAGATAATGTGGCATAAAGAGCATGAAAATAAGACCAAATGTGGTCGAAGTAGACATGCCATAACCTGTAAGGGAGTTGATGAAGTGGACCCAAGTAGCATAAGATACAACGCTTTCACCACATATAACTGCAGATGTGAACTGAGAATATATTTTTCTTTAATACTGAAATACGTCACAAAACGCTTTTACCACAAATAACTGCAACAGTGAACTGCGTATATATTTTTCTTTTTGTACTGAAATACGCCACTAAATGCTTTCACCACATATAACTGCAACAGTGAACTGCGTATATATTTTTCTGCTGATTGGCTGCATGCATGGCATTATGGGTCATCCTGCCTTCCCAGAGTTCCTTGCCCCATGTCCTCACACATGTAGCCGCCATTTTAGCCGCCATTTGAGGAAAAATTGCAATTCGTTACTATGAAGCGTGAGTAAATTCGAATTTGTTGCGAATCGAATGTTTCCAGAAATTCGTTATGAATTCCACTTGGTCAGCTTTGATTCACTCATCTCTAGTTGTCATATCTTAAACATCTCAGGTATCTTCATTGAAATAAATCATTTTCATATAAACAGCATAACAACAACATTGCTTGATTGGGAAAACCAAAAATCCTACACTCTATAAACACACATGTATTCTGAAAAAAAAACTATGGTCATCTAGGCTGCATGTTAAAATATGCCAAAATCTAGTTTTAAAAGAATGCAAAATGGAGCATGACACCAAAATTGTGCCAAAGTGTTAGTATAAAATTCTTTTGGGAAATAAGCCAATCAGAAGTTGATATAAAGTTAGACAAAAGTCGTGGACTAAATCTATCATTCATTTTGGTGCTGTCTACATTTTAGACAAGATTAATAAATCTGACCCTTTGTTTTATATTTTTACATTAATAAAAAATAATTTTATGGAAAATCTTCCTTTCTAATATAAAGAAGAGGAGAGAGCAGTGTGAATAAGTACCGCTACCAGTTGATGAACAGAAAATGAACCTGTGAATTGGGGAACCTCTCTCCTCTTTTTGGAATAACATCACACAGTCTATAACTCACCACAGCGCCAGACATGCAGTCACTGTATTAGAACTGCATACCTGTTTATAGCAGGACAGGCATCGTGCCAAGAGAGCTGTTACCCTAATGATTTAATCACCTCTTTATGATCCATTTCTGTTAGCTTAGCTGTGACCACTTGAGCTCTATAGACCCTGTGCACAACATAGAAACCTGTGTGAGCAGTATGGGAAGAGGCTGAGAAATTGTATAGGTACAGTATATTCTCACATTCAGGTAGAAGCAAGAGATCTTTTTGTTATATACAGCTTTCATTTTAGTACATTTTGTATCAATAATAATAATATCAGTAAATGGACATAGAAACATTTATTCACAATTCTACGTTATATCACTTTCCTGTATTTTATATGCAATCAATTAGCAAATACAGTATTGAGTTGTATGTGTTTGGAATGCTCATCTACAATGTGCACATTTTACAGTGATCGGGTTAGTCTTATTTTTATGCTTTAGCATTTAATTAAAATAGATATTTGAGATTTTCTTTTCAGTGAACCAGGTAACATATATTTAGCCTTTTTTTGCTTCTGGGAAATCAGGGTGGGAATCCACATGGCTGATATATTTTACTTTTTAAGACAAATATGCCACTCACCTGCTCTTTGGTGAAACAGGTGACAATTCCTCTGGTATCTCGAATGACAGCCAAATTGGTTGTCACTCAGTTTGTCAACAAATCAACATAATCAAAAAATGGTTGAATAGAATTTGACAAACTTGACAGAACAGATAAAAATGCCAGATTAATATTTACACTCATTACCTCTGAGAAGTGTATAGACATATACTGTAGTAAATTCAGTGACGATAACGCACCAAGAAGGAGTTGTGGGAATAGAATGAAACTGTCTACGTGTGAATGTAATGATAATATATGAGTGGTTATAATATTGGAGGGAGGGGATATGTTTATTGGGGAAAACCGTACAACCGTACCATACTCTATTAGGTTGCATTTAGGCATACAGGTTCCATATGGAAGAACATTTGCCTAAAGATGTTGCAGCTGGGACTGTAGATTTTGCACACTCATAATTTGTGAAAGATGGCGACTCAGCTGGTCCTATAAATGCTTAATTAGCAATTAATCTGGAGACCGGGCAGGCTAAGGAAGTGTTGCAATCTGGTGGAGACATTCTTGGAATTCCTGGGAAAGTCTGGGCAAACGTTAGCCTGCTGAAAAATGCCAGTTGGAAGCAGTGGCGTTGCTAGGGCTAGTGTCACCCGGTGCGGTAGAAAATGGTGTCACCCCCCCCCCCCGGCGGCGATCTGTCTGCTTAGCCCCGCCCCCCCCACGTCAGCTGTCTGTTTACTCTCCAAACCCCCATCCATGTTATCGCTTGGGTTCAAATTATAGCACCCGCAGGCCTCCCACCCCAACCCCGGTCTGTCTTCTGTCTGCTTAGCACACCCCAACATATTTGCATACAGAAAAACAAAACAAGAAAAACACATACGTACCTCCATGGCAGCGATGCGATGCAAGCCTCTTCTGGCCTGTGTCCTGAGCAGTGCGGCTCTGGCGGCGCGATGACGTGGTTGCGCCGCCTGCGCCGCCTTCTGATGGGCTACCGGCACAAGGCCAGCGCTATCAGAGGAACAAAGAAGGAGGCGCCTCTCCCTTGCCCTGCTGCAGTGTTTATCTGTATCGTGATACAGATGAATGTAGGGAGATGGTTGGAAGCCCTGCCATGAGAGGAAACACATGTGACAACAGGATGTCCTGCACATATAGCTGAGCTGTTAGTGCCCCTCATATCACTACTAGGGGTGGCCGACTATTGTATGCGATGGCTCCCCAGGTCACCACTCCAGTAATGTGTCGCTCCGCAGTAAAGGCAGCACTGTAGCACTCATCACGAGGCCTCTGTACTCCAACCTGATGGATCCCAAACAGAACCTGGACTCATTGCTAAAGACGATACAGTTCCAATCCATAGCAATCCAGGTTTCTCGTTCATGATAGGACTGCAAAAGAAAGCTACGGTTTGGCTGGCTAGCTGTCAATGGCAGGCCATGTAATGAGCTCCATAACACCAAATTTCCTTCTGCTAGGCACCACAAATGGTCTGGGCAGAGACAGTGATATGTAATGAAGGTGCCACCTGTGTCTAGATGGTGGGCACTAGAATTGTGAGAGCTGCTCATGCTTGTTGGCAGATCAAATTATCCTCTCTACTGAGGCCTGTCTGAAGCCTGTTTGCCATGTGTGTGTGCTCTCATGTAACCACTGCTCCCAACATCTCCTAAGAACTAGGTCAGAATGGCCTAGAGGGTGGTCAGTTCGTCAAAACAACTACACTGCTCATCTCTGTCCAATAATGTGCCCCCTCTCAAAGTCTGTCCTCTGGGTAAAATGTCTTTGAGTGCGTCGTAGATTCAAATCTAGCAATTATCTCTTTCTAAGAGATACACTACCCCAAAAATAGCTTCTGAGAGCCTTTTTATAAGGCGGGGGGGGGGACACTTGTACGCCCTCTTGTGGCAAGACCCGGTGTCTACTCAGACCACACCTGTAATCATTTACATATCTCATTATCTAACTATTATGATGAGTATTGCAGAAATCCGACATTTCTATCTGGGTGGGTTACTTTTTTGTGAGTGAGTGGTAGGTAATTAAAAGTATTGTATCAATAGATAGAGATGGATGGAGACAAACATAAGTAAACGTCCCATACAGTAAAAAATATGCATTGTGTGCAGTGATTTAGTGATGAAGACATGCATAAATGAAGTCATAAATAATACGTACATGCAAGGCTTAGACTAAGTCTTCCAAATATTAAATATGCAGCAGTCCCTGTTTCTAATTGCATGTTAGATTTACAGATAGATAGGATATAGACAAATAGGTAGATCGATCAATAGATAGATAGATCTAGACAGAGAGATGGATAGATATAGACAGACAGAGAGATAGACAGATGATAGAAAAAAATAAAAGCATGGCTAAAATTCCCACAGGGTGGAAGACACGTCTGTCAAGTTTGCCACTTAAAATGCAGCCCAGAAAAAAGCAAAGAAAATGTGGCTTTTACTGCACAATAGTCACACGCTGCCCATGTTTGTGTCGATTGGAGATTAAACTCCACAAACTCCACTGCCTGCTGTTAAGGACAAGCAGTATAGGAGAAATCAGTAAAACACATTTTTCAGGAATGTATCTTGGGTTTTCTTTTGTCCTTGGAGAATAAGGACAGCTCAGCCTTTTCCTATCTCTTTTATTTTAAAGCAACTGGAGACAATGTAATATACATTTAAATTGCTTTTGTGTCACACCAACCGGTTTGGCTTCTCTAACAACATAAGAAAACGTCTCAGCCCTTTTGAAGTGCCTTTTGGATAAATGAACGGAACAGTGTGTACCAACTGCTGATAAAACCAGTGAAAGTACTGCTCTGTGCCAACGGTCTGTTTATTTCTACATTGTGAGGAGAGAAGAAAATGGATTGGGTCAAATCAGTGCATGCAATTGTCTGCTACATTTCTCACTGTTCAATTCCAAATGGAAAAATTATAGCTCCTTGAAATTCAAGCTGAGTTTTTTAAATCAAGTGACGTTATCTATTATTATCATTATTATTTATTTAAGAGTGCCATTAATTTCAGGGTACTCTACGTATGAAAAAGGTATGCCTGCCTTAAAAAATACAAAAAGTACAATAAACCTGCACTAACTTTGTGACACACTAATCCAGAGGAGGAGGAGACCCTGCCTACTAGGGCTTGGGGCTCTTTCACATGAGCGAGTTTTCCGTCTGGATGCGATACGTGTAGTGAACGCATAACAACTGGACTGAATCCTGACCCATTCATTTTAGACCTCATGCACACGAACGTATTTTCTTTCCGTGTCCGTTCCGTTTTTTTTGCGGACCATGGGCCAGATTTATCATAAGCTAAAGTCACTTTAATGGAGTGAAAAAGTCGCAAAAAAATGCGCAATCGGTAAAATTGCGCATTTTTTTGCGACTTTTTCAGGCTCTGCACTAAGCTCTCCAGTTTTGTGAAAGTGGGCATGTTGTCTTATGTAAATGAATCTCTAGACAGATTTACTATTGCAACCATTTAAAAAGTCGCAAAAAAGTCGCAAAAAATGCGCAATTTCACTCCAGGGGGGACCATGCTTATCTTATGCGACTTTTTAATAGAACATGCGACTTTTTTGTAAAGACGTGCGACTTTTGTAAAGCCGCTTACTGAAGGATAAACTGCTACCGTCAATCCACATTTATCACAGTATTAAAGGACCATTAATAAATCTGACTAGCCAAAAGTGACTTTGGGCAGATGTAGAAGTGGAGTAAGATGTAAGTGTAATGATAAATCTGGCCCCATATGTGGAACCATTCATTTCAATGGGTCCGCAAAAAAACGGAAGGTACTCCGTGTGCATTCCGTTTCCGTGTGTCCATTTTTCCGTTCCGCAAAAAAATAGAGCATGTCCTATTTTTTCTAGTTTGCAGACAAGGATAGGCATTATTACAATGGATCCGCAAAAATAACGGATCCGCAAAAAAAGGATGCCATACGGAATGTCATCAATTTTTTTTGCGGATCCGCAATTTGCGGACCGCAAAACACATACGGTCGTGTGCAGGAGGCCTAAGGTCTCATGCACACGACAGTATTTTTTTGCGGTCCGCAAAACGGGGTTCCGTTGTTCCGTGATCCGTGTCCCTTTTTGCTTCCGTTGTGTTTCCGTGTGTCTTCCGTTTTTTTAGCGGACATGACCCAAAAGATTTTACCAAAAGACAGGCTGACAATTTTTGCCAAGTGCCTGCCAAGGGACGGACACGAAACGCGGATGACACACGGATGGCCATCCGCATTTTTTCACGGTCCCATTGACTTGAATGGGTCCGTGAACCGTTTTTCACGGACAAGAATAGGACAGGTTATCACGGACTGGAATCACGGACCACGGACGCGGAGGACAAACGGTGCATTTGCCGAGTTTTCCACGGACCCATTGAAAACCAATTGGTCCGCAGAAAATCACGAAAAACGGCACAACGGACACGGAATCAAACAACGTTCGTGTGCATGAGGCCTTAATGAACATCATTTTTCACGTATCATTACTGCGTTCAGTAAAAATGTTCTGTATTTTGCTTTTTTTTTTTTCCATAGAAGTGAATGGGGCTTTCGCGAAGGCAGAAGGCATCTGGATGCAATGCATTTTTCACTGATGGTTGCTAGGAGATTTAGATTTTTATTTTTTTTTGTGAAAAACACATGCACTCTGGACAGAAAAACTGAACGCAATCGCAGACTAAACTGATGCAAAACCATCCGTTTTTTGCTGAACGTATCCTGACCAAATCTGTATCACTCATGTGAGAGACGCCTTACTAGCTACAAGAGAAGGGGGAAGAAGACAGTAGATGAGAGTAAAAGCTTCTCATATGGCTGTGGAGTGGAGTTATCGTAGGGTGTTCCTTTTAAAAGTTTTGATGTTGGAGAGAGCGTGAGGTTCTTCCATAGTGAGTTCTATAGCATGGGGAGGCATGTGAGAAATCGTATAAAATAAAACAGTGGGCACTCTCACTTTCTGGCAGTTTGTACACATAGCTGTGTAAATATATTTAAATATGTTTTGTTTATTCAAATAAACTTTTTAATAATTAGACTCAATAGAGTATGTAAAATCAGCAGAAAAAAATATAAAAGAATAATATTAAACTGTAATTAATAATCTGGCAATCGACCTTTCTCTAAAGTGTCGCCACCCAATTATTACCGGACAGAAGTAAATAGCAAATTGTTGACTCACGATATGTGAAGCCATATATATCACCCAAAAATTGGACCACAATTTTCAGCGAATGAAAATCGAAAAAACTTTATTAACAATGATAAATACATACATGTTAAAACATGGCAGCACAAAGGTGGGACACAAGGATGAGAAACAGGAACCAAGGTGGGGCTGGGAGGTCAGCACGCCAAAAAACAGGGAGAGAAAAAAAAATTGCTAATAGAGCAGAAATGAATAAATGAAACTCCAAGGCTCCAATGAGCAATAAACCCTGGGCAAATATTGCAGCAAAGGTAAAATGTCGGAGCAAAAACTTGGAGTTTGGAAAAAGGTAAGTAGTTATACCCTGGATGGTGTGTCGATCTCTCAGCCGCCTCCTGACCCAACGCCTTTTCGCCAGAGACCTGGCTTCTTCCGGGGCATCTATTAATTTCTGCTCTATTAGCAATTTTTTTTCTCTCCCTGTTTTTTTGGTGTGCTGACCTCCCAGAACCCACCCCCCTCCCCCCTTGGTTTCTGTTCCTCATCCTTGTGTCCCACCTTTGTGCTGCCTTGTTTTAACATGTATGTATTTATCATTGTTAATAAAGTGGTCCAATTTTTGGGTGATACTTTTCTCTAAAGTGTGCCTACACACTTACACTAACAGATTATCTGACCAATATCTGTCCAATCAGACCAATTATTGGTGTGTATAACAAAAGATCTGTGTGTGTAATTGGCCATCTGAGCAATGATTGGTCAGAAAATCTGTCAGATAATCTGTTGCTGTAATACAGGCCTAACACATGGTTAAATATAATTATAATACTACCACAGGGCCCTCATGGTTAATTAAATAATAAATACTGATACTTTGACGCAATACAAATAATGACTAAAAAGGTGGTTATTAAAGGGGTTGTCCGGGATCAATAAAAAAAAATAAACAAACAGTTAAATCACTATTAATAGCGATTTAAAGGTCCCCCCAAATGTTTTTAGGTATTTTTACACTTCTGCAGGGCTCCTACAGTCCCCCACTGATTGTTTACCTCTATGTTTATGTGCGCGGTAACTTCATGCCGCACTGCTTTGTGGGTCCTAACGCAGCGCAGCATCGCGTTGTTTTAAGTGTGTGTCTGCTCCTCCGTGCAGCCGCCCCCCTAATTCATGTAACGCCTCCTGCCGCAACTATTCCTCCCCCCTAGTCACGCCCCATTTGCCTGTATTTACACTGGAGGTGTTTAGGCCCCATTCACACGTCCACAATGTTCGTCAGCACCCGTTCCGCAAATCTGCGGAACGAGTGCGGACCCATTCATTTTGAATGGAAACGTGATGGATGTGGAGAACACACACTGTGCTCTCCGCATTTGCGGAGCGCTCCGCCGATCTTCCGGCCGGCGGCTCCACAATAATATAGAGCATGTCCTATTCTTGCCCGCAATTGTGGACAAGTATTGGCATCTCTATAGGGCTGGTGGCAAGGTGTGCTGCGGATCCGCAATTTGCGGATCCGCAACACACTACGGACGTGTGAATGGGGCCTTACTATGCTAAGTAGCATAGTGCTCTGTCACCCTTCTTGCTAAGAATGCGCCCTGCCGGTGACGTCACTGGACCAGAGGGGCGTGGCTTAGTGCGGTGTGTTGTCGCCTAGTTACCGCCCCTCCATGCGCTCTGAATAATTACTGAGACTGACGGTGATGACGGCATGAGAAGCAGGCAGGAGAATATCAAAGAAGAAGGGAATATATAGACTGGAAATTACGTGTGGGGGTGTATCTGGAAAGTAGGTCAGAAATGTAAGGAACAGAGAAATTATGGACGGCCCTATATGTCATTATTAGCATTTTGAACTGAATTTGCTAGGCAATGGGAGGCCAGAGAAGGCATTGGCAGAGAAGAGAGGTGGAGGAGAAACAAGAGGAGAGGTGAATTAACCGATCAGCAGAGTTGAGAATGGAATGGAAGAGCACAATAATGTTAGATGGAAGGCCAAAGTTGCAGTTGTCTAGGCAGAAAATTATGAGGTTGGGCACTAGAGATTTAGTTGACTCAGGGTTGAAGAAGGAGCGAATACAAGAAATGTTTTTGAGTTGCAGGAGGCAGAAGATGGTAAGGGATTGGGCATAAATGTTATGGACTTCCTGCTGCACTGCCTTATGGGTCTCACAAGGTGCGCGACTCTGTGGAGTGATGTCTCTCCCCCTACCACTCCCACTCATCACTGATCTGCCTCCTTCCAGTCCTTTCCTTCTTATGAGACCCCAAAAACAGCCCTTGGCAATGACTACTGAAACAATCCCTCCCTGCTTTCATGTATATACTTTCTGCTAGCGTTGCATAGATAAAACGCTGGGCTACAATGATCGGACTAGCATGGACACTTCTCGAATTACAATGGTATCATAAATTTCTGTTTTTTATTGTTCACATGACTATATACAAACATAGGAGGAAAGGGGGGACAGGGAATCAGGCCTGAGAACTAGAGAAGATAGATGGACACCTCCTAGTGAAAACCCTAACCAAAATCCTGACTGACTACCAGTATAACCAGACCCTAAAGGTAGGTGAGTTCATACGCAGGAATACCTAGAATCCTATCAAGCCTTATAGGACCCTAGTACTAATGGCAGGGACGAGACTACCTGTTCCTCCAAAAGGAAGGAAGAACAGGAATCTCCTTCAGAAAATATACAGTTCGTGTCAGTCTCCAAACGAAACAATAGATATGTGGTACTTGCACTGCTGGTTCCTCAATGTGTTGCGGGTAAGTTCACACTTGCAGTCAATTTGTCTAAAATCAAAACCACACTGCTTTTAAACACAGATCATCCAGGGTGCAGGAAAATTCCTCTGCAAACGCAGGTATTCGACGTCTTTCCTTTCAAGGATTCAACATAGATTTAGCTGTCTCCTCTGTAAGACCCGAAAAACACCATACTTAGTGAAGCACCTTCTATATGAGTAATAAAGGTAAATAAAGTTTATTATACTCACAAACAGTCGTAGAATCAAAGCGTATCTCATAAAATACAAATCCAATCCCGAAATTGCCCAACCCGGGTTTTGCTCATAAGCTTCTTCAGGGGCGAAATCTGCACATATCCGCGGGTAGAGCCCTTATATACTCACACCCTCCCCCACCTTCTAATTCTTCACATGTATGTTTTAAAACAAACTTTTAAATACAAATCCCATACATCCTAGTGTGCATCCTATCATCAGTATGTAATTACACATAAATAAAGTTTAAAATCCTCTCCACATATATATATTTTGACCAGTATCAAACATCCTTTGCCATCATAAATTACCAATAATCACAATAAATATTATGTTAGTCTTCTCATAAATCACACCCGCAAACATGTATGGTCATCTTAGAGGTGGTTAAACTTGCTTAGCAATATCATTCGAGGTAAAATGCGTCCAGGAACCTACTCCCATTTACAAAAAAAGGCATATGAGGCCGTCTGGTTGTAGCGAATTAAATGGAACATCCATTCGACTTCCCTGCGGTTTATTTGCACTACCACATCTCCCCCACACCAGTGCAGTTTAACTAATTCAACCCCAACAAATTTTAGACCTTTAGGATCTTTTTCATGCTTCTGTTTGAAATAATCTGATACACTATGACTGGTTAGTCCTTTTTTTATATTTCTTATGTGTTCTTGGACCCTCACTCAATTTCCGTAGTGTCCTTTCCACATATTGGAGCCCACAAGGGCACTCCAAGACATACCGGTACTTCATTTTCGCAGGAGCATCTGCCCTTGATTTTGTACTCTCTTCCATTTTTTGGGGATACAATAGACAGATTGGGATACAATAGACAGATCAACAGATTTTATTTTATCATTAGTATTTCTATTCCTGCAGGCTATACATAAACCACACCAGGTAAATTTCCCACTCTCACTTTTTTTGTGGCTTGTGGTAGGTGGAATCGCACTAGTAACTAGCGGCATACCTAGACTTGCGGCTTTTTTTAAAATGATGTCCGGTCTGCTGGGTAATTCTTTTCCTAATATTGGGTCGTTTTTCAAGATGCCCCAATTCTTTCTTATTGCATTTTTAATAAAACCTGCCCTGAACAATATTTGGCCAGAAAAAAAAACCTAAAATTTTTTTCCTTTTCTTTCTTTTTCCTTTCTTCTTTTTCGCAGGTTCTACTTTTTTCTACCATCAATTTGCACTCCTCTAGTTTCCCTTCATCATATCATTTCTCTTTTTATACATCGCTTTGGGCCCTATAATCTTCCACTTTAGTGCAATTGCGGGACATTTATTTAAATTGGCCCATCGGAAAGTTCTGAAGCCAGGGCTCATGATGGCAACTTTTGACATCTATAAAGGAGTTTACATCCGTATCTTTGAAATGTGTTTTAGTTTTGAATAAGCCATTCTCTATTTCGGATTTAATGATTAATTTTGGGTTCTGGTCAAGATCTTTAAGTGCTTTCTTCTCCCCGGGTGTTAAATTATTGGGTACCTTCTTCATTTCCATTTCATTAAGTTCCTTCAATAACCCCGTTTTAAACGTCTCAATGCACTCGTTATTACAGTTCTTTGGATAAAATTTAGATTTTTCTCTTAATTGGGTATGTACAATTTCTCTCTTAACATCTGCATTTCTCATCTGGGGAGTTGGATTACTCATGTAATACTTGGCTATATTCAGTTTTATAATGTACTTATGTACATCTAAAAAAATTTCAAACTTATTTAATTTTTGAATTGGGGCAAACTTGAGACCCTTACCTAAAAACTTTTTTTCATCATCAGTCAAAATGTGAGAACTCAGGTTAAATATATCCGTTATTTTCTTCCCTTTTGGGCTTGCTCTTTCCTTTCCCTCATCTTCCTCTATGAGGCTTCCTTTCTGTGGGGTCCTTCCTGCACCTCCCCTCACATCTTGTTCTCTTTATACCCCCTTTATCGCTTGATGCGGAAAATTTTGACCAACTTGCAATGACACTCCTTGATTATTCCCTTCTTTCATAACTCTCTGATCCCATTTAAAGTGTGTCTCCCTTTTCTCCTCATTGTCTACCTGTATCGACTGACTACTGCCTGGGGGTTTCTATAATTATACCTTCTATACCTTCTAAACCCAGGACAGTTTTATGGGTATAGAAGGTATAATTATAGAAACCCCCAGAGACATCCCCACCAATATGGAGGATACAACATGAGACGGATGGATTGGAGACCCCAAGGGAATAATTATAATATACAATTGAAAGGCAGTAGTCAGTCGATACAGGTAGACAATGAGGCATGTGCATTTAGGCGTTTAGAACGGGGTTCTTGAAGGAACTTAATGAAATGGAAATTAAGAAGATACCCAATAATTTAACACCCGGGGGGAAAAAAGCACTTAAAGATCTTGAATAGAACCCAAAATTAATCATTAAACCCTCAGATAAAGGGGCAGGGAGTTGTAATGGACCGGGAGAATTATGAAAAAGAAATGTGTAGATTTGGTCTCAGATAGTAACACATACAGGAAATTGAAGGGTAACCCGACCACTGAATTTAAGAAAATTTTGGATGGGCTGTTGAAAAGAGTTTTGAAAAAGGGCATATTAAATAGAAAGGAATATAATTATCTCACTGCGCCCCACCCGGTGGTTCCGGTCATCTACCACCTGCCTAAAGTGCACAAGAGCCTGTCCAACCCTCCGTGAAGGCCCATATCGTCAGGGTTAAATTCCCTGACTAGCAAAATTACCGAATATATTGATTATTTGCTACAAAGTTACGTGGTGCAAAATCCATCGTACCTCAAAGACTCCAGCAGTGTCATTGAGTTGATCAAGAATCTGGGTCCAGTTAAAGAGACCACTTGGATGGCCATGGTGGACGTGACCTCATTGTATACCGTAATTCCAAAGCAATTGGGTTTGAAAGCAGTGGAAGACAGATTGAAAAAGGATCCCAATATGGAAAAAATACAGGGCCAATTCATTTTGGACTGTTTAGCCTACTGTCTAGATTATAATTATTTTTGGTTCTGTGACTCCTTCTTTGTTCAATGCACTGGGACAGCAATGGGGGCGAAATTCGCCCCCAGCTTCACCAATATTTTTATGGGGTTCTGGGAAGATGAAAACATTCTTCCCTTCTTGGGGGAAGACTCCTCTAGAGGGAAATTAACCCTCTGGAGGAGATATATAGACAACTGCCTCCTTTTATGGGAAGGTGATAGAGATGGCCTTGTGGACTTTATCTCTGGTCTGAATGAGAACCATTGGAACCTGCATTTCACTGGGTAGTACAAAATCAAGGGCAGATGCTCCTGCGAAAATGAAGGAGTTGTGTATGTCATGGAGTGCCCTTGCGGGCTCCAATATGTGGGAAGGACACTATGGAAATTGAAAGTGAGGGTCCAAGAACACATAAGAAATATAAAAAAAGGACTAACCAGTCATAGTGTATCAGCTCATTTCAAACAGAAGCACCAAAAAGACCCTAAAGGTCTAAAATTTGTTATTAGTTAAACTGCACTGGCGTGGGAAAGATGCAGTAGTGCAAATAAACTGCAGGAAAGTCCAATGGATGTTCCATCTTAATTCGCTACAACCAGACGGCCTCAATATCGAGTTTGATTTAAAGCCATGTTTGGTGTAATAGTTTGTATACAGGATCATATACCATAAACAGAGTTTGTATCTATTTATCGGCACCAACAAAAGAAATGTAGTAATGTTGGAACTAATTGCAAGTCCGGTGAGGCCTCCGTTCAAAGCACGGCATGACATAATCGTGAGTAGCTTCAGATTGGTGTGCTTGATCACATGCCTTTTTTTGTGAATGGGAGTAGGTTCCTGGACGCATGTTACCTCGAATGATGTTGCTAAGCAAGATTAACCACCTCTAAAATGACCATACATGTTTGCGGGTGTGATTTATGAGAACACTAACATAATATTTATTGTGAATATTGGTAATTTACAGTTGCAAGAAAAAGTATGTGAACCTTATGTGATTTCTGCACAAATTGGTCATAAAATGTGATCTGATCTTCATCTAAGTCACAACAATAGACAATCACAGTCAGCTTAAACTAATAACACACAAAGAATTAAATGTTACCATGCTTTTATTGAACACGCCGTGTAAACATTCACAGTGCAGGTGGAAAAAGTATGTGAACCCTTGGATTTAATAACTGGTTGAACCTCCTTTGGCAGCAATATCTTCAACCAAACGTTTCCTGTAGTTGCAGATCAGACGTGCACAACGGTCAGGAGTAATTCTTGACCATTCCTCTTTACAGAACTGTTTCAGTTCAGCAATATTCTTCGGATATCTGGTGTGAATCGCTTTCTTGAGGTCATGCCACAGCATCTCAATCGGGTTGAGGCCAGGACTCTGACTGGGCCACTCCAGAAGGTGTATTTTCTTCTGTTTAAGCCATTCTGTTGTTGATTTACTTCTTTGCTTTGGGTCGTTGTCCTGTTGCAACACCCATCTTCTGTTGAGCTTAAGCTGGTAGACAGATGGCCTTAATTTCTCCTGCAAAATGTCTTGATAAACTTGGAAATTCATTTTTCCTTCGATGATAGCAATCCGTCCAGATCCTGACGCAGCAAAGCAGCCCCAAACCATGATGCCCCCATACAATAGGGTATATAGAGTGCTGATTGTGGAGACAGTAAGGATGCCGTGGACGTGCAGTAGATGTTACATCCAAGCAGGGGTATTTAGCTATATAGAACATGGGAGGCGTGGAACGTGGGAGACTTGCAGATGCAGTATCCAAGCGGAGGCAATCAACTGTAGGGACATTGGAGGAGTGCCTATCCTACCTGTATATGCAGTATCCATACAGCCCTATTGAGTTGTAAGGAACATAGGAGGCATGCACTATGCTAAGTAGCATAGTTCCTTGCCTAGAAATCAGCCTCCTTCAACGGCACAGAGGGCGTTCTCTAGCACTGCCAGTTCCCTTCTTCAAAACAGCCTCCTTCAGCGCTACAGAATGCCCCTCTGTGCCGGTGACGTCACCCCGTTCACTACTAAGCGGAAGACGAGGCTTAGCGCAGTAGTGAGGAGCCCAGTACATCACCAGTAGAATTTTAAAAAAGACACTTACGGTGTAGGATTGCAGCCTGTGGAATGGTGAATCCGAGGAATGAAATAAAGGTTCAACCCAGTTCTATGAAGGCTGCTAATGAAAAGCAGCCTATTAGCCAATAATGCCCAAACCCGGACGACCTTTTTAGGAATCTTCTGGAATCTGCAGTTTTGTCCCATAATGCATATCAGGTGTGGGAGCAGCAATTTTATAGGGTCACCATGTCACATATGCCAAGTTTCTCTTCACTAAAATATGTTGCATGAATTGGTTCATTCATACTCAGAAGTGTTTTGTGGCATATTTTGTAGCAGAAAATTCCAAAAGTAAAAATCAGTTCCATTCATTTGAATGGGGCAGCAAGCACATGGATTTCTGCAAGCCCCATTAAGGTGAATGGAACTTATTTTCAGTTACAGAATTTACTGCCACAAAATCTGCCACGTGTGAAGGCACCCTAAAAACTTCTCAGGTTATAGCTTTCCAGCTCTTTGATTTGTCTCTGATCCTATTAAACACTGCTTCAAGGAGGTAAAGGTGTTTCATCCATTATTCACTGTGAGGGACCACCTCACTCTTTAACTGCAGTGGAAAATCACTTTTTACATAGGTGTATTTTTACTCTATGGTTTACATTGGAACATTTTAACATTTGGGTGACAGACTTCTCATAATTTCTTCTTCTTGGGCCAAACATCATTGACACATTGTTATTTTCCAAAGTTTCTTACTCCTTTGAGGAAGCTGACCTGGATATTAACATTATGAGGTAGACCAGTTGGACAGCACTGTGACAGGGGGAAGAGGAATGAATACAGAAGCTCTAGTTGTCTAAAAGTGGTCTGTGGCCACCTGTGAAAAATGTTATTATCCTTGGCACATTCTTACATCTCGAATGGGTTAGAAGCAAATATAACGTGACTACATCAAATCATATATTTTCTATATTTCTCCATTTATAAAAGATTCATTAATAGAATTTAAATAAATAATGTGGTTCTGATATTGCAGGTGCCCTGCAAATGGCAGATTTAAAGAGTGTCAAAAATCTGTATCTCGTGCTGTGCATTTCACTAATCTCACCTTACCCTGGTTCAGTGCACAGAAGAGCTATCCGTAATACATATTTTTACCATTTTTTAGTCTAGGAAAGCTGAAAACCTGTAACCTTCTGTTGTATTAGCCACTTACTTACGGATTACTCATATAGAAGTCTAATATTTTTCCTTAAAGAGAACTTGTCACCCCTGATATATCCGTTTTAGTGAAATACTTGCATTCCCAATGAAATAGCAATTCTTGCTTTTTCTTCCTTTATTATTTCTACTGAAAGTTTGTCAATGAATTGGTGGCAGTCGGCAGTGAAGGTCCAACTGGGTGTTACCAGTTCAGGTATGTTCATGCATAGCCTAACACTATCCAATCAGCGCTGCCAGTGTGAGACTGTGTAGGAGCTCACCCTCAACTGGTAACACCCACATGGACCTTCGATGCAGATTGCTGGCAATTCATTCAAAATTTTCTAGAAGAAATGGCACAACATCCAGTTACATGAAAAGATGTTTGAGAATTGTTATTACAAGGAGGATACAGGTAGTACATTTCTTAAATTAATGTTTCATGCTTGATTTGACAGAACGATATGTACCCTAATCATACGGATCTGACGCACAAGAGTTTTTCCAGTTAATAGTTTAACTTAATCTGATTTTCCCTTCGGTTGATGGCCTTTTCATTTCAGGTAATTTTAAGAAAGGAATATAGAGTTAGTACACCGAGGAGTCAACAGAGGCCTACCTGGTTACTAGGCAACCGCGCTCCTTATATTTACCACTGCATAATTCAGCAAGTACGCCTGTCACTCTCATCTGTGAAAACTTGATCTCTTTTTGTAAAGACTAACTTGTAGCTTTCGAGACAACATCTTGATGCATGAGGCTGTAATTTTGAACACTTGCTATACAGTGATGTCATGTGTCTGTTTAAAGCTCTACGATATTCTCATGATGAGAGTCAGCTTTGCTTCTTTATTATCAGTATTAACTAGTAATATCTGTCTCTTGCTATCTGCTATGTTATATATCATTGTGGTAACTGCCAGGGAAGGGCAATGTTGGATAAAATTAATTAGAAAAAGAATAAAAACAACCGCAACCAGCTTGGTAAACCACTGACTTCTGACGCCTAAATAATTGGTCTGCTGTTGCTAAAGAAGCATCTCAACCAGTAGCACAACTAAGTATAGAAAAAAATAATTAAAAGGGTTGCCCGAGTTTAATTAAAACTGAAAGTGCATCAATAACTTCTCCATGGCTGCCATTTTTCACAACCAATCCATTTGTCAGGAAGTGAGATCTATTTTGCTGCTCATTGTATGTGCTACTATGTGTATTTGCTGTATGGCACAGCATCCACTTACATGAAAAGATTCTTGAGAATTATTATTACAAGGAGGATGCAGGTAGTTATTAAAACAGACATGTCAGGAGAAGTAACAGGTCCTTGTAAGGAATTATCTAAAATAGTCTAATTCATGCTCTCCTGGACAGGTCCTGTAGCATTTGATCTTCTAGCTTCTTCTCTAGTGCATTCCTAGTCAGAACAGGCAGAATATAATGTACAATAATAGCCACAATCTTTTAATTCCTACATTTCTTGAAGGAATGTTTAAGGAGGTGAAGAGATATGATGTTATCACACACATCTGTGCAAGGTTTTCTCCCTTTTCACAAAGTTTTTCTTTTTCTTAATGTAGTGCATAAAAACCTACCATAACATTTTCACAAAAGATAAATATCAAACTCCTTCAAAGTAGATCTTTCTGCCATTTGACTATTAGGAGTAATGGAAGTACAGCATAGTTATAATAGGTCCACTGTATTCATGAGGGAAGCCGTGTCTTCAACTCTCCCCACCAACTCTTACACAGTCACGACTGCTGTAATTACAAGGGGAGTGGGACCCCTGCATCCCCCCACTCCTAATAGTGATGGATGACAGGCTGCTTTGACTGCTGAAAAGGCATATTAAATAATTGACATTTTTAAATGTTTAGGTTAAAGGGTAGACAACCATTTTAAAGGGGTTGTCCAAGACCAAGATTTGTATATCGATGACCTATCCTCAGGGTTGGCCATGAATATCTGATTGGTGGGAATCTGACAACTACCCCCAGTCAGCTGTTCCGAAGTAGCTCAGGTGCCAGAAGCAGGCGCTGGAACTACACTGCTTCTCCCGGTCTGTAATGGATAGGGATAAGCAAATCGACTTTGGATTAAACGATTTGAAAGTAGATTCGCGTAAAACTTCAGGGGCTCCGTACAGTATTAGAATGTATTGGCTCCAATGAGCCGAAGTTATTGCTTCGCGAAGTCTTGCGAGACTTGGCGTAATAACTTCATAAATTAATTTGTACTGTAAAAAAACATTTCCCGAACTCGGGTTCATTTCCAAGTGGTACCTTGCAACAAATACATTGGTACCAATACATTCTAATACTGTACGGAGCTCCTGCTGTGTACAGTATTCAGTATTAGAACAAAGTTTTATGCAAATCGACTTCGGATGTTTCATCCAAAGTCGATTCGATCATCCCTAGTAGTGGACAACGCTGGTTACTAGAGCACTGCACGCATTCACTTTAAGCGGAGCAGCACTTCCTGTTCTAGTCGTGTCCACTACAGAATGGACTGCAGGGTCGGTTCTAGGTAAAGTGGGGCCCTGGGGCAAAAAACAATAAGGCCCCCCCCATGTCACGTCATTACCCCCTTCGCGTCACATTATCGCCCCCCCCTCCATGGCAGCATACTCCCCCCCCCCCCCCCCAATGGCACATTTCTCCCCCTCCATGTCACGTCATCACCCCCTCCTTTTTACATAACCCCCTTCGAGTCACATTATTTCTCCCCCCCCCCCTCCATGGCAGCATACAGAAATACGGCGCCCCATACCTCTTACATCCAGTGACGTCTCCATTGATGTATATGTTCTCTGACCTCGTCTTCTCCTTTTGGACCTTGAGACCAGACCTCCATTTTGTCGCCATTTTCCATCTCTGCAGTTTGACAACAAAAAAAAAATCTTAGTTTACAACTTTTCCATCATCCTCCCATCTTCTAGACAAATCATCCTTCTACCCCCAATACTGCACTGCAGAAACAGATAATACCCCTGATAATACTAGTACCACACAGAGCTGCCCATATAAAATACCCCTTCTTTGTGGCCTCAGTAGAAACCCCCATAGTTCCCCATAATAATGTGCCAGTTACAAGTGCCTTTTTACCTCCCCCAAGTGCCACTTACAAGTGCCTCTTTAACCCCCCCCCACTCCATGTGCCAGTTACAAGTGCCTCTTTAACCCCCCACCCCATGTGCCAATTACAAGTGCCTCTCTAACCCCCCACCCCCCACCCCATGTGCCAGTTACAAGTGCCTCTTTAACGACACCCCCACCCCATGTTCCAGTTACAAGTGCCTCTTTAACCCCCCACCCCATGTGCCAGTTACAAGTGCCTCTTTAAACCCCCCCCCCACTCCATGTGCCAGTTACAAGTGCCTCTTTAATCCCCCACCCCATGTGCCAATTACAAGTGCCTCTTTAACCCCCACCCCATGTGCCAGTTAAAAGTGCTTCTTTAACCCCCACCCCATGTGCCAATTACAAGTGCCTCTTTAACCCCCACCCCATGTGCCAGTTACAAGTGCCTCTTTAACCCCCACCCCGTGAGACAGTTACAAGTGCCTCTTTAACCCCCCACCCCATGTGCCAGTTACAAGTGCCTCTTTAACCCCCCACCCCATGTGCCAGTTACAAGTGCCTCTTTAAACCCCCCACTCCACTCCATGCACCAGTTACAAGTGCCTCTTTAACCCCCACCCCATGTGCCAGTTACAAGTGCCTCTTTAACCCACCCACCCCATGTGCCAGTTACAAGTGCCTCTTTAACCCCCACCCCATGTGCCAGTTACAAGTGCCTCTTTAAACCCCCCACTCCACCCCATGCACCAGTTACAAGTGCCTCTTTAACCCCCCACTCCATGTGCCAGTTACAAGTGCCTCTTTAACCCCCACCCCATGTGCCAGTTACAAGTGCCTCTTTAACCCCCCACCCCATGTGCCAGTTACAAGTGCCTCTTTAACCCCCCACCCCATGTGCCAGTTACAAGTGCCTCTTTAAACCCCCCGCCCACTCCACCCCATGCACCAGTTACAAGTGCCTCTTTAACCCCCCCACTCCATGTGCCAGTTACTAGTGCCTCTTTAACCCCCACCCCATGTGCCAATTACAAGTGCCTCTTTAATCCCCCCACCCCATGTGCCAGTTACAAGTGCCTCTTTAACCCCCACCCCATGTGCCAGTTACAAGTACCTCTTTACCCCCCCCCCCACCCCATGTGCCAGGTACAAGTGCCTCTTTAACCTCCCCAACCCATGTGCCAGTTACAAGTGCCTCTTCAACCCCCCACCCCATGTGCCAGTTACAAATGCCTCTTTAACCCCCCCACCCCATGTGCCACTTACAAGAGCCTCTTTAACCCCACCCCACCCCGTGTGCCAGTTACAAGTACATTATAGCGAAAAAAGTGAAGTCCAGCTCACCCATTCATTTGCTCCAACTAGATTCCCCTGATGCACGGAGGTGTAGGTAAGACCTGGATACGGCTGTAAGGAAAATGAAGGAAACTCCAGCATCTAGTTCACGAGTATCTTCTCTTTATTGACAGTGTTGATGATACAGCGGCAATAAAATGTATCTTCTCACATCCTCAAACAGTCAACGCGTTTCGAAAAAGTTCTTATTCATGACTGATACACTGACCAGGCCACTGAATCCTCTTATAAAGCTTACTGAGTCCACAGATGCAGAATATTCGGATACCAATCCAGAGACTCAGACACTGAACCAATCCAGGATTGAATCCAGAGAAATCACTACGAATGTCCAGTCGTCCTATTATAAAAAGCAAAAAAATCACCCCGCCAGTGATGGGATGACAAAAAACGATTCAGACGGGGGGGAAGGAAGCATTCTAACAAAGAAAAAAGCTCATACCATGGCAACTCGCCACCAAAGGAAATAATACACAAATCTGAGCACAATAACACCCCATGTGCCAGTTACAAGTGCCTCTTTAACCCCCCCACCCCATGTGCCAGTTACAAGTGCCTCTTTAACCCCCCCACCCCATGTGCCAGTTACAAGTGCCTCTTTAACCCCCCACCCCATGTGCCAGTTACAAGTGCCTCTTTAACCCCCCACCCCATGTGCCAGTTACAAGTGCCTCTTTAACCCCCACCCCATGTGCCAGTTACAAGTGCCTCTTTAACCCCCACCCCATGTGCCAGTTACAAGTGCCTCTTTAACCCCCCCACCCCATGTGCCAGTTACAAGTGCCTCTTTAACCCCCCACCCCATGTGCCAGTTACAAATGCCTCTTTAACCCCCCATTCCACCCCATGTGCGAGTTACAAGTGCCTCTTTAACCCCCCCACCCTATGTGCCAGTAACTTAGATATAAAAAAAAAAAAACACTTATACTTACCTCCATGGCAGCGATGCGATGCAGGCCTCTTCTGGCCTGTGTCCTGCACTGTACGGCTCAGGTGGTGTGGTCTCTAATAGGCTGCGGTCCTTGTGCCGGCAGCCTATCAGAGGAACAGGGAAGGGAGACTCCTCTCCCTCCCCTGCCCCACAGCACAGCCATCTGAATCGCTGTTCTGAGGATGGCGATACAGATGACTATGGACTCGGGCCAGTGCCGGGCGGGTGATAGGCTTGGGGGCCCCTAAGGACTCGGGGGCCCGGGGGCAATTGCCCCCCTTGCCTATATGGTAGAACCGTCCGTGATGGACTGAGTGATGTAGTTCCAGCTCCTACTTCTGGCAACAGAGCTATTCCTGGTGGGGATGTGGACAGTCAATATAAAAAAGTTGGGGCACCCCTTTAAAGAACTATAGGAAGAAAATGTGAATTGGATCTGTGTAAATGAATAAAATGTCCTTTTGGACTTTAGATGACTTAACTCCACCCTTTATATGGGGTTGGATTAACTATGGTTCACGGTGTCCATATTAAATGAACGTCTCCGATTTCTCTACATAATAAATTTCTTTAATTCTGATGAGTGTCATACCTTTACCAGTTAAACAATTCACCTACAAAAGCAAATATGCGGATCCTTTATTTAGCATGCTACAAACAATGTGTTACAAGCCCAACAGGCACTACTGGAATTGTTTTTCTATTTGCAGAGGACTGAATTTTAATCTTTCAGCAGAACCTGGAGCAGCAGGCGTCAGGAATAAATTAATGTTTCATGCTTGATTTGACAGAACAATATGTACTGTAATCATATGGAACCGACACACAAGAGTTTCTTCACTCTATTTGTCCAGTTAATAGTTTAACTTAATCTGATTTTCCCTTCGGTTGATGGCCTTTTCATTTCAGGTAATTTTAAGAAAGGAATATAGAGTTAGTACACCGAGGAGTCAACAGAGGCCTACCTGGTTACTAGGCAACCGCGCTCCTTACATTTACCACTGCATAATTCTGCAAGTACGCCTGTCACTCTCATCTGTGAAAACTTGATCTCTTTTTGTAAAGACTAACTTGTAGCTTTCGAGACAACATCTTGATGCATGAGGCTGTAATTTTGAACACTTGCTATACAGTGATGTCATGTGTCTGTTTAAAGCTCTACGATATTCTCATGATGAGAGTCAGCTTTGCTTCTTTATTATCAGTATTAACTAGTAATATCTGTCTCTTGCTATCTGCTATGTTATATATCATTGTGGTAACTGCCAGGGAAGGGCAATGTTGGATAAAATTAATTAGAAAAAGAATAAAAACAACCGCAACCAGCTTGGTAAACCACTGACTTCTGACGCCTAAATAATTGGTCTGCTGTTGCTAAAGAAGCATCTCAACCAGTAGCACAACTAAGTATAGTAAAAAATAATTAAAAGGGTTGCCCGAGTTTAATTAAACTAAAAGTGCATCAATAAACTTCTCCATGGCTGCCATTTTTTACAACCAATCCATTTGTCAGGAAGTGAGATCTATTTTGCTGCTCTTTGTATGTGCTACTATGTGTATTTGCTGTATGGAAAATTACTTGTTCCTATGCCAGTGTCCACGCAGTTCTATGTTGTGTATGTCCATTTTGTAGATTAGGGGATTATTTATATTATCAATTTAATAAAGATGAATTCATTGGTCTGCATATGTTAATTGATGTTGGTGTTCTAATGTGAATGGCCAGCGTTAGGCTTAAAGCAGACAACCATGGGGGTCATTTATCATTGTGAAATACGCCAAAATGGGCGAGAAAGGGGACTGGCGTAGAAAATTGTCTAAATGTAAGGAATCTATCTTACATTTAGAAGTGTCGCACGAATGCGCTAAAGTTATAGAGAGGCCGGTGCCTCTTCATAACTTAGGCGGAACCACCGCCTGCTAAGAGCTTTATTAAAACCAGGGTCTAAAACACCAGTCTTAATAAATGTGCCACCATGTCTGTATTTCAGCGAGCAAACAATTGATCCTCTCAGTATGGAAGTGCAGCGTACTCAAGTTAGGGTTCGGTAGTGTTCCTGGGTGTTGTAGTGCAATTATGACCACTAACCTGAGACAGGCTGACTCTCTGGTACTTCTGCAAGGACAGGTAGTTATAGGTAGAGTTCGTGACGCCAGTGCCAATTAACGGTGGCACACCGTTTGTTGATAGTAGGAATAATTGAGGAACCACGTTGTAATAAAACAGAACTTGAACTTTACTGAAGCTTTGGTAGTCATACACATACATGGATGGAAGCGCAGTTCCTTAGAAGACGGTTGGTTTCAGTAAGCTTTATGTTACAGTACATTTAATGGCAGGCAATATGTAGCAAGGTGATCACAGAGGGTTAAAACACAGGACTCTTGCAGTACAGGCGGCTTGCACTCTCTACCTGTCTGATCCTGGAACATGGAAACTATCCTCCAAGGCCCCAATGCCCTAAATCTGGCGTATATCCTTGGATCTGTAAATTATCAAGTACCTCCTCTGGTGTCTCTAGTACCTCTTGCATTCCTGGACTTGGCTCTGCCTTTCCTCGGCTTTCTTAGGCTGTTTAAACGTGATGTTCCTGTTTGAATTATCCCTTTTCTAGGTGCGGACTCAGGAGGGAAACCTTCTCCTTGGATCTGGAACCCGGTTAAAGGGACTGCAATGCCCTCTCCTAGTCTGCAGGCTCCAAGCCTGCTCTGCCTTCACAGGATCATGGCCTGGACTAGAATCTTACAGGCCCAAGGCCTGGACTTAGACTGCCTTTCCCTGACTGGGCCTGACTATATATACTAGGGCTCCCTAGCTCCCTCTACTGACCTAGAGCTGAAATGACATCCCTAGCAGGCCTGCACATGGCAATATCACAGTAACAGGGAAGTACATAGCATTACATTACATTGAAGATAATTTATACCAACCTCCCCATAAATGAGAGGAACAACAGCACACAAGTGACCCTTCTGTAGTGACGGCATTACAGCTCCCGTACACTACAGATGTCTTCCTTGTACATTCTGCATTTTCTCACTCCCATCAAATGACTATTCTCATCTACAATGCAGAGCAGAATAGGACTGGTTCTATAATTTGCTGAATGGACACACGGATCTGCAGAAGATACAGATGTGTGCATAGCCCCATAGAACCGAAAGGGTCAGTATGCTAAGAAAAAATGGTGGATAACGCATAGATGAAAAATACAGTCATGTGCATGAGACCTTAGACTGCCATTTCCCATAGTAGACGCTAGATAAATATAGCCATTTATCAGAACTCACAGTGTCTTGCAGAACTCGCTGATCTTTGATTGAGCGTGATTAGTATAAAGATGCATCACTCAACCTGAACAAATCTGTTTTAATAATGTTTGTATTCCATATCAAATTACAATTCTGTAGAATCTATTCTTATAGCTCTAAGGTGTGTTGTTTCTCTATGTTTTCTCCTAGAAGTTTTTCAATAAAAAATGCATGGGCTCAGGAACACTTCCAGAAATCATTGTCTATGAACACAGTTCGCCATGCGATCCACAAATGTACGTTAAAGCTGCATCATGCAAAAAAAGAAGCCATGTGTCAACATGACTTATGGCCGCCATCTTCTCTGGGCCAAAGGTAATTTAAATTGGAATGAGTCAAAATGGAAAATAGTTCTGTGGTCAGATGAATCAAAAAGTGGAATTCTTTTTGGAAACCACGCCATGCCATGTTCTGCGGACTCAAGCGGAGAAGGACCATCCAGCTTGTTATCAGTTGAAAGCCTGAATATCTGATAGTATGTGGTTACATTAGTGCCTATGGTGTGGGCAGCTTACACATCTGGATAGACACTATAAATGCTGAACAGTATATAGAGGTTTTAGAACAAAATATTCTCCCATTTCGAACGTATCTTTCAGGGAAAGCCTTGCATATTTCCTCAAGACAATATTAAACCACGTACTGCAACAGCATGGCTTCACAGAAGAAATGTCTGGGTGCTGAACTCACTGCCTACAGTCCACACCCTTCACCAATAGAAAACATTTGGCTCATCATAGAACGAAAAATCCAACAAAGAAGATTGAGGACTGTCAAGCAGCAAGAATCCTACATCAGACAAGAATGGAACAACATTCGTCTCCCAAAACCCCAGCAGTTGGTCTCCTCACTTCGCAATTTCAAAATAAGTTAATTTTTCCACTATCTGATATGTGCTTTATGATCTATTGTGAATAAAATATAGCTCTACGAGATTTGCAAATTATTGCGTTATTTTACATTTTACACATTTTACAATTCCAAACTTTATTTGGAATTGGAGTTGTATTCGTATTGTTACAAAAATATAACCAAAGCAAAGGCTTGGAGGTTTGCACAAAACAGAGAAAAAACACTGTGGATGACACTGTTATGGGGCACTGTGGATGTCACTGTTATGGGGGCGCTGTGGATGTCACTGTTATGGGGGCGCTGTGGTTGTCACTCTTATGGGGCGCTGTGGTTGTCACTCTTATGGGGGCACTGTGGAGGTCACTGTTATGGGGGCACTGTGGAGGTCACTGTCATGGGGCACTGTGGATGTCACTGTTATGGGGCACTGTGGACATCACTGTTATGGGGGCGCTGTGGACATCACTGTTATGGGGGCGCTGTGGACATCACTGTTATGGGGCGCTGTGGACATCACTGTTATGGGGCGCTGTGGACGTCACTGTTATGGGGCACTGTGGACGCCACTGTTATGGGGCACTGTGGACGCCACTGTTATGGGGCACTGTGGACGTCACTGTTATGGGGCACTGTGGAGGTCACTGTTATGGGGCACTGTGGAGGTCACTGTTATGGGGCACTGTGGAGGTCACTGTTATGGGGCACTGTGGAGGTCACTGTTATGGAGGCACTGTGGATGTCACTGTTATGGGGCACTGTGGATGTCACTGTTATGGGCGCTCAGTATAAGTGATAGGGCTCGTGCACAGAACCGTATCTGTTTTGCGGTCTGCAAGTCGCGATCCACTAAATGAGGTTACTGTCCGTGTGCGATTCACATTTTTACCAGTCATTTTTTATCTGTCGCAGAACTGACATACGGATATGGAAAGCACAGGGACGTCATCAGTGTGTTTTTATATCCGTATGTCAGTTCCAGTAAAAACAGAACATGTCCTATTCTGGTCCTCAAAATGAGCACCTCAAATCCATCGAACTCAATGGGACTGCAAAAATGTGGATCGCAAAATGGATACGGTGGTGTGCATAAGGGATTAGATACACAGCTCAGCAGACAGGATCATACAAAATGGGATTAGATACACATTTTAGCAATGTCAGTGTTGAGATTTGATACACCGCTCTGCAGGCTGTATCACACAGGATAGGATTAGATACATATATGATTGGATACGCTTGCTGATTCAAGCTGTTTTTCACACTCTGGAGATGATGAGGGCAGTGCCTGTGGACAGTCAGTGATGGGATTTAGACACTGACTGAGAAGTAGATTCATGTCTGTGTGCAGAAAGATGGACACAGGAGTTGTAATGGGAGTAGCTGCTGCAGACAGAGCAGTGTGGGGGCGTGGCCAGCCTGTGACTCATCTCTGTGCAGTGCAGCCAGGCTTGTGTATCAATAAAGTTTTATGTATTCAACAAAACAAGAAGGGGAGAAAGTAAACAGATCTGCCAGGATAATCTGATGTCTTCTAGGGGGGGAAGGAAAGCTCAGACTTGAAAAACAGATATTGGGGGCATATGTATGCATGGTGAGGGGTGTTAGGAGCACATAAAAAGAATTTTGATTTTAGGACCGGACAACCTCTTTAACTCCTACAGGCTCAAGGCCTGGACTTAGACTGACTTTCCCTGACTGGGCCTGACTATATATACTAGGGCTCCCTAGCTCCCTCTACTGACCTAGAGCTGGAATGACATCCCTAGCAGGCCTGCACATGGCAATAACACAGTAACAGGGAAGTACATAGCATTACATTACATTGAAGATAATTTATATCAACCTCCCCATAAATGAGGGGAATGACAGCACACAAGTGACCCTTCTGTAGTGACGGGCATTACAGCTCCCGTACACTACAGATGTCTTCCTTGTACATTCTGCATTTTTCTCACTCCCATCAAATGACTATTCTCATCTACAATGCAGAGCAGAATAGGACTGGTTCTATAATTTGCTGAATGGACACACGGATCTGCAGAAGATACAGATGTGTGCATAGCCCCATAGAACCGAAAGGGTCAGTATGCTAAGAAAAAATGGTGGATAACGCATAGATGAAAAATACAGTCATGTGCATGAGACCTTAGACTGCCATTTCCCATAGTAGACGCTAGATAAATATAGCCATTTATCAGAACTCACAGTGTCTTGCAGAACTTCGCTGATCTTTGATTGAGCGTGATTAGTATAAAGATGCATCACTCAACCTGAACAAATCTGTTTTAATAATGTTTGTATTCCATATCAAATTACAATTCTGTAGAATCTATTCTTATAGCTCTAAGGTGTGTTGTTTCTCTATTATTTCTCCTAGAAGTTTTTCAATAAAAAATGCATGGGCTCAGGAACACTTCCAGAAATCATTGTCTATGAACACAGTTCGCCATGCGATCCACAAATGTACGTTAAAGCTGCATCATGCAAAAAAAGAAGCCATGTGTCAACATGACTTATGGCCGCCATCTTCTCTGGGCCAAAGGTAATTTAAATTGGAATGAGTCAAAATGGAAAATAGTTCTGTGGTCAGATGAATCAAAAAGTGGAATTCTTTTTGGAAACCACGCCATGCCATGTTCTGCGGACTCAAGCGGAGAAGGACCATCCAGCTTATTAGTTGAAAGCCTGAATATCTGATAGTATGTGGTTACATTAGTGCCTATGGTGTGGGCAGCTTACACATCTGGATAGACACTATAAATGCTGAACAGTATATAGAGGTTTTAGAACAAAATATTCTCCCATTTCGAACGTATCTTTCAGGGAAAGCCTTGCATATTTCCTCAAGACAATATTAAACCACGTACTGCAACAGCATGGCTTCCCATGTCTGGGTGCTGAACTCACTGCCTACAGTCCACACCCTTCACCAATAGAAAACATTTGGCTCATCATAGAACGAAAAATCCAACAAAGAACATTGAGGACTGTCAAGCAGCAAGAATCCTACATCAGACAAGAATGGAACAACATTCGTCTCCCAAAACCCCAGCAGTTGGTCTCCTCACTTCGCAATTTCAAAATAAGTTAATTTTTCCACCATCTGATATGTGCTCTATGATCTATTGTGAATAAAATATAGCTCTACGAGATTTGCAAATTATTGCGTTATTTGACATTTTACACATTTTACAATTCCAAACTTTATTTGGAATTGGAGTTGTATTTGTATTGCTACAAAATATAACCAAAGCAAAGGCTTGGAGTTTTGCACAAAACAGTGAGAAAAACATGTGGTGAGCTATTATACTCCATACAGAAAAGTGGTCTGACAACCCTTACAACATTCAGCAATATAATGCACCCCTAGTCAACCGTCAGCTATCAGGAGAGAGTAAAATAAGCACGATAGAGAAAAGAAGTACACAGCACAGCAAGGAGCTAAGACACATGGAGGGGATGATCAAACAGAATGTGAAGGTCGGGCACAGGTCAGGTGTATGAGAATAAAGTCACATGCACACAGGGTCACTGACACAGCGAAACAAACAGGACAGCCTTTACTGAACAACGGCCATGAAAGGATCAAAAACAGGTCTCACTATTGAGACGTAAAGTTACATAAACATTGAGAACAGTCAATAATTACCAGCAGCAATGGTAGTAATAGTTTTTCCTTCTCAGGGATGTGTCCTGGGATGTGTCCTAAAACTCTACTCTGAAGAGTTACTCATGAAACCGGCAGGACCTCCTTAAAAGGGTTGTCCATGATTGATTTATTTTTTTAAATCCCCCTTAACCAGCGGGAGGCATTTTTTTCCTGCTCAGTGGATCCAAAGCTGTCTTCAGTGCACTTCTGGTCCCCCCATGAAAACTTTCTGCATGTAACAGGGTTGATGTTCCTGGAGGGATACACCAAATGGAAAAGGATTTGGGAAAACTAGAGGAATGGTAAAAAATCTGGCAACTAAAATTTAATGTTGATAAGTGCAAGATAATGCACCTGGGGCGTAAAAACCCAAGAGCAGAATATAAAATCAGTGATACAGTACTAACCTCAGTATCTGAGGAAAGGGATTTAGGGGTCATTATATCAGACAACCTAAAGGTGGGCAGACAATGTCATAGAGCAGCAGGTAATGCCAGCAGAATGCTTGGGTGTATAGGGAGAGGCATTACCAGTAGAAAGAGGGAGGTGCTCGTGCCGCTCTACAGAGCACTAGTGAGACCTCATTTGGAGTATTGTGTGCAGTACTGGAGACCTTATCTGCAGAAGGATATTGAAACTTTGGATAGAGTTCAGAGAAGAGCTACTAAACTAGTACATGGATGGCAGGACACAACTTACCAGGAAAGGTTAAAGGACCTTAACATGTATAGCTTGGAAGTCAGCAGAGACAGAGGGGATATGATAGAAACTTTTAAATACATAAAGGGAATCAACACGGTAAAAGAGGAGAGAATATTTAAAAGAAGAAAAACTGCTTCAAGAGGACATAGTTTTAAATTAGAGGGGCAAAGGTTTAAAAGTAACATCAGGAAGAATTACTTTACTGAGAGAGTAGTGGACGCATGGAATAGCCTTCCTGCAGAAGTGGTAGCTGCAAATACAGTGAAGGAGTTTAAGCATGCATGGGATAGGCATAAGGCCATCCTTCATATAAGATAGGGCCTGGGGCTATCCATAGTATTCAGCATATTGGGCAGACTAGATGGGCCAAATGGTTCTTATCTGCCGACACATTCTATGTTTCTATGCTACAGCCAATGACTGGACTAAGCAGGGATGTGTCCCCAAGTGGCATGTGACCTTGCAGTGATGTGCTGCTTGGCAACATGTCACTGGTGACCAAAAGTGCAGTGAAAAGAGCCTGCGACCCACAAGCCAGAACTGAGCACTGGTGAACAAGTAGATAACAGAGCTGGGAAATTTAAAATAAAATCATAGACAACTCCTTTAAGGTCTGTGTTGCCTGTAACATAGCATCAGACTTTCACTACAGGGGTAAACTCGTGAGTACTCCTACCACCTCTTCAGGCTCTTTGTGACCTGTAATGGATTTCCATGTTTTCTCCTCTTCTCTAAAATCACTTACCTCACTTGCTGTAAAACAGGCCTTACTTACCCTGCCTGGCTGGACCCAATGTGGAAAATGTAGTATCCCTGCTATTGCAATCCCACACTGGTGTGTCCCAGATGTTGTGTGTCTCCCCACCTTCATGATGTCTGAGGCAGTACTTCCCCAGCACCATGTCGGATGGTGCCAACTAGACGGTAGAATCATCAAAACCCTTATCAGCTTAGACTGCCATGATATAAAGAAAAAACTATATTACAGTATTAATTTAATAAACCTTTTAAAACTGCAGCATGCACAGTAAGCAAAACAGACATACTCAATGTCAGGCAGCAGCTTCAATTGCAAATAAGATTTTATAATGTAATATTACATGGATTCAGTTATGGGATTCACATGCTATAAACAATAAATAAGAGCTTGAACAAGTTCATAGGCAGGTGAGTCGGTGATTGGATTATTAAATAGGATGAAAGGTCTTATTTGTAAGGAGAGGCTTAAAAAATCAGGCTTGTTCAGCTCCATAAAAAGACGCCTTAGAGGCGATGTGTGGTCGATACAAAGAACTGGCGCAGTATTTATTAATTTCAAGTACTTTACAAAGGTCCACAGGATATTCCTTATGTGTTGAGGAAAGCCGATTGACATATCACTACAAGAAAGGATTCTTTATAGTTAGAGCATTAAAACTATGGAATGACCTATCTAAAGAGGTAGTAATGGCAGATAATATATCATATATATTTTAAAAGAGCTAGATGCTTATCTAATAACAAATGGCATTGAGGATTATAAATTATCTAACAATGAATGTCATATAATTTATTTGAGAAATGTTGAACTTGATGGGCCTGTGTCTTTTTTTCATATAACTATGTAAATCCTCAGCATGTCAATTCCTGATGCCAATTTCTGCCGTAAATTTCACCATTTTCAATTTATATGTGACATCAGACCCGCCTACTGAAACCACAGCATTGGCTCCAAGTACCATTAATGTGACCAGGCCTTATAGTTTGCTGACTCCACCTACTTGTGTTGGCCCTGCTTACTGTCAGTTTGGACCTACCTACATCATGGAGCCACTTTAAGTTTTTTCCAGGGCCACTTTAAGTTTCCAATCTACGTCTGGAGACAACAATGTGAAGATTAGTACTTAAAGGGGTTATCCTATGACTAATATAAAAAAATTAAAATCAGACATGATATCGTAAATGATCATCTTTTTCTAATAAAGCTAGAACCAGCCCTGTACCTCACATAGATCCAGAGATCTCCACATTCATTGCTCTGGTAGATTTATATCAAGCTGAAAGCTCAAGGGGAGTGTCTTTTCTGCCGCAGCTAAGGGGGCATGTCCATGCTCTCCCTATCACAGCTCAGGGGGTGTGTCCATGCTCTCCCTATCACATCTCAGGTGTCGTGTCTCTGCTCTCCCTATCACAGCTCAGGAGGAGTGTCCATGCTCTCCCTATCACAGCTCAGGAGGCAGTGGAAGGATAAAACTGAGCATGTGCGGCCATCTCAGTGAGCAGGTCAAACAAATAAGGAAAAAAAAAACAGCAGGTAAGACTATACAAATAACATTTTTTTAATTGCTCAGTGGCTATGCTAAATTTGTAATAACATGCAGATAACAAAAGTATTCAGATCCAGGTTCTGGTTTGAAAACTGCAGAATATTTTTCGTGTGACAACCCCTTTCCTTACATTATGCCGTCTTTCTGATTTTAACTATGAACCTTGTTACTAGAGATGAGCGAATCGAAATTGATGAAGTGGAATTCGATCTGAATTTCAGGAAAAATTTGATTCGCACCGAATCCGAATTTCTTCACTCTTCGTAGTAATAAATTGCATTTTTTCCTAAAATGGCTGCTGCACGTGTTTGGACATGGAGCAAGGAACTCTGGGAACGAGGGATCACCTACAATGCCATGCATACAGCCAATCAGCAACCAGCCAGCCCTGTGATGTCACAGCCCTATAAATAGCCTCAGCCATCTTAAATTCAGCCATTTTCTAGTGCAGGGAGAGACATCAGCAGGCACTAGGGACAGTGGTAGAAATGACTTTAAAACTTTTATTTTACTGTATAGAAGTTCAGGGAAAGGATAGGGAGGAATCATTCCACAGTATTGAAGCAGAACAGGGTTCAGTAGGGGAGTTTACAGCCTGGGTAATAGGAACAATCTTATTACATCTTGCTGCACCGACTGTGGATCTAAATTGCCATTATACAGCTCTCTAATTCCAGCAAACCGTTCTAAAAATATATTCTACATCTTATTTGCCCTTCTGCAGTGCAGTTATATGTTCTAAACCTTTTTTTGGCTTGTATTAGTGGCAAAAAAAGGGCTTATTAGCCGTGTGTGGTGAAGTGAGAAAATTACAGCCCTTTTTGGCGTGTATTAGTGGCAAAAAAATATATATTTGCCGTTCAGCGGTACAGTTATATGTTCTAAAGTCTTTTGTGGCATGTATAAGTGGAAAAAAATAAGAGCCTATTTGCCGTTCAGCGATGCAGCTATATGTTCTAAAGCCCTTTTTAGTGTGTATTAGTGGCAAAAAATATATATATTATTTGCTGTTCAGCTGTGCAGTTATATGTTCTAAAGCTCTTTTTTGTGTGTATTAGTAGCAAAAAAAAAGTATTTGCCGTTGTGTGGTGAAGTGAGAAAATTACAGCCCTTTTTGGCGTGTATTAGTGGCAAAAAAAAAATATTATTTGCCGTTCAGCAATGCAGTTAAATGTTCTAAAGCCCTTTTTGGCGTGTATTAGTGGCAAAAAAATATATATAATTTTCCGTTCAGCAGTGCAGTTATAGGTTCTAAAGCCTTTTGTGGCATGTATAAGTGGAAAAAAATAAGAGCCTATTTGCCGTTTAGCGGTGCAGCTATATGTTCTAAAGCCCTTTTTCGTGTGTATTAGTGGCAAAAAATATATATATTATTTGCCGTTCAGCTGTGCAGTTATATGTTCTAAAGCTCTTTTTTGTGTGTATTAGTAGCAAAAAAAAGTATTTGCCGTTGTGTGGTGAAGTGAGAAAATTACAGCTCTTTTTTGTGCGTATTAGTGGCAAAAAAAAAATGATTTGCCATTCAGCAGTGTAGGTATATGTTCTAAAGCCGTTTGTGGCATGTATAAGTGGAAAAATAAGGGCCTATTTGCCGTTCAGCAGTGCAGTTAAATGTTCTAAAGCCCTTTTTGGCGTGTATTAGTGGCAAAAAAATATATATTATTTGCCATTCAGCAGTGCAGTTATATGTTCTAAAGCCTTTTGTGGAGTGTACAAGTGGAAAAAAATAAGGGTCTATTTGCCGTTCAGCAGTGCAGTTATATGTTCTAAAGCCCTTTTTGGCGTGTAGTAGTGGCAAAAAAATATATATAATTTTCCGTTCAGCGGTGCAGTTATAGGTTCTAAAGCCTTTTGTGGCGTGTATTAGTGGACAAAAATAAGGGCCTATTTGCAGTTCAGAAGTGCAGTTATAATAAAGCCTTTTGTGGAGTGTATAAGTGGAAAAAAGTAAGGGTCTATTTGCCGTTCAGTGGTGCAGTCATATGTTATAAGTTATGCAGTTATAAAGCCCTTTTTTGCATGTATTACTGGCACAAAAAAAGTATTTGCCGTTGTGTGGTGAAGTGAGAAAATGACAGCCCTTTTTGGAGTGTATTAATGGCCAAAAAATATATATTTGCCGTTCAGCTTTTTTGGGGTGTTTTAATTTCCATTTCTATTTTTTTATTTGATCTAACAGTATGTCAGACAGAGAAGTGCCAGACCCTGCACAGATGTGTGGCAGGCCAGTGTTTATGGTGCAGGCCAGATCGCAGCAAAGTAAGGGGGCGTGGCAGCAGGAGTCGGAGTGAGAGGCCTGAGCTCCCGGTATCATCTAGTGGTAGTGTCTTGACAAGCAACCCGTGGTTCTTGAATGGTTAACTCGGTCATCCACTTTGTCCCAAGTGACATCAGACACCCCAAGCCAAGAGTCGGTGGGTTCGTCAGATACAACCCGGGAGCAGGCCCTGTGCCCTTACCTGTCCTCAACCTGCCTCTGTCCTTTTCTGTTCCCTCAGCCAGAGAAGTATTATCTGCTGTGGGCTCAGCTCCACTATACAGCGAGGACGAGCTACTAGAGGACACTCAGCAGCTATTGGCCAGCCAAGATGTGGAGGAGACATCCGCCGCTTCCTCCAATAGGCGGGCAAGTAGTGGTAAAGAGAATGGCGTGGGAGCTGGTGTTGCGAGTGGTCAGGCTCCTGACCCAGAGACCACTTAGGAGGGCAACAGTGACGTGCAGACAGTACTCGATGATAATGATGTAGCTGATCGCACTTGGGAGCCGGGTGAATTAGTGGCTTCATCATCATCGGGAGAAGAGGGTGGCAGTTTGCCCGTAAGGCAGCAGCGGAGCCAGCAAGTTGCTAGCGTGGCCGGGAGTCAGCAGCTTTTGATGTGCCCACAACTGGACATATTTGTACAGTTATCCGGGCAGCATCTCCCCTCTGCAGGCACGGTGGCATGCGCTGGCAGGGGGATTAATCAGCTGGGAAGGGGGGTCACACCTGATTGGGGGTCATTATTCAATATATATATATAGACATGCATATAATACAGGGGCATATATGTATATATATATATATATATATATATATATATATACATATACCCATACTGGCTATACTTGGCCTATATTCATACACTGCTTGAGAAAGGTTCCAGTTGGGACCAAAACGTCGCTTGTGCGCCTATGGGTAAATAAACAACTTGTTTTTTCATTTTACTTCGGAGTGCTGCTCTATTTTTTGATTATATATATATATATATATATATATATATATATACACACTATATATACATACACACACATCAATAATGGAGCATATACATATATATGTATAGATATCTATATATACGCCTACCTGGCACTTCCCTCTACAGCGTGCAGAAGCTTAATGTGCTCCTGGCTAAGTTGCTGGTGCTGCAGTCCCTCCATTTTCAAGTGGTTGACTCTGTACCTTTCAGAGAACTGATGGCTTGTGCCGAGCTGAGGTGGAGAGTCCCAAGCTGTCATTTCTTTGCCAGAAAGGTAGTACCAGCCCTGCACACGTATGTAGAACAGAAGGTGGGCCAGTCCTTGAGACTGTCGGTTTCTGCCAAAGTGCATGGCAGCACCGACGTGTGGAGCTTTAACTACGGTCAGGGACAATACATGTTCTTTACGGCCTACTGGGTGAATGTGGTTCCTGCACTGCCACACCAGCAACTTGGCAAGGTGACGCCGCTTCCACCTCTACGTTCTCACGCCATTGGTTCTGCAACAATGTCCGCCTCTGCCCTTCTCATCCTCCACCGTGTCCTCAGCCTCCAATGCAGGGACAATTCAGTGCCCCTCCAACATACCACATGTGCAGGGCATGGCGGTGTCACGCTGTTCTACACCTCATTTGCCTTGGCGAACGGAGTCACACAGGGGAGGAACTGCTCCGTGTCCTTCATCAAGAAATTGAATCCTGGCTTTCTGTGCGACAACTCAAAATTGGAACCATGGTGACCGGAAGAACATGGTGTGGCGCTGCATCAAGGAGGGCTGAGCCATACGCCATGCATGGCACATGTATTCAATCTGGTTATCAAGCGGTTGCTGAAGTCTTCCACCCATCTTCAAGACATCCTAAAAATGTCCAGGAAACTTTGCATGCACTTGAGCCACTCGTACACCACAAAGCACACCCTCCTTCAGCTGCAGCGGAAGAACGGCATCCCACAACATAGACTGATATGCGACATTTCCACCCTTTGGAATTCCACCCTCCATATGTTGGACCGACTATACGAATAGAGAAAGGACATAAAGTATTTCTTGATGATCCAAGCGGACAGGAGTACGCCCCTGTGTAACTTCGATGTCAGCCACTGGCAGCTCATGCGTGACACCTGCCGTTTGCTCAGGCCTTTTGAGGAGGCCACGTTATTTGTCAGTTGCCAGGACTAGCGGATGAACAACATAATTCCACTGCTTCATGTCCTGGGACAGATGCTGGTAAATCTGGCTAGTCAGGGGACAGGAGACGTGGCGCCTACATCTCACGGCCACATGAGCCCTGTAGGGGCTGAATTGGAGAAGGAAGAGGACATTGGAGCACAAGCAATGTGTAGAAAAATGGGTGGTTTTTCTACACAGGTGACAGGAGAGGAGGAGAAGCCAGAGGAGCTACAGGGAGATGAGGAAGAGGAGGCAGAGGACCCAGACACACCGTGGCAGTATGCAGTGGAGATGGAGGCAGGAGTCCCCCTGAATCACTTGCACAAATGGCCCACTGCATGCTCACTTGTTTGCGTAGTGGCAGCAGAATTGTCACCATTCGGCAGATGGATGACTTCTGGCTCTCCATCTCCACCTTGTTGGACCCTTGCTACCGGTCCAAAATAGGGGCCTTTTTTTACACCTGCTTAGTGGGAGGATAAACTGAACTACTATAGAGACATCCTATGTAGTCACTTAGCCGTTGCCTATCTGCGCTATCGTCCTTCCTCTCGTAGGTATGACTAAGGGGGCCCTCTGCGCTCCCGTTTCTCTGCCATGGCTGCTGTGACAGGGTGGGGGGGGAGCAGGTCCAACTCCACCAGCAGCAAATTGAGTCTAAAGTCGTGATGAGCAGCTTTCTTCACCCGCCTAGTAAAGAAACTACTTACCAGCAGCGGCAGCAGCTAGACCTGGAGCAGGACCTGAACTAGCTACCCCGCATTGAAGATCTGCTGGACTACTGGCCAGCCAAACTGGATTTATGGACGCAACTGGCAGAGTTTGCCCTGGAAAAGCTGTCCTGACTGGCCGGTAGTGTGGTATCAGAGCAGGTGTTTAGTGCGGCGGGGCCATAGTTACCCCAAAAAGAACTCACCTGTCCACCCAAATTGTGGAGAGACTGACCTTTGTCAAGATAAATCAGGCGTGAATCAGCCAGGATTTCCAACCACCAATGCCTGATGCATCAGACTATATCATCCATGGTGCCACACCAACACTTTGACAAAAGATGTAACCAGGGTTTGGTGGCTCACCTTCTTAAATTGTATAGATGAGGTGCACGGTTCATATAATTCCACCCAAATTATAATGCTAACAATTTCATACAAAAATTGAACCGCCATTTTTCTATAGACTCAGATTGAGAGTGCCGGTTCAATTTTTGTATGACTTTGACAAAAGAGACTTTCCTCAGCTACTATTCTGTTGCTGCCACCCGCCTAATGCTACACATCTGATGCCAAGTGCTACTTTTTTCACCCACCATCTTCAGCTAGTACTGGTGTTGCCACCCACCTCCCCACTCTGTCACCAGGTCACTCTGTGGTCTTCTGATGCTGCTGCCACCTCCACACTATGTCACCTTGACATTCTGGGGTCTCCTGATGCTGCTGCCACCTCCACACTATGTCACCTTGCCACTCTGTGGTCTTCTGATGCTGCTGCCACTTCCACACTATGTCAACTTGCCACTTTGTGGTCTCCCCTGATGCTACCCCAACACTGTCACCTTGCCACTCTGTGGTCTCCCGATGATGCTGCTGCCACTTCCACACACTGTCACTGTGCCACTCTGTGGTCTCCTTATGCTGCTTCTGTTGCCACCTCCACACTGTCATTGTGCCACCCAGTGGCCTCCTCCTGATGCTGCTGCCGCCACCTCCACAGTCATTGTGACACTCTGTGGCCTCCTGATTTTGTCGCCATCTCCACACTGTCATTGTGCCACTCTCTGGCCTCCTCCTGATGATGATGCTACCACCACCTCCACACTCTGCCATTGTGCCACTATGTGGCCTCCTGATGCTGCCACATCCACACTGTCATTGTGCCACTCTGTTGCCTCCTCCTGATGCTGCTGCCACCTCCAGACTCTGTCATTGGGCCACTCTGTGGTCTGCTCATGCTGCTTCCACCTCACCACTATGTCATAGGGCCACTCTGTGGACTTCTCATGCTGTTTCAACCCTCCCCACTACATGACTATGCCACTATTTTGCCTTTCAGCCTGGCTGACATCATAATTTATTTGACCCTTCTTCTGATCTGTCAGAAGGAAAGAAAAATGAGACACACAATGGATCCTGTCTATGCAACAGCTGTAAGGCCTGGATGACATGGTCCCTATTTTGCATCAGAATTGGCTTATGATTTGGTAGCCAAAAGCAGGAGTGGGTACAAAACACAGAAGACATGCAAATATTCCATTCATGTGTCATCTCTGTTTTGGATCCACTCCTGTTTTTTTGGGCTTTAGCAATACTGATGGATTACTTACCAAATGCTGACCGAGTGAAGGCAGATGCTCCAAAGACAGGATGCGTTTTTTGGGGGTTATTGTTCTAATGGATCAGAGGAAGGGGGGCTCAACTTGTATAAGCATTTAATAGAACAGGTTCTGTAGACATCTATGTGGAATCAGCTGTCTACGGTATAAAAGAAGTGCGCTTCTTCTTGACGCTATTATTGCCCTGTAAGGCTGAATTCACACTTGAGTTATTTGGTCAGTTTTGGCCCCGTAACTGCCCAAATAAGTGAAGCGTGCAGTGATTCTAAGAGCAACGCCTGTCATCTGCATGTCATACTCACAGTATTGTTTCACTACCACAGCAGACTCCTTATGCTGGTTACTGCAAGGCACAGAGTTCTACACCACTATAAAGGCTCACTGCAGCAGTTTTTTAACATGATTCGCCACAAATAAATTAGGATCGAACCGAATTATTTAAAAAAAGTCGGCGAACCGGCCGAATCGAATTTTTAAGACATTCACTCATCTCTACTTGTTACTTTTTCCAGAATTCTGAGAGAAGTCAAGCTAAAGCTAGTTCCACACCTGTGGCAGTCCTCTCTGGCAAGCTGTTTCGGCATAGAACAGCCAGCCGGAGTTCTCCAGATCCGGCATTGCCAGATACTGATACCTGCCCATCAGAACCCACTGACTATAATGGGTCCAGCAGAGACTCGGCTGCTACCTGTCAAATATACCAGGAATCAGTTGGACAAAAACTGCTGCACGCAACTTTTTTTATCCGGCAGATTTCTAAGATTCTGTGCCGAAACAACCTGTCGGAGAGGACAGCTGCAAGAGTGAAACCAGCCTAAGAAGGGAAAAAGATGGGAAATTTATCTGAGATGAAAAATGCAATTTTGTGCTTTGTAATATGCTCCACTTTTTGGGCTTGGTCCACTCTGCATTTAGATATAAACACATGAAATTTGCACTCAAGCAATACAAATAGATTTCTATCTTTGTAATACTTTTGTAGATAAGTAATTTACTAGACAAGAGACAGTCTTTATTCTTGCTAAAATGAACAATCTGACAATGATAGCGCTTGCTAGAAAAAATCAAGCATATTGTGCATGAGGCCATTAGGGCTGAGCCTTCATTAAGAAGCTCTTTTATAGCTTTCTCTTCTGAATTGCAAAGCTTAGAGGTACAGAACATACAGCCAGTGTCTCTTGGTGTAGCCATACTTCATGAGTATTGATTGATCTGTATGATATCACTTTTTATGTATACATAGGTGTTTCAAATTCAAAACTTTAAATCCAGCAGAGATGGCTTAAAGGGGTTTTTCAGTTACATAAAAAAAGAATAACACCACCTTACTTCATTATATAAGTCAGATGATGATGTTTTGATTACAGCTTAGTATGCACCCTGTGTTCACATCCCAGCGTAAAGCCTCGTTCACCCGTCAGTGTTTCACGGACGTGTGCTGAACGTATTCTCCACGGACAGCACACGTCCCCATTAATTTTAAAGTGTGTATTCAGACATCAGTGTTTTAGCATGGTCCGTGGGTCTGTGTTTTTAGCACGGATGCATGCTCTATTTTGTCCGTGTTCACGGATCCATCACGTCCATTATAGTCTATGGGTCCGTGAAAACCACGGATGCAACATGGATGCCATCCGTGTTGCATCCGTGTTTCACGGATTATTAATAAGAGATGCTTTGAAAATCATTTTTCAGCTTTTTAGTGTCAGTGAAACACGGACAGCAAAAAACGGACACACAAACTCAACACAGATCCATCACTGACCACCTGCTCACGGATTTGAGCACGGACACGGACATGTGAACGAGGCTTAAGACTCACAGGGAGAGTCTGTAGCATCAGTTCTCTGCTTCTACTTCCAGCTGGAACACCCAAGCAGATTTAAGCACATCCAAGATCCAAGCAGAGTCTGTAGCCACATTAGTATTATCTTCAATAGGTGTGTTAGATATGGGGCCCTCTTTAAACACATAGACTTTTAGAGAAAAAAATAGCTAACAGGTCTTCATCAGGATTTGAACACCAAACCCACTGTATGTTGGGCAGAACACTTACCATTGCAGTACAGACCTGCTCTGATGAAAGAGTGAAATTTTCTGTGCTTAAAAAGCTACTTCCTTCACAGGCATAGCACTAAATGTATAGTACATTACCGAAATGAAAGAAAAAAAATATGATTACAGGGATACCAAATAATTTAAACTTTTACCATAAAAGAAAAAAAACAATTTTACTATCAAGATTATTTTACAGGTCTTAGTGAGATTTAAATTCAAACCATCTGCACAATGCCTTACCCACTGCTCTATAGAAAAGGCTTGTTGTGTTGATTAGATTTTTGTCTTATAGTTTTACTTTTTTAAGTAAATATCACAAAACAGTATTTTGGTATCCCTATAATCATAATAATCCATACAATATAGTAAACATGTTATTTATGAGGATTGGTAAACAGTGTGTAACAAATGGGGGGGGGGGCATGGTTGGACTGTATGGAGCCCTGAAATTTCTCAAGGCAGCCCTGGATCGAAGTCTGCTTAAAGCCCTACTACAAAAACCCGACTCTTAGTGCTTGTTCACATGAACGTGCAGTATTTTGCAGTCCGCAGATTGCGGATCCGCAAAACACCGATGCTGCCATGTGCCTTCCGCAATTTGCGGAACAGAACGGGCAGCCCTTTATAGAAATGCCTATTCTTGTCCACAAAACGGACAAGAATAGGACATGACTCATAATTTTTACGGGGCCACAGAACGGAGCAACGGATGCGGACAGAACACAGAGTGCTGTCCGCATCCTTTGCAGCCCCATTGAAGTGAATGGGTCTGCACCCAAGCCACAAAAAATGCAGCTCGGATGCGGAACCAAACTAGGGCCGTGTGAATGAGCCCTAAGGCACAACATCATTGTTAACTTCACATCTACAGGGAAGGGTCCAGGAGAATGAGCAGAAAACCGCCCTACGAGACAAGGTCACTGATGATGTTGTGGCTACAGGGCAGAGACTTATAAACCTTGCCATACCTCAGGTGTAGACATTAACATAAATTATTGCTTTACTCACCAAACTTGGCTCCTAGTTGCAATATTTTGCAATTTTCCTTGCTGCCTCCAAGAGTCTGCTATTAAACATTACAGGGAGTGGGTATAAGAATAGAGAACTACAACTTCCAGCATGTCCAGACTTGATATGTGATATCAGAGGACATTACAGGGAAAAGGTATAAGAGCAGAGACCTTCAACACTCAGCATTCCCAGGTTATTATGTGATATCAGAGGACATTACAGGGCAGAGGTATAAGAGGAGGGAACTAGAACTCCCAGCATGTCCAAGTCATTATTAGGTGATATCAGAGGACATTACAAGGAGGAGGTATGAAAGGATAGAACTGCAACTCCCAGCATGTCCAGTCCATTATTATGTGATATCAGATTACATTAAATGCCGAAGGTATAAGGGGAGAGAACTACAACTCGCAGCATGCCCAGCCTGTTATTAGGTTATATCAGAGGACATTACAAGGCAGTCACTGCTGTTGTGTTTTGGTATTTTTCCACCCATCTAGTTTCATATACTCAGTCCATTCCTAGAAGTAAGAGCACTATTAGGCCTTATGATTTTCAAGAATGTTTCCAATAATTGTATATTCTAATAGAGCAGATGATCAGCTGATCGTTTGTCATTATCATAGGTTTTTTTCAAGCACCTTTACAAGTGTGAATATTAATTCATTTGACATTAATCACATATTTTATGTTAACATTAAAATTAGTTCATTGGCATGAATTCCATTTATGTAAACACATAGACGGGAGGCAAGAAAATCCAATTCCTTCAGATCACACTGCCACAGAAATAGCCTTGACAATCAGACTGGGCAAGTGCAATTCATCTATCGGGAACACCATTCTGGGCGAACACTCCCTTTTTCAGGTCAGATACAACATAAAACATTCCAAACAATATCCTGTGATCTAAAAAGCACACCCCTCCCAAATTGGGGTGGGAAAATACAAGGATCTCATACAAAAATGAGCATAGTTATCAAAATTAGATACAATATACATTAGATTGAAAAAAAGTCAGAATGGCCACCAGTAGTCCTAAATTCCCTAAATTTACCAAACTTGTGAATTAAATAACAACATCAAGTGGCACATGCATCACATTTCTTCCGGTCTAGGTGTTGTTTGCGGAACACTAATCGGGGAATCCAGGTTTGGGCATCATGTTTGTCCAGGTAACCTGGCACATAGAGTGCAGCCTAATGTATATGCACGATTGGCCAGAGGGTGCCAGCCATGACTGAAAAAGGGACATGGTAGGGGTCTCTAAAGGTGGATTTGTTCAACCGCCACAATGCGAAGTTAGATTACTTAAAGGGGTTCTCTGGGAATTAAGAAAATGAAAATACTTATATTACTTTATAATAAATATATTTCCAAATACCTTTCAGTATTTATTATGGCTCGTTTTGTCGGGGGAGCAATCATCAGGGGAAACAAGATGGCCGCTGTCCTACCAGTACACACAGAACCTGTCCTAATCAGAGAGGAGGACAAGTTACATCACAACACTGAGGTAAAGAGCTGCCTCATCCTCCTCTCTGCTTTACTTGTCAGGGATTATGATCCTGAATACAGCTGAAAAGAACTTCAGCTGAATCTGGTGAATTTAGTTCAGAGGAGACATGTACAGAGAGGATGGACAGGACAGACTGTGGTAATGGAGACTGCATACAAGTGCTGCTGCTCATTACCCCCACCCTCCTCTCTGTACTTCATGTTTCCTCATCATTTCCATTCCTACAGAGCAGAGAGGAGGATGAGGAAGCTCTTTAGCTCAGTGTCGTAAAGTAACTTGTCATCCTGTGTGATTAGGACAAGTTCTGTATGTACTGGTAGGACGGCGGCCATTTTATTATTCCTAGTGATTTCTATATAGACAAAACTAGCTACTCTAACTAATAAACAGTATTTGGGAATATATTTATTATAAAGTAATATTTAAGTCTATTCATTTTTTTAATTCCCAGAGAACCCCTTTAAGTGGAACACCTGCAAGAAATCTTTCATCAATTTAAATAAATTGGGCACAGAAACTAGGGTATTATAAGCATTAACAGATTATAAGTTCACTTTATATTTATGGGAGACAATTTCAATATCTTTTGTTTGTTATACTATATCTGTCATCTAATAGCACAAAAGAAAGCTCTAATGTGTCCTGTGAAAAATAATAGCCAACAAATGTAAGTTGGCTCAGAAGTTTAATAGCTGCTTGCGTTTAGATAGACCCATTGCGAAAATTGAAAAATTGGGCTGGTAAGGAAGTGGGGTAAACACTCTGATAATGAAGTAGTTAAAGAATACTTGCCAGTAAAGTATAATACATATTATGACAGGTCCACTTTAAACATTAATAATTACTTCAAAGGAGGGTCAGAAAAAAAAAGTGAAACTGAAAAAATATTTTCTTATCGATAATTTGCATAGATCTTCATGGAAAAAGGCCTTCCAAAGGCACATAACATGAAGTAAACTTAGAGGAGATACAATACAAGCAGGATAGTGCAGAATTTGATTGAGTGCTCATACATATCTCGTACATTTCAAAATCTGAGGCCATGTAACACCACTCAGTCGATAATACAGTTATTAGAACAGAACTATGGTTTTACCACACATCCTGTAAAGCTCTTCTGTTTGGGGGTCTTTTTGACACCTCATTTGAGTGGATTATACCACTCCCTTTGTGCCATCAGAGAGGACCTTTTATAACAAGATAGTTTTTATTAAATTTTCAAGGAAATAAAAGACATGTATTTTAGACGTACATAAAATATCTGTTACATATGTAATATTGCTTCATATTACTCATGTCATAAACTTAAAGCTATTGACAAAGAGGATCTTTTAAATGGGATGTCCTGGTGATTTTCTGGCTGAATAGGATCCACACTATTAAAATTGTGGTACTATATTTATTTCACTCCATCCAATCCATGTTCCGATATTGAAGATCCATAATCTTCAGCGTACTATCTCAGGTTTCTATGGGCGGGTAAACATCCCGGGATAAAATATTACAGGCCATAATGGAGTGCTTATTAGTAATCGCCCCATAAAATGCTGGGGCATTTCTCCTCACTTTTGGGGGAAAAAAGTGTTTTATGGGGCGAAAAATACTGTACTTTATTAGGGAAAGATGTACTGAATTCTTTCTACTAAAAAACAGGTAGTAAATGTCTACTTAACAAAGCTGAAACTGAACGTTACAAAGGAGAATGTGTCTTTAGTCTTCAGCATTCTACTGAGCGCTTAAGATGCCTGTGTGTAAGAAGTCAGATAGACAGAGAGATGGACAGTCATAGGGCACATATCCATAGTCAAGGACTAGGGTAATGATCATAAGCAGGCTGGATGCCTTCGTATGTTAGGCTACTTTCACACCTGCGTCTGGTGCTGATCCGTCATGTATCTGCACAGACGGATCCGCACCGTTTGCATTATCTTTAACAAAGTCAAAACGGATCCATCATGAACACCATTGAGACTCAATGGGGGGGCGGATCCGTTTTTAATTGTACCATATTGTGTCAGTGAAAATGGATCCATCCCCATTGACTAAGATTGTATGTCAGGACTGATCCGTTTGCCTCCGCATCATCAGGCGGACACTAAAACGCTGTAAGCAGCGTTTTGGTGTCCGCCTCCAGAGCGGAATGGAGGCAGAACGGAGCCAAACTGATGCATTATGAATGGATCCTTATCCATTCAGAATGCATTGAGGCCAAACTGATCCGTTTTGGACCGCTTGTGAGAGCCCTGAAACAGATCTCACAAGCGGACCCAAAAACGGCAAAGTGAAAGTAGCCTTACACGCAAGTGTCTTCAGCGCTCAGTAAAATGTGGGGTTGTTGAGTAAAACTCTGTTAGAGCTTGGCTTAGGGTACTTTCACACTTGCATTATTCTTTTCCGGCATAGAGTTCCATCAAAAGGGCTCTATGCCGGAAAAGAACTGATCAGGCATCCCATGCAAGCTGAATGGATAGAAATCCGTTCAGTTTGCATCAGCATGCTGCGGCATTATGTCCGTCCAAAATGCCTGATCAGTTGCCGGATCCGGCATTGCAAAACAACTGAAGGACGGATCCGTCCTTCCTGTCTGCGCATGTGCAGACCGGGAAAACTGTGAAAAAGAGTGCAGGACGGATCCGTCCATCCGCATGACAAGCGGAGGGACGGATCCGTTCTTGCAATGCATTTGTAGACAGATCCGCATCTGGATCCGTCTACAAATGCTGTCAGTTGTGACACTAAACGGTGGATCCGGCAGGCAGCTCCGACGACGGAACTGCCCGCCGGATCACACAAACGCAAGTGTGAACGTACCCTTAGAAGACTATTTACACCTTGATTTCTAGTACAAAGAAACATCTTATAACTCCACTGTCCCTACACTATATTTCAAATAAATTGAAATGACTGTTACAATAATTGCAGTAGATTTTGATGAGGAGTAGATAGTCTGTATTTAAACCCCAAAATAAAGAATATCTTCAGTAGGTCTGTTCTATCGATAAACTTTTACCTGCAACAAAAGTGTCTTTATGCATAATCAGAGTACGTTCTTGTAGAAAATACAAATGAAGACCCATGGTTCATTTATCCCCAGTGAAATGTCACATTCAGTATGAAACCTAACACTTCTACAGTTACAAAAGTGTAACGGTGCTGGTAATATAACAATACTTACAGCCGGCCACCGTATAATGTACTCTTAAATAGTGGAAGCAAGTGACACCTTCTGAAGCAGGCATTGAGCCTTAGTTTACACATATCGTATATATAAGCCAGGATGAAGTAAGCCCAAGCATGATTGGTCTCTACATCTAGGACAGGGCAGTGATGTTTGGCACAGAGACAACATAAACATGTACTAGATCATAAATTACTCTGAAAAACAGAAAGCTGTTCACACTGCATAGTGACTGTAAAAGTCAAACTCACAGTTTAATGAGAGAAAGTTACCTGAAAAGTTATTGTAAATGATAAAGTAATCCACATTAAAAGTCTCACAATTTCCACTGTATTCTGTGTATTTTATGAACTTTTACAATTCATCTGCAAGTCTACATGTCTTCATCTACAAGTCATCTGCCTCCAAAAAGAGAGGTTGTTTTTGGAGTCTTTTTTTTTATTAGCAGTGTAGTGCAGTGTGTTATTAATCTGAATGATAAGTGCAGTGCTCCTGACATCTGATTCATGTGAATCGGACCGGAAACAAATTTCAAGAAATTCACTCATCTCTAGTAAGCTATTATTGCAAAATCCAAATATTCAGTTGTACACTGCTTTTTGTCATTTTGTGCAGTTTATAATATGTTCTAAGAATAATAAGGTGGCAAGTGGGCTTAGGCTACTTTCACACTCGCGTTTTGGCTTTCCGTTTCTAAAATCCGTCTTGAGCTCTCACAACCGGTCCAAAACGGATCAGTTTTGCTCTAATGCATTCTGAATGGAAAAGGATCCACTCAGGATGCATCAGTTTGCCTCTGATCAGTCTCCATTCCACTCTGGAGGCGGACACCAAAACGCTGCCTGCAGGGTTTTGCTGTCCGCTTGACGAAACTGAGCCAAATGGATCCATCCTGGCACACAATGTAAGTCAATGGGGACGGATCAGTTTTCTCTGACACAACAGAAAACGGATTAATCTCCCATTGACTTTCAATGGAGTTCATGACAGATCCGTCTTGGCTATATTACAGATAATACAAACTGATCCGTTCATGACGGATGCATGCGGTTGTATTATTGTAAGGGATCCGTTTTTGCAGATCCAAAATGCGAGTGTGAAAGTAGCCTTACACATTTTGCTCAAAACATGTAATAAGAACCCCAGGGTCATGTTTAGAATTTTTCTTAGCAGTAATAGATCAATATTTAACATACGGATGTGCAATGTACACTGGCTTTAGTCTGTTTTCTGAGATCACATAGGAAGGTGAGCTTTTGTGATCTGTTCACATGGTGCGGCTGTTGTTGCTGCAGTTCTGTATCTGTAGGATGGTGTGATCCAGAGCCAAAGGGGCTTAGCCTGGGAGCAGAGGTGCTATTGGGCTGCTGAATCACCCTTCTCCCCAATGGATGTTGTGTTTCAGCAGTGATCGCCATGCAGTGCTGTGCCAATTTAGTTTAGGCACCAATTGAAAGAGGTCGTGGTGAAGTTGGCAAGTGATCTTATATGGTTTTATTCTAACTTCATGTTTATCTTTATAAAAGTTCCTCTGCAGCGATAGATAAAATGTATAATAGGTGGATGTGCACTCCAGAGCTTTTTCTATGCAGATGTAATAAATTGTATCCTCATAACGTTATATTCCATGATACTATGACTCTATCTCCCTCCCACCTGTATACTTCAACTGTGGTCCTGAAAGAGATGGAAGAAGTGAAGCCTTTTAAGTGCTTCTTGTAATATTTCAACACTTTTGATTTAAAACGTCCAAAGTATTATAGCAGTGATACCTTTTTTGGCTAATTTAAAAATTCTGTTTGCAAGTTTTCTAAGCACAAAAAGCTCGTAAAAGTAATGGTTCTGGTTAGCCAATAAAGGTTTCACTGCTATAATACTTTTGTCTTGTTTGACACAAAAGTATTTAACATCACATAGATTTTTCTAATACAGTAATATATTTTTGCCATACAAAGTGTTTCATGTGAATTGTGAATTCGATATATCTAATAGATTTGAATTTAAGGATCACTAATGTAGACAAGTACAACAAGATTTATAGGTAGAGAATATTCAAAACTTTAACACAACACAAACATAATACAACACAACATAACACAAAGGAGGTATGACATGAAACCTCACACCCTTCCTGGACAATGAGGACTTCCCTACCTCTGTCGAGCTTGTTGAGCCCAATGTCCATCATTCCATATCACAGGCAGACATTTCCATGGTTCAAAGGCCCAACAGAGGTCATCTCAACTAGGCAAAATACGATTCCCTTTCCTTTGCCAATGTTGTCATGTGCTACAAGCTCGGTTCTGCGGTTGTGCAAAATTAAGCACCACACTAATGAAAGCTTATGATTGCTATCACATCCGCTGCCGTGTCCTGATGCCCTGGATACTGGTCCCAACCATCTCCGGACAGGAATCAAGTGGGGTGAAGGTTGTGACACAGGGGTCACAGACTGTAGTGCAGAACATTGTAGGATCAGGAATGATTGATGAAACACTCAAAGGATTATAAATGATAATACATTTAAGACCTTCTAAAACAATGTGTTTCTGGGCTCTAAGGCCCCTTCCTCAGGTTATAGATGAGACAGGTACCTGTCTATTCTGTAATATGGGGAAGGGGTCCTAGAGCCCAGAAACACATTGTTTTAGAAGGTCTTAAATGGATTATCATTCATAATCATTTGAGTGTTTCATCAATCATTCCTGATCCTACAATGTTCTGCACTACAGTCTGTGACCCCTGTGTCACAACCTTCACCCCACTTGATTCCTGTCCGGAGATGGTGCCAGTGGCACCAGTATCCAGGGCATTAAGTGTTTTTTACATATTTACCATATATATATACCTTTTTTAGTAAAAGGACAGCTCAGCCCTGCATAAACCTTTAAAAAATAGAGAGATAAATTTAGACTGGATGTTAGATAAGCTACATATGTGTAGCTCTGAGGTTCTCTCTATATATCTATACTGTATATGTTGAAGTGCTTATGGCCTCTTTACTTAGGCCAACAACCAGGACAATTATCGGGAAGGAGCATTCCTAGTAACACTGGTTCATGATAACTGCCCTGTGTAAAGGTGCTGCTGATCATCGGGTGAACGCTCAGCTAAAATCTTAAACACTGATCTGCTGCCCAGAAACAACAGGTCGCTTGTCCCCTTACAGTGGAGGTGATTTCTGTTTGTAGCTGCAGCTTTCACTTCCTTCAATGAGCCTGCAATTGCCTGCTTGGTCTGTTGTGTAAAGGGGCCTTGCCATTTGGGCAACCAATAAATTGCATACAGAATGAACGCTCTGCTGCTGTCACAATCAGCTCCATTACATCTGTGTATAGTTAATTCAACCGAAACCGGTTTACATCATGCCTCCGTTACTGTCTAGCATCTCTTGTGGGAGGGCTACAGCATTTTACCTCAGTGTAGCTTATCAACACAGCAGTGATCAAGCTCTTTTGAGGATTGAGAATTTATAGTTTCTGTAGCTCAGTATTCAGGCACTGTCATATGACACCACACATACTTCCAAGACTAAATATGCATGCACTTTTCATAGTCAACAGGAAATCAGCTGAAAAGAAAGAAATTTTCCTCAGAGGACTAGTGATTAAACAGCTGCTCCAAGACATTCAAAGAACCATTTGTCCCACCATAAAGGAGAATGTTTTGAAGTGATGAGAAGATCTTATTCCATAGCTGTTTTTTGCTGAGTGAAATCTTCTCATGTGTCATCACTATTTATCCAGTGTGATTTCTGTATCATTCGTTGACTTCACTGATCAGAGCACAGTAATTGCACAATTGTATTCACACACCATGACCATATTATCTGTGGACAACCCATCTAATTAGTGTCCAGGGGCGTAACTACAATAGTGGCAGAATATGCGACTGGCATGGGGCCCAAGGCAAGAGGGCGGTAAAAACTTGGTTAGGACTCTTTTACTGGAGGTAAAAACTTGGTTAGGACTCTACCCTCTAAAAGAACAACTTTTAGCAAATGAGGCAGTGAAAAATTGCCCAAGCTCCACAGAGTAGAATACCCATAAGTGCACCTTCACAGCAGGGTGATCCCTTGGTGCCCCCACACATTAGGATGCTCCTTAGTGCCCCTGACACATTGCGATGCCTCCTTAGTTCCTCCCCATAAAGTATGAATACCCTATTTGCCCCCTCATAGTAGTAATGCCCTCTCTGTGCCCTTTTCACAGTAGTAATGCCCTATCTGTGCCTTCACAGTTGTAATGCCCTCTTTGTGCCCCCTTCACAGTAATAATCCCCATTGTGCCCTCTTCATAGTAATAATCCCCATTGTACCTCCTTCACAGTAACAATGCCCCTTAATAGTTATAATGCCCATTTTACCCCCTTCAAAGTAATAATGCCCTTTGTGCCCCATAATAGTAGTAATGCCCACTGTTCCCCCTTCACAGTAATAATGCCCCTTAACAGTAATAATGCCCTCTGTGCCCCCTCCATAGTAGAAATCCTTATTGTGCCCCCTTAATAGTAGTAAAGCCCTCTGTGCTAGTAATGCCTATTGTGCCCCCTTCACAGTAATAATGCCCTCTGTGCCCCCTTCATAGTAGTAATGCCCTCTGTGCACTGTGCCCCCTTCAGAGTAGTAATGCTCACTGTGCCCCCTCCATAGTATAAATGCCCATTGTGCCCCCTCTAGAGTAAAAATGCCAATTATGCCCCCTCCAGAGTAAAAAATGCCCATTGTGCCCTCTTCACATTTGCAATGTCATGGTGCCCCCTCCAGAGTAGACATGTCCATTGTGCTATTAGAAAACGGGGTGTGGTGTTTAACAAGCAGGATATGCTCAACCCATATGCAGTTGTGCATGTATATAGAGGAGCACATCCTACACTTGTAGTCCGTTGCTAGGGGCAATCAACAGCAAACAATGCATACAATGGAAGATGCCAGCAACAGACTACAAGTACCACAATAACCATCCTACATACGATAATGTAGATGTGGAGAACAATCAAAAACATAACCATAGCAAAGGCAGGTGCACTGTTAAAATTGAGAGGTTAGTTCGACACATCCTACTAGGAGGACATGTCTTAAGCTCAGACACCACGTCAAGGTCTCTCAAGTAGCCCGAGACCCTACCAATCAACTACTTGAGAGACCTTGACGTGGTGTCTGAGCTTAAGACATGTCCTCCTAGTAGGATGTGTCGAACTAACCTCTCAATTTTAACATCAGTGTGAGGGTTTAGTATTGCCGCAGAGTGCACCTGCCTTTGCTATGGTTATGTCCATTGTGCTCCCTCCAGAGTAGAAATGCCTAATGTGCCCTCTTCACTGTGTTTCTGTGTTACATTTAAAAAAAACACAGTACCTACTCACCTAGTTCCATTCCTTAAGCTCAGTCCTCTCCCCCTGCAAACACAGATCGCTCTGCAGCACTGTGTGGGCGGAGCCTATGCAGATTTCCGGACTGCAGACTCCGGCCACACGAGCCAGCAGCGCGATCCGTGCCTGCAGGCTGAATGGGGGAGCAGGAAGAAGTTTTTCTGCTTTACCATTCAGAGAGCCGCCAGCCTGAAGGAGGGGAGGAGCGCAGGGAGCTAAACGGTGAGTGACGCAGCTCCCTGCGCTCCAGCAATGAGCGCTACTATCTGTATTGATGGAAGCACTCATTGCTTCTAGACTCTGGCACCCCTGAGAGCTGGCACCCGGGTGCATGCAGGGTCCGGACAGCTGGTAACCATGTGCGGTTTCAGACCGTGGTCCACCAATTGAGTACCCCTGCCGAAGATCAAACTGTAAGGGTACTTTCACACTTGTGTTGTTTGATTCTGGCAGGCAGTTCAGTTGCCTGAACTATCTGTCTGATCAGGAAAATTGTATGCAAACGGTCATTTGCAGAGTGATCAGGATCCTGATTTGCAATAGCGGATCCGTTTTTCCGGTGTCATCTGGAAAAATGGATCCGGTATTTATTATTTATCACATTTTTAAAGGTCTACGCATGCGCAGACCTGGAAACCGGATCCGTTTTATCAGAACACTTGATACCGGATCCGGCATTAATGCATTTAGTGAAAGTACCCTAAAGCACAGTCATTTTAATGTGGCACAATTATAAGATGCAACCTCACCAAGTTATTGTCCTGCTAGAGCTGCACAATATGCCGTTAGGCCACACAGATTTTGCTGTGGATTTTGTAATGATTCTGCAGTGGAAATTCCATGACTGTTATCATGGATTTAGCTGTGAATTTTTACATGGATGTCGTCCTATGCGTTGCAAATGGTGAAAATCCTCTACATATATTGCACAGTAAGCCAACTTACACGGCAGATTATTTTGCAGTGCGTTGCCTAGATTTCTTAAAACCCCATCTGCTTTGCAGGGGCTGTAAAATGCTTTGTATTTTAAGCATGAAAATCCGCAGTGTACCGATCCCATGTGGATTTACCCATTGGCCCTGATTTATCAAAAATGGCGTGTGCAATGCCGGTGTCGATAGGACCTGCACCACCACAAGATGTATTTATTAAAATGTTACAAAGCTGGGTTTTACAACTTTTTTTTTACCCCGAACATAAGGAAAATTGTTTTATCTTAAAAAAGCACAAATAGCTCCTCTTTGAAGAAGTAGACCACACAAGCTGACAAAACATCAGGGGCAAAAGTGCATCCTGCATTAAAATCATTTCTCCTTATTTGCATCACAACCGACATTTTTTACAGTGTGCTTTTACTTGCTATTTTGATGCAGTTTTCAAGGCAGTTGTAGAATCTTTGCTATATCCTTCTTCTCCCTATATCATACACTACTGTCATTGACTTCAAACTGCATCAAAACATCAGCTGTAGAAGTACCCTAAAGGGTTGCATCTAATATTACAACTTGAAGAAGCACTCCTACAATTTTTTATTATAGTACTACATGATGTAAATTGTATAGTTTGTGTAGTTGTGAGTTATTCCACTCAAAACTGTCCAACTGCTCCACTGTCTAATGTGTGGACAGGAAGTCAGTTTCTCTTTTCATTCCTAGGAGACTCACATCAAGTCTCCTGTGGCAATAAATAGAGAAACTGACTTCCTGTCCATATATAAGATGCTCTTTCAGTTGGAGAGTCGCAGTGTTACTCACACGACACAGCAGAGGACCAGAAGACAGTGGCTAACTCACAATTACAACTCCCGGTAAGAAGATTACCTTTATTACAATTTATATAATGTACCTTTCTAATGGGCCAGAGAATAAACATTTTTGTGGGAGTCTATCTTTTTTTTTTTTTTTTTTTATATTTTTTTTTAATTTCAATCATCTCAAAAAACACAATTCATCAAACAAATTACAAAAAAAACCTCCTCATTCCTCCCACCCCCCCTTAACCCACCCCCCAATCCTGCAGGGAAGAGAAAAAAAAAAAAAAATTTAATATCCTCAACCATCCCAGTCTCTCCAGACATTGGCCCATTTCACATAGGATCCTCTTTGTCTGTACATAATTCTCTCATAAATTATCACCTTATCCACTAAACATAGCCAGTTATTGCAGTCTGGAGCAGAGGAGGAAAACCATTCTCTGGCTACAAGAAGTCTGGCCAAAAAAATCACTTTAGTCAACAGACGGCTCTTCATGGGCTGACAATTGACTTCTGATAAATCCCCTAAAACCCATACCTTAGGAGATAGAGGAATATCTATTTTAAGTCTCCGAATCAAGGTTGTTTGAATCGTTCTCCAATATTTACTCACTATCGGGCAGTCCCAGAACAGATGAAGATGATCTGCCCCGGGCTCCCCACAGCGAAGACAGTCAGAGGAGGCTCTAAAACCCCTCTTATGGAGCCATAAAGGTGTCACATATATTTTGTGTATTATATTGAACTGTACAACAGTGTGATTAAAATTTGTGCGAAACCTGACTAAAATTCTCCCCTATATTTTCCCAATCCAGAGAACCCACCTCTGACACCTCTGACAATAAAGCAGACCAGGATCTCTGTCCTGGAGAAAAACATTCCAAAAAAAAACTTTTCATCAAGTGCCTATAACAATGTGATAATTTAACTTTCATACCACCTTTCTTACAAATCAGATTGTGCAAAAATTCAGGAGTGTCTACATCAAGTGAATAACTATCAACGGTATTAAGTGCTGACCTTAATTGAAAATATGCATACCAAGCCACCTCACCTAAATTTAAATTCTGTTTTAACTCCATGAGAGACAGGACTTGCCCATTTTTAACCACCTGATTCAGATATTGAATATTTCTCATCCTCCAATATTGCCGACAAATTGAGTCATCTAATTTCAAAAGCTTTAAGTTATGCCATAATGGGGTACAGATAAGTGCTGCCTTAACTTTAAACCAGCTCTTTATCACCAGCCATGCCTTTGTAGCCATTCTGCAGAAAGGTTTATATCCAATCTGTATATTAAGTAAATAATCAGACTCCAATACTGTAAATAGATCTGAGAAACCTGAGTCTTTCACCAGTTTTCTACAGAGTTGGCTATTTTCCCAGTCATTAAAGAAGCAAAGTTGAGAAGCCATAAAATATCCCCTAAAATAGGGGAGGTTAAGGCCTCCCCTGTTGTAGGGCATAGAAAAATAAAGCGACTTTAGTCTCACCCGCTTCCTCCCCCATAATAAGTCATTAATCATCCGTTCTATCAACCTAAAGTACTTATCTTCAATCCAAACGGGCGAATTACGAAGAACATAAAGAACCTGCCTTATACTAGCTGCCAAAGGTTCAATATAGATGTCATTAATCCTAATTCTGGCCACTGGACATTTATATAGCAACTGAACCATCCCTATAAATTTAGGGCCAAACCCATTCTTTTCATCACCTCCCAGAGAAACGGCCACTCAACCCTGTCGAACTCCTTAGTACAGTGATGGGCAACGTGCGGCTCTCCAGCTGTTGCAGAACTACAACTCCCAGCATGCAAAGCCTGTCTATAGCTATCAGCCTACTGCAGGGCATGGTGGGAGTTGTAGTTTAGCAACAGCTGGAGAGCCGCACGTTGCCCATCACTGCCTTAGTAGCATCCAATGACAGGACCGAGCGTGCGCTCCCACCGGGAGATTGAATATTAGCAAAGAACCTATGGAGATTATGATGGGTACCCCTTTTTAACATAAAGCTATTTTGATCTGGATGAATCAGAGAGGACATTACCTGAGAAAGCCTCTTAGCCAAAACCTTTGATAACAACTTAACATCCGTATTTAATAGGGAAATTGGTCTATATGAGCTCAAGTCCGCCGGGTCTTTATCTTTTTTAGGGATTAGAACTATCACAGCTTCCATCATAGACTGTGGCAAAGCCCCTCCCTGCGATGCTTGAGCAAACACTTCCAATAAGTGAGGGAGGATGACATCACTGTACTTACGGTAGAATTCATATGGAAAACCATCTGACCCTGGTGATAAGTTCCCGGAGATAGACCTCAAAGCCTCTTGAATCTCCACAAGAGACAACTCTCCTTCCAGGGATTCTTTTTGGGCTTCTGTTAGCATCGGAAGAGAAATTCTCTCCAGGAACTGTCTCGCCGGGTCAGTTGGCAGACCAGAAGAAGCTCTATATATCTGGGAGAAGTATTGCAGAAAGGTGTCTCTAATACCCTCTGGGTCTGATATTGCTACACCATCTGAATTACGAACTAAAGTAATAACTTTCTTTTTTTTGTCCTGTTGTGATATTATATTAGCTAAAAGCTTACCAGGACGTCCAGATTCTGAAAAATACTTCTGTCCCTTAAAAAGTAGCCTATGATTTTCTTTCTCGATTACATATTCCTTCAAGGAACAGCTAGCCTTCTGCATCTCTTCTTTACCACATTCAGTAGGTTGATCAATAAACCGTTCGGTTGTAGAAACCACAGTATCAGTCAAGTCCTCCTCCCTCTTCTTAAATGATCTTCTCACAGCAGTGATATCACTAATAAGAACCCCCCTCAGATATGCTTTCAGAGCATCCCAAACTGAGTTGATGTTAGCAGAGGGAAGATTCACCTCCCAAAAGGAAGATACATGTGTTTTAATAGACTGATAATTATCTATAATAGTAAGCCAATACGGGTTCAGTTTAAACACAAATCCCCTATTGTCTTTATTCTCCCCAATGCGAACCTCAATTAGGACCGGTGAATGGTCTGAAACTGTTCTTACTCCATATCGTATCCTTTTAATATTGTTCAAGTTATTCTCATTAGTAAGCGCCAAATCAATCCTAGACATTGCTCTACCACCTCTGCTAACACAAGAGTACACTCTCTTTCCTCCGCCAGCATATTCCCATATATCCACCAATCCAGTCTCCAAGCAGAACTGAGGCAATGGAGAATTACACATGCTCCTTCCCCGATCTGCGCCTAAAGTCAGTCTGTCCTTTTTGGGATCCATAACCGCGTTAAAGTCTCCCATCAGAACAAGCCGGCATTCTGGCTTTTTTTTCCAAAAAACGCAGTAATTGGATGAGTGGATACATAGAGAATGGAGGGGGTATATAGAAAAAGGCGAGAATGTAACTATATCCATATAACCTCCCATACAGAAAAATAAATCTACCTTGGTTATCTGTGTGAGATTCAATTAGGGAAAAATCTATAGAATTATGAATCAGAACCGATACACCCCTAGAGGCACTACTAAAAGTGGAATGATAGGATTGGGAATGCCATCCCGTCATCAACCGGGACACAGTCTTTTCAGTAAGGTGAGTTTCAACTATACAGACAATTGCAGGGAGATATCTCTTCACTGCATCCATAATAGCTTGTCTCTTAACCCTCTCCCCAAGTCCTCTAACATTCCAAGAAACAATTCTAACAGACATTAATTAAGAAGGGAAGGAAGAAGGAAAAGAAAAAACAAAAAAAAAGAAGAAAAAAATTATATTTTTTTAAACCCCTTCCATGCAGGTTGAGTTCCCTCCCCCATTCCCTCTCCCCCCCCCTTTGGTCCGTCCGATCTAGTCAGCAAACCTCTACCCTCCGGTCATTCCCCCCCCCCCCCCGCTAATCCCCTCCTCCCTCCATTACTTGAAAAAAAAATATAAAAATATATCAAATGCCCATTTGCTCCATCCAATCCAGTGCTTGTTGCGGTTTCTCAAAAAATTGAGTAGTCCCATTGTAGATTACTCTTAGTTTCGCTGGGTACTGTAGAGAATATTTAATGTCTTTTAGCGCCAAACGTTTCTTTATCTCACTGAAACTTCTTCTTTTTTCCTGGGTCTGTCGAGCAAAGTCAGGGAAAAATAACAGTCTAGTGCCCTGATAGTCAATGGGTGTGCATTCCCTTGCCCTTCTCAGTATCATATCTCTATCCATGGATAGTAATAGTTTCATTAGGATTACTCGCGGCAACCTCCCTGGAGTGGGTTTCCCCCCTGGAATCCGATGGGCTCTTTCTATTTGGAACATGGAGGAAAAATGTTCACTGCCCAGATTTTTCAAAATTACATCCTTAAGTTGTTCAGCTAGCTGCCAGCCCTCAACTCCCTCTGGAAATCCGACTAAGCGCATATTATACCGCCTTGATCTATTTTCCAAGTCCTCCAATTTATTTTGTAGGAGGTGATTTTCCGAGGAAAGAGACAGAGTCTTAGATTTTATCATGTCCATGTCGGATTGGAGGGAGTCGACCGTCTTCTCCATATTAAGTACTCGATCCCGGATTTTGGTCAGATCTTCTCTTATTAGAGATATATCGCTCTGCATTGACCCGGGTTGAATAGACATCCCCTGCACTAACATGCCATTATTTTCCACAGCGCACAGGATTTTTTCCAGGGCTGAGGGATCATGCTCAATTTCTGTTCACGCTAAAAGACTTTCCTCCCCTCCTTCCTGATCTGCTAGCCCATCCTCAGATAGTTCTTCAGCTTGGGGAATTTTAACAGTTTTCTTGGAGTTAGTGCTCATTTTCCCTTTAACTAACCCCTTTTCATTAAGGGAGGGAGATTTCAAAAACTTATCAATTTTACCCTCTGGTGTCTTAGTCCCCAGTTTTGTTCCTGAGGAGTCCACCGACCGCCGCTTTGGAGCCATTAAACGTTAGAAACCCCTTTCAATATATATATATATATATATTTTTTTTATTTATTTTTTTTGATATTTACTAATTTTGGATTTTAAAGAATCCTTAAGTGCTCCCCCCCCCCTTTTTTTTTTTTTTTTTGTGGATTTTATTTCCCCTCTTCCCCTCTCTTTTTTTTCCCCCCCCTCACTTCCCTTTTCTTTTTCCTTTATCTTTATCCTTTCTTTTTAATTTTTCCCTTCTCTGTTTCTCTTTTCTTGTTCCCCTTTTTACTCTCCTTTATTCTTTCTTCTTAAATGCCAACGACCACAATCTTAAACAGTCTTTAAACAAAGTCCCAAAACTGATGCAAGGCAATAGGCAAAATGGGAGAGCAAATGGAAGAACCAAAAAAAAAACAGTTTTTTTTTTTTCTCACGTGTCCAGTGTCCAGAAGCAGAGGTGAGCAGATGAACTGGGAAGACTCAGCAAAACCGGAGCAGGAGGATAGCGGTGTGCAGAAGGATAGGGGCAGGTCGAGCCGAAGCAGGTCAAGCCAGCAGTGAAGGAAAACGGGGAGGTGGAAACACACGTTCCCGGTAAGCAGCAGCAGACGGCAGTAAGAGCCCGACGCTCTCACAGAAGCGGGGCAGCCAAGGACGACCACGAGGGAATGAAAGAAGCTCACCCTCACCATGAGCGACAGCGGGCAGCAGCTAGAGATAATCGGGACAGGCAGCAGGCTAAGGGCAGGCGGAGGCACAAGGAGTCCAGCGTCTTCCACAGGGCGGCGGGCGATAGAGGGCTCAAGCGTTCAAGGCATCAGCGGGGGAGCCGGAGGGCCGGAGAGCGAGGAGGAGGGTAGGACAAGCCCTCCAATTGTCATAAAATAACAAATTATGTTATACTCACAACTTTTTCCTGAGCCAATTTCTCTGGCACTGGTCAGGTATATGGAACATCACTGCTGCAACCAATCACTGTACCGGTAAAAAGGTGGAGCGGACCAGTCCTACAGAGAACAGTGATGGAGAACGGGATGAGTATAACATAATTTGTTATTTTAAGACATGTGGAGGGCTTGTCTGAGATTTTTGATTATCTTGGGCAACCAATTTTAGTTAGAAGAGTGCCTTCATGATAAGCTGATCAGAGTTATTTCACTGAGAAACCCCAGGTTCCTCTGTAATCTGTGATGGAACCTGGCCGCAAGTGTTCAATTTTCCTGCAGCACCACTGAAGGGAAAATGAAACATTACACAGATCTCATGAAACTCAATTGACTAGCTGAGTAATGCATGGACAAGCTAGGTCTTCCAGAGAGAGACTACTGAACAAGAAAATCCGTATTAACTAGAATTTTCTAAAAGTTTGTTTGAAAATAGATTTTGTAAGTCAGGCAACCTATTTTAGTGACTGATTACCAGACACAACTCTTGGTCAAGAATGGCACTGTTCCTAGAAAAGATGCAGAAGCGTTTTTTATCTTAGGCAACCCCTGAATGTCTTTCCATGTAAAGGAGCTTCTCAAAACCTTGATTTCAGCACTAGCAACTCCAGGCATCAACTACGTACGAAACACTGCCATGGGACTAAAGCATATTTTTTAAAGAGAAGAATGGGGAGAATGCAACTGCACATTAATGCCTATGGTTCTAAAATGTTTAAGTAGCACATCTAAGATGCCCAGGTGTCCACTTACTTTTGACCATGTGTAGTGAATATTTTGCTAAGAGACTGTCCAGCATAAGGAATTGAATGTCTCATAGGAAGTGATCATTGCCTGGGAGCAAGTTGTAACATAACAACTTATATTGGCAGGTTTACTGGAAACATTATTGAAACAAGAGACATTTTTAAATATGAGGCTTAGAATGAAGGCAAGCAGGAAACTGTATGCTAAAAAACAAATTGAAACAAGAGTTCCCAACAGCATAAGGGCCATTGATCTGAGCAATTATCAGGAAGGAGTGTTCCTAGGAAAGCTCGTTCCCGATAATTGTCCTGTGTAAAGGTGCCATTGATCACCTAATAAATGAGCAAACACTTGTTTATCAGGTGAAAACATCGTTGATGTGGACACCTAAATCAATGTTCCTTGGCAGCGGATCATGTTATATAAACAGGGATTTGCTGCTCGGAAACAATGATTCTTTATGAAGACAGCTGTAAAAGCAGCTCTTACCTCTTTGGATGAGCAGACAATTATCAGGAATCATTCCTGATACTTGCCTGCAGAGTCAGTGTGTGTAAATGGGTATTTAAGAGATAAGACCGAAGTGTGCACCTGTTTAGTCATTTGTTATTGCTATATTGTTATTGGTATTGCCAATATGGCACAGGTAGGTGAGTGTTAGGTCCCGAGCTACTTGAGAAACCTTGGCGTGGTGCTCGGGCTTAAGACATGTGCTCCACTGCAGGACATGTTGACTAATCTCTCAATTTTAACATTTTAACATTTTAATTTTAATATCAGTTTGAGGGCTTAGTAAGACCGCAGTGTGCACCTGTTTAGTCATTTGTTATTGCTATATTGTTATATTCTTTATCACATCCACACAATTGCCATCTTGTGTGGGATGTCTATTTTGGTACTTGTGGTCTGCTGCGGGCATCCTTCACCGTATGCATTTTTGCTGGGGATCGCCATTACCAACGGGCCACAAGTGCAGGATCTGCTCCCCTGAATATATATGCACGACTTGATTTTTGGGTTGAGCACATCCTGCTTCATGAGACCTTTCAGTTGTTTTGTGTATTTAAGAGATAAACATGATTAATGTAAAAAATAAAAAATATGAAAAAAATCTGACATCATACAGTCCATGGCAATCTTTTTGTAACAAATCTAGAACCCCTGTACCTCACATGGACCCAGAGATCTTCCCATTTGTTGCTCCATTTGCTCTGCTAGGTTTATATCAAGCTGGAAGCTCAGGGGGGAGGGGGTGTCTTTTTGCAGCAGCTCTCTCATTATTATACCTCAGTAGTTAGTTGAAGGATGGAATTGGGCATGTTCATCAACCTCAGTGAGGAAAAAATAAAGAAGTGGGAGGCAAATAGATATATTTTAATGAATAACTCAGTGGCTATAACTTTTTGTAATTACATGAAATTGCAAAAGTATTCAGACCCTGGTGCCGATATGAAAACCGCAAAATATTTTTCATAGGACAACTCCTTTAAGGACTTATTATCCACAGGAACTCATTTGATTCTAATTAATACACTATACTAACATCATGTGTAACAATTATTAAATGTTCACATTACAGATTAGTGAGGGACTGATTGTCGCCCCTCCCCCTCAACCCTTTGTCTGAAGGGCTCATCATTCTCAGGTTAGAACTGTAAACTGTTCATTACTAGGCATAATGCTGTACATTCTGTAGTGGCTGTGGTCGCCCTGCAGCTGCCATGTTTATCTTAAAATGAAAGAATTGGTAATAATCTACAAATATGACTGCCAACATGGCATCCTTAAATTTGAAAATAATATTATTCATGTTCTGTTCAAAATTGGTAGGTCATTGTGCTTGGAGGAATTTGGAGGATGATCAACATAATAGGAAGTTCAGGGACCTGACTATTTGCTTTAATAGAGCCAGTGATATTTCAAACAACAAGTTGCCATTTTTGGTCACCTCGCCCCCTAAAAAATAAACGGAATAAAGACCAATAAAAACTACAGCTTGCCCAGCAAAAAACAAGCCCTCACACCACTCTGTATATGGTAATATAAAAAAGTTATCAATGGAAAGAAAAATTTATTTAGGTTATTTTGTTAAAAGTAACAAAACGTTATAAAAACGATATCATTTTGTTATCACTGCAATTGTTGTAAACCACAGTATAAGGTCAATGAACAGTAAATGCAGTAAAAACAAAACCCAAACAACAATAGAGGAATTGTTTTTTTTCCTAATTTCCCCCCACAAAAAATGTTTCCCCTGTCTTAAGGTACATTTACACCAACAGATTATCTGACAGATTTTCTGACCAATCATTGGTCAGATGATCGTTTACACAAACAGATCTTTTGTTATACACACCGATTGGCCAAAAATTGGTCAGATAATCTGTTGGTGTTAATGCACCGTTACAATACAAGATATAGTAAATAAATTTTACTTGTCCCACAAAAAAAGCCCTATGGCTTTGTGAACAGAAAATTAAGGAAAGGAAAAAGAACAAAAAAAGTTTTTTGCTACTTACATTCCTGGTTGCATTTTCAGATCATACTTCCTAAAGTCACAGTAATCACATCATATACTATCCAGTAACACAAAAGCAAACCATGAAATGTTTTAATAGCACTTTATTAACATGGTGGTTTACAAGTCTTTCAAGTAGAAAGGGTTGGCTTTGAATTCAAATTAAAATAAATCTCTGTAAATAGAATTTACTTATATACAAGGAAAAATGTATATACATAATACAGAAAAAAACACAACTGCATGCCCTTGCCCCGAAAACAAAGATTAAAATCCTTAGAACATATTTTACATTGTATTATGACTGACAGCTAGCTCTGACAAGTGGCTGCACATTATCATATAAAACGCTTGTTATATCCTTACAAATTGCACTTACCAATCTTATCACTTCATTAGGTATTACAAATGTAATAAAGGAAAACATATGTAATCTGGTACATGTAGATACATCTTCAAATACCTGTACCACCAAAATGTATCTAGTCACAAAAGTCTAAAATGGACTTTAAAATGATGCATTATTTTCATAACCCCATAGTCCTATTTCAAATGCATTGCTTTCTTTCCTGAACAGTCAAGGAGGCGCCTCTAACTCAGAAAAGATTTATAAAATAATTTAAGAGAAGAAACAAGTTGAATATAAGTGGAATATCATTTTTACAGCCTAAATTGCAAATGTTATAGAAGTAAAAATTAAGTCAAGAACACCCTTTGAAAATGGACATGAAACCATAAAATTTATATTCAAGATTGTTGATTCAATTTCATAAACTCAATGGAGAGTTATTAAAAAACTTTATCCATAGCAGCCAGACAATCTGCTTCGGGTTCAGAGGCACTAACAAAGTTCCGTTTTGCAGTAGAAAATAATAGATGGTGGTCAGTTTGTGCTATCTAGCAGTATTATGTAAGTACTTTTTATGCAGAAGATATACAGGAATATTTTTCACCTTTTGACCGTCAAAAACAGGAGCGGACAGGCCATAGACCCTACATGGAAGTTTCCAGATGGGCCTCCTAACAGCTGCTGGTTGGGTACATAAGGATCTGATGCTCTCAGCATTAACTAATGCATGGAGAATCAAGTACTTATACACCTGGCCAGCATCCACAGGATACAGTTATACAGTTAAATACTGCGATCCGAGCGGCAGTATTTTATGTGCTGCAGTAAGATACTGCTAGCTCTGCCTGTCAATCTGGATCTGCCAACGACATGGGGAAACTTTTAGGGCCTCTATTCTGGGAGCCTTCTAATTATACCCCTGGATGTGAGTGTAAATGTTATTCAACGAATGGGATGATAGCCTAGCATCAAAAATGATTCCAGCACTCTTCATTGCATCCAGCAAATTTCAACTTCCATGAATAAAGAAGCAAGAAAACTGACAAACATTAATCTGAAAAGTTATTTACCTTGTATGGCATGCCTATGTACACTAAAGTCAATATGGTGAAATTGTGCAGGAGATAAAATACAAGAGTAAAGTCAGTATATGCCAAAATAGTATAATATCAAACCTCTTCTTTCTACATCTTCAATCTGATCTAATGTTATTCCAGGCCGGCTAACGTTTTATACATTTTTTCTAATAAAATAGGTTACGTTTAATTTGCAGGAAATCTGAGTATGTTTATCTTTTCCAGGCCTGGTGGATTTTCTAAAGCGTGCAGTATAGACATACTGTACACCTACGGTACATGAAAGAATGTGGCTAATATTATATAGGTGTTACATATTGGCATTTATTAGTATGTAAATAAATTACTAGAATCTGATTAATGCAGCCAGGCATTACATGGGAGAACTCAGGTTTAGTGCAAGAAGAAAGGGTGTTGTCCATTCTCAATTACCATTCAACAATCTGAAGACATACCATATTTTTCTAACTATAAGATGCACTTTGGGGGAAAAATGCCAGTGTGTCTTATAGTCTGAATGCTAATGACCGCTTCCATTATGGAAGTGGTCATTAGCATGCAGGAGACACAGGCAGCAGCGAGGGAAGCGCTGCACAGCTATACTCACACTCCTTGGTCTTCTTAAGGGTACTCCGTAGGCTCAAACTATGACCTGATGCTGTGCAACGCCAGGTCACAGTGCAACGCGGGCTGGAAGAGGACCAGGAAATGGTGCGTGGATCTACAGAGTGCCAGCGCCGTCTGGAGCAAACGAGTTAAGTTTATTTATTTTAATGTCTGATCTGAGGTCTGATGGGTGTGTGATCTGAGGCTGATGGAGCTTGGGGGTCTAATAAGGGTCTGATCTGAGGTCTAATGGAGCTTCGGGGTCTAATTTTGGGGTCTGAACTGAGGTCTGATGAAAAATTTTTTTTTTCTTATTCCTCTAAATCCTTGGTGCATCTTAAAGCCAAAAAAAATACAGTAATTAACATGAAATAACAAATTATTACACTAATTTTTACCTGTTACTATAATTAAGCTAGTTATACAATAAAGCTTAGAAATATACTTGGGATGATTTGTAGTTGTGAAGAAAAAAAATAGGGACATTACTATAAATGTTTACTCATTTTTAAATTTATGTTATTAAAGTACATTTATTGTTTTATTTGGCGAGGATTTGCTCATATGAAAAATGATCAGCTCCTCCTGCTCTATAACAAGCTGCCTGTAGATTGCACTGCATTTCATGGTAACAAGTTCTCTTTAATTCAAATGGTATGTTAGCTTTATGAATATTCAGAAGGGCAGAAAGGGGCTACAGACCAAGCCACCAGTTTGTCTGACAGATTTCAACCATTCCCAAATGCATCTAAACTTGTCCATAGCCTTTAAAGGCGCACGCCTACAAAAAAATTATTTTCTGACCTGTTAGAAAGGTACATGATGTAAACGGTCCTAAAGGTAATCTTCTTACTAGTCACTGTATTTGTGAGTTATAACCTTCCTTCTTATACTCAGCTGTGTCATGTGACCAGCACTGTGACTAGCTATGTATTCCTATTGGAGCCTCAATACCAGTCTCATATAAATGTACAGAGAAGTAACTGACATCCTGCCCTGTGTTATTTGGAGAGTCAAAATGCTGGTCACATGACACAGCTGAGGTTCAGAAGGGAGATGATACCTTACAAATACAAGGGTAAGAAGATTACCTTTACTACAGTTTACATCATGTACCTTTCTAACGGTCAGAGAATAAAAATGTTTGTGGGAGTGCTTCTTTAAAGAACTGTCACCACGCAATGCAATGCAATCTGCAGGCAGCATGTTATGGAACTGGTGAAGCTGATCAGACTGCTATATAATTTTGGAGGAAAAGATTCAGAAAAATGTGTCATTTACATCTTTGTTTTTTTTTTTACACTTTCTGTGAATACTTATCCGTACAGGGAGTAGGTATTATCAGTGACTGACAGCTATCTCTGTATGCACACTTAAGGGTGTACTAGACGGGAAGATTCTCCGCCCGATGGTTGCATTAACAATCATCTTGCAGTCTAATACTGCCGCTGATTGCATGATGAACAAGCAAATGCTCGTTCATCGGGTAATCCAGATCTTTCAGAAGGCTGAGATTTGCCAGTGGCAGTTCGTGCTGTCTAATAGCGATCTGCTGCCGGCAAACCACTGTACATCATGGTAATAGTAGCGGTCCCTCAGCAAGCAGGCAGGCGATTGCCGGGAGGTAACGCTTCCCTCCTGGCATTTGTTTATACACACAATGTTATCAGTCACTGATAACACCTCCCTCCTGTACCGATAGCTGTTCACAGGAAGTGGAAAAAGCAAAGATATAAATGTATAAATTACATGTTTTACTGAATCTTTTCCCACAGAAATATATATCAATCTGCTCATCTCCTCCTGCTCTATAACATAGTGCTTTTAGATTGCATTGCATTTTGTGTGACATATGGTAGGTATATTTTTCATGGACCTTTGAACCCTATTTCACTGTATTTTTGGTTGTAATGCAGAATAGAAGAGTTTAATGTGTCTTTCTGGCATATACCTAGACTGGAATGTAACTTCTCAAATAAAACAGTATGGAATGCAATATAGATCACACGATTGTGCTCTTTGCCAATAAAGGTTGTCATGAATAAGTCTGTATTTCTGAAATAAGCTTTCAAACAGAAGCTTGAATGTTAAATCATTATACTAGTATCCTATATGAACCTTTCCAAGCTAATCAAACACAATATATCACAAAATACACTGAATTTCTTTTATGTAGTTTGATGCAAACAGCAAAATAGATTTCTACAAATGCAAGTTAATAAAATGTGGAATCTTAGACAAATAATACAGGTCAAAGCATGTTCATGCTACAGTACTGAGATGGATCCATTGTCCTCTGTGTCTACTGTATTTCTAACCCATACAAGATATACCCATGGTTGTTTACTAAAAGTTTATTAAAGGGGTTTCCTGGGATTTTTCAAGTGATGGCCTATCCTCAGGATATCAATATTTGATTGGCGGGATGTGAGGTGTTTGCTGTTCTCCAGTAGGTCTTGCGCCACAAGTGAGCGCCAGACCTACAAAGTCAAATCCACTGTGTAGGGCACATATCTAGTAACTGCAGCACTGCTCCCATTCACAAAAAGTTTCCCCCTTTATTAAACCTTTTCAGGACCCTGCCATATTTCACCTTAAGGACCAGGCCGTTTTTTGGAAATGTGTTTGTTAGACATGTGACACTTTATGTGGTAATATCTTTGGAACGCTTTTACTTATCCAAGCCATTCCGAGATTGTTTTCTCGTGACACATTGTACTTCATTATAGTAGTAAATTTCAGTCAAATTTTTTCTTATTTATTTAAAAAAATCCCAAATTTACAAAAAAAACAAAACGCAACTTTACAAATTTCAATTTCTCTGCTTTTAAAACAGATAGGGATACTTCATATAATAGTTATTACTTTACATTTGTTTACTTTATGTTTGGATCATTTTGGGAATGCCATTTTATTTTTTGGGGACGTTAGAAGGCTTAGAAGTTTAGAAGCAAATCTTTAAATTTTTCAGAAAATTTCCAAAACCCACCTTTTAAGGACCAGTTCAGGTCTGAAGTCACTTTGTGAGGCTTACATAATAGAAACCACCCAAAAATGACCCCATTCTTTGTTAACCCTTTAGGTCAGTGATCAGCAACCTCCGGCACTCCATTTGTTGTGAAACTACATCTCCCATCATGCACACTTGCTTGGCTGTTCTCTGACCTCCCACAGAATTGAAAGGAGAATGTTGGGAGTTGTAGTTTCACAACAGCTAGAGTGTCGAAGGTTGATGATCCCTGCTTTAAGTGTTCCACAAGAATTTAAGGAAAATATAGATGAAATTTCACTTTTTTTGGCAGATTTTCCATTTTAATCAATTAAAGCAAGGGTTAACAGATAAACGAAACTCAATATTTTTTACCCTGATTCTGTAGTTTACAGAATCACCCCATTTGTGATCTTAAACCGCTGTGTGGTTTTTAGAAAGCAGATTTCACTGGGATAATTTTAAATTGCCATGTTACATGCACTCCTAGAGTAGAAACTCCAAAAAAGTGATCCATTTTGGAAACTATGGGATAAGGTGACATTTTTGTTGGTACTATTTTAGGGTACATATGAGTTTTGGTTGCTCTATATTACCCTTTTTGTTAGACAAAAAATAGCAGTTTTTTTATTTTTTGTTTTTTACAATGTTCATCTGACTAACCTGTCTAAAAAAAGTAGCCATATTTGGTATTGTCACATGCGTAACAACCTGCTATATAAAAATAGCACATGATCTAACCTGATCATGTGCTATTTTTATATAGCAGGTTGTTACACATGTGACAATACCAAATATGGCTACTTTTTTTGGTTGTTTGTTTCAGTTTTACATAAAAAAGCATTTTTGAAAAAAATTTTTTTTTGTGTCTTCATATTCTGAAAGCCATAGTTTTTTATTTTTTGGGTGACTGTCTTATGTAGGGACTCAACTTTTTCGCTGTGAGATGACTGATGATTTTTTTTTTACGGTGTTCATCTGAGGGGTTAGCTCATGTAATATTTTTATACAGCAGGTCGTTACGGACGTGGCAATACATAATATGTATACTTTTTATTTATTTAAGTTTTACACAATAAAAGCATTTTTGAAATAAAAGAAATCATGTTTTAGTGTCTCCATATTCTGAGAGCCATAGTTTTTAGATTTTTTAACCGATTGTTTTATGTAGGGGCTCATTTTTTGAGGGATCAGGTGACAGTTTGATTGGTTCTATTTTGGGGGCCATACGCCTTTTTGATCACTTGGTGTTGCACTTTGTGTGATGTAAGGTGACAAAAAAAAAGGTTGCTTTAGCATTTTTTATTTTATTTTTTCTACGGCTTTCAGGTGAGGGGTGGATCATGTGATATTTTTATAGCGCCAGTTACGGACAAGGCAATACCCAATATGTCTGTTTTTCTTTTTTTTTTTTTTACAATTTTATGTGTTTTATTTTGGGAAAGGGGCTTTATTTATTTTTTATAGAAAACTTTTTTTTTAAACTTTTTATTTTTTTTTCCACTCTGGTACTTCAACTTCTGGGGTCTAATCCCCTCTGCAATGCATTACAATATATACTGTATTGTAATGCATTGCCTGTCAGCTTTTATGCTGACAGTCTGACTGTGAGACCCAGCCTAAGGGGCTGGATCTCACAGGCTTCTGTACAAGGCAAGCCCCAATGCTTATGGAAGGCATCAGGCTGCCTTCTCTGCCATCGGGTTCCCATCACTGCAGCGCGGGGACCCGATGGGGAAGTGGAGGGAACCCATACCCTCCGCAAACCCTCTGCATGCCGCTGTCAGCTTTGACCGCAGCACACAAGGAGTTAAGCAGGTATGCAGCAGGGGCCTGGCTGTCAGTGACTGCTGGGTCCGTGCCGCTGATTGGGTGGGCGCAGCTCCTGCACCCACCCGATCAGCCCGCCGTACATGTACGACACTGGTCCTTAAGTCACATCCACCAGCATGCAGAATCACAATTATGTGATCCATGCTGCTTTGCTCTAGGCCGGGGATCAGCAACCTTCGGCACTCCAGCTGCTGTGAAACTATAACTCCCAGCATGCAAACATGCTCATCTGTTCTTCTAATTCCCACAGAAGTGACGGAAACATTTTGGGAGTTGTAGTTTCTGAACAGCTGGAGTGCCGGAGGTTGCTGATCCCTGCTTTAGGCCATAGTTCGGTTAGGAGCCCTACACTATGGCATCAGTATGCTCTACTGGTTCAAATCAATTTAGCTTCTTTTTGTGAGACAACCCGTTTGAAGACCAATTCCAATTTTCATCATTACTGGTATTCATATCATCAACACATATTGGAAGATAAAAAAATATTTTGAAAAATGTTTCTCTGAAACATGTTTCATTCTAAATTTCCCATTCATCCGGCTGGGAAATCTGCTTAGTGGGACTTGTCAGGTGGAACAGAGGAGAGACAGTAAAATGGCTCTGAAAACAGATCAGAAAAATAGTTGTTTAAAACTATTCACCAGTTCTCCTGACAATGTAAAAAAATGTTTTCACTAAACTTCAACTCGTATTTAGCCTTCATACTAATAGGGTTAAACAGGATTGCAAGATGCCAGGAAGACAGGAAGCCAATTATGTGACGTCACAAATAAAAATATATCATGAAAATATTCTTATTTTATTTAATCTCTTGACAACCAGGAAATAGCATTTCAAATATATCATGCTTGTATTCCTTATATCTGTGTTCTCTATATACATGAAAAGATAACTACTAAAATTGGGGTTCTATCCCAAAATTCTTAATTCTCGCCTTGTACTTTCATTGATCAGCAGAAGCAAAGAGCTCTATCAAGCATTCCAATCCCTTCAGTGTTTAGCCTGGCCTATAAGATACTTTCAATAAGGAAAGTTAAGCCAATTCTCTCTGCTCTGCACTGATGGGGGCAATCACCCCAAAACAGCTGTCTGCATATGCGGTACTGGCCTACTTATTATCAACGTTATGTTCAAGGCCTGCTAAAATGATTCAGCATTGACCTATAGGATAGCTACCTTACATCTGGTGACATTAAAGATTTAGCTTTCTTTTGTTTCTGGAAAGGGAGCTAATTTGCATATTTTCCCCTAGAAATCCAGAGGAGCATTTCCTGGCCTATAAGACTTCTTATGCCTACTACGCGCTCTCCATAAGGTGTCGTAACACCCAAATTCAGAAACAGTGACATCAGTATGTGCAGCTGCACTCATAAGGCTGCTCAGCACCATTGAGGCGAACAAAGAGAGTCTTCCTTCTGTACACCAATTAGACTCCTGGTAGGATAGGCCATCATGAGGATTTCTGAGAAAACCTCTCCAACTGTACATGCATAAAGGGCATATACTGTATTTGTTATGGGAGCTCAAGTATTCAGACTCTTTCAGACACAAGAAGTTTTTCAAATTGGTCAGAGATATTGCAGACACAACAGGACATGCAGTGAAAAGTTATGAAGTCTCGTAAAAACAAATACTACCTCTTAAAAAATATTATCTTTTACAGCACACTAAAAAAAATTCTATGATGCAAAAGACCTTCAGTGTATGTAGAATTCCAGTTATTGTAGTTCTATTATACAAACTATGCAAAAATATAAAGAAAAACAACAAAATATTTATGGTACAGTTTTCTCCACTTTACCACCAATTAAATAAGCAACACAAGGAAAAAGGCAAGCCATCTAAAGGTGTCTGCACTTGCTGACTTCTGTATAATTGACATGCCTGAGTAAACTGGGCAGGTCCTCTCTATGGCCGCTTTCACACAAGCGTATTGAAATCCGTCCGTATACAGATTCCAGATGATATACCATCAGTATTGCTTCTGTATTTCATCAGGATTTATATGCAGATTAATTCCTTCCTGCATTTTTTATGCACTCCCATAGAATGTAAAGTGCGTATTTCTAAACAAATATGCACAAAATTAGGACATGCTGTGGATTCCAAATACTGATGGAAATGATATGCTCATGTGAATAGCCCTGTTCATTAACAGTAGCACTGGATTCCGGTACATAAACTTTGGGCCATATACAGATGGCAAATGCGCTCGTGTGAAAGCAGCCTAATGAACTGGGCAACAAGAGGACACGTAATAGGGACATATTGCATAACAATAACTATATTAGCTTGCTGCAATTTTGGCCATAAGGAACAAACATCTGATTTTAATGATTGATGGCGCTTTAACCAGAAATAAATGTGGCCAATGAAGCTACCAAGTTTAAGGGCATCCTAATGCTGTCAGTTTAAATGCATGGTTACTTTCAGATCAAATGAAACACTAACTTAAAATTCTGTTGCAACCAATGATTAAAGTTAAAGGCTTTGTACACCATATTGAGCTAAAAATAATTTTTTTAATTGGTCTTTATTGCAAAAATTTGGAGCCCTTATTCCGGCAAAGCTTTGAGTTTCTCCAGGAGCAGGATCTGAATTTTCTCTCTGCTCCATCAGCCAGCTCACCTGACGGGCTCCTTATCTCTGTTCTTTGACATTATAAACACTCATAATAGCGCAATCCTTATCTTACTGATAAGAGTGTGGCTTAAATACAGTAAGTGTTTACAACATCTTTACATTAGAGATAATGTTTATTAGATGACCAGCACAAAGTTAAGGTAAAAAGTACAATAGCCCTATTCATTAACATTAGCAGTGGATTCCGGTACATAAACTTTGGGCCATATACGGATTGCAAATACGCTCGTGTGAAAGCAGCATAATGAACTGGGCACCACGAGGATACGTAATAGGAACATATTGCATAACAATAACTACATTAGCTAGAAAACAGTTAACACTTTGTGACAGAATGGCTCAATATTTTTTTTTATAAAGGCCAGTTGAAAAAAATTTTTAGCCCAAAATGAGTAAAATGCAATCTTAAAAAAATTGCCTCCAAAGGTGTACACAGCATAATTCAGCTAAGACTCATATTCAAGAAAGAACACACAAGACATGAATTCATTTTTGCCTTATGCCTGAAATAAGAATGCATTGTTCTTCCCCTACGTTTGATGCATTTAACATGACAATGAAATACGTGAAAATCATCCCTACTATGTAATAGCAAGCCTGTAGCAATAGCATTCTGTAATGGGAAATGCCTGAGGAAGGAGTATGTTTATGTATATAAGTATTTGAGGGTACTATCTCTCCTTTGGGAGAGCGCCTTAATTCATAAATCAATAACACAGGCGAATATAAGAAACTTTATAATATATCTTATCAGAGAATAATGCCTTGTCCTAAAGTTAAGAGTGGTTTTCACCCATTCCACCTTTTTCTAAACTAACTTTATGCAATTTATGATAAATCCATCTTTATAACATATCATACCAGAGAAAAATGTCTTGTGGTAGAATTATCAGCTGTTTTCTCCCCTTTCCCCTTGAAATTTATGAACTGTTTGCCTGCTCACTGAAGGATCAGATTAAGTCATCCCAAAGAAATCTATGTAAAAGGGGGTGGGGAGTGCAGATTGACCAGATAGCAAAGGCTTGACTAGGCAGATTGAGCAGCTAAAAGTACGGTACGTGTTATTATCTCATACCAACTGCTCAGAGACAACTCCACCCACCACCAGCTCAGAATTAACCACGAATTATGAATGCAGTCTGCAAAAGAGAAAACTGCTAAATGTGCCAAATATAAGTAATTCAATGGTCAGATTTATATACTGCTTTAACTCATGTATACCTTTGGTAAGCTTATGCTGAAAAGTCTTTATATATGAGTGTGTGTGTGTGTGTGTGTATATATATGTATATATATATACACACACACACACACACAGCATCAAGGATGCAATAATACGTAGTCCTCACAATGAAAATGAATGTGGGTCTCATTGTATCCAAACTATATATATGTATGTATACGTGTGTGTGTGTGTATATATATATATATGTATATATATATACACACACACGTATACATACATATATATAGTTTGGATACAATGAGACCCACATTAATTTTCATTGTGAGGACTATGTATTATTGCATCCTTGATGCTGGAGGAGCCTTAAGCACTATATTTCCCATGTTTCCAGTATTGTGATAGCAGTAATAACAACTAAACCAGATTACACCTTGGCCTTATCATTTGCCTCATGTTAGTGCATCTTTAAATCAGATAACTATACCTACTAATGGCAGATTATCAGGAACAAACCTTACTACAAATGCGTGTTCTTGATAATCTGCCCATGTAAATGTGCTGCTGCAAAACGCACATTCATCGGGTGAAATGATAGTCATCCTGTATTTCTGGGCAGAATATTGTGCTGTGTGAACAATGATTTGCTGGCCAGAAACAGTGAAGTGGCCATTGCTTGCCTCCATACATTGCATGTAAATGCAGCTCTTTACCTCCACCAATGAGCAGGCAGGTACTGGGAAGGAACAGTCCCTTCCTGATAATTGCCTGCTCCATCTGCGTGTCTAAATGCTTCTTTAGCTAGCCTGACTTTACAGCTCAATGGCAGTTTAACTGCAAGTGAAGTCTCCTGCCATTTATTACTCTGCAATGAAAGATAGACTTCTCCTGCAGTGAAAGACTTTACTTTCGCCAGATTGGTAATAGAATGACAAGAAGTGAAAGAAAGTGAACTACTATATCAAAGCTTTCATTTAAGCCACAGATCACGGTAAAGACAAAAACACGCTTTCAATATGAAAGAAGATTACAAGTTTTGCTAAAAGATCCGACATGTCAAAGTATGCCTTTATATCAAACAAGACAAAAATTCTTCTTTTGTTTAAGATTCCTGTGGTTTCCATAGCTATGGTTAGGCATAGCTAAATTCAAAATGGCTGCAATATCTACATATGCTTAAAAATGTCAAAAAATCTTTTGTTTGGACTTTTCTTTTCTTGTAAACTCACTTTTTACCTTAACAATGAATTTAGTTTAGATACAGCAAAACATGTCAAAGGGTTTAGTTGGCATATTGTGCATAGAATGCCACTTTGACTCTTTCAATTTGGTGGCAGAGCTTGATGGCTGGGCCTAGTTTTAGTTCCATACAGTCTTGAACTGTGGGAAGAGTCAGAAGTAAGAATGCTTGTCCATCGATGTCCTGAAAATATATAAAAAGGTCTTGTTTTAGTATACTTTCTATGTTTACATGTACAGTCACAAATTTAGCTCCACCTACATTCTCTTTATAGAAGCCATGTGCCTCTTGGTAATAATACATTAGAAATAAACCATATATTTTGTCGTTCTGTAAGTATTTCATTAATCCATCAATTAAGAAGGATTAAAAATAAAGTTAGAATCCCTATACAAAGAGTTATGGAACAATAACATGCAGAGTGGCAGGAAGCTATATCCTATAGCTGCCCTATAAGAGGGATGCTGTTTATGGTATCCTGTATCATCACATTGAAGAACAGACCACAAGTATACACAGGTTATCAGAAACAGCAGCTTGTATTGTACTGAAGCCTCTTGCATTCAGCTGTAGGAAAACTGAAGATTAGTGATGAGTAAAATTTCTCGCCGGACTTCACCAAGAAATTCGGGTTGTTACGAATTACTTAATCACAAATTGCTTTTTATTGCATGAAGCAGGTGCAATGATAGGGAACAGCGATTGTGCTGCCCCCGTCATTTAGCCCCTCAGATGCCGCATTCAACGCTGATCATGGTATCTGAGACTCACATTCAGGTGCTTAGGGGTTAATCTGGGGTTAAAAAAATATACATATTATACTCACCTCATCCACTTGCTCGTGGAGTGCCCATCTTGTTAAAAGAAAACCTGCCAAAGGACCTGAGGCTAGCGCCATTACATCACCATGTGATCACGCTAGTTTATCGTTTAAGAACGGTGGCTCTCTCTGGAAGGAATTATGGATAAGGTGCTGCAAACTCAAATAGAGGGACACCCACCCTCTAATTGTGAATGTAATAGAAAGGCTAAAGAGTTTGGGTGAGCACTCTGCACTTGGTCTTAGTAATGTAACAATTTTAATTAAACATCATAAAATCAATTTCTTGTGTAACAAACAAGATGAAAATAAAATAAAATAAAAATTCTCATAAAATTGTGAAGATCACTGGTGTATATTTTCTTATCTCTTATACCCCACAGAAAGTCCACTTTCAGAAGTTCTATATATCAATAGAGTTATGGTGGTACTCTTATGGTTAATTCCAGTTGAATTATGTATATATGTGTGTATATATGTACATATACACGTATATACTGTATGTGTGTCCAGTTAAATCGCTGGTTTGTTAGTTGCTGCCAAAGATGGTTCTCCACTCCATGTGGAATTAGATATGCAGTTCAGTTATTACACATAAATACATAATTCAACTGGAATTAACCATAAGAGTACCACCATAACTCTATTGATATATAGAACTCCTGAAAGTGGACTTTTTGTGGGGTATAAGAGATAAGAAAATATACACCGGTGATCTTCACAATTTTATGAGAATTTTTATTTTCATCTTGTTTGTTACACAAGAAATTGATTTTATGATGTTTAATTAAAATTGTTACATTACTAAGACCAAGTGCAGAGTGCTCACCCAAACTCTTTAGCCTTTTTTATGATCACGCTAGTTGCCTGCGTGATCATGTGGTGACATCTTCACGCTCGCCGCGGGTCCTTGGGCGGGTTTTCTACAGTCAAGATGGAGCGGACGGCATCTCCACGATTAAGTCGATGTAGGTGAGTATAATTTTTTATTTTCAGCCACCATTTTAGGAAAAATCAATTCGGTACCATGAAGCACAAGGAAATTCAGCTTTGTGGTGAATCAAATTTTTCCTAAACTTCGGATTGAATTCCACTTTGTATGCTTCGATTTGCTCAACACTTCAGAAGGTGATCAGGAAAATGATGAGACTTAAAAGGAGTCGATCATCGAGTTTGGGTCATGCATACAAACATACCTTTTGAGGAGATTTATTATCAGAAGTGTTGTAAATATGAAGTTTTATTCTACTATGTTCCTCTCCTGCAAGTGCCTAGGGCGGGGCTTCACTGTGAAGTGCTCTGTGCTTTGAGCTATGTCACAGGCCCTCTACTCTGCTCTAAGCGACTGTTGCAGCATCCAAACAAGAGGCCACTACAGCTGTCACTCACAGCAGAGGGGAGGTATTTTGAAGCAGGTCAAAGAACATTTCACAGTCAAGAACGATCTCATTGCAGGAACACAGCCTGGCAGAATAAACAAGTATGGGCTTGGTGAATGCCAGAAGAATATTACCTGCCTATCTGCATTGTTCCAACTGTATAATTTGATAGAAAAGGGAAAATGCTATGTGTTGTTTTTCAGGGATTAGGCATACCAAGATGTTTTGGACAATTGTACACTTCCAACTATGTAGGAACAGTTTGTGGAAGCCCGTTTTCTGTTTCAGCATGACTGTGTGCCCCGGTGCACAAAGCAAGGTATGTAAAGGCATGATTGAGTGAGTCTATTGTGGAAGAACTTGACTGTTCCACATAGAACCCTGACCTCAACTTCATGGACCTCCATTGGGATGAAACACAGATTGCAAGCCAAGCTCTCTTGTCCAACATCAGTGTCTGACCTCACAAATACTCTTCCAGATGACTGAGCAAAATTTACCACAGACACACTCCAAATTGTGGGAAAAATTGATCCAGCATCAATATAAAATCCAGATGTATCTTTATTCCATATCTGCAGCAATACACAATCCGTTTCGGACAGTTTCCATGTCCTTAGTCATTACACATTGTGACTAATGCTGCTGGCTGGTTTAAACAGAAGTCCGTGCAAAAGTAGATGATAAAACCCGGATACCAGACCAGCAGGACAAGGTAACGAAAAACAAGATAATTCTGTGAGATATAAAAATAATTAACAAAACTGCGGTGTTACGGTATTGTGAATTAAGTTCCAAGATCAGCATACATATGATCGGTATGACAATATACCAGTTAATTAATCAGCATATAATTAGATATAATATAATTTACTGGTATATTGTTATATACTGTACATCATATGTATGCTGATCTTGGAACTTAATTCACAATACCGTAAACACTGCAGTTTTGTTACTTATTTATATATCACACAATTGTCTTGTTTTTCGTTACCGGGTCCTGCTGGTCTGGTATCCGGGTTTTGTGATCTGCTTTTGCACTGGACTTCTATTTAAACCAATCTGGAGAATCAGTCACAATGTGTTATGACTAAGGACATGAACCTGTCCTAAACTCATCAATAGTCTGTTGGGGTCCCGTCCCCCTTTTTTGTGTATTGCTGCAAATATTGAATAAAGCAACATCTGGATTTTATATTGGTTTTCCTATGGTTACCAAGGTCTAGACTCAGACCTGATTTCGCGCACTAAAGCTGCCTAGAGTAACAGGTGAGCTGGAGTTTCTTACTAACACTCCAGATTGTTGCAGAAAGCGTGGAAGCTGTTGGTAAGATGGACCATGTGATCGGACCATGTGATGTGACGTCATCACAGGTCCTTTAGTTGTTAGCTGATGCAGGGAAAGAGAGGACAGATCGCAACTACGCGATCAAGTGGCTAAGGTAAGTTAATTTTTATTATTTTTAACCCCTTCATCTTCATTTTACTAAGCATTCTTTATTAAGAATGCTATTATTTCCCCTTATAACCATGTTATAAGGGAAAAGAATAAATTCTCCAGAATACTCTACCCGAAACCGGACTTCAGTGATGAAGTCCGGCTTCGGGTCTGGGTACCAAACATGGCGATTTTTCACACGCGCGTGCAAAACGCATTACAAACATTTGCACCAGCGCGGAAAAATCGTGCATATTCCCGCAACGCACCCGTCTCTTATCCGGGCGTGTGAAAGAGGCCTAAGGGTACTTTCACACTTGCATCATGGCTATCCGGCGTTCACCTGCCGGATCCGCCATGCCGCAACTACCCGTGTGCTGCCATGCTGCTGCTTTGTCCCCTTTGACTATAATGGGGGCGGGGGGCAGAGCTACGGCACAGCACGGCAGTGCACGGCCAGAGATCGCTGGACTAAAAGTACTGCATGTCTGACTTTTTAGTCCGGCGATCACTGCCTGCCGGATAGCCATGCCACAAGTGTTAAATTCAAATTAACATGTAGCTATTATATGTGTCATACAAAAGCATGCTAGAAGTTCAACAGTTATTTCAAATAAATTGATTGGGAATTCCATAATATTTGTATAGTGTGTAAAAGTATAGTATTAATACCTGTTCTTGAAAGATTTTTGCTAAGGGAGCACAATCCGTAGACTTAATAAATTTCACTACATCCATCACTGTCCATTCCAAGGGGTTACTTTCAAGGACCAGACACTCCTCTTCCTCTTGCTTATTATCCTTTAGAATCAAAAAGGTCAGATAGACAAAGCTATTAATCCCATCTGCTGTTAGCAAGAATATATGTTAATATATTAAAAAATTACAACTTTTTGAGTTATCCTAGTTATAGTTATCCTATATGCAAAAATTAGTAATCTAACATCTTTGTGGAACATTATATTGCTTACATCTTTCTCACTTGTGGTGTTGACCTCTTCAGCATAAGAAAAAGAACGGGTTTTCCGGACTCTTCTTGTCCTCTCGGCTAGAGGTGCTCTGTCAGACCCAATGCTGTTTCTCAGGGTTACTGCTCTCCTTGGACGTATAGAAGGAACTTCAACAGAAGAAGTGTCAGTATGATCGTCACGTACTTCAGAACTTGTTTCCTCACTTCCGGTATCATCTTCAAGAACATCATCTTCAGCACTCTCCTATTAACATTGTACATTGTACAAGAAATAGGATTAATAATACAAAACTATTGTGATATAAACTCGAGGAAAATTAACCCATATACCGGTACATAAATTACAGTTTTTTAAATGTAATAATTATAATTTCTATGGTAAAGCCAGAATGCCCTTGTACTGCTAGTTCCTTAAAGTAGTTCAGTGCTGTCATTTTCACACAGTGGAACATTTTTATTTTCTTCTATTCATGGAAAAGTGATCAATCTCTAAATTTACCATAATTCAAAATTATCTGAGTATTTACATCCGCACCATGGATTATGGAACTACCAAGCTGGATAATTATGTAACTTTTTATTCACATATTGAAAAATCGCAGTGTGAATTAAAGGGGTATTCCCATCTCAGACAATGGGGGCATATTGCTAGGATATGCCCCTATTGCCTGAAAGGTGCAATGAGAACGGAGCGGAGAAATGAATGGAGGGCACACTGCGCATGCGCAGCCACCCTCTATCCATTTCTATGGGGCTGCCGAAAATATCCGAGTGCTGGCTCGGCTATTTCTGTCTGCCCCATAGAAATGAATGGGAGCAGGGGCTGCGTGTGCGCGGTGAGCTCCCATTCACTTCTATGGGAGCAGTGCCTGGTGGTGGATGGATCCCGGGAAATCAGTGGTCCTCCAGCCTCAGCTCCGTTCTCGTTGTAGGTTGTGGGACCCGCACCTATCAGACAATGAGGGAACATCCTAGCGATACGCCCCCATTGTGTGTGATGAGAATACCCCTTTAAACCTTGGTTAATAAGATAACTGATGAATCAAAATTTTAGAAACTACAATTTCCAATAAAAAGCCATTGGCACAAATTTGCAGTTTCTAAAATTGATTAAAAGAAATGATTGTGGAAAGGTGCAGATATGACGTTTCCAAATGAACTGATTGGCATTTCACATGTTTTGTTCACATCGTTCTTATACCTAATCAAGTAATAAAATAAATGTATAGGAAAAATGATTTGATCTTAAAATGATTTCTTTTTATACAACTTAGAATTAAATGATTTAAAATTCCTTATTTTCCATACCTCAGCAGAGCCAACTGGGCTAACATCAACCACTGATGTACGTCTTTTCTTTTGTACAAAAATAGATTTTCTCCTTTTTCTGCGTCTTGTTGGTTTGGTCTGGGTATTGTCTGCTGTTTGTTCCCCAATAGGAGGCTTTGCAATCTTTTTCCTCTTTCCATAATAATAAGCTGCAGTAAAAACAGTTATGATTGGCAAGGCAAATGTACAATCGTATATATGCTTATATTACTAGTCCTAGTACTCCAGAAAGTGTATTCCTTCCTTTAGGCACCCTTCACATTTACAAATGTTAATGCCATGTGTTTTTCATGGTACAGGTGAAACTTGAAAAATTTGAATATCGTGCAAAGTTCATTTATTTCAGTAATGCAAATTAAAAGGTAAAATTAATATATGAGATAAATTCATTACATGCAAAGCGAGATATTTCAAGCCTTTATTTGTTATAATTTAGATAATTATGGCTTACAGCTTATAAAACCCCAAAGTCACAATTTTGAGGTACCCTTTGATTAGGAGATATGGATTAATTAGCTGACTAGAGTGTGACACTTTGAGCCGAGAATATTGAACCTTTTCACAAAATTCTAATTTTAAGCTGCATTAGTGCAATTCCTTTTCATTTGCGCTACTGAAATAAATGGACTTTTGCACGATATTCTAATTTTTCAAAGTTCACCTGTATTTGCTACAAGCGTTTTTGCTGGGGGTTTTTAATTATGTAACATCTATAACTTTTTTTAAAAGTCCTCTACAGAGACCAATGGGAAAAATGCTAGAAAAAAACACAACCAGAGCATGCCAAAAACATTGCATATGATGATTTTAAATTACACTGTAGACTATAAAGTAACACCTGGCTTTGGCCTATTTTGAGCTGAAAAACACTACTACAGTAGGGCTCATGCACACGGCCGTTGCCCGGCCCTTCCCATATTGCGACCCGCAAACAGCCACAATCCGGAAGGTGCGGTGGGGAGCGGAGGCACGGGTTTCTCTTTGTGCCTCCGCACCACAAAAAAATAGAACAGGTTCTATTGTTTTGCGGTGCGGATAGATCACGGACCCATTCAAGTTGAATGGGTCTGAATCAGTCTGCAAAATCCGCACAGATGTTGCCCTGCATTGGGGACCGCAAATTGCGGTACTCAATGCACGGAATGCCGTGTGAATGAGCCCTTAAAGAGATGCTGCAAAATGCTCTGTGTGAATCCAGTCTTAGGGCATCTTTACACAGTCAGTGTTTTTTCAGTGATTTCCATCAGTGATTGTGAGAAAAAAACAGGTGCAGGTCAAAAACACACAACAGATGGAAATCTTATTTCTGTGTATCCTCCACTCCTGGTTTTGGCTCACAATCACTGATCAAAATCACTGGTTAAACACTGACTGTGTGAAAGTGGATTTATACTTTCCCTCTCTTTAGAATGTTTTCTTTTGGCTATAAAATTGCCTTAAACTGCCATGTGTGAACCTTGCTCCCAGAACCACGTCAAATTTTTAGGAACTCAAACGGTTCCCATTTCAAAGCTTGCCAGGACTGTTCTAGCTACTAATTCCTGGTCCTGTCCTGACACACAGCGTATGACAGAATATACCAGCTTTGCCAATCGCTGGCCTCTGCAGTGAATAGTATCAGACAGTATCAGACAGTATTTGACTATTGGATTTTGGTGATTAATATCACCTGGTTGGCCCTGTTTTAATTTTTGATTGTTTAATAAATAACCCCTAAAAGCCACATTTTTGTGCCCAGTATTGGCTATTGTTACCTGAGATTAAAATCAGGTTGCTAGGCTTCTTCCGTCTATCAGTTTGCTCAGAGGTAGATGGGAGACGCACAAGCAGGGACAGCTAGAGTAAACGTTGTAAGGGAATGGATAAAAAGCCAGGTCCTCCCTGACAGGCGATAACAGTGCTGGGCTGTGTGCACTTCTCCACATCCCTGCGCTTGGCAGACACTCCCTTAGCAGTGCTGGAGAATGTAGCTAGAGCAGCCGGGAAAGGGAGATCTGCCACCTGCTCAGTGTATAAATGAAAGCATCATGTGGTAAGAGGAGAGCTCGGGGCTACCCCTCTGTGCTGCAGGAGGACTACAGGCTTCAGCCAGACCTGGGAACTTCACTGCAAGACCCCCCTATACAGAGCTGGTCTTAACTTACTTCACTGCAGGCGTCCTATGGGTTAGCCTCAGGGCTGAGGGCGGCCATTTTAATAGAATAGTGAAATTGTAGTTTTATGCAGACTGGTTGCTAAGGGCTGAATCTTATTAAATAAGGGGTAAGTAAGTCTAAAAATTATTGATTCAGGAATATTATGTTATTAGTAACTACATATATGAAAACTGAAATTAGGGTCTAAATGTGACAGTTATCCTTTAAGGTGAGCATTGCTTCTTTTTTATGCAATTCTGAGCCCTTTCCCCATTGGAAAAACCCTTTAAAGAAGACCTGTGACCTCTTCAGACGTCTGCTTTAGTAACTACTTGCATTCCCTATGTTTTGGCATTTCTTTATTATTTCTACTAGATAGTTATGGGTGAATTACTAGTAGTTTGCAACCAAGTTTGATCTTGGTATTACCAGTTGGGGGGGATGTTCCTGCACAATCTGATAATGGTAGTACTGATTGGATAGTGTTAGATTGCGCAGAGACGCACTATCTGGACCTTCACTGCAAACTGGTAGCAATTCAATCATAACTTTAAGCTGGGATAATAAAGGAATGGACCATTCATGGAGTCATAAGTATAGATGCTCCAGGATTTCCATCACATGGGTAATGCAAGTACTCACTAAACTAGACAAGTCTACGGACCTGACAGGTCTTCTTTAACACATTTTTTGCTATTTACAATGTATTATAATAAGATTGCAATTTTTTTCTATATCAGTCCCCATTTCCTTGTAAAGAAAACTGAGTTCCCTAACTATGAGCCCAATTTTTTTAATCAACAAATAAATGGTCAATACTTTATTTTATTGGACTGTTCTTTGTGTTGAAATGTTAAAAAAAGTTCCAAACCCACTAAAATAAATAAGATCTGTAAAACACTGGTAACATTATATTAATTTTCTATAAAACTTAGTGTATAGAAATAATAAACTTACAAGTGTGAATGGGCCCTGCAATTGGTAAAAAGGCAGATTAGCTTCCTCTGTATATAACAGGAAAGCACTAAGTACTAAGGGGGACATTTACCAAATCAGATACGTCAGTTTTGTGGCTAAAAAAACGTTGCTCGCCATGGCGATTGAGGCATTTTCTGCGACACTTGGTCAAATTTGGCAACATTTAGTGAGCCTCGCCACTTTTCAAAATGGTCTATATTTAAGGGACAAAAATAAGTTTAGCATTCAAGAAAAAAGGATGTGGCACTCACAAATGAAATCAATGTCCTTTATAGAACGCAATTATCTGTAAAAATATCGCCCAGATAGGAGGGATATAAAAGAAACAGGCCTGTTACATATCCACACCAGGCAACCCTCTGGTGTACTTTTACATATAAAGATGTAAACCACCTTGCTATCACGCCAAATATATTATTAAGTTGCACCATTTCATAAAGTCGGTGTAGACACGCTAAAAGACAGACTTAAAAATTACACAAAAACAAGCGCAAATGATGATGTCCCCCTAGGTATCTAAAGTTACTATTGTATGCTGTGGAATGTGCTTGTAACACATAATAACCGGTAACTGCAACTTAATGCACAGAATACATCCCCTAAATAGGCCTATTAAAAGCTTGTGTACTGACAGTGTTCATAGACATTCTGTGACTGCTCGCTTACAGGGAGATTTACTCCTCAGCCCATCGTCAATAAAATATGAATAGTTTCCTGTGTCTGCAATTGTTTGTGGTCCTAATGCACCTGTCATCCAGCTGGAGATGATAATACATGAACTCCAGTGACTGAAGAATGAATGCCTTTAGATACTTACTGTATTTGGTTTTCGTATGTATAGAACAGTTTTCTGGACATATGTCGGTAACCAGGAATGGACTGAACAAATTGGAGCAGCATTCTAATTTTGCACACACTTTGCGACAAAAGTCTGCAACCTGATCTGATGTCCGGACAATCTTCACAGTCGCCCTGTAGGTTTTACCTTTGTATCTGGAGGGGATACAGACATTAAATACAGACATTACTTTCTCCATTGTTACACACCTGCCTGCTGCTCTCTTGAGAACCATTTTCACATGGATGGGATTTCCCGTAATTGCCAATTATACCCCAGATCACCAGTCAGCTGTACAAATCAGATATGGCAACCCAGGTAATAACTGAGTTCATTGGTTCTGTAACACTAAGTCCATTTGTTTTGACTGTGATCCTTGATGTAGTATCTATTTCCAACCAGTAACCTTCTCCTGAATGATATATTTTCTACTCTTCTTTAAATCTCCAGGAGTGTTTCACATGAAAGAGGAGGCAGACGATTATTAAGACAAACCCTATGAACTGTACAGTAGTCATATATACATGCTGGGTGAACCGAGAGATGCAGAAAAGGTGGCAGATGTGTGCCAGAGTTCAAAGAACACATATGAATGAAAGGACAATGGCATTTTTTTTTTTAGCTTCGTCCACCGTATGTAATGCAGTTTTATAATTATAAACCAACAACCAACATCTTCTGCCACAGAAAATGAATGTGATTGTAGCAGCTCTGTTAATAAAATAACTGCAATTTATGTTGCTTTCTTTGCATACCATCTACTATGCACTGTATAGAATTAGAAAAGTAAGGCTGTGCGGCAGTCTAGTCATGTCAAAAACACTATGTCCAGGATAACATAACATCTTAGGAGGTAGCTGGGTGTTCATTAGATGTAAGCTTAACCCTGGGCAACTGTTTGCTTTTATGTTATCCATTTATTATCTATGTATCTAATATCTATTTATTGATCTACTCTATCTATCTATCTATCTATCTCATATCTATCTATCTATCTATTAGGCCTGCACAATATATCGCGAAAGCAATCGTAATCGCAATTAATCGCCATATCGCAATCGCAATTTGCTGACCCAAAAATGCTGCAATTATATTACCGTATTTTTCGCTTTATAAGACATACTTTTTTCCCCCCAAAAGTGTGGGGGGGAATGGCAGTGTGTCTTATAAAGCGATGGTTGACTTTCTACGTGACACTGACACTGTATCTCCGGCCCCTATGCTGCACAGCGGCCAGCGATACATCAGTTACAGTGTGGGAGGGGAGGGGCTGGTGGAAAGTCGTTATTTTAAAGAGGACCTTTCACTGGTCCACAGTTTATTAGGCAAAGGTATGTACATGGAGAGCGGCACCCAGGGATGTCCCTGCACTTACTTGTATCCCTGGGTGCCGCTCCGTTCGCCTGCTGTAGCCCCGGTACCGGCGCTTCTGATTCTCCAATTTTGCCTGGGGCGGACACTTCTTCTTCTGCCCTGGGCGTCTCCTTCTCCCAGGGCTGGAGCGCTGGCCAATCGCAGCGCTCAGCTCATATTCAGGATATGATACCGGGGCTACAGAGGACTGAACGGAGCGGCACCCAGGGATACAAGTAAGTGCAGGGTCATCCCTGGGTGCCGCTCTCCATGTACATAGCTTTGACTCATAAACTGTGGACCAGTGAAAGGTCCTCTTTAATGAACACATGTTCTTTTATCTATTTTATTTATCTGTTCTGTGCAGCGCTATCAAAGAAAATGGCAAGTTTTGTATTTTGTACTTTGCAATGCAAATATGTATTTTATTTTTCAGTTCTTGAGTTCAGCATAACTACATTTCACATTATCAGTCATCTGTGTGTGCTTTTACCTTGAAAATCCAAGCAGATAGACCTCTAGCACAATTCCCTTAAAATATCGCATCGCATATCGTTATCGCAATTTTTAGGGCCCTAATCGCAATCGCACAAAATTCCCATATCGTGCAGCCCTACTATCTATCTATCTATCTATCTATCTATCTATCTATCTATCAATTATCTATCTATCTATCTATCTATCTATCTATCTATCTATCTCATATCTATCTATCTATCTATCTATCTATCTATCTATCATATATCTATCTATCTATCAATTATCTATCTATCTATCTATCTATCTATCTCATATCTATCTATCTATCTATCTATCTATCTCATATCTATCTATCAATTATCTATCTATCTATCTATCTCATATCTATCTATCTATCTATCTATCTATCTATCTATCTATCTATCTATCTATCTACCTCCTAGAGTGAATTTTTATGTAGTTGGCTGCTGACCCACTGAGGGATCAGGCTAAATCATATTTAGGGACAAGGAAAGATCAGGGCAGACAGACAACAGGCAATCCGGGGAAACAGTCTGAGGTCAGGGCAAGCAGAAAGGGGTCAATATGGTAACCAGGGACAGGTCACTGGTCTTAATAAATGTGCCCCTTATTGCTTAAAAACCCAGAAGTTGCCAACCATAGGCCGGGGAAGAGTTAGAGTGTTGCGTGCTGGCTCTTTGAGTGGCAGAAGGTGTGCGCGCTATATACAGGAAGAAGAGGCCTTAGCCAACAAGAGGCAGGCTAAAGTCTGCCAGCGAGAGACATTCGGAACTCTGGCAGGGCCAGAGGGCCTGGAACACTGAAGCAGCAGCAGTGGCAGAAGCAGGGTAACTGGATCAGTGGCCGTGCCTGCCTGGCAGAGAGGGACTGTGGCGCGCACAGGCAGCCAACATAATACCTGGCCCCATTTATTACAATGCACACAGTCAATATGAGAGCAGAAAAAAAGTTTTTGAATATTTTGAATTTATTTCAGTGTAAAAAATCTTTAAATGAGCTCATTCCCCAATTTCCTTTATTTGAGGTTAGTTTTGTAGTATGGACTATTTAATCCTGGTTGAAAATGCTGATATAGACAATGTAAATAAAGTATAGTAAAGCGCTTGATATTCCTTCAGCAGCATAACTATTATAGACCTCGACAGAAACTTTTTGAAAACTAAAGCAAGTTTGGCAAGAGAAGTTTTGTTTAGTTGCTGGTAGTTCTAGTCTAAACAGCGCTCTGCTGCCCAGAACCAATGCAGCTGTATGGAGAGGAGCTGTATGAGGACTAGAACTACCAGCAACTAAACAAAACTTCTCCTGCCAAACTTGCTTTAGTTTTCAAAAAGTTTCTGTCGAGGTCTATAAAAGTTATGCTGCTGAAGTAATATCAAGCGCTTTACTATATTTTATTGGCATTATTTGTATTTACGTGTGGAGACCACCTCCACTATATGGAGAAAAGGAATCGCTATTTCGATTGCTCGTCCTCATACAACTGCATTGTTTCTGGGCAGCAAATCGCTGTTTAGACAACACAATCTGCTCCCAAAGACAATAATTTATGTGTCTGCACAAACGACAGGCTCACCCGATGAACGAGCGTTCATTGGGTGATCAGCAGCACCTTTACAAGGGCAGATTCTCGGGAACGAGTATTCGTTCCCAATAATCTGTCAGATAATCTGCCCATGTAAATCGACCTTTAGTGTCAGTTGTGATATTAAACTTGAAAGTCTTCCAGATTATGGCTCTGCAGACATCTTTACACAACGCCGCCATCCCTTACCTATGCAAATAGATTCTGCTTAAAGGGGTTGTCCCATCTCAGATCTGGGGGCATATCGCCAGGATAGGTGTGGCTCTCACCTATGGGACCTGCACCTATACTAAAAACGGAGCCCGCAAAGAGTGCTGCCTCGCCTATTTCTGTGAGGCTCACACAAATGAATGGAGCAGTGGCTGCACTTGTGTGGCGTGCTTCCCATTCTTTTAAAGGGACTTCCGAAAATAGCTGAGCATGCTGGATATGATTTAAAAAAAAGCCAGTTTCATATAGAATGGGATGGAAATATAAGACATGGCAGCTATTCTACTATATTACTTATACTTACTATCAGTATCAATATCAGAAAGAAGGTATAGCCAAAAAGACAGACAAGAAAATTACGTCAAACTGGCTAACTGAAAACAAGAGAAGTTTCATGTGATTATTATATAGGTTTGAGTGCCAAAGAGTTACAAAGTTTTACATTTGTGTACTGAAATTTAAACTAAAATTTCCAAGCAGTATAAATAGTCAGACAGATAAACAGATAGGTAGGTAGGTAGATAGATAGATAGATGCAGATATAGAAAACTATACCTTGACATTTTTTACGTCATGTTATGTGTTAAATGCCAATTTCAGGTCTGCTTCATATGTAGATAGATAGATAGATAGATATATGTGAGATAGATATAACATAGATAGATAGATAGATAGATAGATAGATAGGAGATAGATAGATCGATAAATAGATATGAGATAGATAGATCAGAAGCAGGATCTAAGATAATTTTTTTTTGTAGAAAGATAAAGTGTAAAGTGTAGAATAAAAGAGCAAAGTGTTGTGTGCTGTGAGAAATTACCCGCTCTGCTCTGAATTGTTGTTTTCATGTTTTTGTCCTTTAAACACAATTAAATGAGCTGCAGATTTATATGAAATGGCCACTTCTGGGTTTAGCTAATGATTCCTTTAGTGTTGCTAGGAGATTAGAATTTACGGAATAAACCCTGCCCAGATGATAAGCTCTTTATAGTAGACTGCATAACTCAGTAAAATGATTTAGAATCTATTTAATTTGCAATTAGATCTGCCATTGAAGACTGTAAGATACATAATAATAAAATACAGCCTCTACAAACAATGCACACCTACATTAACAGAAATGAAACACTTCTGTTTTAGATTCCAGCAAACCGCAATATTGCTAAATTATAATGCGGAGAACATCTCAGGTGCTGACATTTACAATGCCTTCATTTAATGTAAAATGCTGCTAAGAACAGACTGAAAAAAGGTAGCTGGCAGTAAACGGATCTTTCTACCCATTTTAGTCATTATAGGTAGTAAGCATAATTTGTGTTACACATTATACTTATTGTGGCGTTTTTTACATTGTGAATTGTATACTAAGAAAATAAAATACTGGAAATATTTATTAAAGTTCTAAAAACACTTGTACATACATAGCATCTCCCTGGCACTGGCAGGTTTCACAGCTAGCACCCCAAGTATGTACCAATTGCCTATAGCCTGAGGTACGTTCAAACCATACCCCTTTCCTATAAGGCCACACCCCTTACCGCTTACACACGCATTCTTGCCGGGAAAGGCATAAAGTGGTCACAAAAGTGTATAAAACACTTTATAAATACATTGTATTGTACACTAGTTTTTTTTTATTTGGCTAAAATCTGCCAAAAAACTGGCACATTGTCAATTGTAAATCTGCCTCAATGTCTGTTCCAAAACGAAGAGAATTGGAAGGAGGCCATTTACCTACACCCTACTATTTGTATGTAATGCATTTTCCTTCTGCATAATTAGATTATATATGGATTGCACATTGAAATGTATTCATGCAGTTATATAGTTTAGAAAGAATTTGGTTTATTCTGCAATATTGATTCAGCATATTACAAGTCAACACAAGTAAATAGATGCACAGGAGGCGCATACATTTATCACTATGTCATTTGTAAAAATGTGTATAAAAATCAGCAAATACTATAAATCTGTCACCAACTGTCACCTACACCATAAAATGCATCCTATAAAATATCATTAATGAACTGAGCTGTTTTCAATAAAAAAAACGTACTGCTGGCATGGTTTCAAGTGGTCTCAATGAGCCTGGCAATTGTAAAACGATATTGCAAGCAAAGGATTAGAGATGAGTAAATCACAGATAAGATACTTAAATCCTATTAAAGGAAATGGCATTATTAGCAGTAATCAGAAGAGTTTCATTAAGAATAGGTCATGGTAAATTAGTTTAATTAGCTTCCCTGACAAATCTAAATGTGGCTCAGACAAAATTGACAATGTTTTTTTTTAGCTTTAAGAACAAATTAAAGATTAGTAGAAAAAATACTGTCAACACATCTCTCCGATGTGTAACCAAGCATATGACATTTACAGGTGGTCTCTTCATATCTATAGGGGTAAATAAATTACGGGAAATTGAGGACTGCATTTTGTAAGATGTTAAAAATTCAGAATAACAAGGTCATCTTTACTGTGTAATTCATCCACATTTGCTGATCCTTGACCTATTCGGTATATGCTGTGCCCTCTGGAGTAGGAACACTTGAAGGCAAAGTACTAAGAAACAAGCTCAGCGCATTATTGATCCAGTGAGATATCTGATTGTCATTTCCTGGAGTCAGGAAGTCACTGGCATACTTGAGAATCAAAACTGACGGCAGCTGCTTGGAAAAATCTTGGCAGATTGCCTCTCTTTCATTTCAGTATATTCCATCTACTAGTAACAAACTAAACAGACAAATTCCATAGGCAAAAACCTGTTCTTTCTATTATGAGACCTGAACAGTCTAGTGAGTTTCCTAGTGAGTAGGTTGTGAGCGCCATTGGAGATAGCAAGTAATGATAATGTCTGTAAAGTACTTACTATATAAGTAAGTAAAAGAAATAACAAAATAATTAAAAGAGGCATTAACATCACCATGCATATTACATAAAAAGTAAATGAACACTATAATAGTTATTCATTAAAAACCCATGCTCTCTCCCTCCCCTGGTTAAAAACTGCTGGACATATGGATGGAGCACTATGAATGGCAGGATCTGCAACCAAGTGACAAGGAACAGGTACATAAATATGCTTTACTCCACAGGTCCGGATAGGATGGCCACTGGCTTTACCTTAGAAAGCCGGACCTTACCGGCCATTCCCAAGCCATGCCCACCATTCCCCAAGCAACGTCCACCGCGTTGCAAACCCTGTGAAGCCACATCCCCACCGCCGGCCGTAAAACCACGGGGAGGAGACGGAAGATTTTTCAGCCCAGAAGGTGAGCGGGGGCAGCCCGATGCGCTTCTCTCCCCTCAGTCAGCCACAGGGAGCCATGTCTGCGGATCTAGTGACTGACTGGGGTGAGAGTCAGCTCATGTTCAGACAGCGTGATGCTGCTCTCTGACCGTGAGCTACTGAAAGGGAGGACATCTCTGTGTCCGTCCAGGCACTGCGCCGGACGAAGAACAGGGAGCCCGAAACCGGACGTCTGGCCACCCTAGGCACTGAGGGGGACCTAAAATTTGTTCAAAAGATGGAGAACAGCTTATGTGACCAGGACAATCGAACTGAAAGCAAAGTGAGGCATTAAAGAGCCCTTTACACAGGCTAAGAAACCACCAGATAATCGCTACTGAGTGTTCATAGGAATGCTTGTTAGCGATTATCTAGAGGTGTAAAGGTGCCACCAATTACCGGATGAACAAGCGCAATGCTCGTTAATTGGGTAATCGCATCATTCCTGTGGTCACAAAATCGTCCTTTGGAGGCAGATCGTACCGTGTAAACAGCCTCTGCTGCTGGCAAACGAGTCTGTACTGTGACGAGCGATGGTGTTAGCCTCTGCTTATGAGCAAGCGATTGCCAGGAAGGAATGCTTCCTTGCCAACAATTGCCTGCAAAATTGACCCATGTAAAGGGGCCTTAAGGCTTGGTGTACACAACCATATTACAGACTTTGGCTTCAGTCGTATGTTTAGGGCCACTGACAATGGCAAATCTGTATAATCATGCTAATAATAAGGCCCCTTTCACACGGGCGAAGTTTTCCGCGTGGTGCAATGCGTGAGGAGGACGCATTGCACCCGCACTGTAAAATGCTGCTAAGAACAGACTGAAAAAGGTAGCTGGCAGTAAACGGATCTTTCTACCCATTTTAGTCATTATAGGTAGTAAGCATAATTTGTGTTACACATTATACTTATTGTGGCGTTTTTACATTGTGAATTGTATACTAAGAAAATAAAATACTGGAAATATTTATTAAAGTTCTAAAAACACTTGTACATACATAGCATCTCCTGGCACTGGCAGGTTTCACAGCTAGCACCCCAAGTATGTACCAATTGCCTATAGCCTGAGGTACGTTCAAACCATACCCCTTTCCTATAAGGCCACACCCTTACCGCTTACACACGCATTCTTGCCGGGAAAGGCATAAAGTGGTCACAAAAGTGTATAAAACACTTTATAAATACATTGTATTGTACACTAGTTATTTGGCTAAAATCTGCCAAAAAACTGGCGCATTGTCAATTGTAAATCTGCCTCAATGTCTGTTCCAAAACGAAGAGAATTGGAAGGAGGCCATTTACCTACACCCTACTATTTGTATGTAATGCATTTTCCTTCTGCATAATTAGATTACATATGGATTGCACAGTGAAATGTATTCATGCAGTTATATAGTTTAGAAAGAATTTGGTTTATTCTGCAATATTGATTCAGCATATTACAAGTCAACACAAGTAAATAGATGCACAGGAGGCGCATACATTTATCACTATGTCATTTGTAAAAATGTGTATAAAAATCTGCAAATACTATAAATCTGTCACAAACTGTCACCTACACCATAAAATGCATCCTATAAAATATCATTAATGAACTGAGCTGTTTTCAATAAAAAAAACGTACTGCTGGCATGGTTTCAAGTGGTCTCAATGAGCCTGGCAATTGTAAAACGATATTGCAAGCAAAGGATTAGAGATGAGTAAATCACAGATAAGATACTTAAATCCTATTAAAGGAAATGGCATTATTAGCAGTAATCAGAAGAGTTTCATTAAGAATAGGTCATGGTAAATTAGTTTAATTAGCTTCCCTGACAAATCTAAATGTGGCTCAGACAAAATTGACAACGTTTTTTTTTAGCTTTAAGAACAAATTAAAGATTAGTAGAAAAAATACTGTCAACACATCTCTCCGATGTGTAACCAAGCATATGACATTTACAGGTGGTCTCTTCATATCTATAGGGGTAAATAAATTACGGGAAATTGAGGACTGCATTTTGTAAGATGTTAAAAATTCAGAATAACAAGGTCATCTTTACTGTGTAATTCATCCACATTTGCTGATCCTTGACCTATTCGGTATATGCTGTGCCCTCTGGAGTAGGAACACTTGAAGGCAAAGTACTAAGAAACAAGCTCAGCGCATTATTGATCCAGTGAGATATCTGATTGTCATTTCCTGGAGTCAGGAAGTCACTGGCATACTTGAGAATCAAAACTGACGGCAGCTGCTTGGAAAAATCTTGGCAGATTGCCTCTCTTTCATTTCAGTATATTCCATCTACTAGTAACAAACTAAACAGACAAATTCCATAGGCAAAAACCTGTTCTTTCTATTATGAGACCTGAACAGTCTAGTGAGTTTCCTAGTGAGTAGGTTGTGAGCGCCATTGGAGATAGCAAGTAATGATAATGTCTGTAAAGTACTTACTATATAAGTAAGTAAAAGAAATAACAAAATAATTAAAAGAGGCATTAACATCACCATGCATATTACATAAAAAGTAAATGAACACTATAATAGTTATTCATTAAAAACCCATGCTCTCTCCCTCCCTGGTTAAAAAACTGCTGGACATATGGATGGAGCACTATGAATGGCAGGATCTGCAACCAAGTGACAAGGAACAGGTACATAAATATGCTTTACTCCACAGGTCCGGATAGGATGGCCACTGGCTTTACCTTAGAAAGCCGGACCTTACCGGCCATTCCCCAAGCCATGCCCACCATTCCCCAAGCAACGTCCACCGCGTTGCAAACCCTGTGAAGCCACATCCCCACCGCCGGCCGTAAAACCACGGGGGAGGAGACGGAAGATTTTTCAGCCCAGAAGGTGAGCGGGGGCAGCCCGATGCGCTTCTCTCCCCCTCAGTCAGCCACAGGGAGCCATGTCTGCGGATCTAGTGACTGACTGGGGGTGAGAGTCAGCTCATGTTCAGACAGCGTGATGCTGCTCTCTGACCGTGAGCTACTGAAAGGGAGGACATCCCTGTGTCCGTCCAGGCACTGCGCCGGACGAAGAACAGGGAGCCCGAAAACCGGACGTCTGGCCACCCTAGGCACTGAGGGGGGGACCTAAAATTTGTTCAAAAGATGGAGAACAGCTTATGTGACCAGGACAATCGAACTGAAAGCAAAGTGAGGCATTAAAGAGCCCTTTACACAGGCTAAGAAACCACCAGATAATCGCTACTGAGTGTTCATAGGAATGCTTGTTAGCGATTATCTAGAGGTGTAAAGGTGCCACCAATTACCGGATGAACAAGCGCAATGCTCGTTAATTGGGTAATCGCATCATTCCTGTGGTCACAAAAATCGTCCTTTGGAGGCAGATCGTACCGTGTAAACAGCCTCTGCTGCTGGCAAACGAGTCTGTACTGTGACGAGCGATGGTGTTAGCCTCTGCTTATGAGCAAGCGATTGCCAGGAAGGAATGCTTCCTTGCCAACAATTGCCTGCAAAATTGACCCATGTAAAGGGGCCTTAAGGCTTGGTGTACACAACCATATTACAGACTTTGGCTTCAGTCGTATGTTTAGGGCCACTGACAATGGCAAATCTGTATAATCATGCTAATAATAAGGCCCCTTTCACACGGGCGAGTTTTCCGCGCGGGTGCAATGCGTGAGGAGGACGCATTGCACCCGCACTGAATCCTGACCCATTCAGTTCTATGGGGCTGTGCACATGAGCGGTGATTTTCACGCATCACTTTTGCATTGCGTGAAAATCGCAGCATGTTCTATATTCTGCTATTTTCACGCAAAGCAGGCCCCATAGAAGTGAATGGGGATGCGGGAAAATCGCAAGCATCCGCAATCATGTGCGGATGCGTTGCGATTTTCCCGCATGGTTGCTAGGATACGATCGGGATGGGGACCCGATCGTTATTATTTTCCTTTATAACATAGTTCATCCAGTTGGATGAAGGACCTGCCGTGATGTCACAGGATCACATGGGTCACATGGTCCACTCAAATGCTTCTATGATTGGACCATGTGACCCTGTGACGTCACCACAGGTCCTCAAGCATCCAAACTATCAAGAGAGAAGACGTTCTGGGGCTCTGCGCGTACAATGGGAGAAGGTAAGTTAACTCTTTATTATTTTTAACCCTTTAAAGCCCGGGGAACATTGCATTCTGTAATTAGAATGCGATTATTTTCCCTTATAACTATGTTATAAAGGAAAATAATTACACATACAGAATACTCATCCCGAAACCAGACTTCAGTGATGAAGTCTGACTTCGGGTCTGGGTACCAAGCATGCGGATTTTTTCACGCGTGTGCTCAACGCACTACAAACGTTAGCACACCCGCGGAAAAATCGCGGCGATTCCCGCAACGCACCCGCATCTTATCCGGGCGTCAAACATGACGCCCGTGTGCAAGAGGCCTAAGGCTTTCCTGATCTCACAGGACAGGATCTATAGCACTGTAGTGTGGATGTAGGCAAAGGGGGGCTAAGGCACTATAAGGATACATGTAGTCTGGTTTCACATATGTTTTTACCAACAGTTACTGTAGTTATTGTAGTTACAATTAACAATTAGCAATAAAAGGGCAGAATGTGTGATTAATATGCAGTGACAGCTAATAAAATTCCCTGTACCAAAATCTAGCTCCATTTTATAATGGAGTTTACAAAGACCCTAAACGCAAGTTTTACTAGTACTGTAACTATTTCATAGGTTTATGTTGGAACAACTCTCCACACTCTTTCAAGGCCGAAAGGTACAACTTGATCAGCAGTGAGTTAGATGGCATATAAAGTGCTCGTATTAATCAGATCGGACCCCAGTATAACTGCCTGTAAAGGCTTAAATACTATGACATTCCTAGATGTGGGGTGATCTGCTAACAAAGTGCCTAATAGAATATTACACTAAACAGAAATGTGTCCTAATTTGTATGCTAACATAAGTCTACCACTGAAGTATCTGACCTTCTATCTGATAAGCTCTAGCAGTCCATTAATAAGCATTGAATACATCAGCCCAGCATGTTCTTGGATTACTTGTTTAACCAGAAGTCATTTGTTCTCAACGCTGCTGACTTCACATAGCAGTGAGCAAGGCTGAAGCACCAGTAAGAATAATGACCTGTGTGCATTTGCAAAGGATTACTTACTTGGCTTTAAGTGTTTCTTCCTGGAAATTCCATGATGCGTCTTCCACTAACTGTAACTCTCGTAAGACCCGTCCAGGTTTGTAGGCAGCATTAATTACCATACTGAGGACCTGCCACAAATGTAGAGCAAGTAAGTATCTGTACGGCGGCCAGCTTTACCATATAAAAGAGCATGTGTTTAAGTGCAGCACTGGATTTAATAATATGGAACGAAAGAAACTTTTTGCAATGATACATTTTACACATTATACATCTTTTCTGTTTTAATCCATATTGGACTTAGTTTACTGAAAGATCTTAAAGCAATTGATCGTTAATGCTTTATAGCAGGCATCCTCAAACTGCGGCCCTACAGCTATTGTAAATCTACAACTCCTACAATGCCTTGCTGTAGGCTGTTCAGGCATGCTGGGAGTTGTAGTTTTGCAACGGCTGGAGGGCTGCAGTTTGACGATGCCTGCTTTATAGCTTAATACTAAATGAGAACATGGCACTAAAATAACAAGCAGCCCTGACTTAAAATGTGAAATGCAACTCTAGATGTGTCAATTTTTAACGGGGTTCTTCTTAAAGGAAAATCAATGTTCATATACCCTATTAGGAGACCCTGCTTGAGACCGCAGGTCTCAGAATGCAGAACTGTAGTTCTCATTTTAAACACGGGTATCCCACGAAAAGTACCATAAGGTAGATGATAAATATGGGCTCATAGGGGATCCCCAGTAATCCTGAGAAAGGGATGTCTTCAGGTTTCCTCCCTGAATGGTGCTTCCTTCTAAGGGACTTACTGTATGTAGACAGCATTCAGTCAGTCCTGTAGACATGAATGGAGCAGTAGAATGACATCAACACTTCCACTATATTCAGATCTGAAACTTGGGGAATACCCAATCTCTGGACCTCTGGGGGTCGGAGTGGTTGGACCGACATGATCAGATATTTTCATCTATCCTGTGGATAGGTGATAAATACTTTTCGCGGGATAACCCCTTTAAAAGAGTTGTCTATGATCCTTTCAAGATGGTATTCTAACACAATACAAAAGGTTTCCCATGGCCTGCTAATGGTTAACTAAACTAAAACTAAACAAAAAAACTAAACTAAAACTAAACAAAATTATGTCCAACTCACCAATTCAGGAGTCCCGTGCATTTCAAACATATCCCGGGCCCTGCTAATCTTCTTGACACCGCAGGAACTGGCTTGGAATGCCGCTCAGCCAATCACTGGACAAGATGGGTCTTTGATGCAGCCAGTAATTGGCTGATCGGCATTCCCAGTCATTTCCTGTCAGGCCGAGAACAGGAGCAGAAAGTGGAGATCAGCGTGGACCTGGGCACCATCAAAACTTCAGTAGCAGCGGATTGATGATGATGAGTATAAGCTCCCTTATTCTGTTAATCATTTGCAGGCCACAGTAGAGCTTATCCATTGTGCTGGAATACCCTTTAAACTTTTAAACCTTTGTATTTTCCCTGAAGATGCCATTAATAGCTGCTTGTAATCTAAATAGAGCTTTTATCAGCAGTCAGTTCACAGAATAAGCCAACCATAATCAGTACCTGTAATGTGCTTATAGCACCTATAGCACCTGCAAAGCAGAGGATTTGTATTCACCTGGGTTACTATAAGATAAGCTGTTCCAATTGTAATATTGTAATTTTATTAGTGTATGAATTCCTAATATTTGGAGTATCTCCCAACTTTTGTCACAGGTTACATGAAATACACGTGCGGCAGTGTGGCACCTTGCTATTTTGGAAGCAGAACATGTACATGACTTTCTAAAGATCAAGCCACAAGAATGAGATGAGATGTGACATTTGGAAGATGTAGGGTACTACAAAGTAGAAAACAGTCCACAGCCACCACTAATTTATAAAAGCCACACATTGTTTGGTTGGAGGTGTTTTAATCAGTTTGCTGCCAGATCTTTTCCTTTCATTTGCATCACTAAGCTATATTGTGCCGTAGAGAAACTTATTTAGAGTTCACTACCTTAGTAGACTAATCTGCTGGCTGAGAAACGTAAACTAAATCTACAAAGTACTCTAATTAGGTCATAAATTTCATAGAGCGTACTGTGAATATTTCCCAAAGCAAATGTAGTATATTTAATTCATGGGTGAGTGCATCTAAACCAATTACATCAGTGCTGTTTAGACTGGCAGTCACTATTCACTAAGAGGCATCTGCTAATTCATTTTTATTGTTGTTTCAGCTTCTAGAATGAAATGAACATCTTAATAATTTGATAATACAATGAGGTGCAGTAATAACATGAAAACTCCAAACTGTTCAGACCAAAATCATACAGCATAAAGAGTACATAGTCTTAAACTTCAGCTGCTTGTCTTTTTCTGCAAAGTTGGGAAAAATGCTATCCAGTTAATGGGCAACTGGGCGACAATATAGCCATTACAGCTCCTACGGCTGTGTCTCTTATCTCCTGCTGACTTCTGGAAGGCAAATCTGCCTAGAATGCAGCAATATAAGAGTCAAATATATTTTGAGGCAGATTTGCAAATGTTTAAAAAATCCAAGAGGCTACCCATGAGGGAGCTGTAGTGACAATCATTTTAGTTGTTACCTAACGCTCCCAGAAAAAGATATCACTAGGAAACAGCTAAGTAGAAGTTCTAACATCTCAGCTGGAGAGGACAACTCAAACGTCTTGTCATAATTATTTTTTCACTGGGAAATTCCCTTTATTATAATGGTGCCCAACTGGCAGCATGTGCAAGGCCAAGCACCGTGTCCAAGTGAACGTTTTCACTTCCTCTGGCACAGTAGGAGGTTGTTATTGTTAGGCTAGTTTCACACTATTTTTCTGGCAGGCTGTTTCGGTAGAGGAACAGCCTGTCGGAAGACATCATATTCGGCATAATCCTATGGGCGGTTGTTTATCTCTAAATGGCCGTTATAGAACGTCCATTTAGAGATGGCAGCTGCATGCTAATTGTGCAGCTGCAGAGTAGGTTACCCGCTGTCAGTGACAGCAGGGCAACCCAGGGAGAAGGCAGGGACAGTTTCCAGGTGTCCCTGCCTTCTAGATCGCATTATAGAAGGCAGGGACACCTGTCCCGGCACGGTGGTCATGTGACCGCCGGGACCGGGAGAGTGCAGGAGCTGTCGGGTCTTTCACAGACCTCGATCAGCCCTGCACTGAGGCTGTACAGCGTTGTGTTCTACTGTACAGTCTCTCTAGGGGCAGTTAAATGTCCCCCAAAGGTCTTGTATGACCTTATGGGGGATGCAAAGTGTAAAATAAAAAAAAAAGTGTTTTATAAAAAAAAAAAAAAAGTTTTCCCAATTAACCTCTCCCGGACCGCCGCACGCAGGATCGCGTTCTCGCGGCGGCCGGGCTCTTCTGATCCGACGCATCTACGCGTGATCTCGCGAGACGCGATATTTCGCATAGATGCGCCCGCGCATGCGCACATCGCGCATGGCAAAAGGCGCAGGAGGAGTTAGTCATCAGCCTGCCAGCCAATCGGCAGCGCTGGCGGGCTGATGACTTTTAAAAAAACGAATGAGAAGCCATTTAACCCATCATATTTGTAAATATGATGGATTAAATGGCTTCTGTGCTCTCTCCTGGGTCCTTTTCGTCGGTTGGAGCCAGGAGAGAGCACACCTTACTGTGAGTACACCCAAGCACCACACACTAGCCCCTGATCAGCCCCCATCACCCAAATTAACCCCTTGATCACCCCTTTCAGCACCTGTCAATCATCTAGTGAAAGGGAAAAAAGTGATCAGTGTAAACTGTCACTTTTTTTTTTCACTAGGATTGACTGTTAGGCTTAGCTTAGTTTAGGCCCCTTTGGTAGGTAGTTAGCGTTAGCGCCCAGCCCACCGCACCGCAGTCACTGGTTCGCTGATTAGCGTAGAGCTAATCAGCGTTTGTACTTCTATAGTATCTGTAAGTGATCAGAACTGATCACGGTCAGATATATAATAGTACTAGTGTCACTTTAGTTCGCCCTCCACCCCAAACGCAGTGTTTGCCCGATCAGACCTGATCGGTCGCCCACACCTGCGTTCACCCACGCCCGCCCCGCCGCAGTGACAAAAATATTTTTTTTTGTAATCACTGCACAATCCCTTCACAAGCGCTGCGGCGATAAAAAAATCAGTTTTGATCTTTTTATCAATCGCAGCGGCTTCTGTACTCGCTACACTCTCAATTGTAAGACAGGCTTGCTTTTTTCTTGGGTAGTCTCAGGGAATACCCCTAAATTTAGACGGCCAAATGTCAAACAAGGGGTATTCCTCTGAAGAGGCCTACAGGATTCTGACCCAGTCGGATGAGGAATGGGAACCCTCATCTGACGAATCTAGCGGGTCAGAATACGAACCTGTAGAGAGCAGTGGCTCTCTGACTCAAAGTTCTGACGAGGAGGTGGAGGTCCCTGATAGAAGCAGGCGTACCCGGCCCCGTGTTGCTAGACCGCAGGTTGCGCAGGATCCGCTTCAAGGGCAGCAGAGTGGGGCTGGCGCTGCCGGATTACGTGGTGAGGCATACACCAGCAGCGCAGCCCGTCCTGGACCTTCTACCAGCACTGCCGTACAACATGGTGAAGTGGCGAGCACCAGAAGGGCAGTAGAAGCTGGTACGGTGGCACGTGCAGTAGTTTCCCCGTCGCAGCCACCGCGCAGACAGGCCCGTAGAGCCCCTAGAGTCCCTGAGGTGCTGGCAAATCCTGATTGGCAGCCCCCAACTTCAGCCGCACCATTAGTTCCCCCTTTCACCGCCCAGTCAGGAGTTCGGGTGGAAACAGCTCAGATAGGATCGGCGCTGGGGTTTTTGAGCTGTTTTTCACTGCGGAGCTCTATGACCTAGTCGTGGCAGAAACAAACAGATATGCCACTCAATTTATCGCCGACAACCCGGGAAGCTCTTATGCCCAGCCTTTCCGGTGGAAACCAGTCCAAGTTTCCGAACTTAGAACTTTTCTGGGCCTTCTCCTCAGCATGGGCATAACCAAAAAACATGAATTGCGGTCATATTGGTCCACGAACCCAATTCATCACATGCCCATGTACTCTGCTGCCATGTCCAGGACACGTTTTGAGACCATCCTGCGTTTCCTGCACTTTAGTGACAACACCACCTCCCGTCCCAGAGGCCACCCAGCTTTTGACCGGCTCCATAAAATTCGGCCCCTCATAGACCATTTCAACCTGAAATTTGCAGATTTGTATACCCCTGCACAAAACATCTGCGTAGACGAGTCCCTAATACATTTTACCGGGCGCCTTGGCTTCAAGCAGTACATCCCAAGCAAGCGCGCCGGTATGGGGTCAAATTGTATAAGCTCTGTGAAAGGGCCACAGGCTATACGCACAAATTTCGGATCTATGAGGGAAAAGATCAGACCCTGGAGCCGGTCGGTTGCCCTGACTACCTGGGGAGCAGTGGGAAGATAGTCTGGGACTTGGTGTCACCCTTATTCGGCAAGGGGTACCATCTTTACGTGGACAACTTTTACACAAGTGTGGCCCTCTTCAGGCATTTGTTCCTAGAACAGATTGGCTGCTGCGGCACCGTGCGACCTAGTCGCCGGGGCTTCCCCAACGGCTCATTACCACCAGACTTACAAGGGGGCAGAGGGCTGCACTGTGTAACGAAGAACTGCTCGCGGTGAAATGGAGAGACAAGCGTGACGTTTACATGCTCTCCTCCATTCACGCAGACACGACAGTCCAAATTGAACGGGCAACCAGTGTCGTTGAAAAGCCCCTCTCGGTCCACGACTATAACCTCCACATGGGAGGGGTGGACTTCAACGACCAGATGTTGGCCCCTTATTTGGTTTCCCGAAAGACCAGACGCTGGTATAAGAAGGTGTCTGTATATTTGATTCAATTGGCTCTATATAACAGTTACGTTCTCTACAGTAAGGCTGGGAGAACGGGATCCTTCCTCAAATTCCAGGAAGAGATCATCGAGAACCTCCTGTACCCAGGAGGTTCCGTGGCCCCATCCACCAGTGTAGTTAGCCGTCTACACGAGCGGCACTTCCTAGCGTTGTGCCGGGTACCTCAACCCAACCGCCACCCGAAAAAGATGTCGTGTCTGTAGCAGGAGTGGAATAAGGCGTGACACCCGCTATTTCTGTCCTGACTGTCCTGACCACCCTGCCCTATGCCTTGGAGAGTGTTTCCGGAAGTACCACACTCAGGTACACTTAGGGACCTAGGGACAGCACTACACAGGTAGTTTTTTTCCACTCAGGCTCTAGGGTCTCTCAGGACACTAGGTTTTGAGAGACCCTAACACATAGGGATGGTGCTGGTGTGCTACAGCAGAAGTGTGAAATGGTAGAAACGTCTCCTTTCACTTGGGATAACAGCGTATAATGTACTTCGCACCATCTCTGTGTGATTTACACTTTACACATTGTCCCATGGGAAAGGAGAGGTTTCTGCTAGGAAAATAAAGAGTGACATGGAAAACAAAAAAAAAAATTAAACAGGTAGCAAGAAAAAGAAAAATCTTGAGTTAGTTCAGGTTTTTTGTTCATGTTTTATAAAAGTTTTAAAATGTTCTGGTTTTATAAAGTTTGCAACGTTCAAGTCATGTGCCTGCTGCCTGTTTTTTCTTCTTTTCCCCCCATAACCACCCTTTATTTTCCAGGTATACCAACAGACCAACGGACCAACCGACTAAACGCCACAGCACTGATGTGCATTCTGAGAGAAGCATTGCTGCTATCAGAAGACACGTGAAGTCAGTGTATGCGGCGCTGCAAGACGAGATTTCTCCTCTGCAGGACAGGTACGTTTGCCCTGGCATGTGAGCTGAGGAGAGGTGTTGGAGTTCATATGCTTTGGCAAACACTTTGTATCAAAAATCTGGCAAAGATGTCTTCCTCCACACCGATGGATTGATCGATGTGAATGGAGAAATCACGTTTGCCAGGACATAGGAGCTGAGTGGGTATGGATGTTTGGGCGGAGCCCCTATGTCCTGGCAATCGCCAGGCCCCTCTTTTTTCTTGCATATTTTTTGGCAGAGATTTTTTCATCCACATCGATCGATGCGAATGAGGAAATCTGTGCCGTTCATTTTTCTTTCAGCCCAGAGGCTGAACGGAAAAAAATCTCATTACCCGTATGCTCCATATAAGGAGAATAGCAGAAACTCCTAATGCTGGCCATACGTGTAATGATTGCGGAGACCCTCAAATGCCAGGGCAGTACAAAAACCTCACATGTGACCCCATTTCGGAAAGAAGACACCCCAAGGTATTCGCTGAGGGGCATATTGAGTCCATGAAAGATTGAACTTTTTGTCACAAGTTAGCGGAAAGGGAGACTTTGTGAAAAAAACAAAAAAAAATCAAATTCCGCTAACTTGTGCAAAAAAAATCTTCTATGAACTCGCCATGCCCCTCACAGAATACCTTGGGGTGTCTTCTTTCCAAAATGGGGTCACATGTGGGGTATTTATACTGCCCTGGCATTTTAGGGGCCCTGAAGCGTGAGAAGAAAAATGCGTAAAAATGCCGTCCTAAAAGGTACTCATTGGATTTAGGGCCGAGTGCGCAACTTGGCTGCAAAAAGTGGCACACATGTGGTATCTCTGTACTCAGGAGAGGTAGGGCAATGTGTTTTGGGGTGTACTTTTACATATACCCATACTGGGTGTGAAAAATATCTCTGTAAATGACAACTTTTTAAAAAAAATTATACAAAGTTGTCATTTACAGAGATATTTTCACACCCAGTAGAGGTATAGGTAAAATACGCCCCAAAACACATTGCCCTACTTCTCCTGAGTGCGGCAATACCCCATGTGTGCCACTTTTTGCAGCCAAGATGTGCAAAGGGCCCTAAATCCAATGAGTACCTTATAGGATTTCACAGGAAATTTTTACGCATTTGGATTCCACACTGCTTCTGACGTTTAGGGGCCCCTAAAATGCCAGGGCAGTAAAAATACCACACAAGTGACCCCATATTAGAAAGAAGACACCCCAAGGTATTCCGTGAGGGGTATGGTGAGTTTATGTAAAATTTTATTTTTTGGCACAAGTTAGTGGAATATGAGACTTTGTAAAAAAAAAAAAAAAAAATATCCATTTCCGCTAACTTGTGCCAAAAATAAAAACTTCCATGAACTCACTATGCCCATTAGCGAATACCTTGGTGTGTCTACTTTCCGAAATGGGGTCACTTGTGTGGTATTTTACTGCCCTGGCATTTTAGGGCCCTAAGCGTCAGAAGCAGTTTGGAATCCAAATGCGTAAAAATGTCCTGTGAAATCCTAAAGGTACTCATTGGATTTAGGGCACCTTTGCGCATCTTGGCTGCAAAAAGTGGCACACATGGGGTATCGCCGTACTCAGGAGAAGTAGGGCAATGTGTTTTGTGGTGTATTTTACATATACCCATGCTGGGTGAGAGAAATATCTCTGTAAATGACAACTTTTTAAAAATTTTATACAAAGTTGTCATTTACAGAGATATTTTCACACCCAGTAGGAGTATATGTAAAGACACCCCAAAACACATTGCCCTACTTCTCCCGTGTACGGCGATACCCCATGTGTGCCACTTTTGCAGCCAAGATGCGCAAAGGGCCCTAAATCCAATGAGTACCTTTAGGATTTCACAGGACATTTTTTACGCATTTGGATTCCAAACTGCTTCTGACGTTTAGGGGCCCCTCAAATGCCAGGGCAGTATAAATACCCCACAAGTGACCCCATTTCGGAAAGAAGACACCCCAAGGTATTCCGTGAGGGGTATGGTGAGTTCATGTAAAATTGTATTTTTGGCACAAGTTAGTGGAATATGAGACTTTGTAAAAAAAAAAAAAAAATCAATTTCCGCAAACTTGTGCCAAAAATAAAAACTTCCATGAACTCACTATGCCCATCAGCGAATACCTTGGGGTGTCTACTTTCCGAAATGGGGTCACTTGTGTGGTATTTTTACTGCCCTGGCATTTTAGGGGCCCCTAAGCGTCAAAAGCAGTTTGGAATCCAAATGCGTAAAAATGTCCTGTAAAATCCTAAAGGTACTCATTGGATTTAGGGCCCATTTGCGCATCTTGGATGCAAAAGTGGCACATATGAGGTATCGCCGTACTCAGGAGAAGTAGGGCAATGTGTTTTGGGGTGTATTTTTACATATACCCCTACTGGGTGTGAAAAATATCTCTGTAAATGACAACTTTGTATAAATTTTTTAAAAGTTGTCATTTACAGAGATATTTCTCACACCCTGCATGAGTATATGTAAAAATACACCCCAAACACATTGCCCTACTTCTCCTGAGTACGGCGATACCCCATGTGTGCAACTTTTGCATCCAAGATGCGCAAATGGGCCTAAATCCAATGAGTACCTTTAGGATTTTACAGGGCATTTTACGCATTTAGATTCTCACGCTTTAGGGGCCCCTAAAATGCCAGGGCAGTATAAATACCCCACAAGTGACCCCATTTCGGAAAGAAGACACCCCAAGGTATTCTATGAGGGGTATGGTGAGTTCATGTAAAATTGTATTTTTGGCACAAGTTAGTAGAATATGAGACTTTGTAAAAAAAAAAAAAAAATCCATTTCCGCTAACTTGTGACAAAAATAAAAACTTCCATGAACTCACTATGCCCCTCAGTGAATACCTTAGGGTGTCTACTTTCGGAAATGGGGTCATTTATGGGGTATTTCTACTGTCTGGGCATTGTAGTACGTCAGGAAACAGGACAGGTGCTCAGAAAGTCAAAGTGCGGAAATTCACTTTTTGCACTATAGTTTGTAAACGCTATAACTTTTACCCAAACCAATAAATATACACTTATTGCATTTTTTTATCAAAGACATGTAGAACAATAAATTTAGAGAAAATTTTTAGAGAAATGTAGTTTTATTTGACAAATTTTCCAACATAAAGTGAAAAATATCATTTTTTTGCAAAAATTTCATCAAAAAAAGTAAAATATCAAAAAAAGTAAAAATGTCAGCAAGAAAGAAATAGCACCAAATGAAAGCTCTATTAGTGAGAAGAAAAGGAGGTAAAATTCATTTGGGTGGTAAGTTGTATGGCCGAGCAATAAACGGTGAAAGTAGTGTAGTGCAGAATTGAAAAAAGTGGCCTGGTCTTTAAGGGTGTTTAAGCTAGGGGGGCTGATGTGGTTAAGTAATAAAAAAAAAGTTAAAAATAGAATTTTTTTTTGAAAAATAAACATATTTGGTATTGCCGCGTCTGTGACGGCCGGCTCTATAAATATATCACATGATCCATCCCATCCGATAAACACCATAAAAAATAAAAACGGTGTCAAAAAAAGCCATTTTTGTCACCTTACATCACAAAAAGTGCGAACACTCAGCCATCAAAAAGGTGTATGTCCCCCAAAATGGTACAACTAAAACCGACACCTCATCCCGCAAAAAATGAGCCCCTACATAAGAAAATCGCTCAAAAAATAAAAAAACTATAGCCCTAGAACATGGAGACATTAAAACATAATTTTTTTGTTTAAAAAATGCTATTATGGTGTTAAAGTAAAAAAAAGGTGAAATATTAGGTATTGCCACGTCCGTAAAAACCTGCTTTATAAAAATATCACATGACCTAACTTTTCAGATGAACACTGTAAAAAAATAAAAATAAAAACAATGCCAAAAAAGCTATTTTTTGTCTCCTAACATTACAAAAAGTGCAACACCAAGCGATCAAAAAGGTGTATACCCCCCAAAATAATACCAATCAAACTGTCACCTCATCCTGCCAAAAATGAGACCCTAACTAAGACAATCGGCCAAAAAATAAAAAAGCTATGGCTCTGACTTTGGAGACACTAAAAGATCATTTTTTTTGTTTCAAAAATGCTATTATTGTGTAAAACTTAAACAAACAAGAAAAAGTATACATATTAGGTATTGCCACGTCCGTAACAACCTGCTCTATAAATATCTCACATGACCTAACCCCTCAGGTGAATGCTGTAAAAATAAATAAATAAAAACTGTGTTCAAACAACCAATTTTTTGGTCACCTTGCCCCATAAAGTGTAATAATTAATGATCAAACAATCATATGTACCCAAAAATAGTACCAAAAACGTCAACTCTTTCTGCAAAAAACGAGCCCTGCACAAGACGATTGGCAGTAAAATTTCGGCGTTCAGAAAATGGAGACACAAAAACATATTTTTTTGTTATGTTTTGCTATGTAAAACTGAAACAAACGAACAAACAAAGTAGACATATTTGATATCATTGCATCAGTAACAAGCTGCTCTGTAAAAATAGCACATGATCTACCCTGTCAAATGAATGTTGTAAATAAAAAATAAAAACTGTGCCAAAACATAAATTTTTTGGTTACCTTGCCTCACAAAAAACGTAATATAGAGCAATAAAAAATCATATGTACCCCAAAATAGTAGAAATAAAACTGGCACCTTATTCCCTAGTTTCCAAAATGGGGTCACTTTTTGGGAGTTTCTACTGTAAGGGTGCATCAGGGAGGCTTCAAATGGGACATGGAATCTAAAAACCAGTCCAGCAAAATCTGCCTTCCAGATACCATATGGCGTTCCTTTCCATCTGCGCCCTTTCGTGCCCGATAAAGTAGTTTACCATCACATATGGGGTGTTTATGTAAACTGCAGAATCAGGAAATAAATATTTAGTTTTGTTTGGCTATTAACCCTCGATGTGTTATAGAAAAAAATGGATTAAAATGGAAAATCTGCCAAAAAAGTGAAATTTAGAAATCTCATCTCCATTTTCCTTTAATTTTTGTGGAACACCTAAAGGGTTAACAAATTTTGTAAAATCAGTTTTGAATACCTTGAGGGGTTTAGTTTCTAAAATGGGACCATTTATGGGTAGTTTCTATTATGTAAGCCTCACAAAATGACTTCACACCTGAACTGTTCCTTAAAAAGTGGGTTTTGGAAATTTTCTTAAAAACTTTTAGATTTGCTTCTAAACGTCTAAGCCTTCTAACGTCCGCAGAAAAGAAAATGTAATTTACCAAATGATCCAAACATAACATAGACATATGGGAAATGTAAAGTAATAACTGTTTTAGGAGGTATCACTATCTGTTTTAAAAGCAAGAAATTGAAATTATGAAAATTGTGAATTTTTCACATTTTTTGGGTAAATTTAGACTCAAATTTGACACTGTCATGAAGTACAATATGTGATGAGAAAACAATCTTAGAATGGCTTGGATAAGTAAAAGCGTTCCAAAGTTATTACCACATAAAGTGACACGTCAGATTTGCAAAATTAGGCATGGTCAGGAAGGGGGCAAATGGCCCGGTCTGGAAGTGGTTTATGTAAGAGTAAAAATGCTACACTGTGGCTTATGCAATGTTATAGGCACAGAGTGGCAATATGGTTGGTTGTCATTAGGATAGTGTTGCTTCTAATGTGGGCATGACGTTGGTTTTATTGGGGACAAAAGTGGTAAATTATATGGTTTTCATATACGGTTTTCAGGAGGTGCCCTCCTGAATATTTGTCCCTGGGGAAAAAAAAGTATGCAAATTAGCTCTCTTCAAGAGGAAGAAAACTGACTCTCTAGTGCGACCAACTGTTTCCATGTATGCACTGTTGTGGGCTTTCATTGTGCATTGTAGCTAGCTTTCATGAGGCTGCATAGCTAAAGTTATTGGAGCACTGTAGCTATCACTGTTATTGGAGAACTGTGGATTTCACTATTATGGAGGCATTGAGGGATGTCACTGTTATTGGGGCTCTGTGGCTGTCACTGTTTTTCAGGTACTGTAGATGATTCTACTCACTATCTGCAACAGTAAAATGGACAGGCATGCACAAACATATAGGACTTGTTTATAATATATATAGTTGAAGAGTATATTGAACTCAACAAAGATAATCACAAATCTTGCTAGAGAAGTAGGAGGAACTTTGAGAAACTATTTTGCCTTTTTTTCCCTTATGGCAAAAATGCACCTTATTAAATTTCAGAATGCACTTTAATACTTCTTTAAAGTACATTTTTAAAGATAGGTAATTCAAAGTGACTAACTTTCTTGAAGCCAATGTACAGGTCCTAATGTCTGAAAAGAAAGATAATTATTTGCAGAGTTGAACTTTGGCTAATCCCATAAAATGTTTAAGATCAAATTGTAAAATGTTGAGGACAAATTCCAATGTACTGCCATGACATTTGCTTTTGGTTAAAAGATCTTATATACAAATTGTTCTCTTTTTATAGTATACATTTATAATAATGTATGATTAGCAACTATAAGGTGCTGGGCAAAAAAACATGTAAAAAAATATTAACACTAAAAAAGTAATAAAAAATATGAACAGAATAATCTCACACCAAAAAGTATAAAAGACACTCGTAACATCAAAAGATTTCACTTGAAATTTAGTATGCCAAGACAAAAAAAATGGGCAACAGTATTTATTGCTGCCTGTGCCTTTTCCAAGTCGGGGATTTAAACCTGACCATAAAAGAGTGGCTCATGAGCAAAGCACATAAAAAGAACACTGACATTCAAGTGCTAAAATATTATTTATAAAAGTATAAAAGATTCACATGTGAAGCTGTTTTCCATATGAGCCATTACTATAATGTCAGAATAACAAAAGGCACATGCATATTTCAAAAAGAAGAGGATGAATATAAATACTGTATCATAACAAACAGCTACAAAAAAACTAAGACATATTGATAAAATATATATATTACTTTCTTATAAACATATTCCCAAATAGCCTATATTATTTAGAATTGTTCATTTTCTCTAGGGGACAAGCATCAGGGGAAAGAAAATGGCTGCTGTCCTATTAGCACACGCAAAACACATCCTGATAACACAGCTAGATGAGTTACTTCAAAGCACTGAGCTAAAGAGCTGTCTCAGCCCTCCTCACTACTCTTGCTGTCATGAATTATTATCTTACATACAGCTAACAAGACATCAGCTGTGTGTAGTAAGGGAGCAAAGTGGAAGTGGAGAGAAGATGGCCAAGACAGACTGCTGGGTGTATGTGGTACTACAGCAGAGTGTGGGGGTAATGAGAGAGCAGGGAAGTCCAAAAGCCAATGACTACTTGACTGTATGAAGTTCACATCTTCCAAATGTAAAATCCCCATCATAATATGTTGCAGGTTCCTCTAATGCTACTGAACAAGCTGTGACCAATCAAGGAATAGACTCCACAAGACACCTAAAGATGTCATTATGATATCTGGCACCAAGATATTCCTCAAACCATCCCTGAACAATTTTTGCAGTGTGGCAAGGTACATTAAGAGGTCACTGCAATGAAGGGGTGTACTTGGTTTGCAACAATGTTTAGGGAAGCAAAGCACATGCACCCTGACGTCCACATGATGTAAATGAAACCTTAATTTAACACTTTCTTCCATGGACTAGTTCTGATGTTCAAGCGTCTACTGTGGGCACTTTCAGAGGACAGCATTCATTTTTTTCTGTAATTTTTGGTGCAATAGCTTCTTTGGATATGAACCAGATAGGATAACCTTTACATCCCACATATAATAGAGCCTTGACAGCCATGAACCTGGCGCAGTTTGACTGGTTGTTCTTCCTTGTGTTACTTTGGTAGGTGCTAACCACTGTACAATTATAGTATACACAACAAGACCTCCTGTTTTTGAGATACAGTAGTGAGTAGTGCTGGGCTTGGCATGCTGTGAGGAGGCCACAGCACTCACCGCAACCCTGCACCTTCTTCAAACTGCTTATCGGTGGAAGTGATCTGATACCAATCTGATATTGATGACCTATCCTGAAGATACTGAACTTCCAGAAAACCCTTAACTGCATCCCTTGGCTTTCTCAGTCAGACCATTCACCCTTACCACAGAGGGATGGGGGTAAGTGACTCAGTTAGAGCATAGCACATTACATTGATAAGTGCAATGCTCTACTGGGGGAATCTTTATCTACTATTGAGAGAACAATAGAGCTGTCATTCTGTTATCCCAATTCTACAATCAATTATTATACTAATAGATAATAAGGGAATGAACATTTTCATTGACTCAAGGCTGATGAAAGAGCCTATACGAGAAATACTTTTGCAGTGGAGGCAGCAGGAGGTGGTAAGGGCCTGGACGTGCAGTTTGAAGGACAGTGTGGAATCAAATGTAATCCTAAGCCAGATGGCTTCTGAGACTGAGGAAAGTGTGAAGCTATAAACTGTGCTTCTTAATATTCCCCACCTCTAAACAGAAAATAGTGTGGAATACAAAGAAGTGGTCAAAAGTGGGAAATATGCAAACCTTTTTTAGATTCTAGGTGCAGGTCACTGTTAAGTGATGCAACTACAGTATATGAAACAGGAAGTCCTGGATTAGACTTTAACCTTGGGAATATTTGTGAAACATTATTGTGATGTTTGACAGTTTTATTTGCTTTTCAAAAATAGATGATGCAAAAAACACATTGAAATATATACAGGATCCTCTATTCATTCAGTATGATAAATGGAGAACATACCTCTTTAAGAACAAGCACACATTTCCCAGGACCCACCGATTGAGGTAGTTCTGCTATCCTGCCTTTATTTAAATATGGTCCTGAAAAGCAGCGATGATTGATGTACAGTTGAGGACAGCAATATTTTCCATTGGTTGTCCCTAAACACAGACAACAGTATAAATACTTCTCATTTCCATTGCTAGTCTGGTTTACTTTTAAATTAAGAAGTTTCCTGGGTTTATGTAAAGCATTTTTACTGTATAACTATAGTTACATATCTGATAAGGTTGACAAACAAATCAGGTCCATCAAGTAAAATCTATAATTCTACTGTGATCCAAAGACAGGCAAAATCCCCATAAAGTTGTAGACTGTTGCCCCATATTAGCGCAAAATCCTTTCTCTCTTTTTGGCAATCAGAATAAATCCCTGGGTCACTGTCCCATTGCATGTGATATTATTACTTTCAGGAAAGGCACACAGGCCCTTCTTGAACTTTTTCAATAATTCGCAGCATCAGGTGGCACAGTGTTACATATTTTCACTGCTCTTACAGTAAAGAATCCCTGTCTGTGTTGATGTAGAGAGTGGTTTCTTGTTATGGTTACAGGCCTAAGTATAAAACAATTATTAGAAAGATCTCGGTAGGGTCTATTCCAACATATTTGTACATTGTATTGAGATGACTTTTTTTTTTCCAAACTGAATAAGAACAAGTTTGATAACAATTTAGTTAAGCTATGTCCTTCATATACATAAGTGCCTAAAACAGTACAAACATGATTTAATTTTCTTATAATTTTCAAGATCCCTACTTGCTGTAAGTCGATGGACGTTTTCTTACATTAAGAAGCTGAATGCATTGTTAGAGGAAAGAGTTTTGATAAACTGTAAAAACATGCACACGTGCGTGAGCAGGATCAGGTCAGAATATGCCCCTGCCTCGGATTATTACCAAGAATGTTTTCCTCCATTGACAGCACCATATATCTTGAAAAAAGTGATGAATTTCTACAAAGTATATTATAAGGCTGCATTCACACGGGCGAGTTTTCCGTGCGGGTGCAATGCGCGATGTGAACGCATTGCATCCGCACTGAATCCTGACCCATTCATTTCAATAGGGCTGTGTACATGAGTGTTTTTTTTTTCACGCATGACTTCTGCGTTGCGTGAAAATCGCAGCATGTTCTATATTCTGCATTTTTCACACAGACCTAGCCCCATAGAAGTGAATGGGGCTGCGTTAAAAACGCATTGCATCCGCAAGCAAGTGCAGGTGCGATGCGTTTTTTTACTGATGGTTGCTAGGAGATGTTGTTTGTAAACCTTCAGGTTTTTATCACGCGCGTGAAAAACGCATCCAAACGCATTGCACCCGCGCGGAAAAAACTGAACAACTGAACGCAATCGCAGACAAAACTGAATGGCTTTGCCTGTGAAATCGCACAGTTTTCACTAAACGCATCCGCAACGTATCCGCACCTAATCCGCACACGCTCGTGTGAACCCAGCCTAAAGGTGCATAACTTTCTATTATATGATAAAAGTTATTTTTTACATAAAACTTGAAAACATAAAAGACATTTGGCACCAACCCCTGTCTAAATCGAATACTTCAATAAGTATAATTTACACAGAGTATCTCTATAATGCAAAGACTAAAAGATAAGTATTCATTATTCATGTTTTCACAATAAGTGAATGATCTAATACTTCGTTCCCATCAACAGTTTGCCCTGCACTGAATGGCACTGCCTCTGGAAATTACCCAGGAACAAATAAATTACTATCAAATAAATGAAGCGACAGATAAAGCATTCAGATGTAATAGCATAATGAAATACAGCTTTCTGCGTGCTGCTGTGGTTGAAGAAATCAATACCTGTCAACATTAGAAAATAACTAAGCCTTGTAGACAGCACAAGCATAATGTACCTGTTGAGTAGCTGTCACCCTGAGGGAACGGACAAGGATCATGAGGTATTTTCTCCACAGGCACTGAGGATGGCAACCTAGTAAACAACATATTTTGAGCATTGTTATTTTTAATAATAGCAATACACATAATTATTTGCTACACGGTTTTATAATAAGCCTTCATTCTGGAGCTGTACACTCCATGTGTGCATGAGCTCAACTGGCAATGTTGTATAGGATTAAAAGGAAGCATACCCAATACCCATTAATTCAACCTTTCTCAGACCTGGCCATTTTGATCCAGTTGTGCTACAATGCTACAAGCTGCCATATTAGATTAGATCAACTGATGGACATATGGACTCAGCAAGAAGCCCAATCCTCGGAAGGACAGCCATATGCGTTACTAGTTTCCTTGAAGTGTCCTCAATAGCGAGGGAAACCATGGACCTCTTGTTTTTTTCATGCCCACCATTGTTGCAGGTCTGACTATAGTCTGCAAGTCTGATATAGAGAGGATCTGTCACCTCTCTTCACATGCTTGTTTTAGGAAATACTTGTATTTTCCATGAAATAACAATTCTGGTGCATCTTTTCTTAGAACTCTATGTTGTGCCATACCTCTGTTATTCCTAGAGCATTGATTAATGAATTGACAGCTGGGTGTCTCCAGTTGGAGGTGTCCCCCCACATATAGTATGGCATTGATTGAACCCCTACTGGTTATGTCCTGCTGTCAATTTATTTATACTTTCTAGGAGAAAACACAGAGGAATGGTACAATACTTAGGGAGGAATTGATCAAGAGTGGTATTTCATATGCTAGTCCTTATCCAGTTTGCACTGGAGTGACAAGCACCTCATTTATTAAGAGGCATGGGTCCATTAATAAATTAGTTGCATCTCTGGCTCTCCATGTGCCATAAAGTCGAACCTACCGCAGCTATGAGCTGGCTTAGATTTAAGCTATAATTACAACCGTTTCTGGTGTAAATTACAGCTGCTTTACTGGGTCAGTGCCGGGTTGAAGGGTAAAATAAATCTGATGTAGCCTTTTAAGAGCCTAGAACCACAAACTGCCTGGTGTCTTAAGATTCCTCCCATCAAGCAGACCTCACCGTAGGTCATGTACGGCTTTATATCTGCTCTTACAAACTAAAGCAATACCGTCCTGACAACATCCAGGGGCAGATTAGGCTGTTCTGGAGCCTCAAGCAAAGGCCCAGGTAACAGAACTTGTAGATTCTATGCCACAGTCAAGGTATAAAGATGGAAGGTATTTTAGTCTCTGTGCCAATATTCTGCAGGTGCATTCATGAAGTACCGGGTCTTACTTGAGTATAGTTAATTTTAAGAAGATACTATAGAATTTAATTACAGTAATTGCAATCACAATGGCATAAAAGCTGTGCAGGTCGCCTCTAAGTAAAAAGTACACCAAAATACCTGCTGTACAAAACTTCTATGTAATCGCAAGGACATAACCCTAAATTCATGCAGTAATGATGCATTCAGTAAAACAGCTTTTATGGCTTGTCTGACACCAACACTTCGCCAAGTTGACTGAATAAAAGGCATTATTGCCAGGAAATCGTCCCTGTGGATTTCAGCCACTTTCAATTCAATTTTTTAGTTTTACAGCATCAATAAAACTGCATTAAAATCAGCAACACAACACTAATTCCATCCTAAAAAGTTATATTTGCTTTTTAATGTTGCATGTAATGGACGGAAATCTGCTTTACGGGATTCCTTATGTTAATGTCAAGACTAATGAAAAAGGCACTAGAGATGTAAATGGTAATATACTATATATTGTCTGTTTTCTAAATCGTCGTTCCTGGATATTGAAACACTTGTTTTCTGAAGTCGAATTTCACTCAATGAGGAGTAACACACGCGTTTAAAGATGTTAATCTTCACTGTTGGAGATTTTATTTTGTTTGAAACTACCTAGAGAGCCCTTAGTGAACACGGAGCGAGGAACCTGCATCTTGGCAGTGCAAAAGCAGAAAAAGGCTCCATTAATCAACCCTAGAGCTCGTTTACTGACATTACACTTAGCTACAAGCATTTTACTGGCCATCATTTGCTCATACTGTCTTTATGTCTGAGGGTTGAAAAAGTTGTGGAATGACAACAAATTCTCCAGCTCAATTCACAGGATATAATCATTCACATTGGTCGATTTCCCAAAGGGACTCACAATCTACTTTAACTATATAAATGAATCATAACCTAATTTATCGGAGTATGTTTTGGAGTCTGCATGAACACCAGAATTAAATACAATAATAACCCTGGGATGACCTACAATCTGATGTCACCATTGTCAGATTTGTTACAGTGGTCTAAATGGTCCAAAGCAAAAAAAAATGGCTTATAGAGTCACCATTTAAAGGAACATTAAAGAGGTTATCCCAAGATATAAACTTTTTCTCTGTCTACAGGATAGGTAATAAGTATCTGATCAGTGATAGTCCAACCGCTGGGACCCACACCGATCATAAGTACATGTCCCTCATCACAATGGAGTATCAATAGGGCATGCATGCTGCTGCCATATTCATCACTATGGGACTGATAGAGATAGCTGGTTCTCTTTGGTAGAGATGAATGGAGACGAATGGAGCAATAGTGTGCATGTTTGACCACAGCTTCATTCAAACTGAAGAGAGAAAAACCTCCATTCTTATGATTGGTGGGGGTCCCAGTGGTCAGATCCCGACTGATCAGACACTTGCACCTATCCTGTAGGTAGGAGATAAGAGTAATTCTTGGGACAACCAATTTAAATATAGAAAATATTTTTAAACAAATGAAAATTAAAATAGTCTAACATTTCTTTTTTTATTCTATTTTGCCTCAATTCAGAAACATAAAGAATTATTTTTTATGTGATCCAGGAGCTCAGTCATTTCTCCCTCCTCGACTCTGTTTCACAAACCTGAGATTGGCTGTAAGACAACTATAGCAGAAGCCTCCCCCTCTATTGTGTCTACAGTAGGACAATAGACCTGCCCTTTTTGCAAAACCTCGCCCCTCAACTGCCTGCCAACATGGAAGAGATGCGGGGGTAATGAAATCCTGTGTTCTCTATATTATGTCTACAAAACTGTTAATCTGCTTAAATTTCTGCATATTCCTGAAACAAGCAAAAAGTGCAAGATCCTCTCACGTTGACTTATAAATTATTTTAGGGCAAATGCTTTTTTAATCAGTTAATTATTGCCTCCGAAAGGTAGGGGTGCAAAATAGGACAACAAAGAGTGTTTTCCCAATATCAAATGAAAATAGCATACACTTAAAATTCCAGCTTACCTGCCATTAATTTTAACCTATATGCAGATGTAAAAAGCTTGTTATGCTCTGACATGTTGGGAATGCCTCAGAGTGAATTAAAGGTTATCCCAGTAAATTGTATCGCTATCCAATGAACAGAGCATCTTAAATGAAGACCTATTGCAATACTCATGCAATAAAAATATGAATCTTTTTTATGTACATTATATTTTTCTCTTTCGTAGCGCCCTCTGCTGTTTTTCCTTTGGCCGAAATTCTGGTCCAGAGTTGGTTCAAGCCGACAATGTGGCCCTGGAACCAGAAAATGTTGTGCATCCCTGTTTTAAACAAATTTTGGACGCCAGTCTTAATAAAGCCCCATCGCTGGCGGTGGATCTGCCGGAGTTATGTAGTAGCGCTGCTGCTTCCAAATGTAAGACAGCTTCCGAGCTGTCTTACATTTAGACCTTTTTCTATGCCTGCCAGCCCACCTCCTTCCCCACCCACACCACGCCCGCTTTTTCAGACCTGGCGTGAGAGGGCAGAAGTTGGAGATTGCGGCCCAACTAACCCGTTGCGATGCAATCTGCGCCTGAAATGCGCCTAATTTAGGCGTATTTCTGTTTGATAAATGACCCCCTTTGTTTTTATTGCTGGACCAGTCAACAAATGTGGCCAACAGACCACACAAAGGTCATGCACCCCTGCTGTAGAACAATGCATGACATGCATTGTGTTTCTCATTTTCATTAGGAAGAATGCATTACATAGGGACAGCAGTATAAACTAAAGTCCCATTTACATGGGCAGATTATCTGAAAGAATTGTTTCTATGAAGGCTCATTTTCGATAACTGCCCCGTGTAAATGTGTCACCGATCAACCAACCAACAGCACAAATGAAATAAAAGTTGTGGTAACGATCATTCATTCCTATACAATAAACATGGTTGAGCTGGCAATGATCAGGAATGAATAGTCCATTCTCGAACATTGCCCTGTGCACCGGCCTATGTAAATGGCCGCTAAGTCAGTTACCACACGTTTTACTTGTGTAATGTTTATTGTGAGGGACCCCTCTGGTGTGAACCACCATTACTTTCTAAACCTTCTATGTCTATTTGGGATATTTGCTTCATATGAAGAATCTTACTTACTGTTTTTCTGGCTGAACAACGGCAATCTTTCTTTTCTTTTTCACTACAAAACAAAATGAATATAAGATTTTAAAATACTACAATTCAAGATCCATACAATCACTAACAATTCTACCTCAATCTGTTTGGAGTTGACACGACAGCAAAATGACAGCACTCTAGTTAGGCTACTTTCACACTGGCGTCTTGTGCGGATCCGTCATGTATCTGCACAGACGGATCCGCACTGATAATACAACCGCATGCATCCGTTCAGAACGGATCCGTTTGTATTATCATGAACATAGGCAAAACGGATCCGTCTTGAACACCATTGAAAGTCAATGGGGGACGGATCTGTTTTCTGTTGTGTCATATTGTGTCATTGAAAACGGATCCGTCCCCATTGCCTTACATTGTATGTCAGGACGGATCCGTTTGGCTCAGTTCCATCAAATGGACACCAACGCCTCCAGAGCGGAATGGAGACTGAACGGAGCCGAACTGATGCATTCTGAACGGATCCTTATCCATTCAGAATGCATTGGGGCAAAACTGATCCGTTTTGGACCGCTTGTGAGAGCCCTGAAACGGATCTCACAAGCGGATCCAAAAACGCCAGTGTGAAAGTAGCCTTATTTGTACAGAAAATATATTTATACAAATAATCAAAAGATTTCAATAACTCAAATTCATAGATTTTAAGCCATTTTACTTTGTGATATAGGTCATGGTTATCCCACTACTGGTTTACAAGCCTGTAGCAGCACGTCAAGGTTTGTCCTACAGTCATTATTTGCATTGCATATTCTGTATTTCTTTGGTATATGAGTTGCACTTGTTTCTATTTGTTTTTACTTTTGTATGTCCTTATCCACATTTGCAAGTTTGAAAATTAAATATCAGCATAATGACTTCCAAGAAGGCTCTATTCACACATTTAGTAATTATCATGATAGTAGAAGTTAGAAAATGATTGCTTATAGGAGTTAACTAAACATACATACAAATACACACTACATATACATATAAGGGGACATTTATCAAGACCAGCGTTTTATGTGTTGGTCTTGATACCCTCTGAGCTGCTTGAGGATCCGACAAATTTATCTTAAGGCGCAGGCCTCTCATGAATTTGTTGCATCCTCCAGCGGGCCATGTGACACACTTAAAGATGTTTGGGTGCAGAGCTGAACCTGGAAATATCCCCTTTTTCACCCAGGCAGCCCCTCTGAGCATATTATGCTCTGATGTTCTCCTTTGCCCTGTGCTGCATTGCGCAGGACAAAGGTTTTTTCTGGAGATCCGGTGATGTATTGGGCTCTCAATGGGGAAAGCTAGGTGGAGTCTTCCACCTAGCAGTGGGCCTGGCTACGTCACTGGCACTAATGGGTGGGCTTTAGCGCTGCCCTAGCCTGTAAAACAGCAGTGTAAAAATGTAAACAAAAAAGCACTTGCTCTGCACGATACAGCGCGGGGCTAGGGAGATCATCGGAGATGAAATGCTCCGATGCTCATATCAGAGGGTCTGCCTGGGTGAAAGTGGGGGTATGTCCGGGATCAGCTTTGACCCATTTAAATCTACAGCACTCTTCTAGCTGCCGTGAAATTCTTTTTTTATTTATGCCAAAAAACTGCCGTGAATAAAGATACATGTATATGCCCTTCTGGCCCTTCTCCTCCTCACCATCGCAAAACCACCTTTTCATGGGGGTGAGAGCCTAAAATAGATACATTTTGACACAAATATAGTGTGCGACGACATCTTCGACTTTTCCACTCCAGAAGTCAGACGTAAAATTCCTAGTAAATGCCCCCCTGTAGTCGGAGCCATGGCACTACTATGTTGACATTTATCCCATTTGCCTACTGATCCTTATCACACAACATGATGGGAAAGTTCTGACATCCCACCAGTTTTATGCACAGAAATAACCACTATCCTAACGAAAGAAGTGCCCTACTGTATGGGTTCCTTATCTCCCAACCCTAAGGCTACATTTATAGGGTATAAAAAATCCAACGCACATTTTGCCACAATTCTACGGTAAATTTGATGCAAAATCTGAATGCTTCACATGTGGATTTTGGTGTGGATTTGCCACTGATTTCATGCAGCACGTCAGCTTACGAGCAGGGATTTCCCACAGCATGTGGATGAGATCTGTAGAAATCACATCCACTTTGCGGTTACTGTATTCTACTGCTGATTTTTCATCTGGATTTGCAGGCGGAAAAAGTCCTCTGTGGAATACAATAACAGCAAAGTGGATGAGAGCGTTTCTGCTACAACCTAGTGTCTATGTTGGTCCTGACAAATCTTTTCCCACGACATCGATTATGGGTCTATTTCTAGAAGCATTCCAAATATCTGTATCCTGCAAATGTTCCATTCATAGGAGAACAGTGGTGTAATCTTGTCATCCATCTTTAAGCTCAGTCATTGATGTTATTCACTATCACAGTAAGTCATTTTGGCATACCGGGTTATTTAACACAATGACTGAATCTCTTGCCTTGCTGTTCATGTAACATTTGGTTCTTAGATAAATCTGTTGTCAGAGTTAACTGCTAATGGCCAGCGACATTAGAAACAACTAACCTTTTACATAGCTTATTTGCAGTTCTGTCCTGTTCCTAAGGGAGTGAGAAATGTTATATATAATTTAAATTGATCAACAATTACCCTAATTGTGCTGTGTGGAGGTCAGGAATGTGTGAGTGTGTAGTTAATCATACAGCTAAACGGACTGCCTAGCCTCTGTTATGTTCCCTGCGAATCACTGAATGAACGGAGCAGTGTATCTAATTACATAACAGCTTCAAGAACGCCTGCCAAAATGACGGTCTCCCAGTTGCTCAGATGATATGGTCTTGCCAGGCTGCGTCTGTTTATGGTGAAAATCTGGGTGCATTACTGCCACTTACAGGAGTAATTGGAAATGCCTAAATTGGCCAGAGTGCTGTGTCATTTATATCTGAGCATGTGACTCCGATTTGAGATCTGCCTAATGCTCCGTTTAACTTAAGTTTAATGGCTTAGTAAGAAAAGCCAGCGAAAAGTCATATATGAAATATACACAATTTGTAAAGCTTTTGCACATTTTCGCTGCTTATCCATTGGATGCTGAAGCCTGGGAATTTAACACTGGGATTATCATATATGCTGGAGTGTTGAATCTGCAGAACACATTGGTAAAATCGTGTGTAAAAATGTGGATCTTTTGTTACAGTTCTCACAGAAAACGATTCGTCCCATTCAGGGGCCAGCAATTAGTTGCAGAGAACATATGCAGAAACAGGATTTAAAAGGGAAGAGTATGCTGAAAGATGAGTGTAACAGGTGTCACAGACATGGCTTCCCAAACAGTCCTCCAAATTGTTAGCAATGTCGTAATGATATTGTCATCCGAGAAAAAGCATCACATGTTACAAAGCACACAAGTACAAGCTGATGTGAAAACTTCCCAAAGAGATTGTCTGCTGATCTATACGTAGAAATAATGTAAGTGTGACATATGGGTATTCTCACCACCCACACTAAGAGAACTGCTTTAAAGGGTGCTTTAAATTTCATGTAGCCTATATGCATGATGTAATGGCCGCACTTCTCATTTATTATAGCTAATTTTTTTATTTTACACTAAGACACTATGGGAAACGTATGCCACTGTGTGCCAGTATTATAGTATCAGTTTTCTGATGCAGGTGTACACCGGGAGCATATACCTCCAATAAATATCTGAAATGATAGGGGCACAGAGGCTAACTGTTGTTAACATTGGAAATTTTAATACAGTGGGCTACCCAGAACAAAGGAAACCCCATTTAACTTATGAAAATGAGTTCCTCTGCTGGTGTTGGTACATACTATCACATCGAACCAGCTCAGAACAGGATGACCTGGTGCCTGTTTCCCTCCCCAACCCCCTTTCCATTATTATTAAAAACTTGTCATGGGGCAGGAGGCTGTGTAAAATAGAAAAACCCCTTACCTTTCATATTTCCTGCTGGTCTGGTCCAGGCCACGCTGGGCTCTGCTACAGGGTGGCCCATGAAAAAGTAACCCGCCTCCAATATCTCCAAATCAAACTGACTAATAGTAAATCTGTCTTAGTGGGTAACAGCAACCAATCAAAGCTCAACTTTACTTCCTACAGGGCTCTAAAAAAATGAAAGCTGGGCTGACAACTAAGACAGATCTACCATTAGGCAGTTTGATTCGGAGATAATGGAGCCAGGCTACGTTTTTGTGGGCCACCCTGTCTTATAGGAATTAAAGAAAAATTATGGGATGGATAGTTCATGGGAAAATTGGTTCGAAAACTGGATTAAAGATTGGAAACAGACCTTGTTACAAATTGGAATGGTTATAGTCATTGTATTATTGATCCTTGCAGTAACTGTCTGTTGTATCACCCCCTGCATTACGAGGCTTCTGCTCAAAGCCGTAGCTGAGGCTACCCCGGAGATGATCATGAGAGAATTTCATGAGGATGGGAGACAAAGTCCACCTAGCTGTTTCCCCAACCCCCCCCCCTCCCCCGCTTACAACGCCACCTGTAGATCACCGACCATAGGGACAGACATCTGACTTCCCCATGCTAAGTCCAGTGTCACGGGAGTCTATACACTAGGCTAGGTTGTCATGGAAGCTGGTGAAGAGGATTCGGAGCATTGGGACAGATGTGCTAGGCTGTATTAGGGAAATAATGAGGTCCAAAAGGGGACTGATAGACATGTGGGCATCATTCTTTGATTCAGCTAAGAAAGCTCCCCTATACGCCAGCTCTCAGACAGCTTATCTTCTCCAGAGCATGAAGGTCTGAAGGTTTCATCCTACTGAAGGGAACACACCTCCTTGTTAGGTCATATATGCTTTTCTTCTGTTAGTGAAGATTCCATTACAAGATGGCGGCTACTGCTAGATATTTATATAATTCACATACCAGAGTTAGTAAAACAATGCACAATGCGCAAACGCCAAGTGTTTTCATATTCTAGCCAGTGTAACAATGTCACATGACTCAGGGGGAATGTCCCTCTGATGTCTTTATTACCACTGTACTTCCTGTAATAAATGTCAGTGTTATTTTCTACCGTGCACGTAAAACCCTTGGGTTACTATTAATTTAGAGCAGTAGATCAAACATGACAAGAATATGCATTGTTACAATGGGTTCCCCAAAAAATGGATGCATCACGAACATCACACAGACATCATCCGTACTTTTTGCGGATCTGTGTTTTGCGGACCGCAAAATGCATACAGTTGTGTGACTGCACCTTTAGGTTCAGAAAAAGAGGTGATGTAGGGCTCATGCACACGATCGCATATGTTTTTCAGTCTGTAAACACAGATCCCAGCCGAATACATGCTGCCATTTTTTCACACTGCTCTAGAAATGTCCTATCCTTGTCCGTGAAATGAACAATAGGACATGTTCTATTTCTTTTTGCGGGGCCACAGAACAGACGTGCGGATGCTGATCTCCACTGAAATGAATGGGTCTGCATCCGATCTACAAAAAACACGGATCAGATGGGGGGCAGAAACTACGGTCATGTGCATGTTACAAGTTTTCCTGAATATTTTCCCGCAAAGCTATATATTAATCGGCTAACATGCTCCCAGCAGATTGCACTGTATTTTGTGGTGACAGGTGCTTTTTAAGCTTTTGCTATTAAAAGCCATTATGCAACTTAGCACTATGGTTTGCATGATAAAAGAGTACATATACAAACTTCAACACAATACAATATCAAAAACATAATATAAGAGCTCTGCACTTTTTTGTAAACCAATATGAATTGTTTCTGCTCCATTTTGTCTTAGGCCCCACTGAAGCTGCACGATGGACTCAATCCTATGTACACCATTGATTTGATGTAACATTAGAATACACATTTGCTTTCTAGTTCCCCACAGTTTTGTGTAATTTTAATAATAGACATGGGGGGAACCATTCATAACTTATCATATAAATCCTACTTCCTTATAGCTCAGTTTACGATGGCACTTGCAGGCACATTACTATGTTACGATTATGAAATAATGATACATTGTCCATTATATCATGCTAAGTTTCTGTGGTAATCATGTTCTTTTGTGGGATATTAGGCCCCTATGGACAAAACATCTGGAGCCATGAGGATCTCCAGAATGGAAAAGGATTTTAAAGGCATATTGAAATTATGAGTATATACAGTATATTACAGGCTTTACTATTTTTCATTATTTTTTTTTATACATTGTAAACTCAGACGCTCCTACCAGATGTACCTTGTGAACACTGTTTCACTTGTCTGCGCCAGCGCTATCTTGTAATCATTACAATGTGGAAATCCAGCATTATGCTATGTAGGTTGACGGCTCTATACAAATTAATAATAATAATAGTAATTTTATATTAATAATTCAAATAATATCTGGAGCAGTTTCCAGGAAGAGTTTGGTACTTTGTGTGCATTCCTTTAACAAGTAAAAAAAAAGCTTTTGAGCTTGAGAAAGCACAATATATACTGTATTTCCTAAAAATCTTGCTAAAGAGTGTCTGCGTCTTATAGTCCACAGTTAAAGTGGGCCAGCAGTACCAGACCCCCCTGACTTCTTCCTTAATGATCCGGCTGAGCACTCCATCTGCACACTTCTCTCTCTTCCTGCCTGACACCGATCGGTGAGAGATCAGTGCCCGCAGGAGTCAAGGCTGAATGAGATTCAATACATGCAGCAGAGAACTGTGAAAGTACAAAAAAAAAAAGAAAAGAAACTGTACTGCAAGGAATTTCCATGATGTCACTGGTGGGCGGGGCCAGATGGGAAGTGCAGGAAAATGAATAAAGCTGCACTTCCCATTTGGCCCTGCCCCCAGGTGACATCATGGAAGGTCTTTTCAGTACACAGCTTTCATCTCGCAGCTTGGAGAGGACCTTCAGCAGGGGGTATTACTATTAAATGAAGTATGAAAATGTACCCTATGTCTATGTGTGTGTGTTGCAGAGCTGTGTGTGAGTGTACGTAGCAGGACTGTGCGTAGAATAGATGCTTTTGTGTTCATGTAGTACAGCTGTGTTTGTTTTGTGTGCCTATAAAAGAGTTGTGAGTGTGCATATAGCAGGGCTGTGTTTGTCAGGTGTTTATGCAATAGTGCTGTGTGCGTAAGTAACTGACATTGGCTGCTCCACGTGACTCATTAAGTCACCAGGGAAACTTTAATAAGTTCTAATTTTTTGTTGTCTGACCATGGGGTGGAGCTTATCATCCTGTGGGTGTTATAGTGCGGGAAATATAGTATATCAGAGGCATACCATAAATGCAAAATTTGCTTCCAAAGTGAACCTGTATGTTTTTTTGCGCAGAGGAAATAGGACATCTGATACATTTGCACCCTAATCCATACTTCATTGACTCCCACGAACTATAACTAAAAAATAAACTATGCATTTGGAATGAAACGCTCTGCCCTGCTCTTATTACATGTAGGTCATGGATGACTGATTGGAGAATTAATACAACACATGCAATAATTATCCAATCCTCTCTTGCTCTAAAAACTGACATGCACAGAACATTAGTGTGAATTCATTAATATATTAGGAGAGTTTTATACTGCTGGTCGCAAGATGCACAATACACAGTTTGTGCGAAACTATATTTCTCCCCAACATTTTATTACAACATTATTTCTATATCATATAGTTAGCCCCCTTTCAGACGAGCGAGTTTTCCGCGCGAGTGTAATGTCTGATGTGAACGCATTGCCCCGCGCCGAATCCGGACCCATTCATTTTAATGTGTCTGTGTACATGAGCGTAGCTTTTTTGATGCATCACTTGTGCGTTGCGTGAAAATCGCAGCATGTTCTATATTCTGCATTTTTCACGCAACGCTGGCCCCAGAGAAGTTAATGGGTCTGCGTCAAAATTGCATCCGCAAGCAAGTGCGGATGCAATGTGTTTTTCACTGATGGTTGCTAAGAGATGTTGTTTGTAAACCTTCAGTATTTTATCACGCGCTTAAAAAAGCATCAATGCGCATTGCACCCGAACACAAAAAACTAAACAACTGAACGCAATTGCCGACAAAAGTGAATGAACTTGCTTGCAAAATCGCGCATTTTTAACTGAACGCATCCGGAATGCATACAGACCTCATCCGTGATGCTCATCTGCAAGGGGCCTAAAAGTTTATTTTCTGAATTCATGTTGCTGATGAAAGGGCATATTCATCCTAAGATTCTATTGCAGAAATTTTTACAGCTGAAAATCATTTCTATTCATCTGACCGGGGCTGTTTTGCTCGAAAACGTGGATTTCCGTAAGCCCCATTATGATTAATCAGACAAAGAAATTTCTCCTTCACATTTTGCAGTGAGTAAATTCACCTGAGAGGTAATTTTTCACACTAGATTTTAAGTATTATTGTCAAAATACATCTTTCCAAAGTTCCTTGGTGACTTCCAGTCCCTCTGTAATCCGCAGCACATGATAAACCATCCCTTCTATCACATCCCTCCTTATGCACATAGAGTATATAGTGGTGCCTGGCCAGTCTGGAACCAGACACAACTGATATTTGTATACATGGGCGTAGCTATAGGGGGTGCAGAGGTAGCAGTCGCTACCAGGCCCAGGAGCCTAAGGGGGCCCAAAGACCCTTGTGCCGCATAAGAAGACACAAAAACACTGAGGGAAGGGGGGCCCAAGCTGAACTCTTGCACCAGGGCCCATGAGCCATTAGCTACGCCCCTGTTTGTGTATATTCATATTAGTGCACAGATAAATAAAAAACAGTGTGCACAATTTTTCTGTCAGGAGCTAATTGCATCACAACTGATGTACCAAATGAATATGAATGATCCCATATAAAATTATAGGATCACTTCTGGTTTCAGTATCCCTATGGCATTTTCTGCACCACGCTGGAGAGAAACTGAGCTGGATCGCCGGGTATATGTGAAAGAGCCCTTAGCAGTGTGACTGTGTTACTTTACTGTCATTAATCATCAACACCTCTGAGCTGTGGAGGGAACTCATCCATGAAAATGCTATTAAGAATGTACTTAACTATGGAAAATTGATTTGTGACTTACTCTTCATGAAACATCAGACATTTGCACATATCAAATGTTTTACAGTAACTCCATGAATGTGTTTCTCGTATATCCTCCACTATATTCTATGCTTTTTAGTGAAATAAGTAAATAAATATATAAATATATATATATATATATATATATATATATACATACACACATGTATATATATCCGGTATATATATAAGTCCGGGCCATTTTATTTTATAAACAGTGTATTACATTATTCACAAGAGCATGGATTATTCTGAGCCCAAGAGGTTACACTGAAGTCACACATCTGACTATATATATATATATATATATATATATATATAAAATTAAAAGAGGTATGGACTCACGGGACAGGGATGTAATATTGCCACTATACAAAGCGTTGGAGCTGCCTCAACTGAAATACGCAGTTCAGTTCTATATATATATATGATATACGTGATTTAGAAGTACATACCCACTGCTCTCTGCGGTGTGTTAAGAGGATATGAGTTTGCTTCACACCATCCAACAGGAAAAATATTCATGGACTCCACATCAACAATATACTCCGGAACTGGCTTCATCTGACCTAAAATGTGTGAAGAAATGATTAAATACTGCATTGCACAGTTTAAGACAGTAGATACTGTAACATATAGAGTGGATATAAAAAGTCTACGCAGCCTTGTTAAAATGTCAGGTTTCTGTGATGTAAAAAAATGGGACAAAGATAAATCATTTCAGAACTTTTTCCACCTTAACATGACCTATAAAATGTACAACTCAACTGAAAAACAAACTGAAATCTTTTAGGTAGAGGGAAGAAAAAATATTACAATAAAACTAATACTTTGTTAAAGCACCTTTTGATTTTATTACAGCACTCAGTCTTTTGGGTATGAGTCTATCAGCATGGCACATTTTGACTTGGTAAGATTTGCCCACTCTTCTTTGCAAAAACACTCCAAATCTGTCAGATTGTGAGGGCATCTCCTGTGCACAGCCCTCTTCAGATCACCCAACAGATTTTCAATCGGATTCAGGTCTGGGCTCTGGCTGGGCCAACCCAAAACTTTAATCTTCTTCTGGTGAAGCCATTCCTTTGTTGATTTGGATGTATGCTTTGGGTCGTTATCATGCTGAAAGATGAAGTTCCTCTTCATGTTCAGCTTTCTAGCAGAAGCCTGAAGGTTTTGTGCCAATATTGACTGGTATTTGGAACTGTTCACAGTGTCCTTTATCTTAACTAAGGCCCCAGTTCCAGCTTAAGAAAAACAGCCCCAAAGCATGATGCTGCCACCACCATGCTTCACTGCGGGTATGGTGTTATTCTGGTGATGTGCAGTGTTGTTTATGTGCCAAACATATCTTTTGGAATTATGGCCAAAAAGTTTAATCTTGGTTTCATCAGACCATAACACCTTTTCCCACATGCTTGGGAGACTTCAGATGTGTTTTTGTAAAATGTAGCCTGGCTTGGATGTTTTTCTTCGTAAGAAAAGGCTTTCATCTTGCCACTCTACCGCATAGCCCAGACATATGAAGAATACGGGAGATTGTTGTCACATATACCACACAGCCAGTACTTGCAGGATATTCCTGCAGCTTCTTTAATGTTGCTGTAAGCCTCTTGGTAGCCTCCCAGACCAGTCTTCTTCTCGTCTTTTCATCAATTTTGGAGGGACATCCAGTTCTTGGTAATGCCACTGTTGTGCCATATTTTCTCCACTTGATGATGACTGTAAATGATGGCAGGTGTATGCTGACTTCTATTTAACATGATTTTGAATGTGATCACTTAATTCTAAACACAGCTACATCCCCAGTTATGGGTGTGCACACTTATGCAACCACATTATTTTAGTTTTTTTTGTTTTCTTCCCTCCACCTAAAAGATTTCAGTTTGTTTTTCAATTGAGTTGTACAGTTTATAGGTCGCATTAAAGGTGGAAAAAGTTCTGAAATAATTTATCTTTGTCTAATTTTTTTTTACACCACAGAAAGCTGACATTTTAACAGGGGTGTGTAGACTTTTTATATCCACTGTATGGACTCTCAGCCAAGGGTTGTCCTTGGGAAAATAAGGCTTGAATTGTTTTTTTCTGCTGGATACATTTTAGTGTTCTCCTCATCCCCTGCAATTATATGTAGGTTCTTTCATTGACAGACACACAAACATGCTCCAAACAAGCTCCTTCTGGGGGGGGGGGGGAATACTGCAGTAAGTTTCCAGTGCCATCAGAACCCGCCAACAGACATCCTGGCTTCCACTGATGTAAACCACATTAGCTGCAATTTACACTGTAGACAAGTATTCTGCATATGAATATATGGAAGTAACTGTATGCCATTTATAGTTCTTTCAGGATATTTTAAGCTTTACATATATTGTATACATGTGAATGTTATCAACATTATTTTAAAAGCTAATAGAAGGGAAAAGGGGACAAAACATTCTGTTCTTCCGGGAATGATTATAAATGGCCACCAGCAACCTGTCCTAAAACGTGATTAGGACTGGTTGCCTCCACTTGCAGAGCTCCGTAGAGGGGTGAAAGGCTGGGGCACATGAATGCACTCTGGCACATGCATGTACTACATATTAGTGAGTCTTCCTGTCAGGCTGCTCAGCCACGATTGCAGGATCCGATCACTACCATCTATTGTAGAGCAGTGTAGTCTGTAGTGAGACCCAGTCCCCTCACTCCACTAGGCAGCTCAGCAAATGGGTGCAAACAGTCCTCCTCACATTCTAGGACAGGTTGCTGGCAGTCATTTTTAATCATTCCTGGAAAACTGGTCCATCAGGGACACTTCTGGGCATTACGTGTAGATGTTATAATAAGATGTAATAATATTACAGGTTATAGTTACTATAGATGGGTCCAGGGAGTTATTCTGATTGCCTGATTGGAGTCGGGAAGGAATTTTTTTCCCCTAAAGTTGGGAAAATGGGCTTCTCCCTCACATGGTTTCTGTTTTTTTGCCTTCCTCTGGATCAACTAGCAGGATAACAGGCTGAACTAGATGGATAGATGTCTTTTTTTCAGCCTTATAAACTATGTTACTAGGTTACTTGCCATCTTGGTCTTGGTTATATTCATTTTTTTTTACTGCTCCAATGGTGGTTCAGTTTTTGTCCCTTAATGTGAAGGGCCTTAACTGTCCACAAAAATGAGAATATCTTTGCAAAGAAGCGATATCACTCCACGCTGATATACTTTGTGCACAAGAAACGCACATTGTCAGGAAGGATGCACCATTTATTCCCTGGCATTTTTTTTGTCGCATTCTGAGAAAAAAACAATAGGGGAGTCTTTATATCTATTAGAAATATGGTTGCTTTTACCTTGATTTCACAATCTGTGGATGCAAGCGGTAACCATGTGATTTAAGTATGCTCCCTTAATCTAATCTAATCATCTACACTATTGTTAGTTTGCATGCGCCTAACTGTAGACAAGTCTCATTTTTACATAAACTTATGAAACAGATCAACAAGATTCAACAGGGCTCTTGCTTTGCAGAGATTTCAATAGTATTGTAGATAAATCTATGGACACCAATAGTCTTACCAGGGACCCTAAGGCTGGGCCATCATCCTTTATCCATTTGGAAGAACTATTTGATGTATGGAAGGTACATCATAGTGCAGAGAAAGACTTTACTTTCTTTTGAGCAGGACATAGATCGTATTCCCGTTTAGACTTATTTCTTGCAGATCGCACATTACTTTATAGGAGTCGCTCCTCTGCGATTAGTTTGATTAAGTGGTCAGATCATGCATCTGTCACACTTACTCTCAACGAAGGAAATTATACTAACCCAAACAGGATTTGGACTGACTCCTTTGTTTTAGGGCACTCTGTCTATGGGAAAGAAATAAAGGCAGCCACTGAGACGTTTTTAAGGGTCGAGAACGGCATCTACCATATATTCAGAAAGGTTAGCTTACAAGGCATATATCCATTGCATACTAATGAAGATTGGGCATAGAGAAAAGAAAGCTAGGAAGCAAAAACAGACTAAGCTCGACAACTGATCTCGACAACCTGGAAAAGCTCAAGATTATTAAAACGTTGTCCCCAGGGAAGTCCCCAGGTCCAGATGGTATCTCCAGTGAGTTCCATAAAAGGTTCTTCAAACTGGTGTGCCCATGATTGGAATAGGTTTTTCAGTTGGAAATGTCTGGTACCCCTTTCCCACCTGAAATGCTCTCTGTAGTAATTGTCACCCCTCCCAAGCCTAGAAAGCCAGCAAACATACCTCAAAACTTTCGCCCCATATCTTTATTAAATGTAGATACTAAATGATATGCTAAAATACTGGCCTGATAGAGCTCTTTTTAGTTAATTCCGACCAGGCCGGGTTTGTTCTAGGCAGGCAGGCATTCGATAATACCAGGCGGGTTCTGAACATCTTAGACTATAATGACAACAGCAAAACCCCGCCGGTGGCAGTCACTTTGGATGTCAAGAAGGAGTTTGACCACATTAATTGGTCTTTCACCTTCTTGGTGTTAAAATTCATGAGTTACTATTCAGAACCTGTATACTGCTCCATCGTCTAGAGTCTTTACTAATAAAACTCTCTCTGACTTGTTCCAAATACACAATGGGCTGTACAAAGGTTGCCTCCTGTCTCCCTTGATTTTTATTCTAACTATAGAACCCTTGGCCCAACATCTACATTTAGATGACGCGGTCAAAGGGATTACCATAGAAGGCCGACAACACCTTATTTCTATGACATCATTCTCACCTAGATCCAGCCTACTCTATTGTTATAACATGCTTTAGCTATTATCTCTTGTTATAGTTCCCTCTCATATCATAAAATTAACATGACCAAATCTCAGGTCCTCCCCCTGAATCCATCCCCAGAGACTTTCCAACTTATGAAATCCTCTTTTCATGTAAATTGGCAAGAAACAGGGATACAATATTTGAGTATTCATCTTACCAGGTCCCTGGCCAAGGGCGGATTGGCCATAGACCTTACAGGAAAATTTTCCAGTGGGCCGATGCCCAGGGGCCCATCTGAGCCCTCCTCATGGCCGGCCGGTGGAAGTTTTTTGGGATGTATTTTGTGCTGCTGGCAGTATTTTGTGATGGACTGTGGTATTTGGCTCTGTTGTGGTGGTATAATGTGCCACAATATGGTATTGCTGGCCCCACCTTCAATTTGGACCTGACTACAAAACAGGGCCACTTTTAGTATTTATTCCAGGGCCACTTTAAGTTCCCAGTCCACCCCTGTCTCCGGCATTACTATATACTTGTAATTATGAACCTCTCTTCGAACTACTGAACAGGATTTAGCCACCTTTGCTAAGTATGAGATTTCCTGGACTGCGAGAATTGCCACATTCCAAATTTTTACTTTACCAAATACGCTAAACCTTTTCAATACTCTCCCCCTGATTCTGCCCAATAACTTCTTCCACAAGTCCCGACAGCTTATTAATAGATTAATTTGGGATAATAAAAAGCCGAGAATCGTGTACACACTCTTGATTCTGAGAAGGTGAAAAGGAGGCCTCAGATTACCTTGCCTCAAGCACTATTATATGGCCACTAATCTCTCTGATTTGTGGACGAGATCTACTGATAAACACTGGGTCCAGATCAAGCAGAATGTGACTCCTTTCCAGGATTTAAAGGCTTTAGTTTAGCTCCTTAAGTTCAAGCATAAAGCCGGGACCCTTGGGGATAGTTCGGCATTCCATCGCCCTCTGGTGCAAGTTCCATTCATCTCTGGGTAAATCCACTATGAACTATGTTTCCTTGGCTCCCTTAGCATCCTTGGAAATGCTGATCGATGACATGACCTTGTCCCATTGGAAACTCCAAGGTTTCACCATGGTCCACCAATTATACTCCCAGGGATCTTTGAGATCCTTTATCGACCTACATACCATAAATACTTGCGGCTCAGCACTTTCTTAGCCCCTTAGATGCCCCCCCCCCCCCATTTTAATAGCACCAATAGCTGCCATAGCAGATCTTGTTGCCATCCCTTCTAAACAAATCAAAATACTAAGATCTATATATGATATTCTGTTACAATCCTCAATGTGTAAAAAAACAACAACACACCAATTCTGTCCTGGGTCAGGGAAATGGGCTGTGAATACTCAGTTGAGGCCTGGAGTAGAGCGACTGACTGCTCTTCTAGAACCTTTAGGTGCACCACCCACTATGAGGCAGCTATGAATACACTCCTTCGCTGGTACTTTACACCTAGTAGGTTGCATATTATCTTCCCAAACGCCTCACCACTTTGTTGGCGACTTTGTGGCCTTGCCGCATTCTTTTCCCCTACTGGACTGCACTTTCTTCTTTACTATTGGAAATGTTACATTACAGAGTACAGCCCCCTCCAAGCTTTGTTCTCCTTTTTTAAACTATAGACTCCCTCCCTCCACCAGTACGAATTGTAGTGGGACATGTTCTAGTGATGGCAAAATTGGTGATAGTGAGGCATTGGAAGGAAGCCAAACCCCCAGACTTGCCATTAACACTACAAACTCTTACGAGAAGCTATTGTCATATAGTGTATTTCATCGAAGGAAGGTGGATCAGATATGGCATATGTGGACAGCACACCCTTCATGTACACCTTAAATACTCCAACCCTTTGGACCTTCAATGTAAAAAGGACTTGAGACGTCACGTAGTTGTTTCTGTTGTTATGTTTACCGTTATAACCAATGTATATGTTTCTTTGCATTGCCCTGCACCAATGTCAAACAGGACTGCTTTTGTCCACAAAACATTATTAATGCATGTTGGTGTATTTGGAAAAAAAAAAAAAGTAGTGTAGTGAACACACACAAAAAAACTTTAATGAACATTTGCTTATTTTAAAGTCTAAGGCTACTTTCAGACTAGCGGCACGGACCTCCGGCAGGCTGTTCATGCAGTAGTTTAATTCTGGCAGGCTCTTGGCGTGCGCTGCCGTGCCTCCACCAGAACTCCGCCCCGTCCCCATTATAGTCAATGGGGCAGGAGCTTAAGTCCAGGGGCACACGTTCACTAGTGGCAGGACAGATCCGACAGGCTGTTCACCTGATGGAACAGCCTGTCGGAGGTCCGTGTCGCTAGTGTGAAAGTAGCCTAAGGAGACCATATACATTAAAATATGTTGGACAAATATAGTACAGAAAAGAGTATTAGATGTCAGAGGAAAGAATGGTTGACCAGGTTGGATTTCATGACATTGCTGAAAAAAATAAAAGGGGTAAAATGGGGAACTAGGGAACAAAACTAAAAAAAGTGAAAACATTATGAAGAAGTAAAAAAGAGTTGGCAAATTAGCTAACACCGTGCGCCACTTTAATACTGTCATCAATTTTAGTAATGTATTTTTGTGTACCAGCACCCTCAAAGCCTTAGAAACCAAAGCATGGCAAAACAGAAGTATGTCAAGCAATCATGACATGCCACATCCAAAAATGGTGCTCCACATTTTGTAAATGTTCACTATTGCAATCGTACAGGAACCAGCCACAAAACCCTACAAGTGAATTAGTAGCATATTCATTCCAGCTGCTGCCATATGCTTGACAAGTACAAGAATTACATATAATATCTTATTCCCACAGTTTAGACATGTCTTACATGTAAGGCCAAGTACACATCCGTGCTATATTTTTCTGGGGCAGGACTTTTTTGTCTGGTCTTTTTGATGGAATCTGAGTGCAGATGTGAACTCGGCCTTATTCTCATCATCCTATATAAAAGGCTATGGAAACAAACACTGGTCTTCTCTTACTGTCTTTCACATAGACATCTATATGGGTCAGTACATCGTTGATTTGCTAGTCAGTACATCCACTACTAGCCTTCTTTCATATGTCTGAAAAAAATATCTTCCTGTTTTGACCTCTTCATGATTTGTGGTTAATGCAGGTGCTTGTTAGACCACTAAGACATGTACGAGAAGCTCAACCCACAACTTCCTTTTCCTTTCTATTTCAATTTGTTGGATGTGTCATCTATAGAGTTCTGTATCACACATATAATTTGTTGCTGATTCTACTGGCAGTTAGATAAATGGTGTTTTCAGAGAGCTGTAGTGCCAGCTGTGCACTAATCTAGTTCTACACAAGTCCTAATGTCATTGTAGGCTCCTGCTGAATTCCAATCCTACCCCAACGAATCCATTCAGAAATCAATTCCAAGCAGAGAGACAACAAACTGCACATGATACTCCCCCCTTGCCATGTGACAGGCTGTGGAACTTTAGTGCCTGGTTACAGAAACCCACTATTAAATATATTAAAAGGTTGCTTGGTTATGTTTTCAGATGAGTTGATTGCTATTTTTACAGGAAGAAGCTTTCCCATGACACCACAACAGAAGACTCATGTGAAGCTTGTTTTTCATTAGTGGACACATCCAATAAAGTATTCATGTTAGCTATACATAGAGATGATCGCTTAAAATCAAACTGAATTTTTATCTTTTTTTTCCTTCTCTATTTCCAATTCATTGTATGGGATACATGCATTTATATTTGAATAATATGGGCATTTTGGGAAGCAGCAGTACCAATGATCTTAATTTTTTTGTTATAGGAAAAGAGGAGTGATTTAACCTGCAGCTGCAGACCTCCATAGGAATTACAGCTGTAGTAGCCTTGGATTATTCAGACAGACCAATGTTACTACAGGGAATGAAAGGCGCCCCCGACCTCTGTGCAAGGGAGCTGTTCAGGCCATGGGTGCGCAGCGCTCCTGGGAAAAGCCATCTTAGATGCCGTTTTCACAAATGGAAGTTGTTACAATCATTACAAATACAGTGATATCAATTACGGTATGTAGAATTTGTTACTTTTTACATATTGAATGGAAATAAAGAACTTCCTTTTTCTTTAAAGGGTTTCTGTCACCAGATTTTGGCCTCATTAGCTTTCTGACATTAGCTATGGGCCAATGTCAGACCAACCTAATAATGTAAATCAAATGTCCCTCTGACCTGTGATAAAGCTAAAAAACGATTTGATATAATATGCAAATTAGCCTCTAGGAGCAGGGAGGGCGTTGCCCCTGCTCCTAGAGGCTCCGTGTTCCCACCTGCGGCCACGTCCCTCTTCTTTTGATTGACAGTGTCGGGCAGCTCAGCTCTCTTGCCTCTGGCCGAAATCCCGCACCTGCGCCGTCCGCTTGTGTATTCGGTGCAGGCGCAGTGAGCTGAGGACAGCAGGCACAGCTGTCCTCAGCTCACTGCGCCTGAGCTAAATACACAACGCCCTCCCTGCTCCTAGAGGCTAATTTGCATATTATATCAAAATGTTTTTTAGCTTTATCACAGGTCAGAGGGGCATTTGATTTACATTATTGGGTTGGTCTGACATTGACCCACAGCTGATGTCAGACAGCTTATGAGGCCAAAATCTGGTGACAGAAACCCTTTAATCACAGATTTTTTTCACTTGGATTTTGTTTTATTTTTGCCAACACTTCTTTGGATTTTTTCCCCATTGTATTCCAGCAGGGGACTTTAAACATGCAATTCTCTGATCACTCATGTCATTAACTGCAATACTTCTGTTCTGTAGTTTATCATGTCTTGAACTGAAAGGCAGACAGCCGTCTCATAGGAAACAATAGGGAAGTGACTTCCAATCAACAAAGCTGACTATATGGGATGCTATGATATGCTCATATAATAAAATGCAATAATTCCCTGTTGTAACATACTATGTCTTAAGCTGCAAACAGACAGCCTATTAGACCCTGCCTCCAGCTGCCATGGCAATTCCATAAACCCTTTAGATATGGGATGCAGAGAGTACCATGTTGGGTCATGCGATGTAACAGAAACAAGTAACTTAGAATGAATACTGAAATAACATCAATTAATACGTTTTTGAAATGTATACCACAACATTTTCAAACAGACAAATTATTGTGCCTTAATAGTTAAATTATGCTTTCCCACACGCATGTCTCATATATAGAGTAAATGTGGCTATAAAGTATATTCCCCTGTTACAACTGCTATGATACCATACGCTAAAAGAAATGATTAGGGAAAATATAAAGTTTGTTGTAGAAAGAAAATAACTCAAAAGATAGATACCTTCAAGATGAATCCAAAGTAATCTTCCTTTCACTTTAGTCACAGATGCAACACAAATCTCAGATGGATTACTTGGATTGACTGCCTCCAGTTTCATGTTTTTTGTAAACCCTCGAGAATTTGATGTCTGAAACACAAATAAAGATTACTTTAGTCTATACAGAAATACAAAGTGGAATAACAAATAACGTGTCGGTGGGAAAAACGGCTCATGGTGAGAACTGAGAACATCATTTCTTACTTTGTTAAGATGTTGCAGAATGGCATAATGCCTATTCATTCTGTGGGCCTATTGTACAGGTTATTAGTAAGTAATATTACTACCGTATGTAATATGAGCTGCATCTAGAAATGATAACAGATGGAAGCACTGGTGTCTACACACTGAAAAGGAAATAATGGCGTCTACTGCTTTTAATTGACTAGAAACCTTTGTGAGATCCTTCCAGTGGAGCAAAGAGGCAAAGCATAGTCAGATAACTGGTAGGTGGGAAACACCTATGTATGTATGTATATAAGAAAATATTGTTTGTCACTGTTTCTATTACTATTTGTTCATATTATTGTACTTGAATGATAAATGCATAAATGCATTTAAAGCCTTATAGCTCATGCATATGGCCACATTACACCTCTAGGAGGCATACATGTAATGCCAAGGTTCAATCCAGGATCAATCAACTCTTGGAGATCAAGAAAGCTGTTCTCAAACCATTTATTTTGCATCCAAACCTGTCCTTGGCACTAAATATATGGCTCATGCATGAAGCCATAATGACGCCAGGTGTGTTACTGTAATTATATTGAGTTGTATTAGTTTTTACTGTCTGCACTATAATATTACCACAATACTCCATGTATGACAGTATTTTGAGACTTTAAGCTACACGCACGTTCACCAATGCAACTTAACCTATTGATGAGGCTACATTCACATCTCATTTTTGCCGTCTGGTACGGGATCTCAAAACCAGGGGCGTAACTATAGGGGAAGCAGGGGAAGCTGCTGCTTTGGGGCCCTGACCCAGAAGGGGCCCATCCAAGAGAGGAGGAGAAGTACTAAAAGACTTTGTCTCAACAGTTTACACAATAAAGTTATATCCAGTGGCAGTATAGACAGTGTAGAAAACAGCTGCCGGGCCTGGTCTCAGAGAGCGATCTTTACTAGCTACAGGAAAGGGGGCGGCATGAAAGGAAGGAGTTGTGAAAAAATTACTGGGGGAGGGGGCCCCATTCAAAAATTTGCTGTGGGGCCCAGTCATTTCTAGTTACGCCACTGCTCAAAACCATAGCAAAACACTTCTGTTTGAATAATACAACCGGCTGCATCCATTCAGAATGGATCCAGTTGTATTATATTGAAAATTAAGAAGCCGGATCTGTTTTTTTCGTGTCTGAAAAAACTGGATCTGGCACCATTGACTTACATAGTTGTTGGTGCAGGAACCGGCTTCTTCAGTTTCCCATGCCATACACAAAAACACCGGTTGCAGGGATTTTGTGTCTGGCATGGGAACGCAACAAACCAGAATTGAATTTATTATGCTGCACTCTGTTCCGGTTTGTTCAGTTTTTTTCACCAATGACAATGAATGGGGAAAAAACTGAAACATTGCTTCAGCAGGTTAATTTATCGAATATACTGTATGCGTGCATATTATCTCCCTGACTATGACAGAATGATGTTATGTGTGTCACAAGCAGGTATACACATTTGTAAAATCCTCAGATTATCTACTGTTCTCTGTTTTCCTCTCGGAAATTACTTAGGATGTATATCAGTAATAATTCCAAATCCAAATCTAATTAATTACAACATATGAAGGTCCAAAAATCTGAACACAGGGTATACTGTGTTCCACTTTTCTTGCCAAATTATTTGTTCTTCTTTCGAGAACATGTACAATTTAAAATTTGTATTAATAGGAATTGTTAATGAAATCTCTACAGTTTACTGGCAGGATTTCTAGGAAAATCAACATCACAGTGGGGATAGGAAAGCAGTTGACACCTCGGGCATGTCCAGATGAAACGTAAAAATCAGCAGGAGACTCTGCAATAAATCTGCAGTAAAATCCACATGAATTACATTCGGATTTTACTGTGGACAATAGCCGTGGATTTGCTTTGCTTTGCAAAGGGTGAAATCTGCAGTGGAAATGCACAACATAAATTGATATATGCTGTAGATTTCCATTCTGCATGGCTGGTCAATTTCTGCTTCAGATTTTTTTCACTGTACGGGGATGGGATTTCTAAAATCTAAAACTTCTACTGTACAACAATTTTGTGCAGCAAATCTATAGTGCGTATGCCGTTTGTAAACAAACCCTTAGGAAAAAAACAAAGAGGAGCATTTACTAAAATGTCTATGCCATATTTGCGCCTTTTTGAGCTTGAGAAAAGGGGCAGGGATTAGTGGGAGGGCAGGGCTTCATGCTGCCCGCTGGGAATACTATAATTTACACCAGGAAGTCAGAAGGAGCCACATATTCCTGATCAGAGGTCTATACAATGCAAAATATACAAGCACAAAATAACCATGGACCCTTTATGCACAAGCGTTAGTGAAATGTATAAAAGTATCATGTCTGAAAATTGTCAGGGTGCTGGGTTACAGGCTATTAGAGTGTGACATTATTTTCTAGTTTTAAATTAGTTTCTAGGAAGGGGTATGGTGAGCGTGACGCAAAGGCTACACCTAATGCCTGAGACAGGCCCTGTGCTCCAGGGCCTAATTTATGATGTACATTGTGTGAATATTTTACATTTTCTGCACATGTACAATATATTGTCCGTAACTAGTAATGTCCCCCTCTTTAACCCATTTAAGGGTTTATTCACAGACCTTATTATTTTGCTGTGTAAAAATGCAACAGCCAGATGTTATATAGCTATTAATGAGATTTTGTACTTTCTGAAACCTTCTGAAAATTATGCATTAAACATTCTCTGAATGGCCACCATCCTGTAGAAGTAACTGCTCATTGATATATAGAATATAGTTCACCCCTGTACACCTATCCTTTATCCAAGCTTCTGTGCCTACTTTTAGACTATGTGACAGCCGATGCTAGAGGGCACCAGAGTGTGACCCAAAACAGGGTAGAAAAGTAACTTTACCATGCCCATCCCTGACCAACTCTACAGGGAGGGCTCACAGCAGGGAAGTGTTGTCCATGTCCTACAGGCAGCAGGTGAACTATGGACCAGTTGAATATGGCAAATAGTCTGTCCTTAGAGGACGGACATCTAGAATGGGGATCAGTGCAAGTGTGCTGAGGACTTGTGTTGAGCACGAAGCTGAATTTTCTCATGCTTTAGGGTAATGAATCAATTTTGCCTGAAATGGCGGTAAAAAAAAATGCTAGTCACCTCATCCATTTGAGCGCAAATAGCCGCTGTGGCCATCTTGATTGAAAATCCCACGCGAAATAACGCACAGGATCTTCAATCAAGATGGCCTCTTCGGGCTCAAATGGATAAGGTATTACTTGTTTATTTATTTTTAACCGATTAACCCCTTAAAGCCCAAAATTTTTATCCAAGATGCAGCAATCAGCGATGAATGCGGCATCTGAAAGGTTCAATGATGGGGGACGGTGCAACCACCGTTCCCTGACATTGCGCCCGCTACCTACAAAGTAATGCGCTTCGTGAATAAGTAAGTCATCATGAAGCGAATTTCTTTGTGAAATTTGGCAAAGCAGCTAAATCGAAGTTTTGTAAACTTCACTCATCTCTACTGCTAACTTTACTACTTACATTACTTTTTCTCAAAGGCTTATGTCACCATTTATAACACGTAAAAAAAACTGAAGTCACTGGTCGTCTGCCTGTAAGTGAAGGTATATGGAATGATGTTTTACTACAATTTCTACAGAATAGCATGAGGAAGTACATGATGAATTAATTTCATAATTCTGTGGGAGTTATGCAAAGCATCTCAGATAAATAAGATAATCCTAAAACAACACAGGATTAACCAACTCAAGCAGAAGAAAAATATAATAACTCTAATAAATTATCATTAAAAAATTACATTAGATTAGCTGCAGATAATATTATAGGTTTCCAGGATCCTTTATTCAATAAAATGACTGTCCATTAAAAACAGCTGAAGTTCTTGCTAAACTTCAAGGACCAGAGGTCGGAGGGAGCATTATGAACCCCCCTCATTGGCCACGAAGAAATCTGGTTGCATGCCATTTAATAGTATCACAGATACATTGGATACCCTTATACTGTTTGTCTGAATCTATGACTACAACTAGCTATTGCAGGTGATCACAATATAAAGAGCATACTAATACAAGGTGATTTGTTTTCTGAAAAGCTTAAAAATACAATAAAATACACTTTTAGTACAATCATCTCAGCAGTCTGTTCATAGTTTCTTGACCTGTAGAATATATCCTAATTAAAAAGTAACTGAAGAGTAAGGGTGGGTTCCAACCTATACAAAAACGTATACATTAAACGGATGCCTCAGACTGATGCCATACAGTGGCATCTGTTCACTATAGAGTTCCATTGTAAAGAAAAAAAACATACTTTTTTTACCCTTGTAAAAAAAGGAAATTTTTTTTTTTCTACCAGACTCTGCGGGATACAAGAAGGTGGTGTGCTGAGATTTTGTATCCTTTTTTTCTAAGGTATATGTCAAACAGAGGCATAAAACATCACCCAGAACATTTATCTACGGATGCATTCACACCACTGTATTTTCGGTCCGCGTCCAATCCACAATTTTTGCGGATTTCACACATACCCATTGTATTTGACTAAAAAAAAAGTGGACACCACACGGGTGTCCTTTATCTGCTGTCCGCATCCGTGTGGCTAAGCCCCAAATTATAGAACATTCTTGTCCATTTTGCACACAAGAATACCCATTTTTTCAATGGAGCCTGTGAAAAGTGTAGGATGCACATGGACAACTGTATTTGTATAACTGTTTTTTGTGGGTCTACGATTTGCAGGTCACAAAACGGATACGGTCATATGAATGTAGCCTAACTATGAACAGCATCACAGGTTCTTTAAATGTGTCTTTTAGAAGAAGACATTAATACTCTTTATCATAAGACATTAAAATGGTGTCCAAGTTATTTTTATTGATGACCTATCCTCAGGATAGGTCATCAATATCAGATCGGCGGGATCCGACACCCAGCACCTCCGCCGATCAGCTGGTTGACAAGAAGGAGCACATCCTGCCAGCGCTGCCTTCTTGTCATTGTTTACCTGCTCAATGTCACAACAGCAGCAGTGAGCCGGTATAACTACAAGAAGCCGTCCCATTCACTTCTATGAAGAGAAGGCAGCATTGGCACAGCGCACTCCTTCTCTTCAACCAGCTGATCCGATATTGATGAACTATCCTGAGGATAGGTCCTCAATAAAAAATAACTTGGACAATCCCTTTAAGCTACTTAACCTCCCCAAGAACATATTGCTGATGCAGAGTTGTAATTATTTTGTAAGTTTGCACATCTCATTGTGTCTAATTTGAATCCAATCATACACTTCTGGGCTCAGGACTCCCACATTTGGTCAAAATCAAGTAAATGTCCGCATTATTGTGAGACCGAAAACATTTACCTAACTGGAGTTGTTGCCTAATTATAACCAGTATCTGGTTTGGCTTACTTGTTGCCAGAATTAGTTGTAATTGGGGAAAAATTTGTAGGAAATTTATGTGTAATACCTTAGTTTATTGAGGGTTTTCTGCACGCATTTCAGTTTTCTCTAACTAGGTTATTATGCGGAAAATGTACCTCCATAATCTGATGTGCCATGTGTATACAATACTGCAATCTAACGTCAACTCGAACATTCCTTACCATGCATGTCACTACTGAACTTCAGCGCAAATGTATATAACATTACATACAGATTACTTACATACACCTCATTTTCAGTTATACAAATATATAGCTTCAGCAAACAATGTGATACAATATTGCTACATATTGCATTTGCTGACTTCTACTAGCTGTTATTTCATTTGCTTATACCTTAAGATAAATAATGTGTCATAAGACAAATATGTCACTGTCCCCTATGATATTGCTCTTTATCAGTGAAAAACCAGTCTGGCTTCCAACATGATGGACATTCTTTAGATTCTTGTGTGAGAACTTAAGCAAGCAGAACCTACATCTCATAAATAGGTTATAGAAATCACACTGAACCTTGTTCTCCATTAGACCTACTGAGCTGAATAATTTGTATAGAGAACAAACTGTAACAGAGTAAATGCATTTACCACTCTCCTTCATGAGGATCATGTACTAGAGGTTTTATCTTTATAAGTAGAAAAATATGAGACTGATCTGTAGACTTAGCTGTTTAGAAAAAGGCTTTATAGTATGATACAAATGCACAGGAGCCAAGGCCAGTGATATTACCATAGATCAAACTGTTCCCTTTTCATCCCCTAAGTCTTCCAGTGCTGTGATCCAGTCCTCCCCACCACTGACCTCCGTGGCTGCAGCGGTGACACTCCATTCACATAGTTTCACATAGATGCCAAACACTGGCCTCAGCAGTGTATGCAACGTCACTACTGCAGCCAGGAAAGGAGGACTGGAGATCAGTGCAGGATGAATCGGGGAGGAAAAAGGGTGAGTATAGACCATTTACAGAGACTTAACATGGCCAACCCCTTTAACTCATCCTGCTAGTAGTGGGCAGTTTTATTGTCCCCAACAATCTTCTGTCAGTGAAAACAAGGATTGGGCATGTTGTATTTTACCCTGCCTTAGGCCTCTTTCACACTTGCGTTGTGTGGATCCGGCGTGCACTTCCATCGCCGGAAATGCCCGCCAGATCCGTCACAACGCAAGACAACTGAAAGCATTTGAAGACTGATCAGTCTTCAAAATGCTTTCAGGTAACCATGGCAGCCAGGACGCTATTAAAGTCCTGGTTGCCATAGTAAGTAGTGGGGAGCGGGGGAGCAGATACTTACAGTCCGTGCGGCTCCCGGGGCGCTCCACAATGACGTCAGAGCGCCCTACGCGCATAGATCACGTGATCCATGCTCATGGGGCGCTCTGACGTCATTGTGGAGCGCCCCAGGACTCAGGAGCCGCACGGACGGTAAGTATGCTTCTCCCCTGCCTTCCACTACACTTTACCATGGCAGCTGGGACTTTAGCGTCCTGGCTGCCATGGTAACTATTCACAAAGGCTAAACGTCGGATCCGACGATGCGCCGAAATGACGTTTAGCTCAAATACAGATAAAGATTAATGTTTTTTAATGGGCAATAATTACGGATCCGGTGTTACGGCATGTCTTTCGGATTTTTGGAAATCGCATGCTGCGGTTTTGTCAACGTCCAAAAAAGGTTCACATACTGAACGGAAGACATCCTGATGCATCCTGAATGGATTGCTCTCCATTCAGAATGCATTGGGATAATCCTGATCAGTATCTTTCCGTCCTAGAGACCCGAGGACGGAACTCTAGGACGGAAAGGAAAAACGCAGATGTGAAAGGGGCCTTATTGTTTGTTCCCGTGTAGCTGCATTTTGGAAGTAATTTTCATGTTTTTGTGTCTCCATTTTCTGAAAGACATATTTTTTTTACTTTTCTGATGATCGTACTGTGTAGGGGCTTGTTTTTTGTGGGACGAGTTGACATTTTTAGTGTGTACAGTGATGTCGGTGGATACAGCAGGGGCCCTGCTGTCGGTCACAGCAGGGCTCCTTTATTGATGACGTACTAGTATGTCAATTTGCGGGAAGTCACTTCCCGCTGTGACGTACTGGTACGTCACATGTCACCAAGGGGTTAATAGGGTTTTCTCATGACGACAGTCCATTTTTGAATGAAAGGTAGTTCCATTCTGGTTCATTGAAGGAGCTGTCTATCATGAGAATTACAAAGATAATTTCTAAAACAGCACCACACATGTCCACAGGTGTGCGGTATAGCAGCTCAACTCCATTCACTTCAATAGAGCTAAATAGCAACACCGGGCACAACTTATTGACAATTTTTTGGAAAACAGCAGCGAGATTTTTCTAATCCTATATACAGGGCCGGCTCCAGGTTCATGTGGGCCCTTGGGCGATAAATCCTAGTGGGCCCCTTCAGGCATTTTTTCACATTTTCATGTCCCCCTGTGGCTCCACACACAGTATAATGACCACTATTGTGCCTTCACACAGTATAATGACCCCCACACACACACAGTATAATGACCACTAGTGGCCCTCCATTCAGAATAATAACCCCCAGTCACCCCCACCCATTCAGAATAATGACCCCCAGTGGTCACTGGGGTCATTATATTGAATGGGGGCTCTAGGGGTCATTATACTGTGTAAGGGGCCCTCACAGTATAATGACCCCCAGTGCCCCACACACAGTATAATGACCGCACAGTGGCCCTCCATTCAGAATAATGACCCCCAGTGCCCCCCACACAATAATATGTAAATCACATCAACATACTGTGACCGGATAAAAGGGTATAAGAGGGCACAGTACAGGGAATGACTAGGGGTACTGCACAGGGTGTGGTAAGAGGGCACAATGCAGGGTATAAGGGAGCACAATATGGGGTGAGAGGCACAGTACGGGGTGGGGGGAACAGTCACATGCAGCTCCAGCAATAAGTTCTTCCATCTGTATTGATGGAAGTGCTCATAGCAGCTCAGTGAGCCCCCCAGAAGCAGTGGGCCCCGGCACTTGCCCTTGTATGCCGGGTTCTAGCACCGGGCATGCCTATATAACAAGTGAATAAGAAGATTACATTTATTGGCAAACATTAGATGGAGCTGCTAGGGTTGGGAATTTAATAATCAACTCCACCCAACAGTGAGAATTTAGGACACAGCCATACACTATCATCAGTGCTAAACAGATTATGGAGCACATCCAGCAGGTCCACACGTTTCCTGTTCTCAATCTTGCACCGTAGGTTTAACGAGCCTCTTCTGTTTGTGATGTTATCACATTACACATCGTTAATAATTAAGATCGGTGTACTGGAATCTTACGTTTTTGAAGGATGAATGAGGTGCTGCCTCTGCTCCACACTGTTTCTGGTAATCCGCCCAGTCAAAGTCCTGCTCTGGATAGCCTGCTTGCAGAAAATATGAGGAAATGCTTTACAGTAGGTCAGGTGCAGGAGGTCATGAAATCTTATATTTCTACATGTACACATATTTATACAGTATTTAGTAATGAATGTAACATTTTTTCCTGCTCAGTCTGTGTATAGTTCATATGCTCATGGATAACAACTCGAGGAAACACCATAAAAGTCAGTAGCATCTGAATAGTTACAAAAACTAATATATCTATCGAGTTTAGTCCATTTTGTTACAGTACTCTCTGCTCTAGAGAAAAGTCAGAACAAAGGCCCTGCTAAATAAATACCAATTTACTCACACTATAAGGAAAGGATCCTTTCTAATGGTGGATGCACACATTGACTTTTCAGTTTTTGGTGGGTTTTTTTTGGACTTTTGTGTCATTAGTAGTGTTTTTTGCATCTGCATTTTTGTGTGTTTTTAGCGGTAAAGATTGTTATTGTGACTGACCCTTCTTGAATAACATCATGAGATGGATGTAAACGTGTGCTCTAGGCCTAGCTGATCCTTCAGTACATCCTTGTTGTGTCTATGGTGTCTTTTCATCTTCTAATCAACATGACAGCCGGAATCTGAATGGCTGTTGTATAGAGCTCAATGGATTTTATTAAAGAAGCCAAATCTACCTCTACTTATAATGTATATAGATTCTATATGACTGCATTACAGACCTTTTGGAGGTGTGAGATTAACCCCATTTATAAGAGACCACTGTATCGGCAGGAGTCCCAGGGAATCAACATGACAAAGCATTGACATGTTTCTAGCGTCTGGTCTCAAATCATCGACGGTTACTAGGAAGTATATGTTGTTAAAAACCTGCAATAAAAAAGAGAGATGGATTGTATTAACCACTTCAGGACCAGGTCAATTTCTTTTTTTTCTTTCATTTTTGTTTTTTTAGTAACTTTTATACTTTGCCATTCAAATAGCCGCATGAGAACTTGTTTTTTCATCATATGTTGTACTTTAACAGCACCATTTTATTTACCATGTCTTGTATCAAAAAACAGGAAAACAAATTATTTGTGGGATAAAATAAAATAAAATCTGCCATTTTTTGGGAGGGTTTTGTTTTTACAGCATTTTGTGCTAAAAACAACACAACAATCTCATTCTGTACTATTACAGCATTGTCAATTTCTGACACCCATTACTTTTACATATTACTGCCTCCAGAGCTGCACGAGGGTTTGTTTTTGCAGGGCAAGCTGTAATTTTTATAGGCACCATTTTGGGGCACGCTTGGCGCTTTGATCACTTTTTGTTTAATTTTTTTCATGGAGCAAAGTGACAAAAAAAACACTGATTTGGGCATTTCCAGGTTTTCCCATTACGACATTCACAGGATAGATACTCCTATATTTTAATAGTTCAGACATTTTTGGAGGTGATGATACCAATTATAAGAACCCCATACACCACTTTCCAACTCTTTATGATATAGGAAAACATCTTCAAACTTAAGATTTTCTGAACCACATTTACATTAAGCACATACCATTTTTATGGCTTTACTCACGGCAACAATGAGTACATAGAAACAGATGAGGGCTTATTGTACATACCTATGCCCACAATTTTTCTGTCAAACTTGATATGAATTCAAAAAATTCAATGGTCTATTCAATGTTGTATTACAGAGGTATTCTCCCCTATAAAAATTGCTACTATACCCTGTAAACAGCATCATATTATGGTATATAGAGTGTCAATGGACAGTCAGTCTTTTGCAAATGGCTCTTCAATGTGTATATTTAAAGAAAGGCTAACTGCAGAACACTCCAAAAAAGAGAGTTGAAAATTATCATTAGGGTATAGGAAATACAACATACAATCTAAGACAAATAGTAAATTTCCACATTAATCATATGCTATCTTTTCCAGGCATCCATGACTAAAGACCTAAAGATAATACCAGGGCTTGCTCATAATCTAGATTTTCTTGTTGTGATTTTCTTCGCCCTGAAAGTGACCTTTGCAAATATTACTTCTGGTCATTTTGAATCATCATATGATACTAGTTGCAGCTGCAAACTGCTGTAACCAACATCCTGGAAACCCAGTTCAGCTAATTTCACAAAGAATATATGATATGTGGGACAATGATAGAAATCCATACCACTATTAACATTTCTGCCATGTTTCCTAACATTTAGGAAATAAACATAACAGAGAGTTTAGAAGATATAACTAGTAAATAGGTTCTATTATTACTCTGTTCACTCTATTATAGATAGCCTAAAGTTTAAAGGGAAATTAAACCCAGAATCCAAACACAAAAAAAGAACAATCAACAAAGTATAACATAATCTCCTTATGTGTCTTTGATATTTTCTCTTGTTTTGTCAGATATCAAAATTGCAGACCATGAAAAATAAACTAGAAAAACAGAGCACTGTCTCATAGCCTGCAGCCATGTCTTCTGAACTCCCCCCCATCCCCATACTAGTGCACATAAAACAGAAAGTGTTGGAAGAGGGGACTCGGTTTAGGGTGAATAACTTTTGTCTAGTCAGTGAGTGTGGCCATTTTGTTGAAAGTAATCTCCAATTTGGTAATAATTCAAAACAGATTTTGTTACAACCATGTGGAGCAATTATAGACTGCAGAATATCACATCTATCAAGATAAACCCCCCTCCTCATTCCTAAAAAGTGCCATAGCTAGACAGATTTCCATTTCAGGATCCTGGGAAAGCTAGGTTACAACTATGTGGAGCTGTAATAAACTACAAAACACTAACTCTACCAAGATAAAGCCCCCTCCCCATTCCTAAATAGTGCCATAGTGAGGCAGATTTATCTTTCAGAGTCCTGTAAAAGCTGGGTTATAATCTTGTGGAACTGTAATGGACTACAGAATACTAAATCTACCAAGATAAATCCCTCTCCCCACTTAAATATATCTGAATATAACCCAGACAACTGTCAGTGAGAGAAGGTATGGTAGTGCAGGTAGGCCTAGACAGTTAGTGGTTTTAGGAGATTCTATAATCAGGAAGACGGATTAAATAATTTGTCGCCAAGACCACATCAACTGAATGGTTTTCTGTCTCTGAAAGTGTAAAATTTGATGACAACTTAAAATGTATGTTCACAAATGCCAGAAGCCTAGCAAGCAAAATGGCAGAGCTTGAGGCCTTAGTACTGGAGAAGCATATTGATGTAGTGATGTAGTTGGTGTTACTGAGACATGACTGGACTCTTCTCATGATTGGGCTGTAAATCTTCAATGTTTTACACTCTTTAGAAACTATAGGGATAAACAAAAAGGTGGTGGTGTAAGTTTGTATGCCAGGAGTGATATGAAAGTAAGTGGAAAGAAACAAATGTGGATAAAGGTTGTGAGGGTGTTGGAACCTTGTGGGTGGAAATTCAGAGGGAAATAAATAATGAATAAAAAATTCTTGGTGTGATCGATAGACCCCCCCCCCCCCAATATCACTGAGCAGATAGAATATCTACTGTTTTTGCAAATGGAGCGGGCGGCGCAGGCTGGCACAGTAGTGATAATGGGAGATTTTAACTATCCAAACATAGATTCCGAACATGGTTCTGGTTCAGAGAAAATTAGTGAGCTTTTTGCAGGATCATTTTATGGGCCAGTTTGTAGAAGATCCTACTAGTGGTGATGCTCTTCTGGATCTAGTAATATCTAACAATGCAGAGCTTGTGAGAAATGTCGCTGTCCATGGAAACCTTGGTAACAGTGACCACAATATAATTATATTCTAACTAAACTATAAAAAACAAACTCAGGTCGGTAGGGCAAAAACAATTAATTTTAAATCCCTGGGCGAATTTCCCAGGCATGAGAGCTGCACTTCAGGACATAGACTGGGAGCAACTATTGTCACATAATGACACTAATGCTAAATGGGAGTGCTTTAAATCTACTTTGGATAAGTATATTGTTAAATACATTCCTAGAGGTAACAAGTACAATCGAATAAAATTAAACCCCAAATGGCTTACAAATAGTGTAAAAAGTGCAATAAAATGACAAAAAGAGCGCCTTTAACCCCTTAAAGGGGTATTCCCATCTTAATGATCACTGTTAAATCTGTTAATCAATTTTCTAAATATGTTTAATTAACTAATTCACACCCCTTAGAAGAAAATGAAGATATACTTACCTGACTGTTGTCTTCCGTCTCCCCTGGTTACGCCCACCGCTCTCCTCCCGAATTGCGGTGGCCGTGCTTGCGCAGACGACTTCTTCTTTTCTCCCGGCCGGGCCGCGCGCAGTCCTGAAAGTGCACGCCAACGCCGCGCATGCGCTATGGTGACTTCTTCCTGGCCAGTATAGTATACTTGCCAGGAAGAAGTCACCAGGGCACATGCGCGGCAACTGGCGCGTTCAGTCCAGCGCGCGGCCCGGCTGGGAGAAAACGTCAATCAAGATGGAGCCCGCCCCCTGCTGAAACCAGGAAGTGAACGGCGCGCCAGGAGCAGGTAAGTATGAAAGAGCGTAATGGGAATACCCCTTTAAGGACCGGAGGTTTTTTTTTGCGGTTTCGTTTTGCGCTCCCTGCCTTCCTAGAGCCATAACCTTTTTCTTTTTTGGTTCACATAGCCATATGAGGGCTTGTTTTTTGCGGGACAAGTTGTACTTTCCAATTACACCATTTAATATTGCATATGATGTAGTGGGAAGCGGGAAAATTCCAAATGGGGTGAAATTGCAAAAAAAAAAAAAGCAATTCCACCACAGTTTTGCGGGTTTTTAAATCCGACGTTCGATGTGCGATAAAACTGACCATTTACTTTTACTCTACAGGTCAGAACGAATCCAGCGATACCCTATATGTATAGGTTTTCTTGCGTTTTGTTAGTGAAAAAAATTTTTAAAGTGGGAAAAAATCTGTTTTACTTTTTTGTCACCATGTTCTGACCCCTATGACTTTTTTGTAATTATATGTACATGGGGGCTCATTTTTGGTGCCATAATCTTATATTTTATCTTTTTATTTATGTAATTTTTTGTGAAAAATGAAACGACCAAAAATGGCAAATATGCCATTTGGACGCTTTTTTTTCCGTTTTACGGTTTGACGTATGGGAAATATTTTTTTATATTTTTATAGTATGGGCGTTTTCGCACATTGCGACACCCATGATGTGTATTTTTTTAATTTTTTAATTTTAGCAAAAGGGGGGTGATTTGAACTTTTATGTTTTTTTTTTTAAAAACTTTATTTATTTATTTTTTAACACTTTTATATAGTTCCCATAGGGAACTATAACTTAAAATCATTTGATTGCGATTATCATACATTCCAATGCGATAGCGGACATTAGCCACGGGTGTCTGCTACAAGAACCATGCGGACACCCGCATGAAGCAGGAGCGGGCACCATCTTTAAAGACTGGACACAGGACGTACGGGTATGTCCTGTGTCCTTAAGAGGTTAAAACATAAAAATCGGAGGGGTCAGCTGTAGCCTTTAAAAAGTATAAAGAACTAAATAAATTATGTAAGGGGTTAATAAAAAAGGCAAAAATACACAATGAAATACAGGTTGCATAAATGCAAAAAAAACAAGGCCAGAACATGTAGGACCCCTAAATGATGGTAACGGGTGTTGGTCACTGGAGATCGAGAGAAGGCAGAGCTCCTAAATGTTTTTTTTTTAGTTCTGTATATACAAAAGAAGATATGGCATCTCATGAGGGTGGTGCTACTGGTGGAAATACCTCAAATAACATATTTACCTGGCTGACTGTAGATATGGTCCTTAATATGCTAAAAGAATTTAAAGTGAACAAGACCCCAGGTCCAGGTGGATTACACCCTAGAGTTCTAAAGGAGCTCAGTTCAGTTATTGCTTTGCCTCTGTTCATAATATTTTCAGATTATTGAACCCCTTCAGGACCCTGCCATTTATCACCTTAAGAACAAGGCCATTTTTAGCAAATCTGACATGAGTCACTTTATGCGGTGATAACTTTAAAACGCTTTTACTTATCCAAGCCATTCTGAGAATGTTTTCTCGCCACATATTGTACTTCATGACAGTGGTAAATTTGAGTCAAAATATTTCATCTTTATTTATAAAAAAATACAACATTTACAAAAAATCTGGAAAAATATGCAAATTTCCAAATTTCTATTTCTCTACTTTTAAAATGGATAGTAATACCTCCAAAAAAATTATTAGTTTAGATTTCCCATATGTCTACTTCATGTCTGGATCATTTTGAAAATGACATTTTATTTTTTTGGGACGTTAGAAGGCCTAGAAGTTTAGAAGCAAATCTTAAAATCTTTAAGAAAATTTACAAAAACCCAATTTTTTAGGACCAGTTCAGTTAGGAAGTCATTTTATGGGGCATACATATTAGAAACCACCCATAAATCACCCCATTGTACAAAACTACACCCCTCAAGCTATTCAAAACTGATTTTACAAACTTTGTTAATCCTTTAGGTGTCCCACGAGAATTAAAGGAAAATTGAGATGAAATTTCAAAATTTCACTTTTTTTTAGCAGATTTTTAATTTTAATCTATTTCTTCTGCATCACATCAAGGGATAACAGCCAAACAAAAGTAAAAATCTATTACCGTGATGAGTTTACAGAAACACCCCATATGTGCTAAAAAACTGATTTAAGGCGCACAGCAGGCTTCAGAGTGGAAGGAGCACCATATGGCTTTTGGACAGCGGATTTAGCTGGAATGGTAATTGGGAGCTATTTTGCATATGAAGACACCCAAAGGTGGCCCTACAGTGGAAACCCCCCAAAAAGTTACCCTATTTTGGAAACTACACACCTCTTTCAAGGTATGTAGTGAACACTTTGACCTCAAAAGTGTTTCCAACAATAAGGAAACACTTGGCAGTGAAAATGAAAAATGGCATTTTTGTTCTAGAAAAAGTTGCTTTACACCCACATTTTTCACTTTCCCAAAGGGTAACAGGACAAAATGCACCCCACATTTTGTTCCCCATTTACCCCCGAATACAGTAACACCCCATATGTGCATAAAAAATTATGTATGGACGCACAGCAGGCTTCAGAGTGGAAGCAGCACCATATGACTTTAGGAGAGTGGATTTAGCTGGAATCGTAATTGGAAGCTATGTCGCATATGAAGACACCCTAAGGTGGCCCTACAGTGCAATCCCCCAAAAAGTGATCCTATTTTGGAAACTAAACCCCTCAAGGAATCTTTCAAGATGTGTAGTGAGCAATTTGACATCAAAGGTGTTTCCTAGAATTAGGAAATATTTGGCAGTGAAAATAAAAAATTGCATTTTTTTCTAGAAAAAGTTGCTTTACACCCATATTTTTCACTTTCCCAAAGGTGGAACAGGACAAAATGCACCCCACATTTTGTTCCCCATTTCCCCTTGAATACGGCAACACCCCATATGTGCTTAAAAAATGATGCATGGGCATACAGCAGGGCTCTAGAATCAAACAGCAAAATATGGTTTTTGCTGACCTGAAGTGGATGCGGACTAACTCAGAGATATAAGGTGGCAAAACTACTGGGTACCTCATAGATGAAATTAAATTAATAATCCATGGATGAGTGGTAGATTTTAAAACATTCCTGCATGCACAGGACAGGTTTTTCAGGGCAGGTTTTGTAGTGGTAAATTGTGTCTTTCCTTCCTTGCTGTCTGGGGGACTTGACCTAGAATATGTTGCCCTAGTACAACACGGGCACCATGACTTCCAGAAGTACTGGGACCCTCCCCAGCCTGGCTTTGAAAAATTAGGGCCTTGATAACTACCTCTTGGAAATGAAGGAAAGTTCCTGTGTGGTCTGTAGATTGAAATAGCACGTACGCATTGCACCTTGCCATCTGTAAAATGTGTACGGCCAGCTTTTTGTACCACACTTTCGTTTTTCGTGTGGCACTGTAGGGCTTCAGAAGTTGATCTGACAGATCCACCCCTTCCATGTACCTGTTTAGTCCAGGATACAAACTGGTTTGGGGGTAGTGGTTGTGGAACCTCGTGCAGGAGCAGGGGAGCTGGTGTTAGTGTGAATGGTGGTCAGTACACGGATGTCCCTCTTGTCCTTGTACTTAACCACCAGCATTTTATTATGAAGGAGAGCCCTACTTTTATCCATTCTCAGTGGTTGCCCTACCAGGGATCTAAGGAGGCCTCTCTGATTTTTGCGCACTGTGCTGCAAGCCAAAATACCTCTGGCAGTTAGGGACATGAATAGGGGTATGCTGGTATAATAGTTATCCACATAGAGCTGGTACCCCTTATCCATCAGTGGGTGCAGTAAGTCCCACATGATCTTCCCACTAACCCCTAGGATAGGGGGGCATTCTGGGGGTTCTATGTAGTGTGGGTGTACCCGGAGCTACTTATATAAAGTTTGTATATCTTAATGCCATACATTGCCCGTTTGCTAGGCAGGTACTGGCGCAATCTAATCCCCCCTTTGAAAGGTAATAGGGACTCATCTACACTGACATTTTTATCAGGGTTGTACACCTCAGCAAACTTGGTGTGAAAGTGGTCAATGACAGGCCTAACCTTGAACAGACGCTCAAGTGTTGGGTTATTTTGGGGTGGGCACTGTGCATTGTCGTTGTAGTGTAGGAATTTCCAAATTGACTCAAATCGCTTTCGGGTCATGGTCTTACTGTAAATTTGAGTCTGGTAGAAAATGTCCGAACTCCAATATTGTCTAATGTTTGGCTTCCTTACAAAGCCCATATGCAGCACAAGTCCCTAAAACATCATCTCTGCTGCACTTACTGGGCTCCAACCTAGGTATGTCAATGTAGGGTTCTGATCAATGAATTGTTGGGCGTATAAATTGGTTTGGGCCAGCATTAAATTAACAAAATCTTCAGAGAAGAATATTTTGAAAAAATCTAGTTCAGTGAAGCCCACACAGTATCTGTATTCCGGAGCTGCCCTCAAAATCAGGAATTTGGGGCTGATAATCAGGGGGTGGGGTCCATATGGGCTCACTATGGCTGGCTGCCTCAGCTGTTGTTCTGGGGCGCCTTCTAGAGGGTCCCTCAATAGCGGATGATGATGATGATCAGGGGGTAGAGGAGAAAAGGAAAGTGGCAGACTTACTGGCAGACTCAGTATCGAAGGCAAGCATGGCATATGAATCTTCAGCTGACTATACTCGTTGGGACGGACGGGCCATTTTTTTTTTTATTGGGGTGTGACGTGTGAAATGTGTAAACCTTTATTTAGTGTGAGGGTGTGTATGTTGCCCACATGAAGGGGCTTGTAATAAATTTGAAATATAGAGAAAAGGAGTAGAGAAAAAAACGTTTAAAAATAAATTTGCAGGATGCACGCACGCACAAAGATGTTGCGTGCGTGCAAAAATCTACACTAACTCTACCTAATTAAAATTGAATTCTATATGTATATGGAGATTTAATATATATATATATATATATATACATATATAACTTACATAACTTGAATAAAAGTGTAGCACTCCCAATCTTCAATCCACTTGTGAATTTATTTTTTTGACTCCAACGAGTCTTTTTCAAGCTTACTGGAGTCCCCTGCTTGACCTCGGAGGAGACCGGTGCTGACTAGTTCACCTCCCCATGAACCCCCTTGTGACTGCCGGTAAGAGCAGCCATGGCGCTCTGAATCCGTCGCAATCCTGCCCCAGCACCCAGCAAACCTTGCACCATACATGTACGGTGCTGGTCCTTAAGTCATGTACGGCGCAGGTTCTTATTAAGGGCTTAATGACAGGCATTGTACCAAGAGACTGGCGTGCAAGGCAAATGTGGTGCCCATTTAAAAAAAAAAATGCTAGGTCTTCACCAGGAAATTATAGACCAGTAAGCTTAACATCCACAGTGGGAAAAATGTTTAAGGGCCTTCTACGGGACTGCCTACAGGATTATGTAACTGTCAATAATATAATAAGTGATAGCCAACATAGTTTCGGGCTTTCATATGGGGTTCCCCCCCAGTAATATGTGCTGGATCTGTGTGTCCAGGATGCTGCTGTCTACAAGTTAACACTAAGAGAAGGTATGAAAGAACAGAGAGAGCCATTGGAAACAGAAGAAGTGCTCTGATAGACATGTCAGATTCTGCAGCACTATCAGCTAGATGAAGGACTTACACACACTATGCATAAGCAAAATGGTAGGATTTTTTTTAGAAAGTTGCTTAGTTTTGCATTCCATAACCTTTGAAATACTACATAGAAGAATTGCATAAAGAGATTAGACCTTCAAATTCTAGAAATTCAGATTAGTGGCAAATGTTTAGATGTTATTAAACAGTAATAATAGAGGTTATCACTATACAGTAAGAAGACTGAATTTAGACCTTACAGATCCCTATGTACAATTACATTTGTCATTATTTAAGAAGAATTACCTTAGTGACAGTTGCAGGACGAATATTAGAAGGTTCAGTTGGGTCTACTGCCTCTACCTTCATCCCAACAGTGAATAAATGGGACCTTAGGTCAGCATGATCCTTCATAAAAGATAAAAATGATGTTACTAGAAATAAACTTGTGAGGTTGAGATGGAGGTCATTTTTTGTACTATAAAATCGCATATGTTTATGTTATTTGAAAGAGAGATTAGGTTTACAAGTCAGTGAGTTCTAGGTCTGTAAGAAGTGGGAGACAGGTGAAAAAATTACAACCTTGTAACTAAAGCTGATTCTTACCTTGAAAACTTCAACTGGAAGAGGACGTGTTGCTGCATCTACTAGAGATTTTTCAAGAGCGCTTTTCCATTCAGACATACTCTTGAGTGGACAAAGATCTAAAGTATTACAAATACACAAATATCATGTAGGAAATACTAGAGTTTTCAAGCCAGTTTTAACATTGATGCTATCAATTTCATTGATTATTATGTGTGATATATGCAATTGTGGACCCAAGTAAACCATGGAATTCCTTATTCAACAACCCATTTCAGGGAGTCTGTCACTTCCTCCAAGCTCTATCAACTACATGAATAGCACTGCTGCCCCTGACTCTGGATTACTAATTTATATGTTCATAAATATCCCAGTTTCCCTGCTGTACATCTGAAAGCGCTGGTTTGTGAGTGCACAGCACGGAAATAGGGGAGTGAGCATGGACATGCAACTTAAGTGTTCCAAAATTATGGGCAGCAGTGCTACTTATGTAGTACCGCACCTCATGGGGCATGGAGGAGAACACACAGTCCCATTAAGCTTTACTTTACGCATATCTGCAAGTACTAAATTTAAAGGGGTTCTTTCACAAAGATAGCTCAATCTTAGATTGAATCATTGCCAATGATCAGATAATCGATGTTGGTCTGGCTTCAGAAACACATGACAATCAGCTGGAGTCAGCCACATTGTTGCAGCACTAAACGGGCAGTTTTTTCTCTGATTAACAGAAGGGGGCCTCGAACAAAGAAACCCCCTTATTGATGTCGATATATCCTAATTGTTCATATAGAAGAGGGCTATGTTTTAGTTTTAACTAATGCTTAGAGTCCTAAAGTACCATTTTAGAACAATATTTTAAGATATTTATCTATATATCTTTCAATCTACAATGCAAAACGGAATTGCAAACAACATATTGTCAGGGTTGTTCAGTGTCCCAATATCTGTCCAGTCCATGACCTACACTAAGATACAATTTGTAATTTCTAGTTGGTATTTTTTCCAGATATCATTATGCCAACCTATTGTGCCAGTTGATAAATTTATCCCAGTATATTGCCCTAGATAACAGTGAAAGCATCTCTAAAAAGAGGAGTAATCAACAGGCAGCATTTCTACAAACTTTCATCTCTAGTCATTTCACTGGCATTTGTAGACTACCTGGCCTACTAAGCAGGGATAGCTTGAATGTTTAGTCGTATATATCAGAGTGAACATATGAAAAATGGCCTGTTTCCTGAATAAAACCACTAATAGCAAACCGCTGGTTTCCGACAAAGCGTGGGAACAAACTCTATACACTATACAAATTAGATCACTTTACATGTTTTGCTTTTGGGTCAATGATAAAAAAAACACTGTTTCTGGAGACATTATTGAAAGAAATCAGAGCACTAAGCAGAACATTACTACTAGAATAGAAGTAAGAAATGTATAATTAGTATTTTTCTGGCCATATTGTATATTAAATAAGTGAATTTCTCATGTTTAATTACATTTTCAAAATATTTCAGGTGTCAGTTATCTTAGTTACGTATTGTACTAAACAATCTTTTAGTGGTCTAGTGTGTTGGTTCTTTAGAGTGACATTACAGACCGCATAGTCATTGACTAGACCTTTTGTCTAAAAATAGTGGTGTATGGAGGTTTACATAAAGGTTTTACCAACAAGATTTAAACATTGATATAATAAAGTCAAAGTTTGCTTAACACCATAACTAAACACGAAAAGAATCATTAAGACATACCTAAAGGTGGTTCCATTCTGCATTGATTTTCTTGGCACCAACCAACAGGTCGAAGTTTACAGTCCAGGTAAAATAACCACTGATCACAAGAATCTGACTCTTCCAAGCCAACATATCGCAATCGTAATCTTCCTCCCACATTTTCTACCACACTGACTATCCAGTACTGGAAGGGATTCTGAGAGTCTTGCAGCTCTACGAGTGAATCAGCTGTAATAAGATCTACAGGGGCTTTTCCACGAAGAGGCTTTTTAGAGAGAAACAAAAGCACAGTTTTTAATTAAAAAAAATTATAAGCAATTTGGTACATTATAGGAGTAAGTTATATTAGGTCTACCGCAAGATGCAGATTGACACTTAATTAGCCAAGGAGGTATCTCATATGTCCTCACTACTGATGGCTGCATCTCAGGCTGCATAGCAGCTATAGATATGAGTCAGGTCTTGTTTTAAAGCTGACTATCTAAGTGATGCTAGCTGCAATACTATCCAAGATACAGCTATAAGAAACAGGTTTCAGTGACAGCTGCATGCACCTGCGGTTCTTAATCACAACCAAATTTCTAAAGGCAATAACTCTATATATATCATGGCTAGCACCACAATCCTTTTATTCAGGTTTAAGGCAAATTGTCAGCTTTAAAACAAGAAACAGCTCATATCTCTAGCTGTTATGGAGCCTGAGGGATACCAGATTAAAGAATCCTCCATCAACCATCTGTGATCTCAGTCAGAATGAGCAAAGAGGGATCTGCTGCTGGGAGAGGAAGAGGGGCATAGAACGTAACATGGACTTCTGTGCATGTAAGCAATCCCCCTTCACGTATGGGGCAATCTTTTTTCCAGATGTTTACCAGCGTCCAAATAAAAGCATCAAATAAAGTACACTAAACACAAATATCAATACAGTTTACACTGTTCATTGACTACTGACTCCCTAGCAACACCAGTTACACATTACTATAATTGCAATAATGATTATCACTAGAGAGGAATATCTAATATATTTCTAAAAGACAAAAAAAGTCAGAAAATATATTTTTGCTCAATGTTGCCGTAATAGATTGTTGTCAATTACCATACTATTACAAGATAATGGAATTTTGTAGCTGAACCTCCAGCAGTTCTTTAGAAGTTGAGTTATGTCACTCCAACTACAGTTCTGGTGAACCACAAAAAGTTCAGATGTGTTCATATTGCAGGAGCAATAAAGCATCTGTATTATAACTGCCTGAACGCATCTTTAGTTAATACATTATATCGGGTTTAGGAATGTATAACTTTTTATTAAGATTACAATCTATATGGGGGATGGAGCTTTGGCAGGGTACTGGCTCTCCTCAAAAAGACCTGCTGAATATTAAGACTCCCATCTCTCATGGAAATAAAGTCATCTTTGCTAGCACCACCTTTTATAAGTAGCTTCCTTTTCAGCAGGCCTGGAAAGTAGCCAATCCAAATATACATCTATAGACAGCTGTTTCGGGATATTTGCCCCTCATCAGTATGGAGTAGGATTCTGGTAGGCTGAGCTTGATATCTCGGAAGACGCTTAGGCAGGGTATTGGCTCTCCTTTAAAGAGAAGAGCTGAGTTTGGCTCAGTGGCAATGCTCCATGGGAAAATAATATGCAAAGAGGTATATCCCAGGGAAAGAGAACCCTCTAGCTAGCGCTACCTTAGCCAGCCAGAATCCTACTCTGTACTGATGAAGGGCAAACGCCTGTCTATGAATGGATATTTGGCTTGGCTATTTTCCATTGTGATGTCCCAAGACTTGCTAAAAAACTTAAACTTAAAAGGTGATGCTAATGGGATGGCTCTCTTTTCCTAGAAAATACCTCTATGTATATAGGGGGTTGGAAAATGATATAATATATAATTCCCATACTAGCCTGCAAAAGTTCGTTAGTTGGTGCATTCCTTTTTTTGCCATTTATTTAATACATGCAGTGGTATTTATGAACTCCACACATTGTAAAGTTTTTTGCTTAGTAAATGCTGGATGTAATTTTCAGTATCTGCTCTTATTCTGTATATATGGATATTGCACAGTACCACATCTCTTGTCCTGTATACTGGGTGCAGTTCTCTATATCTGCTCTTATTCTGTATTTATGAACACTGCATAGTACCACATATCTAGTACTGTATTGTAGGTGTAATTCTCAGTATCTGCTCTTATTCTGTATATATGGACACTACACAGTACCACATGTGACCACATTTCTTGTCCTGTATACTGGGCGTAATTCTCAGTATCTGCTCTTATTCTGTATATATGGACACTGCACAGTACCACATCTCTTGTCCTGTATACTGGGTGCAATTTTCTGTATCTGCTCCTATTCTGTACTGTATATATGGACACAGCACATTACCACTTCTCTTCTCCTGTATACTGGCTGTAATTATGAGTCTCTGCTCTTATTCTATACTCTTGTCATGTATATTGGGTGTACAGTAATTCTCAGTATTTGCTCTTATTCTATAGATATGGACGCTGCACAGTACCACATCTCTTGTCCTGTATACTGGGTGCAGTTCTCTGTATCTGCTCTTATTCTGTATTTATGAACACTGCATAGTACCACATATCTAGTACTGTATTGTAGGTGTAATTCTCAGTATCTGCTCTTATTCTGTATATATGGACACTACCAGTGGCGTTGCGAGGGGGGTGCGGGGGGTGCGGGCCGCACCGGGTGACACCAGTCTGATGGGGTGACACCCGGACCCCCCACCCAACACCAGTAGCATCCCCGGGCACCGCACCCCCGGCGCTGCACTGACAGTAGTGGCTAAAAACTCCAGACATGAAACAGACCTCCTGACTTCACTGGGTCATGTGACATTCTCTTGTCACGTGACTCTGAATTGTCAGCGCAGCGGCAGTCAGGGTCGGAATCCAGAGAGCTCAGAGCTCAGGCTGTCTGCAGAGCAGGTCACAGATGGCTGCTCTTAACTCATAGAGGGGGGAGAGAGAGAGTGAATGTGTGCTGTGGACGTGCTGAGGGGAGGGGGGCCCGAAAACTGTATGGTGAAGGAGTCTGTGTGAGACTGTATGCAGAGGTGGGGGATGCCTTTAATATTGTATACGGGTGGGAGGTCGTGCTGTGTAATATTTGTAGGGGGGCATTGTAATATTTTGCAGGGGGTGTATTATTGTCTGCAGAAGGGGCGTGTAATATTGCATGCGGGGGGTTTGGAGGTTGTAATAATGCAGTTTTGTATGCAGGGGGCTGCCGTGTCGTTTTGTATGCAGGGGGTGCCGTGTCGTGATGTATGCAGCTGGGGGCGGGTGCCGTGTAGTTTTGTATGCAGGGGGAGGGATGCAGGGTAGTTTTGTATGCAGGGGTGCCGTGCAATATTGCATGCAGGGGGTGCCGTGCAATATTGCATGCAGGGGTTGTCGTGCAATATTGCATGCAGGGGGTGCCGTGTAATATTGTATGCAGGGGGTGCTGTGCAATATTGTATGCAGGGGGTGCTGTGCAATATTGCATGCAGAGGGTGCCGTGTAATATTACAAGCGTGGGGGCCGTGTAGTTTTGTATGTAGGGAAGGGGGTGCCGTGTAGTTTTGTATGCAGGGGAGCCTTGTAGTTTTGTATTGGGGGACGTGTAGTTTTGTATTGGGGGAGCGTGTAGTTTTGTATGGGGGAGCGTGTAGTTTTGTATGGGGGAGCGTGTAGTTTTGTATGGGGGAGCGTGTAGTTTTGTATGGGGAGCGTGTAGTTTTGTATGGGGGGGGGGAGCGTGTAGTTTTGTATGGGGGGGGAGCGTGTAGTTTTGTATGGGGGGGGCGTGTAGTTTTGTATGGGGGAGCGTGTAGTTTTGTATGGGGGAGCGTGTAGTTTTGTATGGGGGGGGGAGCGTGTAGTTTTGTATGGGGGGGGCGTGTAGTTTTGTATGGGGGGGGCGGCGATCTGTCTGCTAGCGGGGGGGGGACACCATTTTCTACCGCACCGGGTGACACCAGCCCTAGCAACGCCACTGGACACTACACAGTACCACATGTGACCACATTTCTTGTCCTGTATACTGGGCGTAATTCTCAGTATCTGCTCTTATTCTGTATATATGGACACTGCACAGTACCACATCTCTTGTCCTGTATACTGGGTGCAATTTTCTGTATCTGCTCCTATTCTGTACTGTATATATGGACACAGCACATTACCACTTCTCTTCTCCTGTATACTGGCTGTAATTATGAGTCTCTGCTCTTATTCTATACTCTTGTCATGTATATTGGGTGTACAGTAATTCTCAGTATTTGCTCTTATTCTATAGATATAGACGCTGCACAGTACCACATCTCTTGTCCTGTACACTGGATGTAATTCTCAGTATCAGCTCTTGTTCTGTATATATGGACACTGCACAGTACCAATTCTCTGGTCCTGTATGCTGGGTGTAATTCTCTGTCTCTGACCTTATATTGTATACATGGGCGTAGGAAGCCCCAAAAATCTGGGGGGGACAGCACTTATGGGGCCCCTGTGTCCCCGCCCACCCTCAAGCCACACCCACATATCTCTCTGCCCCCCCCCCCCCAAGTGCCAAAATCTCTTACCCCCTTATGGACCAGTGGGTCCGGTTTAAAAAAAAAAAAAACACACACACACACAAAACAAGACACTTATACTTACCTCGATCCGTCACAGCGATGCGATGCAGGCCTCTTCCGGCCTGTGTCCCACGCTGTACGGATCACAGACGACGCAATGACGCCATCGCGCCGCCTGTACCAATATCTGATAGGCTGCAGGTCTAGTGCCGGCTGCCTATCAGAGGAGCAGGGAAGGGAGACGCCTCTCCCTCTCCTGCTCTGCAGCACAGCCATCTGTACTGCTGTCCTGAGGACGGCGATACAGATTACTATGGAGATGAACGCTTCCGCAATGAAAGCGTTCATCTCCCTGTGCCCCGCCACCGCTGCACACATTGTCCCGCTGCCGCTGGGGGCGATTTTAGCATAACTGTCCCCCCCGCATTATTTCCTGGGGGGGATCCGACCCCCCCCCCCGTCCTCCCCGCTTCCTACGCCCGTGATTGTATATATGAACACTGTACAGTAGCCCATCCCTGCATGTTAGGTGTGATTCTCAGTATCGGCTGTTATTCTGTAAGTATTGTGTCTGCGGACTTACTTATGAACAGTCCACTTTAACCAGGCATTGTTTCTAACAGTCATAGTGTCTGGACAACAGAGTCCAGAGTCATTAATGATGTTTGGGGACATGGTCTATGTAAATGAGCAAACATATGTTACACATTCTGTATGTTTGATGTGTACTTGTTACAAGTTGATGCCTATTCTTCACTGTCCACACATGCTATGAGTGTCAGTGACTGTTCACTTGACACTTATTTCCCAATGAGTGTTAGGGCCCATGCACGCGGCCGTGTGCCGGCCGGGCCCAAGCTGTGGACCGCAAATTGTGGTCCGCAATGCACGGGCACAACCGTGGGGCAGCCGCATGTGGATTGCGGACCCATTCACTTGAATTGGGGTCCGCGATCTGCACAGCAAAAAAGTAGTGCATACACTACTTTTTTGCAGTGCGGAAGCACGGCCAGAAACACCACGGAAGCACTTCGTAGTGCTTCCGTGGGGTTCCGATCCGTGCCTCCGTCCCACATCTCCATGATTGCGGACCCATTCACTTGTTCTATTTTTTTGCCGTGCGGATGGATCATGGAATCCATTCAAGTTGAATGGGTCTTGATCCGTCCTGACCGCCGCACGGACGTTGCCAGTGCATTGGGGACCGCAAATTGCGGTCCCCAATGTACGGATGGACCCACAGCGGCCGTGTGCAAGAGAGAAGTGGTGCTATGCAGAGTCTTATAAATGAGATGAAATACTGAGGATTTTACCCAGCATATTGGACAAAAGAAGTGTTAATGTACAATGTCTATATCATTTATAAACCAACGTAGCATAAGGTAAAGAGAATCAACACAGACATCTTGAAAAAGCCTGACAATCCAGTAGAAGTTTTTTGAATGTGGCATCAAAGCTGTTAAATTTTTAATAAAGACCTATTGAAAAAAATGACAGCCCAAAATGAGCAAAAATTTTTTTACAAATGCCCCAGAAAGTGTTCATAGTCTAACATCTGCACCATGTTTCAGTTGCCATGAAATTTTTTTGAGACTTGTTAAGATCTCATCCCCTTTGCTGCTACTGATTTCCCACCTATCCACTGCGTGTGAACTTACCCTTATGTGCACGGTTTATTGTTTCCTTGGTGTTTATTTTCACTGCCTTCCCTGACTGTAAAGTGCAGTGGAACATGCTGGTACGGTAAAAGTACAAAGATCACATCTATATTACTATGAAATAGTAGGATACTATATCGTTCACCTTGTTTCCTTCTTACATACAGTATATCTGAGGGTCATTTTATTTCCTTTGCTTAATAAAAAATGATCTCCTAAACTGTGGACATTCGTTTTGAGGACAACTCCATATAAAGCTCTTTGTTAAAGAGGATAATGCAGTTGGAAGTACATTAAAAACCTATTCAGAAATGTACGATGAGAGTTTTAATAACAGTCATTCATTGTGCTCTGATGACCCCTTTTAACACACTTTACAAGCATAACCTAAAAACCAACTCTGGAAGAGTTCACAGATCCGGCAATTGGTTTCCATGACAACCGCCTGTCCCGCAGGTTGCTACAGTAGCTTTCAACTTAGTCTGTTTTGCTTATTCTTTTTTAATGAAGCATTTTATTATCCTGTGACATGGGATCCATTGCAAGAATAAACACAATTTATGATGTCATGGGAAATAAGGTTTTAGCCAGAAATTTCCTTGTTGCGTAAGTTGTATGAATTTCCCAGGTCCTGTTTTTTTCTCTTCCTTTTGTAATCTAATCTCTATCTGAGACCATATGTTTATATTTCTTACAGAAAACACCTTTACGCCTCTTTCACACGAGCGTGGCGGATTGGCTCCGGTTGCGTTCAGTGAAACTCGCACCATTTTGCAAGCAAGTTCAGTCAGTTTTGTCTGCGATTGCGTTCAGTTGTTCAGTTTTTTCCGCGCGGGTGCAATGCGTTTTGATGTGTTTTTCACGCGCGTGATAAAAAACCTGAAGGTTTACAAACAATATCTCATAGCAACCATCAGTGAAAAACGTACTGCATCCGCACTTGCTTCCAGATTTAATGCGTTTTTCACTGAAGCCCCATTCACTTCTATGGGGCCAGGGCTGCATTAAAAACACAGAATATAGAACATGCTGCGTTTTTCACGCAACGCAGAAGTGATGCGTGAAAAAAAACGCTCATGTTTACAGACACATTGAAATGAATAGGTCAGGATTTAGTGCGGGTGCAATGTGTTCATGTCACGCATTGCACCCACGTGGAAAATTTCGCCCGTGTGAAAGGGGCCTTAAACTAAGCAATATTTAAAAACAGAAGCATTAAAGGTGTTATCCATGAATAATGTAACAAAATGAAAATTTTGTTACGTTACGGTTTTAGGCTAGGGCTTAACGACAACAATAAGACGCGCGACACATAGGGCACAACTACACTGCAACATGTGTCTCGCCACATTGATGTCGCACGACAATTTTTATAATGATAGTCTATGGTGTCGCACTGTGACATGTGACATGCTGCGACTGCGACACGACAGTCGCAGAAAAAGCCATCTTGAATAGAGTTTTTGCTACTGTCGTGTTGCATATCGCAGTGCGAGACACCATAGACTATCATTATAAAAACTGCTGCGCGACACATGTCGTCGTGTAGCCCTAGCCTTAGACCAAGTGTGGCCATGAGCAAAATTTAAAGTGGGGCCCCAAATCCTGAAATATTGGACTAGCAGTCGGACAGAACCTTGTAGGCATGGGCAGCGGTTGCAACCACAGCAACATCATCTCTCTTTAGCCTTTCCGCTGTAAGGCCTTGTTCACACCTCAGTTATTTGGTCAGTTATTACCATCAGTTATTGTGAGCCAAAACCAGGTGCTAGTCAAAAACACAGAACAGGTGCAGATCTTTTCATTGTGTGTGTAACCTCCACTCCGGGTTTTGGCTCACAATCACTGATGGAAATAACTGATCAAATAACTGATGTGTGAACAAGGCCTAAGCTGCTGATCCTGCATCCTCTTTGGGTATGTTCACACAGAGTAATTTCTGTGCTTAAAAAAACCTAATGCAGAATGCGCATGTTTTTTTTTGGATGTTTTTTTTCCCCAACCTGGCCCCTGAAGTAAAGGGAGAGCACAATGCACATCCACGGTCATCCTCCATTATACTATGAGTGTTCTGAAAATAGCTGATCACTGGCAATTCCATAGCAGTGAATGGAGATAGTGCAGCACATGCACACCGTTATGGAGGATCTGTGGATGAAACTGTTATGGGGGGACCTGTGGATAACACTGTTATGGGGGATCTGTGGATGACACTATTATGGGGGATCTGTGGAGGACACTGTTATGGGGGGACCTGTGGATAACACTGTTATGGGGGATCTGTGGATGACACTATTATGGGGGATCTGTGGAGGACACTGTTATGGGGGACCTATGGAGGACACACTGTTATGGGGGACCTGTGGAGGACACACTATTATGGGGGACCTATAGAGGACACACTGTTATGGGGGACCTGTGGAGGACACACTATTATGGGGGACCTATGGAGGACACACTGTTATGGGGGACCTGTGGAGGACACACTGTTATGGGGGACCTGTGGAGGACAGACTTATGGGGAATCTGTAGATGACACTGTTATGGGGGATCTGTGGAAGACACACTTCTAGGGGATCTGTGGAGGTCACACTTATGGGGGATCTGTGGATGACACTGTTGTGAGGAATCTGGCTGTGATACGGACTCAATGTATGACATAGCTTTACAGATTCCCTTATTAGCAGCCCTGGTCTGCTCCCCCCAAGTACTGAAAAAAAAAAAAACACTGCTAATCTGGACACAGGTTCTTAATCTATACTCCAACGCCCCGCCCCACCATTAACAATGCAGACCACCTAAACAATGCGGTCTTCATTAGTTTAACTAGAGCCCTGTATGGCCCAGACAGCCATGCAGCGTGGCCATGTCACAAGCACCACATGAGCATGCCGTTTGGTTGTGTCCTGGAGTCACATGGAGCCCACAGGACACAAGGAGCTCACATAGGGGCTCAGGGAGCTTACATTTGAAACACAGAGAGCACACACAGGGGGCACAGAGAGAGTACACGGTGGGCACAGGGAGCACACACAGGGGGCACAGGGAGCACACACAGTGGGTACAGGGAGCACACACGGGGCACAGGAAGCACACACAGCGGGCACAGGAAGCACTCACAGTAGTCACAGGGGAGCACACACAGAGGGGGCAGAGCGAGCTCACACAGAGGGCACAGGGATCACACACAGGGAGCACACAGAGGGACAGAGGGAGCTCACACAGTGGGCACACACATGGAGCACACACAGGGCACAGGGAGCAACACAGGAGGCAGCACAGGGAAAACACAGAGCTGACAGTGGGAACTCACAGGTCAGTGACCATCAGTACTTCAAGGCAGGGCAGGGCTGTTACAATGAGAGTGTGACCCCAGCAGCCCTGCATCCCCTTCCTCCACAGACACTGCTGCATGCCTTTTACACTATGGACTTACCAGCTGGAGAGGGAACAGCCCAGGTGCTTTGATAAGAGGGTCCTGGAAAACCCCTGCCTTCCAGGAGCTGAGGTCAGAGTCTGGGGGGCGGAGGCAGAAGAAGGCCCAGTCATCCCAGTTAGTGTTGAGTGAACTTGTGTTTTAAGTTCTGCATCAAAAGTTCGGGTTATCGAAGAATCCCGTTATGGATTCCGCTACCAGGGACCATAAGGGAATTTTGAATCCATAACGGGATTCTTCGATAATCCGAACCCGAACTTTGGATTCAGAACTTAAAAAACAAGTTCGCTCAACACTAATCCCAGTATAATGTTTAGGACTCCAGTCAGGAGCACGGATGGGGGCGGAGCTATGTTAGCACCGCCCACACGGAACATCCTGATGCCGGTCTGTGGCATCACTCACGATTATGGATAATGCAGCATGCTAGGCTGTCACTGAGGTCTGGTGAGACGGGGGAGACTGTGCGGGAGGGGAACAGCATTGGTGTGGTGACTGTTCTTACAGAGACCGCTGCAGCATGGTAAAGAGAGCATGTAGAGGAGGAAAATAAAGGAATTGAATACAAAAAAAAAAATATCCCACACTTGGCCCTGCTTGGCCTCCCTGACCCCCTCTCCTTATGCCTGCCCTGAAGACATCATGTAGTACATGACAAGCTTCAGTTTCCATTCATTATTTTTTGCACCATGCTGGAGGGAAAGTGGGTAGGAGCCCTATGTAATGGTATTATGCTAATGTTATCAGCTGAGGTTTTTTTGAAGTGACAAACTGAGATTCAAATGTAAATTCTTTAAAAGCTAAAAGGTAACCAAGAATGCATAATTCCAATATAACTAACGGTACATTATTTCATCCCTTGTTCACACATACAGAAGTTTTAAAACTTGATATGGTGTTCAAAAAATACATACTTGTTACTAGTGTTGAGCGAAGCAAAGCATTCGAAGCAGAACTTGGTCAGAAGTTTCGGAAAACAATGAATCCAAATCTCCTCGCGCTTCGTGGTAACGAATCAGGCTTTCCAAAAATGGCGGCTGCACGTGTTACAAAGCTAAACTAAGTGTAGAGGAGACAAGCCTAGAATGCAAGATCACCCATAATGCCATGCAGCCAGCCATCTGTAGATGGCCATCCCCTGTGATGTTGCAGCCCTATAAAACCCTCATGCCACGCGGTCTCCATCATTGTTCTGTGAGCCGAGCATAGGGAGAGACATGACAAGTGCTCATGTGCTAGGGACAGTGTTGCTAAATATGATTAATAGAAGAATACTGGAGAGGGAGACTGCAGGGAGAGTGCAGGGAGATGGCAGGGGGACTTATTCTGCGCAAGTTTCATTTATTTATTCCTACATTTACTTATTCCTACATCAGCTGTAAACTAAGATGTAATTTAATACCAATAAGATGGAAGCCTTTATTATTCCAGTGTCAGCGAGCCAACCAATACTATCCAGTCTGCGCCTCTTAGGGGGGCCAGGTCTTAATGATGACCAAAACCAAAGCAAAATGTCCAACATTGATTGGATACTCATACAGAAAATTCCTGCTAAATATCAAAAGAGTCACAGAAAGCTAGGAATTAAAACTTAACTTTTAATCACCACTTTAATATTGAATAAATTCTTATTCCTATAAAATGTAACAAACATTGATCATAATGGACCGAACCACCAACAAATACAAACATACATACACAGAGGGGAGGGCGGGTATAATGTGCTAGGGAGAGATGTCCCTACGAAATCCCTAACTATTACCTCAACCCACAGGAACACCCTGATGGTGGGTGGCCTGTGGTCCCATGCCTGCCCTGTCTCACCCTCTCATTGCCCTTAATAGTCCCAACGCGTTTCCCCAATCAATGGTTCATCAGGGGAGAGATGGGGCAAAGAATAGAAAATGATAGACGCCAATTGGTCCAGACAAACTAAACAGTTATAAACAAAAATGTACATACATCTGATTGTTAACACATGAATACCTGAAGCCTTTGTTAGCACACACAACTTGTGATCGACCTAAAGCTCAGAAAAAGGTGATCGGCAGAGTTACCAGTCAGATGGATAGATATCAATATGTGTAAAATCAACCAGTGTAGGATTGGTCAGATGGATGTTAATCCATAAGCAGTTAAAGCACATGATTCAGATATTGCTTTCAGGAATCAATAATCAAGCTCAACACGTATAATTGACTGCTGGGGCCAGGCATAAATAAAGAACCTGTCAGGTTCATGTTTATGCAATACCAAAATATGTAAGATATAAACAAACAAGCTAGTATTTGATTGCTAGCCCGATAAAGATAAAGTGCAAAGTGTAATCAAAAGGCTCAAGTGAACAGTAGAAGTAGGACTGCCATGGCGATCAGATATACATCTACTGTTCACGTGAGAGGTCCTTGTGACCATCAATTGTTGGTTTTTTAATATCAGCTTCATGTACCGGGGTTTGTATTTTGCCGCCTCCTAATCAAACCTCCGGCAACTTTGTTAAGTATAAATATCACCGGAGGGCGATTCTATAGGTTTAATTCCAGAATTTTGAATACATGTAGAGAATCTTTATATGTACGGGGCTTTTCCTTATATATGTATTGAGCTTTGATATGTACCAAGCCTTTTGATTACACTTTGCACTTTATCTTTATCAGGCTAGCAATCAAATATATGTATCCAGCCTATTCATGTACCGGGCCTAAATGATTGCAGCTTGTTTGTTTATATCTTACATATTTTGCTATTGCATAAACATGAACCTGACGGGTTCATTGTCTATGCCTGGCCCCAGCAGTCAATTATACGTGTTGAGCTTGATTATTGATTCCTGAAAGCAATATCTGACTCATGTGCTTTAACTGCTTACGGATTAACATTCATATGACCAATCCTACACTGGTTGATTTTACACATATTGATATCTGTCCATCTGACTGTTAACTGTGATGATCACCTTTTTCTGAGCTTTAGGTTGATCACAAGTTGTGTGTGCTAACAAAGGCTTCAGGTATTCATGTGTTAACAATCAGATGTATGCACATTTTCATTTATAACCGTTTAGTTTGTCTGGACCAATTGGCGTCTATCATTTTCTATTCTTTGCCCCATCTCTCCCCTGATGAACCAGTGATTGGGGAAATGCGTTGGGACTATTTAGGGCAATGAGAGGGTGAGACAGGGCAGGCATGGGACCACACATGGGTGTTCCTGTGGGTTGAGGTAATAGTTAGGAATTTCGTAGAGACATCTCTCCCTAGCACATTATACCCGCCCTCCCCTCTGTGTATGTATGTTTGTATTTGTTGGTGGTTTGGACCATTATGATCAATGTTACATTTTATAGGAATTTTTATATATTAAAGTGGTGATTAAAAGTCAAGATTTAATTGCTAGCTTTCTGTGACTCTCTTAATGATGACCATCCTCATCTTTGCTGGATTTACTTACTAGAAAAGTCAGCAAGATGCAGCGAGAGGAGGAGCTGGATGTTCCTAATGACATATTCTCATGGATATTAGATGATGTGGAAAAGGAGGAAATCCAGATGGCAGAAGAAGGGCTCCCACCTGTAGGGCAGCAGAGCACTAGGGTTGGAGAAGTGGGTATGCCAGAGCTGATTAATATTCAGTGTCTACTGTCAAATAACCTGCAGGAGAATTTAAGTTTTAGGAAAACTTGATTTGTTACCTCATTGCAAATCAACGTTTTCTTAAACTTTGGACCAAATTGTGCTTTGAATGCTTAGTTTCGCTCAACACTAATTTAAATGAATAAATAACACATGTATACCAATTTTTTCACTCAAATCTATCAATCAGCTCAGCTCTTCCTTCTATCTTATGTAATGCTGGAAGATTGGACTGAATTTTTAACATGGCAGGTTCACTTTAAATTTAGAGACAAAGATTATAATAGACTATAGGTAGAAAACAAATCAATACATTAATAATACAATGTAAGAGAATCACATACTCCCTCTAGAAGTTTTGCTGGGGCAGTCCTGGAGCCAGTCAGATCATGAATGAGGAACTCAGCCCAGTCTGTGCATTTGTCTTTTATTCCTGCAAAGAAAGGTCTCTTGTTATTGTAACAATACATAAGCATATTGATGTAAGTATATATTACTCTTTTTTCCTCTTGATATTTCTCTTTGTAATCGAATATATTACTTATCCTCCCTGCTTTCCAGGTAATTCAGGTTCAGTGCATACTGGGAGTTGTAGTTTTAAAATAGCTGGAAGACAATAGATTGAAGACTGCTGTTCTAAACTAGAACACATAAACTATGTGGCACCACTGTTACATTTTATTTAAATACAGCTATTCTTACTAATATTACATGTGCTTTTGTTTTGTTAGGCCACATGCACATAGTGAATAGTGCACAGTTTTGCATGGGTTTACATGCAGAAAACCCACAGCATATCTTAATAAAACAAAAATTTACAAGAAAACCCGCAGCATAAGGCCTCTTGCGTCCTCTTACGGTCCGTGAGCGGGCAGTGATCACGTGCTGTGCACGTCGGGCCGTCCACGGGACTATTGTCCCGCATTTATATGATCATAAGTAGATAACATTATCAGTTTCAGTGTATAAATTTACCTGCGGTGCAAATTTTTAAATCCGTAGCATGTCAATTATTTGTGTAGATTTTCCGTTCAGATTTCACCCTTTGCAATGCAGAGGATGAGAACTGGTGCAAATCCACATAAAAATCCCTAACAAAATCATGAAGTTATCTGTGCTGATTTGGTGCAGATATGTTGAAGGAGAAAAATCCCCATGAACATCCGTATGGAAAATCCACATAAACAATGCTGTGCCGTGTGCATGTACCCTTACAGGTGTACTTTCTGACAGTTTGGCCCTCAGATCAAAATCAGACTATGCACCAATGCTATAAGGAATATTAATTCAATGAGTATTAAAAATGATTGGGGTTATCACATCCATTGCTCCACTCGCTAACCTCGGAGGTTAAGTACTATTCATGCAGAAGTGACTGCAAAGACAATGACTGGCTGAGCTGTCACATGAACGATGGATGTGACATCACCACTTCCAGTCCGATGGGGAGCAGAATTCTGGGGACCGGACCCACCGCACTGTAATCGAGAAACTTTTAGCAGGCGAGTTAAACTTTTTCTTTGTTTTATAACCCTCAGTGCTCCCCTTATAGTTTTAACTATGTCAAACAACATAAAAAAACATTCTTCTCATATACCCTATTAGAGAACCCTTTTACACGAGCGAGTTTTCCGCGTGGGTGCAATGTGTGACGGGAACGCATAGCACCCGCACTAAATCCTTCAATGGGTCTGTGTACATTAGCGTTGTTCTGCGTTGCGTGAAAATCGTTGCATGTTCTATATTCTGAGCTTTTCACGCAACGCTGGCCCCACGGAAGTGAATGGGGCTGCGTGAAAAAAGAATTGCAAGTGCGGATGTAGTGCATTTTTCACTGATGGTTGCTAATTGTTTGTAAATCTTCAGTTTTTTATCACGCGTGTGAAAAATGCATCAAAACGCATTGCACCCGCGTGGAAAAAACTGAACGCAAACGCAGACAAAACTGACTGAACTTGCTTGCAAAATAGTGCGGATTTCACTGAATGCACCCTGAACGCATCCGGACCTAATCCGTCACGCTCGTGTGAAAGAGGCCTTAAACTGGGCTACAAGTGTGTTGTGCAACAGCAATGCCTCATTCACACATCAGTGTTCGGTCAGTGATTTCCATCAGTGATTGTGAGCCAAAACAAGGTGTGGCTCCAAACACAGAACGGGTGCAGCTTTTTCCATTACACCTTATGTCTGTGGAGGTTCTACATCTGGTTATGGCTCACAAATCACTGACCAAAACACTGACGTGTGAATGACCCTCAAGTCTCAGGAAAGTTTCATGACCAACTTCTCTGAAACTTGCTTTTGCATGATTATTATAGAGATGAAAAAATACAGCCAGATCGCAGAAAACCTGTGGGAAAGTTGACTGGTCTATGATGGCAAACTCATGTGCGACTTGACCTGTGGCCAAAATCCAACAGTGTTGGATTATTTTGTGACTGTTGCTTCCCAGTTGCAGCATGTCCTATAGCAGGCATTCTCAAACTGCGGCCCTCCAGCTGTTGCAAAACTACCACTCCCAGCATGCCCGAACAGCCTACAGGTATCAGCCTACAGCAGGGCATTGTGGGGGTTGTAGTTTTACAACAGCTGGAGGGCCGCAGTTTGAGGATGCCTGTCCTATGGGGTCCTACAGCATGCAAGGTAGATATGAAGACACAACAAATGTAGCCCCTACATAGGGCAATACATTGCAGATATGCCATTAGAATACATAAAAATACACAAAAACTTTCATATTTTAGTATATTTATTTTAATATTATGGATAGAAACAAGACTTCTCTTAAAAGCCTGTAACAAGAACTAATGCAGAACCTTTTGGACAGTTTTATAAAGGGTCACTCTAATAAGAGACTGCATTCAGAGTGGATGCAAATATAATGTCAGTCATGTCCATGATGCCAATGTGTTCTCTTAGCTTTTGTTTAATTGGGACTTACATATAAAAGCAAGCTTAAAATGTTTGAGAAGTTTTTAGAAAAGATCATGTGCCAAACTCTCAGAAATTGTGAGAGGAGCTGCTGCCCCATTGTCCCAGTGACATCACAGTACTAGTTATTATGGGGACAACTGAATAATGGGAAATACAATGAAAGAATCTGACAGGGTGCGATGATATGAAATATCTAAGCCACAGTTTTGTGACGTTGTGCGTTTCTTCACAGCGCAGCTTATAATAGGTGAAGCTCATGATGTGCTTCAACTGTACAAATCACAGTGCCTAAAACTGCCTCACAAACTTGCAGCAATATGCATTAAAACATGGTGCTGTTATGCCACCCAGCATACTACTGTTACCCTTCTCCTTGGTCAATGTAATAGCAATTTAATATAGACAGCCAACATTTGGCATGGATGCCAGATATATAAGGGCCCCCACAACTTTTACAGACACTTCTTAGCTTACATTGGGCAAATAGCCAGTCACATGAAGTGACCCTAATTTATGAAACACATTCCTTTAAGAGCCCTTTACACTGCCCAACGTTTGGGCAGATTATCGTTAACAAGCATTCGTGCAGACGCTCAGGGGCGTAGCTATAGGGGGTGTGGAGGTAGCAGTCGTTACCGGGCCTAGGAGCCTAAGGGGGCCCAAAGACCCTTGTGCCGCATAAGAAGACACCGGTATTATAGAAAGTGCATACAGGTCAAGTTACACCTCTGGCTGGAGGGAAGAGGTTAGGTCAAAAATTTGGCATGGGGGGATTGCTCTTTAAATTTTTGCCTCAGGCAGCTCGGAGGCTATGTGCCTCCCTCCCCACAAAGCACTAAGGTAAGGGGGGCCTGAGCTGAACCCTTGCACCAGGGCCTATGAGCCTTTAGCTATGCCCCTGAAGACATTCATAAGCAATAATCTGCCTGTGTAATCGTGATGCCGATTACCTGATGAATGAGCAAAGCACTTGTTCATCGGTTAATACATCTTTGGTGCGGTCATCTAAATCATTGTTTGCCGACACTAGATTATGCTGTCTGATCAAGCTCTGCTGTCAGCAAACAATGATTCTGTATGGAGACGAGCGATGGCATTAGCGATCGCTCCTCTTCGTACTGTGGGGGAGATCGCTGCATGTAAATGTAGCGGTCTCCTTCACTGACGAGTAGGCGATTCCTTCCTGACAATCGCTTGCTACATCGCACCATGTAAAGGAGCCTTTGCTTTTCCTCTTCAATAGTGAAGAATGCCAAATAAGACCTGGCATTTTTCAATATGGTGAGTTGTATTCCCAACAGGCTCTGCCCCTACTAGCGTAACGCACTCCATACGCCAGTCTAGATTGTCAAATACTTTATATGGTAAATGCTTGCCATACACTGTATGATACTAAAGAAGAGACTGAAGCTTGCAGAAGGATTAGTGATGATTCATCCAAGAACAATGGGTGTTTTATCTGAAGTACGCATGCAATCCACATACACTTTTTATATGCAAAAACATGCACATGTTAAGTCATTCTGAAAGTGGCAGTCGTAAGCTGCGAGCACCTCTTCCTTTTCAAGAACTGAGGGCATTTCCTCCCCCAGGACTAAAAATCCAGACAAGCGACAAGAATGTCAGATAGATCTGCAGCCAATTCTAATGTATGTGCTAAGGAGGACCTCTATTTTAGTAAAACATTGTATTTCTCATGAAATACAATTCTGGAGTGTCTTTTCTCATAAGTCTGTATTGTGCTGTCCCTTTATTATTTCTACAAGAAGTTTATGAATAAATTGACAGGCGGGTGTTACCAGGTGGGGGCGTCCCTAAACATTCTGACATTGTCAGTGTTGCCAGTATCAGACTGTGCAGGGTTACAACTAGGGTTGAGCGAACTTGTGTTTTAAGTTCGGTGTCCAAAGTTCGGGTTGGGGTTATCGAAGCATCCCGTTATGGATTCCGCTACTATGGACCATAATGGAATTTTGAATCCATAAGGGGATTTTTCGATGAACCCGAACCTTGGACAACACTAAGGACCTGGGGGTGACGTCACCGTCATGTGATCAGTGCAGGGGGCGTGGCTCAGTACTGGATTGGATAAGAGGTGGTAAAGGGCCTGGTATAATGATCATGTGACATGAGGGGCGGAGCTCCTGTGCTCTGTGTGGAGGAGGAGAAGGAAGTAGAGCAGTGAAAGACGGTTGCGCGAACTTGGATTCCAAATTTCCTTATGGTCTGTGGTAGCGAATCCATAACGGGATACTAAGATAACCCGAACCCGAACTTTGTACGCCAAACTTAAATTACAAGTTCACTCAACCCTAGTTACAACCCTTGGACACGGGAATGGTAACAGCCAGTTGTCAATTTACTTATAGATTTGTAAGAGGAATGGCACAATGAGTCCTAGGACAAGATGGTATTTACTAAAGCAGTCATGTCAGGAGCGGTGACAGGTCCCCTTTAAGAAATGCACAGGACTCACTGTCCATTGCATACATGCATTCATGGCAGATGACTCTATGAAACAAATCACCTTCCCAGGTTGCCCATGTTACATTTATGTATTAAGCAAAGACCTTTGCTGTATTTGTGGGAGGGGAGGCTGATTACAAGGCTATTTATAGGCACCTGTGGGCCCAGGCTGACGCCGATTCAGCTGATTTCACTACCTCTGGGTCAATTCTAGGATACAGCAGCATGGTGTGGAGGCTGGGCGATGGCAGAATGTCTCAGGAGGGCGCTGGTATTCATGGTAGGATCGGAGTGGTTTGCACGGGACCCACGCTGCGGTCTGCAACATGTAGCGCTCTGGGATGAAGCAGAGTTTGGGCGCTAAAGGGCCAAGCATTGGTTGTTAGTGGGCTCAAGCTATGCACGCTGTGTTTTGTGTATCAATGGTTGATTTAAAAAAAAAAAAAAAAAATGCAGCAGCATCATGTGGAGGCTCGTTCACACCTGGGCATCGGCAAAAAGGGCCAGGCGAATGCTGGCACTCACTGTAGAATTGTACTTATTGGCACGGGACCCACAGTGTGTTTTGCGATTCGCAGTTCTCTGGGTCAAAGCAGAGTTGGGTGCTAACAGTCAAATGACGGTTGTTAGTATTTTGTCTAGCTGTTTAGGGGCTTGTTAGGGGCTATTGCATATAGTTATTGGTGTAGCATGTGCCTAGAGTAGGTATGGTCGCATGTTTTCTGATATCGGTTCATACGTAAAAAAAAAAAAAAAAAAAAGTGTTTTCCTATTACCTGTTTTACATGTGGGGGCACATCCGCAGTTAAAGCCAGACATGCAAGGTGTTGGTGGATGTATATCAGTGGTCTGTATATGGGGACACAAGCAGATCGGTCAAGGTGCCTGTATTTGAGTACTGATGCTCTGGTAAGTGTGTTTAATCTATAAACTGTATGTTATGGGCACACATGTGTCAGCAGTTCTGTGCTAGGTTTATAAGTGCACTATATGTCGATTAATTAGCGTTGCATTATGGGTTATATTCAAACACGTTTATATTTTCTTAGATGGCGTTGTGGTGACTCGTTTAAAAAAAACAAAAAACAAAAAAAAACTGTAGCATTATGTGGAGGTTCGTTCGCGCCTGGGTAATGGCAGAAGGTGCCAGGCGAGTGCTGGCATTCACGGTAGGATCGGACTTGGTTACACGGTTAGTGACTTGTAGCGCTCTGGGGCGAAGGAGGTGGGGCGCTTATGGTCGAATGATCATGGTTAGGTTCGTTACCTTCAAAAGCTACGTCCGTCTGTCTGCATTTACATTTTGTCCTATACTCCATTCACTACCAGAGCTGCGTTCATGCGTTTGCTGTTGCATCACATTAATACTCTGCTCACTTCAGATTGCATTCATACGGCTGCGTTACACCTTACTCTTCATGCTCAGAGCTGGGCCCATACCATGTTTTAGGCACCACTGACATCCAGAGCTGCATTCACCCACCTGTTCTTACATCAGATGTTATATTCTGCTTCCACTTAAAGCTGTATTTTTCCCTTTCATTGCTACATCATGGTTACTCAGTATTTTCACTAGGGCAGTCAGCACACTGCTCTGATACCGCTTTCTTTCAGGTTTACGTTTCTTTCCTCGCTGGTTGTTACATTCCATAGGCCTACTTTTTCTGTTTCACTTTGGTGAAAAAAAAAAAAAAAAAAAATTGGGTGCTGTTCTTTAGTCCTGGTTCGCATTCACTCAGACTGGTCTCCTGCCCCAGCTCACCATACAGTCCCTCAGCGGTCAGTGGGTTAATAGGAGTAAGTTTCCTACTATGTTTTACAAGCTGTTTACGTGTTGTCACGATTAGGGTCTTCTCTTAGCGAATTGTAATGCCTCTGGCTCTTTTTCTCCCATCTGTTCAATTTTACGGTTGGTTTAATGTCTACCTAGGCACGGGGTTCGGTTCACTATTGTCTATGCATATCCCATCAGGTCTGGCTCACATTTTAATTACTTATCGTCACTGTAATGTCATCTAGTTCAGTCTTGGCTTCGGGGGCCCGATGACTGCTTCAGCCTCATGGCTCCGCGGGGTCTATGACCGTTCTTCACGTTATTCGTTAGGGGTACAATATGGTTGTAAGCTGGTTAGTGTCCTAGGTTACTGTCGAAGGGGGTCATGGTTATGCGAGTCCCCTAGTCATACTGGTACTGCTTAAGTGGTTTAAAAAATAAAAAAAAAATAAAAATTTAAAAAAAAAAAATTAAAAAAAATAAAAAAAAATATTTAAAAAATAAAAAATAAAAAAATAATAATAATATAAAAAAAAAAAAAATTTTAAATTGCCATAAGGTTCGCATTCAGGGCTACGCCATGAGTCTCTGACGCATGGCTTCTCCGTTTTAATTTGACACGCATGGCCCCGCCATTAGTGTCTCTCGCGCATGGCCCCGCCATTAGTGTCTCTCGCGCATGGCCCCGCCATTGCCCTGGGTTCACACCTGAGCGTTTTACAGCGCGTTCAAACGTGCTGTAAAACGCTCAACACATGAAAACCAATGCATCCTTATGGGAGTGGTTCACACTTGAGCGTTTTACAGCGCGTAAAAACGCGCTGTAAAACGCCCGATGCTTAAGCTCGTTCAGGAGCGTTTTTTTGGGCGTTTGTCGCGCTTTTCCTCCCATAGACTTCAATGGGAACGCGCGTTTAACGCGCGTTTAGCGCAGAGATGCCCTTTTTTGATTGGTCTCCAGACCAATTAGAAAAAGTCTCCAGAGTCACGAACGCGCGTAAAAACGCGCGACTAAAACGCGCGTAAAACGCGCGTCTTAGAAACGCTCAGGTCTGAACCCAGTGTTAGTGTCTTTCGCGCATGGCCCCGCCATTAGTGTCTCTCGCGCATGGCCCCGCCATTAGTGTCTCTCGCGCATGGCCCCGCCATTAGTGTCTCTCGCGCATGGCCCCGCCATTAGTGTCTCTCGCGCATGGCCCCGCCATTAGTGTCTCTCGCGCATGGCTTCTCAATTTACCTTTTACACACAACTCCGCCATTCGAGGTCGGCTGCGTGGTCCGCCACAGTAGGTTCCATGTCTATTTCTGCCTTCAGGCCCGCTCGCATGGCTCGGTCAGCTGTGGCTCGCAATACAATTCTTCTTGTGGAGGCTCGCATGCATGGCTTTTGGGCATTAGAATCTAACTCACATTATTGTTGTAGGTTGTTGGGTTTTCATCGTTTTCTTTTCAAGCAGTCATCTCAAGCCTTCCTTTCAGACATCACCTTCTCCTGGGTTCGCATTTTTCTCCCATTTACCCTCTCTAGGTTCTTGCTTCCCTCGCTCCCCGTTGTTACTTTTCTCTTGCCCGTCCTTGCATTATAGACCCATTCTCCCAGGAAGCTGACCCTGTGGTCTCATTTTTTCACGTTTCTCAAATTTCGGCTCTCAAAGGGTTGTTCAGGAAAAATGGCATCAGTTTCGTCCACAGGGAGTCCTCTCACCCTCTCACCACTACATGTGATTTACGAAGTCTGTCACGTCTACAGACTAATAAGTCCTGTCTCACCACTACAGGCGATTTACGAAGTCTGTCACGACTACAGACTAATAAGTCCTGTCACGACTACAGGCGATTTACGAAGTCTGTCACGACTACAGACTAATAAGTCCTGTCTCACCACTACAGGCGATTTACGAAGTCTGTCACGACTACAGACTAATAAGTCCTGTCACGACTACAGGCGATTTACGAAGTCTGTCACGACTACAGACTAATAAGTCCTGTCACGACTACAGGCGATTTACGAAGTCTGTCACGACTACAGACTAATAAGTCCTGTCACGACTACAGGCGACTTACGAAGTCTGTCACGTTACTGACACGATAAGTCCTAGAGCGACTACAGGCACAGCATACGTAGTCTATCATGACCTTAAGCTTGTCCTGTCATAGCGGCAGGCATTGGGTGTACATTATGCCTTCATTACAGACATGCTTACTTCATCGTCAAACTCGGGCTGAGGGTGTTGGTGTCGCACCTAGTTTCTGGGTACCGGTCTATCATCCAGTAGTAGGTACAATAATAAGGCACAATATACGTAGTCTGTCACGTCTATGGACTCAACAAGTCCTATCACTACTGTAGGTGCAGCATACATAGTTTATCACGACCTTAAGCTTATTTTCTGTCACAACTGCTAGTATGGTGGGTATGTTTTTTGTCCTCGTTACAGGCAACATTAGCTCGTTAATTGGATCAGCCATGTCATCGTGGTTATGGTTCCCCAGGCCTGGTGAGTCTACACATTTCACTTAATCCATTACTAGAGTTAGACGGCATCCGCCATCTTCTAACTTTTTGGGTCCTTTATAAAAAATAATAATAATAATAATTAAAGCGGTGGTCGGGGGAATAAGTATAGGTGAAGTATTTTGCTACTATTAACAGGGCCCTTGGCGAATGGTTGGACTTTAATTAGGCCCTTCCATCAGATTCACCATTGTTGTTTTAGTCTGCAGCTCTCAGGATTCAGACCGTCTCGTAATATGTTCATATGTTGTTCAACATAGGAGTAAATCGTTTCTGATTACCAACCACTCTTTCAAAAGCATCAACATTAGCTACCTCCAAGAACGACGTGCCGGCGCACGTGACAAAGAGGTAAGGTACATAGAAGTCTCTGTGGTACGTACGGTATATTCCGCACCTTCATCGTGTAGTGTCTTTGCGTTCAAAGTGGGTGTCGTAATGGTATGTATATGTTTTGCTCTAAACTAAGGTCTGCTCTTTTTGGCCCCTTTAGGCTGCCCTACCGCAGCAGTTATGGCACAATTCTACTGCTTGTTGTAGATAGGTTACGTACACCTTTCTGATAGCCGATCCGACCACAAGTATTAAGCAAAGACCTTTGCTGTATTTGTGGGAGGGGAGGCTCATTACAAGGCTATTTATAGGCACCTGTGGGCCCAGGCTGACGCCGATTCAGCTGATTTCACCCACCCACACCATCTTACAGTCACTTCATATTGGGGTGGCCCCCTTTAGGCTGCCCTACCGCAGCAGTTATGGCACAATTCTACTGCTTGTTGTAGATAGGTTACGTACACCTTTCTGATAGCCGATCCGACTACAAATGATATTACTATTAGTTATTTGCTACCAAATGTTTCTTGTCAGTATAACTATTCCCAAATTTGATCAGTCTAATCCACTACACTTGTAGGACATTATGGTATTAATAGGTCCATAGTAGCTGATGTCCTAATTGCATTATGATCTATACATTTTAAAAAGATCTCTGCCAAATCCTGCCTACTAAACCTACAAAAAACGTCCCGGAAGCTGGATTCACATATATTGTTTTTACTGCAGTGTTTTCGGCCACCACCAAGGGTGTGTACCAAAGGAAGAAAAATATAAAGGAAAGATTTAGACATCACTTCTCTTTTGCAGTCCCGGGCTTTGTCTAAACAAAATGTGCCAAAGACTGAATCAGTAATTGTATGTGTGAATCCAGCCAGAGGGAACTTTTTGTAGGCAGTATTCAGCACAGGGCTTTCCAAAACCTGCAGCTCATAATGCAAAACGTAAAGGTTCATGAAGAATTGATACAAAACTTATTAAAAAGCTGCCTAGATCTTTTTAACACAACAATTACCAATTTATACAAACTGGAAATTCCCTTTAATTCATTTCAAGTATCTTGGGGTATACGGACTGTACACAGCTACCAGCACGTTGACGAATAATTCCTTCATGGCAGTATAGTTGTTTGGAACCTGATACATGTGAGATTTTTTATGCCTCTTCTTTTTCCTTCAGCACTTCTACAGAATACATTATTCTCTCCTTTCTGCTTTCACACCTGATTTTACTACATTCTTACACTCTTTGAAAGCATTTTTGAAAATATTAACATGCCTTTTATGCATAACACCTATGATGATTCATATTCAACATCTTCAGAGAGGAAGAGAGATAGTAAATAGAAGCCAAAACCACATAGAGGTTTGCAGCATATCCAATGCATACGCTAAACAGTCAATGTTTGCAGTATCCCTTTAAGGCTAGTTTCACACTAGTGGCAGGACGGATCCAACAGGCTGTTCACCCGACGGAACAGCCTGTCGGATCCGTCCTGCTGCTAGTGAACGTGTGCCCACAGACCAGGCTCGGACTGGCCCAAAGGGGTACAGGGGAATCCCCCAGTGTGGGCCACTGAGCAAGGTGGGCCCCTAGTCTCCCAGCTCCTGCACAAGTGGCACATAACACATTAAACTTACAGCACTACCTACATATATTCAGTGTACAGCAACTGAACCAGCCCATGTTCATATAAAACTTGTTATATTATTTATTATATTTGAATGTATCTGTACGGTGGGCCCCCATAATAAATTTTACTGATGGTGGGCCCTAGGTACCCCAGTCCGACACTGCCCCGGAATACCGCTCTGGCCCTATTGACTATAATGGGGGCAGGGCGGAGTTGCTGAAGAGGACCTGTCACTGCTCCTGGCTGCCGGAATAAAACTACGACATGTCTAACATTTATTCCGGCAGCCTCTCGCCGTGCACTGCCGTGCCTCCGCCCCGCCCCCATTATAGTCAATGGTGCCAGAGTGGTAGTCTGGGGGCACACGTTCACTAGCGGCCGGATGGATATGACAGGCTGTTTCGTCGGGTGAACAACCTGTCGGATCCGTCCTGCCGCTAGTGTGAAAGTAGCCTAAATCTAACCCTTGTAGACTGATATACTTTAGGATCCTTTCTTTCAGAAGCAGAGCCCCAACTGTCCATGGGTTGTGTCTGCTACAGCAGCTCAGATTGGGGGTAAATGTGGCTGAGCTGCATACAACATGCAACCTGTGCATGTTGGAAGTTTGGGAAGAAAGAAGCTGTTTCTAATCACGTGCATCTGCTTAATGGGAATGGCCAAATTTTAATACAAAGTTAACTTTTCAAATTTTCCATGACACTCTATTAAAACAAATCCTAATATCTCACTGTTTTCACAATGGCCACTATGACTTTCTATTATCTTCATCAGTCTTCTCATTATCATCATGGGCATTATTGCAATGAAGGATAATGCAGGATCCAACATTTATAATAGGTGATGGTCTTATCTAATCCCCCTCCCTACACAATGACCTCTGCATAGGTCACATAGCAAGCTTAGAATTCTCTCCCGTAGAAGTCAATGAACATCTCCAGTCCACAGGTTTCTATGTCCATGTGGCATAGAATCAGAAATTTTAAAAAAAATCATCAAATAAAAGCACATAGGAAAAAATAATAGGTATTAATATCTGGTTCTACATTGGGACACATTCCCTTAAAAGCAAACTCTTCCCTCACTGTTTCTGTTATTTGCTTCAGTTAATGTATTAAATAAATTGACTGTTTTTGGGGATCCCTCAAGTTCCCAGGTTTGTCTAATACATTTTTTTACAGATCATGAACTTTTGTGCTGCACTAACCATGTAACTACCGTATCTAGACATCTATTCTTCTCATTAGTTGAGAAATCAAGTGACCTTTAGTGGTGGCCTTCCCCTTGCCACCACTAAACAGTAGTTGGTAGAATATGATGTGTTGTATTTAGGACAGCGACTGCTGCATTTTCAGTTTAGTAGGTCTTTTTAGGTTAAGCAACCAGCGGCTCAAGGCACCACAATAAAGGTTATATTGCCAGAAATCAGTTATCTTAGAAATAGGTCAGAGGCTACAAGTGAGATAAAATATGCATGTCACAACAACATATTTGAAGTTTTTGTGACATGTGGCTGGCATTCAGAAATTAACCATGAGTGGCCAGAGGGAACAACTTTATCAATACACAGCCCAGAGGGCTGCTACATGGTGCACTGTTATGATGTCCATACACAAATGCATCCATCATTTATACCAGCAAAAAAGCAGGATGAAATATTGGAAGAACTGAGATAACCATAATGGAAACTCGGATGGATCCCATTATAGTATACCATATTCAGCACTTGTTTTTTCTGTTTCTAAAATGGAACAGAAAAACGGAACAGTGCCACATATGTGAACCTAACACTTGTTTGACCGACAACTATCCTTCCCAATCCACCCATTCATATTCATGCCCAGTTTAGCCGAGCTCACATGTGTTTTGAATGAATAAAGAGGTGGAAGCCACTGTCAGCCTGATCTGACATTGGCTTAACTCCCTTAAAGTGTTCCTCCCGTTAGAAAGAAGCTTTCATAAATGAATAGTGCAGGTGAACAGGCCCGTTTTTTAAACAAGGCACATGAGGGCACGTGCCTAGGGTGTCAGGAAGGAGGGGAGGGCTGCACTTCACAGAGAACCTTACTGCTGCTTCTCATGTCTCATTATCACAAACTTTTGTTTACTGTAGCTAGAAGTCAGAAGATTTCTTTACCTACAGGCTAATGTAACAGTGATCTCGTCAGGAAGGCAGTGTAAGGGTTAAATCCCTTGAGTCGGTGCTGCAGTTATCAAACATAAGTTACAAGGAGACATGAGAGCATTTAGAGTTGGTGAAGCCAGTATGTGACCCATATGTACATTGGCAACTAGATTTCTCTTACTGTTAGGGCTCGTTCACACAACCGTATGGTTTTGCGGTCCGTTTTTAATGGATCCATTTTTTGTTTAAGTAGTGTTTCCATTCCGCTTCTGTAAAGGTTTCCGTCTTTTGCAGATCGCAAACAGAAACGGAAGCATATAATAATGTTTTAACAGTAAGTACATTGAAAATTTGGGCTGGGCATAAAGTTTTCAATAGATGCTTCCGCAAAAACGTAACGGATACGGAAGACATACGGATGCATTCTGTATGCATTCCGCTTTTTTGACAGCCCCATTGACTTGAATGGAGCCACGGAACGTGATTTGCAGTGAATAATAGGACATGACACAAAATGTAGCGGAACGGAAAAACAGAAATACGAAAACGGAATGCCGTTTTTTTTTGCGGACCCATTGAAATGAATGGTTTCGTATACGGACGGTATACTGAACGCAAAAAACGGCCCCTACACAGAACGCAAAAAAAATTCGTGTGAACGAGCCCTTACACAGCAGGCCATTCCATAATCCACACACACTGACACAAAAACAATAAAGCTCCTGAGTATAACTAAAAAAACAAACCGCAGCCAGATGGTAAAGGTGGCCATGCACCTAGCAAGATATAAGGCTCATTCAGATAAACAACGTTAAACTTGATTATGTTCCGGCCTGCGAACATGGACACATTTTGATACAGACCACTCACAGGTGACGTCTACATCCTGTCTGGTTTTCTTGCACATCCACTCACTTGAGGGTAAATCAGAGCTGGATGGTGTATACTATGCTTTTTCCAATCATGCGCCATCCCTTGATGGAGATTCCTTTGGAGATTGGTGCATTAGCTTCACATTGTACTGGTAGCTGTGTGCAGGACTTCTAATGATGGAATTCAGATGGAAATGGCTAAAAATGGCCAAATATGCATAAATGAGCATAACGGATGCCTAAAATACAGGATCAGTTTTTTCTTCATTTTTCTGTACTCCTGACGGATCAGGAGAATGGAAAAATGAATGGTGATGTGAACCTGGCCTAAAAATATAATATAAATGTATTTCCCTTGTATAAATTGCATGGCAAATAATCACATCACAAAATGACAGCAATCATTATAAAACCAGGTGTATTTTCAACAGCATTTTTACTGCATGATCAAAATCGTTTTATGTAGCTCCTGTATACTCTCATCAAGTCAATAGGCAAGTTTAGCTGAACCAACAGGAGGTGTGAGCACTAAACATGCCTAGGGCAGCATCAACTGTAAATACAGTCCTGCAGGTGAATATATGAAACTTTGCAACATAACTTATTAAAGAATGATGCTTCCTCATGGACTTCTCAGGCTGCTTTCTTCATCTTCCATTTCACTCAGCCTTGTATCTCTATTAGTACTCTGTCTCCATCTCCAGCCTATGGAGTGAGGAGGAGCTACTAAATGATTTATTACCTCACTCTAAATAGTGCTAGAGCCTTATCTTATTAGCTATATTAGAGGCAAAAATGCTAAGTGTAGCAGAGTTAGGGCTCTTTCACACTAGCGTTTTTGTTTTCCGGCATAGAGATTCGTCGTCGGGTCTCTATGCCGGAAAGATCCTGATCAGGATTATCCCAATGCATTCTGAATGGAGAGAAATCCGTTCAGGATGCATCAGGATGTCTTCAGTTCAGGACCGGAACGTTTTTTGGCCGGAGAAAATACCGCAGCATGCTGCGCTTTTTGCTCCGGCCAAAAATCCTGAACACTTGCCGCAAGGCCGGATCCGGAATTAATGCCCATAGAAAGGCATTAATCCGGATCCGGCCTTAAGCTAAACGTCGTTTCGGCGCATCACCGGATTCGACGTTTAGCTTTTTTTCAATGGTTACCATGACAGCCAGGACGCTAAAGTCCTGGTTGCCATGGTAAAGTGTAGTGGGGAGCGGGGGAGCAGTATACTTACCATCCGGGGGCGCCCTACACGCATGGATCACGTGATCGCATGGATCACGTGATCCATGCGCATGGGGCGCTCTGACGTCATTCTGGAGCGCCCCAGGAGCTGCACGGACTGTAAGTATACCGCTCCCCCGCTCCCCACTACTACTATGGCAACCAGAACTTTAATAGCGTCCTGGCTGCCATAGTATCACTGAAAGCATACTGAAGACTGATCCGTCTTCAAATGCTTTCAGGTCACTTGCGTTGTTACGGATCCGGCGGGCACTTCCGGCAAATGGAGTACACGACGGATCCGGACAACACAAGTGTGAAAGAGGCCTTAGAAACTGAAGGTTGTGTGTCTTTCAGCCAGCAGCTTCCTCCTTCTCCCTCTTCTCTCCATAGATGTCAATGTTAAAATCAGGAGAGAGCAAAGCAGCCTTATAAAAGCAGACAGAAGCTGTTTTCTTTAACAAGATATATTACAAAGTTACCTATATGCACCTATACTTTTAATTTATTAACCGTTGTTTTATAATTGGAGATATTCTTTAAGAACTAAAGGATCCCCACTAACGTCAGATCTGCCCTCATAGACCCCATACAGATGATGAGATGATTGGTCACTCCTGCCAAAATCCAGAGTAAAGAAAATTGTGTAAAAATGCATTTTACATTTAAAGAAACATGTTAAAATGCAGTTCAATAAATGTTTATACTGGCTGTGAATCCCTGGTAGATATAAATTAAGGCTAGAATTAATTGTCAGTGTAACAGGCAGTGGGTGTGGATCCACTGTGCCAACTAACTGGTTTGGCTTTGGGCTGAACCTAAGGGCGTTATCCTGGCAGTGATCTGGTTCTCACAAGTTAACCCCTACACCCTTCACCAACCAGGTTACTACCTCCTGTAATAGTCCCTTTGTAGTTGGCAGCTAACCCACGGGGGTCAGAGAGACATTAGTGCAAAGACAATACTAGTAGTCAGGACACAGGCTGGGATGAGGGCAGGCAGAGTTTGTGCATATCCATAAGAGAAATCTAAAGTCAGGGCAGGCAGCGGAGGATCAGAGTCGGCAAACAAGCCGAGTGCCTTGACAGACAGAAAGAGCATACATAGACTTTCACAGAAGGTCTATGTACCACATAGAATTTCACAGAACACTACCCAATAAACACGGCTATATACTTACGAAAATGTCAATACCTCTCACACATTTAATGTGATTATTGTGTCACCATTTCCTCAACGTCTGTTACTGAAGTTTGTATCTAAGCAGTAACAGAGCTGTTGCTTTCCCTACTCAAAACTTGAATATATTTTAAGATATTTAATATATATGATATCAGGGCTTCCTGAAGTGAGGGTAAAGGTGGCTATAAAGCCCCAATACATCTCCCATCATGCCCACTTGCTTGGCTGCTCTCTAAACTCTCAGAAAAGAGCATGCTGGGAGTTGTAGTTTCACAACATCTGCCGGTGCCATCTTGGATTCCCGTGGCGAGCAGGGTCGGAGGCGGAAGCAGGATGGATGAAATTGCTCCAGTTCTTGCGAGAACTGGAGCTTCTTCTCCCTGGCTAAGAGCGGAGAGCGCTGATTGGATGCGCTCCGTGTCAGGGAGAAGACAGACACGCCCAGGAGAACTTTTGCAGGCCCGCGCAGTTGAGCCGAATGGCTCATTAGCATACACGGCGGGAAATATTGCGGGGGGCACCGCGGACAAACAGGGGCACATTTGAAAAAAGAAGAGCTGAATAAGCACCACGGGGGACAGGCAAGTGAGGGTATATCTTTATTTTCACATGCATTTTCAGGTGAAAGGTCCTCTTTAAACACATTTGATTGCCATGTTACAATAGTGGATACCTTAAGAAGCAAAGATATACCCTTTCATGGAGTCCGGTATACACGGTGAACAAGACGTAGCTTGGACATACGTTGGCCTTCACAGCCAGAACGGCTTTCCAGGCATCATCTGATATGCTCCCCACCTCTTCCTCCCATTTTTGTTTGACCACCAAGGAATCATGATTTATGGATTTTACAAATAAATTCCTGTATATGGACGATATCAGCCCGCTTGAGGAGCCACACGTAATAATCTGTTGAAACAATGGACTGTGTGCCTTAACTGCAAAAACTGAAAGAGAGCTGTATGAGGAAGGGCAAACTTGTTCCTGAACTGGTCAAAGGATTTCAACACACCATCACTGTACAGCTGATGCAAGAACATCACGCCTTTCCCCTCCCATGAGGAAAACCCCTCTAGGCGAAACAGTTTGGGTAACTGGGGATTTCTCCATATAGGAGTGACCTGGGTAAAGCCCCGCACAGACAGCAGGTCCCGACACTTGCGCCATACCTTACATATAAAATTGAGTGTAGGGTGCCCCGCCAGCTTACCCAAGAGACCACTATTTTCCAATAGGGATATGGGAGATTTATTTCCTATAAAGTGGGCTATCAGTCTCACAGATGCACAGATCCCCCGGTTGCCCTCCCCCAACCCCTCAAATGCTGCAACTGGGAAGAAATGAAATATAGCCCTGGATTAAGGATAGAGAGACCCCCAGAATCCTTCCCTCTCTGTAAGGTATCTAACCGAATCCTGGCCCTTTTTTTTGCCCCAAATCAGACTTCTGAATAACTTTTGTATTCTAAAAAAAAATCCGCCGTGGGATCTAAATGGGGGATTCTGTAGGACATACATAATTTTCGGCATATTTATCATCTTAAGAAGGTTACTTCGTTACTTCTGCCTATTTCACACATTGGGAGTTTACACCCATTCAAACAGAAGTACAGTACTTCTGAACATGACTTCAATTTGAATTTGAATAATTAAGACAATAATAATAATAATAATGATGACATACATTCTCACATATTTTGAAAAAGAACCTTATGTGCGATGTGAAATCATGTATTATGTATTAATTAATCTTGTTTGATTAATACCAATGATTATTCACATTGATGGGAATGCATAATGTGCTGACTGCTGAGACAACTAATTAACATTTATTAGGCATGTCAGAACCTTGCCTCACCAGAAACACATGATTAGAGTTATAAGAAAAACTATCAGCACATGCGGTAAGAAAGAACATGGAGTACAGAGAAAATATGTGACAAATATCAAATAGGTTTTCAGATCTAATCGTAAAGTTTACAGCTGAGTAATTATGTCTAATTAGTCATCTGTACTGTTCGGTTTTATTATTGCTTATGAAATTTGGGTTTTGTAGATATAATTAAATGTATAAAGACAGTACAATAAAATAATCATTGGTAAAAAAAAAAAAATTTAAAATCCCCAGGAAGATGAAAGTAAATTCTAAAAATGCAGACGCGTTCTCCCACATGAATATTAATTAGGGATCTCTTTAGTGAATAATTTTTTCTTTGTCTCTCTCGTCATGCCATGTTTTCAATTATGTTTGGCATATAGCTCAAGATTTCAGGGTCAGACATTCAAACAGTGTGCATGCCTGGTCCTGTCAATTGGGCCATGAGGGAGAGCGACAACAGGGGAGAGAAAGATGGGAGCGAGGCCAGCCACTTCATGTTCCAGGCACCTCACTGGCATAAGAATAAAAAGAATTTAGATTGCAGCAATGGAGGGCTCATTCAATTCACCATGACCAATCCAGTCTGTATGCCTGCTTTAATAGGGCTGATCATGGGACAGGTGCTCTTTAACCGTGCTGAAAAGTGTAGTATAGTCGCTTATGATTAAAGCCCAACGGCATCTCTTTTTATCCCCTTGAGGAGTTCCGCCGTACATGTACAGCGAAAGTCTGGTCTCTAAACATGGCGCCCACTCTCACGTGCAATTGGTGCCATAGCCGCTGGGTATCTGCTATTTTAAACAGCAGAGACCCGTGGCACATGTATGCGAAAAAAAATAATAAAAACAACCAATTTGCCATTTTTTGGCAGTTCAACTCCCCAATAATTTATTTCAGAAAAGTGATCAAAAAGTCACACAAACTTCAAATTGGTATCACTAAGGGCTCTTTCACACTTGCGTATTTCTTTTTCGGCATAGAGTTCCGTCGTCGGGTCTCTATGCCGGAAAAATCATGATCAGGATTATCCCAATGCATTCTGAATGGAGAGAAATCCGTTCAGGATGCATCAGGATGTCTTCAGTTCAGGACCGGAACGTTTTTTGGCCGGAGAAAATACTGCAGCATGCTGCGCTTTTTGCTCCGGCCGAAAATCCTGAACACTTGCCGCCAGGCCGGATCCGGAATTAATGCCCACTTAAGCTAAACGTCGTTTCGGCGCATTGCCGGATCCGACGTTTATCTTTTTCTGAATGGTTACCATGGCAGCCAGGACGCTAAAGTCCCGGCTGCCATGGTAAAGCGTAGTGGGGAGCAGTATACTTACCGCCCGTGTGGCTCCTGGGGCGCTCCAGAGTGACATCAGGGCGCCCCACGCGCATGGATCACGTGATCCATGCGCATGGGGCACTCTGACTTCATTCTGGAGCACCCTGGGAGCCGCACGGACTGTAAGTATACTGCTCTCCTACTCCCCACTACTACTATGGCAACCAGGACTTTAATAGCGTCCTGGCTGCCATAGTATCACTGAAAGCATTTTGAAGACTGATCAGACTTCAAATGCTTTCAGTTCACAACCGTAAATGGCGCCATTAGAAAGTACAACTTGTCCTGCAAAAAATAAGCCCTCATAAGGCTATGTGAACAGAAAAATAAAGTTAGGACTATTGGAAGGCGGGTGAGTGAAAAACGAAAGCGCAAAAATGGAAAATCTCAGGGTCCTCTAAGGGTTAACGGACTTCAATACACTCAGTTGCATATGTCTGCAATATACATTTTATTGTTTTTTAAAATGTATACTTATATGAATCTCTTTGGCAAAAGTGACGTTTAGGGATGCACGCACACTGTTTGCAAAGGATGCAAGTATATTTAGATATTTGAGCATCGCTTCAATACATGGGAGACTAAGGCGGGCCATACATATCTCACTTAACTTCCGCCCCCTCCATTCCATACATATAAGGCCTCATGCACACGACCCGTTGTTTGATTCCGTGTCCGTTGCGCCGTTTTTCGTGATTTTCTGCGGACCCATTGGTTTTCAATGGGTCCGTGGAAAACTCGGCAAATGCACCGTTTGTCCTCCGCTTCCGTGGTCCGTGATTCCAGTCCGTCAAAAAAATATAACCTGTCCTATACTTGTCTGTGAAAAACGGTTCACGGACCCATTCAAGGCAATGGGACTGTGAAAAAATGTGGATGACCATCCGTGTGTCATCCGCGTTCCGCGTCCGCATTTTTTTGCGGATCCCTTGGCAGGCACTTGGCAAATTGTCAGCCTGTCTTTTGGTAATATCTTTTGGGTCATGTCCGCTAAAAAAAACGGAAGACACACGGGATCTGATCCCGTTCTGAGCCACGCCCCCTGCACTGATCACATGACGGTGACGTCACCCCAGGTCCTTCGGCTGTTCAACAGTTCGGGTTCGTGGAAGCCGCCCCTTATGGATTCTATATGCCGGGATAGTCCGCGGTAGTGGAATCCATAACGGGATGCGGCGATTACCACAACCCGAACGCCGAACGACGAATGTTTTTTTAAAGTTCGCTCATCTCTACTCCTGACAGACACTTTTGGTGGCTTATCTCCCAATTTATTTTTCAATGACTGCAGAGTTTCAAGGGTAGGAGACAGTAACTGGCTAAAAATCCCCTTGACTGTTGTAAATTTACATTTGGTGTGGGAATAATATTTTGTTCCTGAGCACATTCTGTAGATCTGGCTGTTTGGTCTTGTAGCACGCTCTTGTTTTATCTAGTTTTCTAAGTGTGTCAAAATCTAAAAGTCTAAAAAAGTAGCAGCCTTAGGTCAGGTCAGAGTAGATATTTCCCTAGCACACCCCACATATAGGATGCAACAACGGAACCAAGTTGAGAAAGGAAGATCTGTCAAATAGAAGTGTACTAAATAATCAAAGAACAAAGATTTTTAAAGAAAATAATCTTCTACAACAGAAGTCTATAAATATCAAAGAGTATTTCTGCCTGCAAAAAAAGAAAAACTGCTAGACGAGTAAAGAGTCACTCTCATTCTATTCGTTTTTAGGAAAGATGGTTGACAACTAATGTGACTGCCATACAGCTGCCATATGGCTGAGTGCACCCTTTATCAGAAAAATAGATGGTATTGGCATGACATGTTGCTGTGCAAACAGGAATATGCTGCCATTAATCATTACATTTGAATGGGTCAGTCAGTGTAATAGGCCCATCTATAGCAGTGATGCCAGATGACACTACTGCGGACTGAGGCTATCAATAGACAGTAGGTGATAGTTAAGGGGTTGTGTCAAGTTAGAAGAGTATCCCCTATCCACAGGGTATGGGATAAATATTTGATCGGTGATGTCTCTTGACACCACATGAATGGAGCAGAAGATCGTGCATTTCCACTGTCACTGCATTCATTCTCTATGGGACTGCCAGACTTAACTGACTACAATTTTCGTCAGGATGCTCATCCCCCATGCTGCAGATACCACTTCGCAAAGTAATAACCTCTGCTCATCAGAGCCAATACATTCTAAGGCCTCATGCACACAAACTTTTTTTTGCGGGTGTACGGGCTGTTTTTTTGTGTTCCATATACGGTCCGTATACGGAACCATTTATTTCAATGGGTCCGAAAAAAAGGAAGTGTTTCCGTGTGCATTCCGTTTCCGTATTTCCGTTTTTCCATTCCGTGCAAAGATAGAACATGTCCTATTATTGCCCGCAAATCACGATCCGTGGCTTCATTCAAGTCAATGGGTCCGCAAAAAAAATGGAACGCATACGGAAATGCATCCGTATGTCTTCCGTATCCGTTCCGTTTTTGCGGAACCATCTATTGAAAATTTTAAGTTTGTAATTACTGTATACTGTATATGCCATATGGAAAAATGGAATGGAAAAACGGAAACACAACGGATCACAAAAACGGAACAACGGATCCGTAAAAAACGGACCGCAGAACCATACGGTCGTGTGCAATAAGCCTAATACTGTACTGAGAGCTCACTCCGTACAGTACTGAAGTGAAGTTTTATGCGAATCGACTTCGGTTGTTTCATCCGAAGTCGATTCGCTCATCCCTAATGGCAGGAAATAGAATAAATAAATCCACAATCAGACAATAAAAACAGATTACATAAAAAGAATATCTGATTTTAACTGGCAGATACAATTTTTGGTGACGCATTCCTTTAAGGTCTTCATAGAGAGGTTTTATTCTGGTCAGAGACCACAGATTTTACCAGTCACATTATCACATGATAATTTTCAGGTATGCAGCCACGAAACACATACTCTGAAGGGTTAAACAGAAATGGAGGTTTGCACAATTTCCCCACTAATTCAGTCATGCAAATTGTATTTCTCTTGCAACATAATGACAGAATTATTATTTTTGGAAAAGGACAAGAAAAAGGCTATAAATAAATCAGCCAAACAATGGCTTGAGGAAATACAGACAGAAAAGCCAGGATTATCATCTGTAAGGATTGGGTGGGTCTGATCCGAATAATTATGGAGATAAAAGAGCAATAATCCAGTTACTCTTTCACCCTGTAGACATAAAGGCAGTCTTCTCTATGAAAACAATATTAAAGACTTTGATGAGGTGTGACCGGGTGGGTGCTCAATCTAGTGTCAAGTATTGGTATGCCAGAAAAGGACTCCCCGATGACAATAAATCACGGCTGAGGCATTAGCACACTGCTCACTTGGTTCAGGGTAGGATATAGAAACGGAATTATACAGAATGACAAATAATACCAAGGATTCTTTGCTTTGGCCCCTGGCCCTGTCAGGACAGGCAAGTATTTACAGCAACTCACTGGTTCAATGAAGAGAATTGACGTCACTGGGGAATGAACAGAACACTCGACCGTATGGTTTTGCAGTCCGTTTTTAATGGATCCGTTTTTGGTTTGTTTTCGTTTCCGTTCCCTTTCCATATGGTTTCTGTTTGTGATCCGTTTTTACGAAACGGAAGCATATAATAATGTTTTAGTAAGTACATTGAAAAATTCGGCTGGGCATACAATTTTCACTAGATGCTTCCGCAAAAACGGAAAGGATACGGAAGACATACGGATGTATTCCGTATGTATTCCGTTTTTTTTTACAGCCCCATGGCCTTGAATGGAGCCAGAGAACGCGATTTGCGGGCAATGATAGGACATGACTCAAAATGTAGCGGAACGGAAATAAGGAAATGGAATGCATACGGAGTACATTCCGTTGTTTTTGCAGACCCATTGAAATGAATTGTACCGTATACGGACGGTATACTGAACCCAAAAAATGGCCCGTATACGGAACACAAAAAAAATTTACATGGTGATCTTTTTCTCTTTTCAGCTGCAGATCAGCCAATTCCTGGATCTCAATTCTCTCACCCAAAATGGCTGTACCAATACTTAGACTACTGTAGATTGGTAGTCCAAGACACTTCCTGTGTGTCCAAGCCTGATCTTGGATCACTCACTGCTGAGGACAGGAGTGGTAGTGGCCCTGATGAAGTGTTGTGTCACAGTGAACTCTCTCAGGCCGTTGCTCCCTGGGGATCAGTGCAATGGAATTAGAAAACTGAAGAATGAGGCCAGAGTTACAGGGAACTAAATCTTTTTAATTTTTTTTCTACTAAGTACAATGTGGAACTTGAAAAACATCCAGTAGAAGCAGGCTTTAACCCTCAGTTCACACTTGCGCGTTTTATAGCGCGTTCGAACGCGCTGTAAAACGCATAACCGATGCAAACCAATGCTTCCCTATGGGACTGGTTCACATTCTCGCGTTTTACAGCGCGTTCGAATGCGCTGAAAAATGCCTGACCCATAAACAAGTACTTGAGCTTTTTTGGGGGCGTTTGTCGCGCGTTTTGGCCCATAGACTTCAATGGGAACGCGCAACGCTTGTATTTTGCACGTTTTTGACACTGAAAACGTGCGTTCGAACGAGCGTTTATGAATTTGCAACATGCTGGAAAGGCCAAACCCCAGGTGCTAGGCACAGCACAGCAATGCACTCTGATTGGCCAAACTTCATATAGACAGGGATATTTGGTCATTGGACAACACTGCAGTCAATCACACAAACGCGCGTAAAACGCGCGTTTACTATTGCCAAAAACGCGCGGAAAACGCGCGACAAAAACGTGCGGAAAGCGCGCATCTCAGAAACGCTCGGGTGTGAACCCAGGGTAAGTGCAATTCTTCTCTGGCACCAGCAGGATATGGAGGTAGGTTGGCTGGTGGTATTTCAGCACTGATATTGGCCTAGTATCGTATGGTGACGGATGTCTTGGCTGTAGTCCCTCACCTTACAATACTGCCTGTAGTTGCAGGTGTAGCAGTTCACTCTGCTGTCTGAAATTTCAAGGCTTTACCTGAGGACAATTAGTGTATTTCTCCCTGAAGAATCTGTAACAGGAGCAGGAGCTCTGCAATCTGCTTCCTCTCCCCTCTGTCTCTAAACAGTAACTCTCCCTCTTGGCAGGAAGCAGGTCCAGACCACTCCTATCAAGAAGGGAGGCACAGGGTGGTTATCCCTGTTCCTTCCAACCTTTTCTTGCTGGTAACTATGGCCATGTGCAAACTGCAAAACACAACACATAACAATAAGCAATTAGTAGCACGCCCCGGACTGGGAGTACTACAACTTCTGATGTGAGCAATGCTGGTCAATCCAAGGGCAGCTTTGGAACACTGAATGCACAATGTGCATCATGTAGCCTGAGAATCTCTGCAGCCATTTGTGTATGGCAATCTGCGGATCTGCAGCTGAAAAAATGAAAAGGAAGGAACCACTTAAGTGTTCTGTTCATTCCCTAGTTTATGTATTTTTTTTATAATTGGAGGGTCGCTTTGATATTGGCTACAGCAAATTTGTCAGGGACTATTCCCCAGATATTGGTTGCAACAGGGAAGGGTATGCCACACTATATAGTACAACTATGGATAGATAGATAGATAGATAGATAGATAGATAGATAGAATATAGATAGATAGATAGATAGATAGATAGATATAGATATTAGAGAGATATAGGATAGATAGATAGATAGATAGATAGATAGATAGATAGATAGATAGACAGATAGAATATAGATAGATAGATAGATAGATAGAAGATAGGATATAGATAGATATAGATATTAGAGAGATATAGGATAGATAGATAGATAGATAGATAGATAGATAGATAGATAGATAGATATAGATATTAGAGAGATATAGGATAGATAGATAGATAGATAGATAGATAGATAGAAGATAGGATATAGATAGATATAGATATTAGAGAGATATAGGATAGATAAATAAATAGATAGATGATAGATAGATAGATAGACAGATAGAATATAGATAGATATATATGTTAGAGAGATATATGATAGATAGATAGATAGATAGATAGATAGGAGATAGATAGTTATAGATATTAGAGAGATATAGGATAGATAGATAGATAGATAGATAGATATTAGATAGATAGATAGATAGATAGATAGAATATAGATAGATAGATATAGATATTAGAGAGATATAGGATAAATAAATAGATAGATAGATAGATAGAATATAGATAGATATAGATGTTAGAGAGATATATGATAGATATATGATAGATAGATAGATAGATCATAGATAGATAGATTGATAGATAGATATATGATAGATAGATAGATAGATAGACAGACAGATAGATAGACAGATAGACAGACAGACAGACAGACAGACAGATAGATAGATAGATAGATTTCAATTAAAGAATGAAGCATTAACAATTTCCACAGATTATCTTTAATCTTTGAAATACAGAACCTATTAGAACATTGTGTGGTCACTTTCTATACATGAAATATGAGATTAGAATCTAAAAAGAGGAAATGAGATAGTGCTAGTTTGTTTGTAACAAAGAGCTCATCCCACCTCTGCCGGCCTCATCCCTTCATCTTTGTTCCTCTTCACTTCTGTTTACTCCTAATAATATAATGGTTTTATGCTGTATGTATAGATGTTCTCTCTATGAACCTCGAGAATATTTGCCCCCGTTATCCAGAGTATCTTTTTTCCTATATACATATATAAACTTGAAGCGCACTGATAATAATAGTTGTGATTACACAGAAAATATCCTGAAGAAAAGCTATAAACTGCCTGGGTATAAATCATATTATTTTAGCTAAATAGTCATATATAAAGGAAAACCAACCGACCAATTCCAATATAGTCAGAGTGTATAGCTTTACTGGGTTCTAGATAATGATCTATGAAAGGTCCATGGCTGCAGTAACGTTTCCGCCTGATTTTTATTGATGTTAAATACATAGGATTCATTGCATGTTTGTGTTTATACACAGATGGCATTTACAAGTAGGGACATCAGTTCAAGGTTTGGGTAAGGCCATATGCATCATATTAATGGTCAGGGCAACTCTTAATAGCATGACATTGATGATGATGGCTGAGGACATCCTAAGTGGCAGTACTCACCAGATGTTGAGGCATTTGAAACGTGGAAGTGTTGCTGCCGCTGGAACACAATGGCACCTAATGTTGCTAAAAAGAGAAAATTCCACATTTGAAAGCCAATTATTCACTGCAATCACTGCCACCAAGACACCAACACAAGTGTACCCCAAACATGCCACAGTATCCCCATAACTGGATGATTCTGGGACAGTTATCTATTCTTTACCTCCACGCTGGGCATGCATAGACAAGATTATGATAAAACTTATATAAAAGAGGTTTTCCCACAATCCAATACATCTCCCAAACTGCTGTCGGGAGTTTTCAAAATCCTACTTATGTATAAAGTCATGTCCCCGATGTAGTCCTTTCTCTCTGGCCCACAAGAAGTGGCCATGTTTACATCGTTACACAGATTATCACAGCACCTCAGCATGGCGCAGTGGTTCTCCCCGTCCCTCTCTTCTGACTCCTCCGAATGTCTACCGATGCTGGATGAAAGGGGCAAAGTTGTCTACTTCATCGGGTCTACTGCGCATAGCTGAGATATGATGCAGATAGGTCTTCTGCGCAGTCAAGGGGGTGAGCTTCTTTCTCAGTGGGAAATTACTATTCATGTGTGTATGGTCAGCCACCTTATTCTCCGACTTCAAGACAAGTAAACAGGCTAGGGGTGGAGGGAGGGGACAATGCTTGATAACATTAAAGGGGTTGTCTCACTTCGGCAAATAGCGGTTATGATGTAGAGGAAGTTAATACAAGTCACTTACTAATGTATTGTGATTGTCCATATTGCTTTCTTTGCTGGATGGATTCATTTTTCCATCACATTATACCCTGCTCGTTTCCATGGTCACGACCACACTGTAAGTGGTGGTCGTGCTTGCACACTATAGGAAAATGCTGGCTTGTGTGCACTGCCACAGTCCCGGCCACCAGAGAGGCCAGTGCTTTTTCCTATAGTGTGCTAGTACGGCCACCAGTGATGGATTGCAGGGTGGTCATAACGCCTGGATCTGAGACGTGTATACGGTGATGAATCCAGCCAGCAAAGGAAGCAATATGGATAATCACTATACATTAGTAAGTGCCTTGTATTAACTATCTCTACATGATACATGCCATTTGCTGAAGTGAGACAATCCCTTTAATTTGCAAAAATAGCCTTGTGGGCAACTTTTGTTTAACTAATCACATTTATGTTAATGGGAAAAACCCCTTCAAACCCAATAGTTATCAATCCAAACTGAAGTCAAAGTAAGAAATGGAGACACCATGATTTCCTCTCAGAGACAGTTCTGATGTAAGCAGACGTTAGCTATGCTGTAAAGAAAAGTATGTGAAATGGTACTTTGAATGACACATGGATATTAGACTCTGACAACCACTTGTGCTATAGCCTCAAGATCCGCAGTATTAACGTCAAGCATTTGATAGCTATCTACAATTATTTGCAAGCTGGAGTGTTGAAGGAATTATCTCTTGGTATTTTTTAGTGTCTGAACTATGATATCGTGTCAGCACTACAAATGATAAAAGGAAATCATTTTGTGATAATCGTGTTAGCATGGAGGAGGAATTTTCGTAGGAACACTCCTATTTAGAGAAAAGAAATCCCTGAAAAATGACATTAAAACTAAGTAAAGTGTACTTACAACAGTGTAATACTGCAGCAAAGCTGAGTGAGGCAATAAACTGCATTGCCATAAATGCTGTGTGGTGACATAAAGAGCAGCAAAATGACAAAACACAACATCAAAGCGTTTGGGCCAATTAGATAAAATCTGGCAGGACCATTGATTTCAGTGAGACCAGCCAAATAGAGGTGTAGCCAGCGTTATCTTGACTCCAGGCATGCCAGGATGGTCACTTTAAGGCTGGGTGGAACACACCTAAGCGTTTCTGAATCGCGCGTTTTTGAATGCGCGTTTTTGTAACTAAGAAACGCGCATCATACGCGCGATTCAGTGATTCTCCCCTATTTCAGCATGGTCCATAGGCGCGTTAAAACGCCCAAAAGAAGCTCATGCTGAAGCGACAGCGTTTGGCGTTTTTCAGCGCGTTCAAACGCGCTGTAAAACGCCCAAATGTGAACCATGCCCATAGGGAAGCATGGCTTTCCACATGTTGTGCGTTTTACAGCGCGTTTCAACGCGCTGAAAAACGCTTAGGTGTGTACCTAGGGTAAAGGAGTTGCCCAGGATTAAAAAAACAGAAAAACGGGTACTTTCTTGCAAAAACAGCACCCGATCTATGGTTTATTGCAGCTCAGCTCCACTGGTGTCAATGAGGCAGAGCTGCAATACCATCCACAACCTGTGAACAGGGGCAGTGCTGTTTGCGGAAGAAAGTAGCCATGTTTTTTCTAACCTTGTCCAACTCCTTCAATGCAATTTGCTTACAGATGAGAGAATTCTACACCACTGACCAAAATTTTTGCAAAAAGTCGGATCGTATAGAATCAGAATTTCATGTGATTTGATTCTGGAGAATTTTTGAAAAGACAGACAGTGTGTGTGAGAGAGAGAGAACACCAGAATGGCATTTACAGCTTTTCAGTGAGACTGAAGCACTTTCGATTAGGGTAGAATTGTCCAAATCAGGTCCAAATCAAATTAGACGCTCAATTCACATGTTTCAGATCCGAATCAAATTTCCAGAAATCCAATCATTGCTAGATTTGTTGTATTATTATAATGTAATTTTGTTGCCTTAGGCCTCATGCACACGACTGTATGTATTTTGCGGTCCTCAAAAAACAGATCTGCAAAAAATACGGATAACATCCGCGTGCATTCCGTATTTTGCGGAACAGAACAGCTGGCCCCTAATAGAACAGTACTATCCTTGTCCGTAATGCGGACAGTGATAGAACATGTTCTATTTTTTGGCAGAATGGAAATACGGACATACGGAAACGGAATGCACACGGAGCAAAACAAAAAAAGCGACGGACATGGAATGAAAAATCCGTTTGTGTGTATGAGGCCTTAATATGTTAAGCCAGTGAAGATAACATTGACTAGATCTGTATCTACTGTGTATGGAGACCTCCGAGATAGCAAATGTCGGGAGAAATAAAGATTGGGAAAGCAGGATTATATGTAGTTTAAATATGCCTGACCTTTTCTTCCTGCAAATGCCTTGTTCACATTTACATTTTTCACTGATGTGTGCTATCCGCCTTTTCCAAGGACAGCACCCATACTCATTCGCCCTGATTTTTCATACCTTCACTCCAGAATTCTGGCGTCAAAAAGTCGCAAAATAGGGCTTTTGCAACTTTTTAAACTTGTTTGCGCAAAAATTTTGCGACTTTTTGCCGTTTTCCACCACTCACTCCAGTTTTGTAATGTGGGTGGAAAAGTGGATGTGGTTAGCTATGTTAATAAATTTCACACAGCCGCAAAAAAAGTCGCAATCTCACTCCAGTAGGATAAATCCCCCCATTGATTTTAATGTGTTTGTTCACATATCAGTATTTTGTTACCGACTGTGGGGCAGTAAAAATATCGGAGACATGTACCACTTTGGTCCATGATGCAGACGAAACACGCCCATTGAAGTCTATGGTCCATGAAAAAGCACTGACACGACTTGGATGGCATTTGCGTTTGGACCGCTTTACACTGACCACTGTGAGGAGATGCTCTGGAAATTCAAGGGGTTATCCCATGAGTAATATAGTAAATGGAAATGAGATACCACACAGTACATTACAGTCTCCAACATGTACCTCACATGTATCCAGAGATCTTCCCATTCATTGCTGCAAATGCTAGAATCATTTGAAGCTGGCAGCTCAGGGGGCGTGCACTTTCTTAGGGGGTGTGTCTTTTCTACTGCAGCTAGTGGTAATTGGAGGATGGAACTGAGCATGTATGTCAACCCCAGTGAGCTGGACACAGTAAATAGAAAAAGGGCAAACAGTAGGTGGAGCTATATAGAATTCATTCAATAACTCAGCGGCTATACTAAATTTTTAATTTCATGCAATTACAAAAGTATTCAGATCCAGGTTCTGGTTTGAAAAATGTAGAATATTTTTCAGCTGAGCAGGAAACCAACACACGGATCAAAAATAAAACCTTCATGGACATCTACATAAATGAAACAGGACACATTTTATTACGGACACAGAAAAGTGGAATAAGGAGCATGTCTGCGGAAAACATGCGTATGAGCTAATCACACGTGTGTAGGCCGGCGTCGAAAGAATAGACGTCAGCTGAACTGGTATTGGTACTGACAAAATCTATGAAGAACATATTACACTTGTGCCGCTAGAAGAACGCAGCCATGTAGTGCAATAAATTCAAGTCTACCCCATTACTATATGAAAGGTTATAGTATGTGTTAGAAAGCTGTAATACAGAAATCACTGTGCACGTATTATGTGTTAATAATACGAGAAAAAAATGTTATTTTATGATGTTGAGCATCACCGGGAGGCAGGGAGTGTAACGCTGACAAGCTCCCTGATATAGGCTGGGATGGGACACAGGTGCTATGCTAAAACAAGGCATTGTATGGGTTCCTGCTCGGTCCCATCAAATGCTGAACTATAATGTCAGGGAGAATCCTCTCCTTCAGATCACCAGAAACCTACTTAAACCTAAAACACTCCACTCCTTCGCTGGCTTTACACCAAGAAACAATCTAGAGGCTTTTGAAGTCAGAATTAATTGTTCCTGAAATGAAGCACTGCAGGCAGGGTCACTTGTGCTTGAACAGCATTCGGAGAGCGTTCTTGTACTGTGTGAACACTCGCGCAAACCACAAATCTAATAATGGTCTTTTAAAATTCTGAAACATGCTGTAGTTATAGCATATATCACATTGCCCGTGGGCTGTAACTGGATTCTTTTATGAGACAAGCAATCATTTCTCTTTCAGGAGGAATGCAATGCTTGTACCCGTCAAAAATACGCCTTGTAAACAACGTATCTGACTGTGGCCATAACCTTATAGTCTCGGAGACTCGCTGCCAATCATACTATTACTTCAGATTACCACTCAATTTCCCTACTGCCAAATACCGCACGTCTTGCGATAGTTGAATTCCAGGGAAAATGTCTCTTTCTCTTTACTATGAGTCATATAATTCCACAGAAATTTTTGCTAAAAGTGGAGCACAACAACATTATTTGGAGAAAAACTATTCGCATCATGTGCTTTTTTATTTGCTAGGAAACTGACACATTAGCCAAGAATCTGGTATTATCCAGAATCGACAATGCCACATATATGAGAAAGTGGAGATTCTACATTTTCCCAAAATTCTCAACTACATGTTGCAGAGATCTTCCTCGTGTAAATTGACCTGCGGTCAAATATGCAGCATAACAAATGTTTCTGTGGATTTATATTGCAGATTTTATCCTTAGCGATACAAAGGATGAAATCTGCAACGAAATCTGCATTCGCACGTGAATGTAGCCTTGTGCATAGGAAAATAAGGGTAGGTTAACACTAAAGTTTGATGGATCGGGCAGGCTGTTCTGGCAGTTAACAGCTTGCCAGAGTTCACCAGGTCCGGCCTAGCCAGATACTGCCATACAGTATCCAGCCGCTTTTCAGCATAAGTGTCGGTTTTCTACTGGTTGCATGCAATGGTTTTTGACTGTCCAAATGCTGTTGTTATAGTCAATGACATGGAAGAGGACAGTATACTGCTACAGATGGATCTGGATAGATTGGAGGCTTGGGCAGAGAAGTGGTAGATGAGGTTTAACACTGACAAATGTAAGGTTATGCACATGGGAAGGAATAATGCAAGTCACCCGTACATACTAAACGGTAAAACAATGGGTAACACTGAAATGAAAAAGGATCTAGGAATTTTAGTGAACAGCAAACTAAGCTGTAGAAACCAGTGTCAGGCAGCTGCTGCCAAGGCCAATAAGATAATGGGTTGCATCAAAAGGGGCATAGATGCCCGTGATGAGAACATAGTCCTACCACTTTATAAATCACTAGTCAGACCACACATGGAGTACTGTGTACAGTTCTGGGCTCCTGTGAACAAGGCGGACATAGCAGAGCTGGAGAGGGTTCAGAGGAGGGCAACTAAAGTAATAACTGGAATGGGGCAACTACAGTACCCTGAAAGATTATCAAAATTAGGGTTATTTACTTTAGAAAAAAGACGACTGAGGGGAGATCTAATAACTATGTATAAATATATCAGGGGTCAGTACAGAGATCTCTCCCATCATCTATTTATCCCTGGGACTGTCACTGTGACGAGGGGACATCCTCTGCGTCTGGAGGAAAGAAGGTTTGTACACAAATATAGAAGAGGATTCTTTACGGTAAGAACAGTGAGACTATGGAACTCTCTGCCAGCTTAATGCTTTTAGCAAAAAAAATGCTGGCTAGTATACCCAGAGTGATGTCATCTGCCACCACACATTATCATCAAGGCCACTACCACTTCCATCCTCTGCTCTGGCTTCTCAGGGGCTCATTGTTATGGCATACAGTAATAATAAATGTAGTGCAAGTGCAGTGTAGCTTTGGCTATTTCAATAAAAGTACACCTGGAGGATGCTTGGCATCGAGTTGCGACTTTTTTGCAACTTTTAAAAAGTTGTACATAAATAGACACAAAAGTGATCTACTCTACATCTAAAGGTGGCACTGGAAAGCAAAGTACTCAAAAAGATGCACAAGTGACCCCAAAGAGTTGCAAAGCCTCTATTTGAGATTCTTTAAAGCGAGAATTCTGGAGTACAGGGCTTGATATATCCCCCCACAGTGCTTGTGATTCCAAATAGTACAGCATCCAAGCTGAGATAAACATGCAATAATGGTTAGCAAAAGAATTGAATTGATCAATTATCCATTATAATTTTGCGTGTTCATAGGCTGAGGTACAGAAATGCCTAATAGGCACCTCTGGTTCAGTTTATCATGGAGAAAGAAGCAGGCTGAACCCCAACTTGTCTGTCCTATTTCTTCTCTAGCAACGGATATCAGGCAAGGTTTAAATTGAGTCAGATCCCCATAGATTTCTCAGACACATATTTAATTTCTATAGACAGATTAAAGGGGTTTTCCCATCATGGAAAGGGATGGCATAGGACATCCGTGAGAGTTCTACTGCTGGGACCCCTACCAATTGTGCAGGCAATTGGAGAACAATACCATATTTCACTGATTAGACCACTTTCACGCAGTGTTTGATCAGTGATTTCCATTAGTTATTGTGAGACAAAACCAGGAGGCTACACAGAGACAAGGTACAAGATTTGCACCTGTTCTGGGTTTTATGGTTTTGGCTCAAAATCACTGATAGAAAACACTGACCAAACACCGACTGTGTGAAAGGGGCCTTACTCTTCAGAGCTAGATCAAGGTCCAGGAAACTGAAACAGCTATGTCAATACTTGGACTCTTTCCATTCACACTACCATTAGAAGATTGCTACATAGAACTTTATTATAGGTTAATCACGTTTTACATTTTTTAATCCTTTTTTTTATTATATCATAATATAATATACAAATAAATAAAGGAAATAAGCGTACAATTCCATGTACATCATTCTTTCCTAACCCTTCCCAATTTCCCCACAAGGGAGGTGAAAAGGGAATAAATAAATAAACCCCTCAATTACAAATTACGATGTTTAGAAAAGCGGATTCCTTGCATTAAATGACATTTTAACAACCCCTTACAGAGTGTTGGTGCCTTCTTTCTACTAACCAAAGAGGGTATAGATGGCTTTGTTCGCTTTACGTAGGATGTTACTATTGGCAGCGTGTCTTCAGGCTAGTCCATCAATATCTGATCATTAGCAGTATGACAATCTGCACCCCAGCCATTCAGCTGTTTCAATGGAAGTCAACGCCAGAACTACAACCTCCATCCACCATGTAGTGGACAAAGCTAATGGACAGAACTGTATAATTCCAGCTGCAGCTACTGGATCTGGAGTTGCTGCAGAAAAGCTGATCAGCCAGGGTGCGAGGTGTCCGACACTGATCTCCTATCCTGAGAAGAAAATCTTGGAATGCCCCTTTAAAGCATAAACTATATTTCTATGATATTTGTGTCAGACTGTATAGCAGCACTATAAACAGGTGCTGTAATCCAACCAACGGCTCTATAGACACGAGGACAACAAAACATTTGGGCCCAGGTCAATCATGAAAATCACCCTTACGTTTATTGGGGAGTCCAGCTACCAATGCAGCTGTTACAAACACTGGATGGACTAACCCTTAAAAATCTAATATTTTTCAATCATACAAGAACCATATAATCCTCATTCAAAAGCACACAACTACCATGGCAGGTCATTGCCCATAGCCAACAATCAACAGCTTCAGCTGCTCTGCTTTTCTTCAGTCTATCTTTAGCGAAGTCAACCCTCTGAGGCTCAACACTGCACATGAAATCACTTTTCAAGAACATGACAGGGTGGCTTCAACATTCACTAAGAACTGCTCTTCCCTCAGGCAATAAAGCAATAACCATCTTCTAGTGCACCAATCAATGCAATGTTTTGGCACTTGACTGGCATTTCTTCACCCTGTTTGTAAGACCTCATACAAGAAATATAAAATGTGTATGTTCTAAATAGATATGAGCGAATCGACTTCCGAATCCGAATCCGATTCACATAAAACTTCGTTTCAATACTGTACTGTACCTTCAAAAATTGATTTCTACTGTAAAAAACCATTTCCCGAGCTCGGGTTCGGTTCCAAGTGGTACCTTCGAGTTCGGGAAATGTTTTTTTACAGTATAAAATCAATTTCTGAAGTTATTATGCGAAGTCTCGAGAGACTTTGCGAAGTAATAACTTCGGTTCATCTGAGCCAATACATTCTAATTAGAGATGAGCGAATTTCCTATTTTGAAATTCGTTCACACTTTGGTGGTAAAAGGTGAATTGCGATATGGATTCCGTTACTACGGACCATAACGCAATTCTATGACGTTAAGCAGCCCATAGACTTCTATTATGATGGAATGAATAACGGAATGCCTTTAGAGGACTCTCCTGCATAACGGAAACGGGACGGATCCGTTATGCAGCCCATAGAGTTCTCGAAAGGCATTCCGTTTTGCATTCCGTCATAGAATTGCGCTATGGTCCGTGGTAACAGAATCCATAATGCAATTCACCTTTTACCACCAAATGAAGTGTGAACGAATTTCAGAATATGGAATTCGCTCATCTCTAATTCTAATACTGTACGGAGCTCGCACCGTACAGTATTGAAACAAAGTTGTATGCGAATCGACTTCGGATGTTTCGCTCATCCCTAGTTCTAAATGCCGTTCTGACTTAGTTCAAAATAAATATCATGTAAGTCAATGTTGTAATCAAATGCAGCCCCACACCTTTGAAGTATCCCATGACCATCAAATTGTCAGTAACATTTTTCTTTCTCAAAAAAATAAACAATAATACACAATCTGGTCCTTCTGTGCCTGAATAACATATACAATAGGCACATTTTTAATCCACTGAAATAAGTATGTACATATAATGGCCAGACTTGTCCTAAAGACTTTCCTCCAACTCTTAAAGGGGTTGCCACATTCTGGCTACTGCTGACCAATGTGTAGGTAAGATGAATATATGGCACTTAGCAATATAACCTTTGTTGATATCCTGAGCCGTTTTCTATATTTTTAAAGATATGTCCCCTTGTTGGCCAAGTCTTTGCTGCTGTCCACATAGTGGTTCTGTCCATAAAATGGCTGATGTCAAAAGGTCATGTGACCAAGAGAATCATTCAATCACTCTGGTTCCTCCTCTCAAACATACTGTACCTGCCGTTTAATGCAGGTCAGTGTGTTAGAATGGAGGAAGCAGAGTGATGTCCCTGGTCACATGACCCTCCATCAGCAGCCATCTTATGGACAGGATCTCTATGTGGACAGCACAGAAAAGAGGACAAGGCTAATGAAATCAAGCAATCGGCACAGAATATCAACAAAGGCTGTATTAGTAAGTGCCATATAGTCATCTTACCTACACATTGGTCAACAGTAGCCAGAAATGTACAACCTCTTTAAGCTGCAAAACATTTATAAAGTGCCCTGTGATGTGCAGATAGATATGTTATAGATTCATGGGTCAGTCTCATTTAAAATAAAGACGTTGTGCAAATAATATTGCACATTAGAGACAGCTGTTATCAGCATGTGAGTGCCATTGCTATCAGCTCCTGGCACTCTCAGGAGACAGCTAAAATTGCAGGGGCAGCCTTGCCTGGCCACTGGCTGCAAGGGAATTGTAGGAGTACATGGCAGCCATTCAAATTCAAGACAATGATATGCTATTATAAAAGGTAAGTGCACTGCTTAAAGGTAGCCTGTCACCAGAGACCTCCCTATCAAACCAAGAGCACAGTTAGATAGCTGTAGGGCACCTAAATAAAATGGTTTTTACCCATTCCCCATTTAAAAAAAATATTCATAAGATATGAGTCATTTTTATAACAATAAATGCATATGCACATGCAATAAAGCCCTGATACTTGCCAGAGCAGAAATGCACAGCTGTACTGTGCATGCGCCGACCCCCATAGCCACTATAAATGTGCGAGAATACAGGGCGACATTAAATTGCCAATACGGGGCCCTGTCAGTCAAAGCAAGGAAGAAGGGGCTGGGCACTGGAAGGAGTGAAGTTTTGGTGCAATAAAAGCAATGGTGACGCTCTTGTTGCACCAAACAACTCATCCGCATATTACGAAAAATGCTTATATTTCAGTAATGGAGCCTCAGATCCAAAAGGAGGAAATATGCTTTATTTAAGTGACTTACAGCTATCTAACTGTGCCCTTGGTTTTAAAGGGAGGTATCTGGTGACAGACTGCCCTTAAATAAAAAACGAGATTAAATTAAACTCCCTCCCGATTACTTATCTGAATTGTTTTCTTATATGAGCTGCTTGATAACTATTTATTAAAATTGTGTCATTCTTCACTATCATACACATAAAATAACTTAGCAAGACTTCCCCTATTATTTCCATGTACCCTAGTGGAATATTCCAAGAAAGAAAACTGCATTCTCCATTCTGCATGCTTTCCTGGCAGACGCTAACTAACCTCTTTATTGGGTGTGAGAACCTGGAAGTTGGATATTGTTTTTGGAACAACTAGGTTATTAATGAATGGCTTGAAATGTGTTGCTCTTCATACGCACATTTTTGTTTTCTGTTTAAAGGAAAAGGCTATATTTTCTAAACCTCCAAAGAAGGTTGCTTAGAAAACAGACATTTCAATTACCACCTGCAGCAATGAATTCTGGAAAATGTATTTGAATTATTCTCCAGAGAGCAGCAGTAAAATCAACTGTAAATCACAGTTTCTACTCTATCTCTGTCTGCTCCCGTCTCCCAGTATTATATGGCATATTATGGTGGTGCAAGTAATTAAAGCACTTAAAGAGGACCTTTCATGGGTCCGAAGATTGTAATATAACTATCTGGACATGTAGAGCGGATCTCACTGCACTTACTATTATCCCTGGGCGCCGCTGTGGTCCCGTTACCTTCTCCCGCGCTGTATGGTAATTACTACTAACTTCGCAACAGGGCGTTCCTTCTCTCTGGCTGTAGCGCCAGGATGTGAGCTCTGCGCTGCGATTGGACAGCGCTACAGTCAAGGTGAAGGAACGCCCAGGGAGAGAAGCTGATGTCTCCTCCCTGTTGCGAAGTTAGTAGTAATTACCATACAGCGCGGGAGAAGGCAACGGGGCAAACGAAGCGGCGCCCAGGGATAATAGTAAGTGCAGTGAGATCCCTGGGCGCCGCTCTACATGTCCAGATAGTTATCTTACAATGTTCGGAACCATGAAAGGTCCTCTTTAAATCCCCTGTACATTAGTTAACAGTCCATTGAATCTTCTACCTGCCGTTTTATCTGCAGGAGGATCTGAACAGATTCATGTAGATTTGTGGGGAAATGGAACCTAACCGTTACTTTATTCATGTACATCACTGCCTCTTTTTTTTTGCTTAGTAGTCCAAGTGGTAACAAGTGATTACCTCTGTATGTATACTAATACAAGGAAGGCTTGAAGAAAAGAAGTGGATCCAGCTTCCAATAAAAGTGATGGCCCTAATTCAAGCAGTAAAATCCATATATGACACAGTGCGAATACAACGTCTACGTGTTTCTGATCATGGATTTAAGATCCTTACTCATCCCTACTTTTATTGGAAGCTGGATCCACTTCTTTTCTTCAAGTTTACCTTGTAATCCCGGTTCCAGGCATGTCTGTGCTTCCAAAGTGGTTACAGCAGGCAAGCGCAGCCATTTCTTTCAATGTCACTCAGTGTCAATCACTTGTTAGCACCGCCAATGGAAAGCGGAAAGCATGGGAATAGCAGTGATTTGAATAAATAAATTCCAAAATACACTAAATCTTTTCCCACAAAACTACAGTATATAGCAATCTACTCAGCTGTTCCTGCTACAAAGCATGCTGCCTACACACCAGAGACCATGTTCAATGTGAAGGTTCCATTTAAGGGGGTATTCCCAAGGAAAAACATTTTTGGCCTATACACGCACCACAGACACGGCTTTGGGGTATCCTAGGGGCACGTCATATGTCTTTCCTTGTGTCTGTTCGTCACACCTGGCAATGACATTTCATTAATTTGTTCTAATTTTATATTTATACGGATGTAGAGATTCTGATTCTAAAAGGAAATGTGTCAATCTGTTTTTATTTTCTGATTGCAGATCTATTTCTTGTGTTTCCTAAACATGATTATGGGGGCGGTCATCTTGCCTGAGCTGTTCTTAACAGCATTTAGAAAGCATTTAAAGAACTGCTTTATGGCAGCCACATGGGCCATAGATGCAATGGTCTGGAGGAGACCTCATTGACCTCTATGGGAGAATTTCCTAGGCCTGCTCTGTGACCTGTGCAGAGAACATTGTACAAGCAAGGAGTAGATAAGCTTTGCCAATTGCTTGTTACGAACTGAGGATTCGGTGTTATCTATACACAGTGGTGCTATCTGTCATTCCAAACCTGCCTGTAATGCTAAGGAGACAGCTGCAGTAAAGTGAGCTGTACAGACCTAGATTTGGCGCCTATTATTAGGCCTATGGCCAGTGTTTTGTTTAAGTATAGTTATTCACATGCAAAATTAAAAATACATTTAAAAATGTGTTTAACATAAAAATGTGATTTAAATGATCGGTCATTTTCTGATGACACATTCCCTTTAAGTAAACAATGGCAAGAAACTTTTAATTGATTTCAATGGCTTTTACTGCATGATAACATGCTTGCTGTGCCGTGACATCACACTCATCTGTAATATACACAAAGTGAAGCTGCTCATGCCTGTATTATAACTGTACTGGTTTGCATAAGAATCAGTCTATAATTTGTTGTCAGAAACCTCCTCAAGAGTTTAGCTGAGCCGTGATACTGCAATGCTCTGTGCTGTTCTGCCTGCCAGTTGAGACTTTCTACATCAGATTAACAAGCAAGGACATTTAAGAACATTAAAGACGCAAGGAAGTTTGAGAGATCTACATTGAAAAACCTTTTATGGTGTCCTTCACATAGAAAATGTGGTCTTTAAATGTTAGAAAGCAAACAGCATGTGTTTCCTTTTTATTACATTTCTTTATTTTGTAACATTTAAACATGCACTTTTTCCAGTATTTTCAAACCCTACAGAGAATCCTATGGGGAAAACCACCATAAAAAAGCCATACCCAGAGCATGATGCATTTGAGAAAAAAGCCATACATGTCAAAAACCTTTTGTATACAGTGCATCATTTCATTAAAGACTTTAAAGTGTAACTGCCGTTTCATTTTTGTTTTGCTAATGTGTAGGGACAATGACGGGGAACATTTTTGTAATGTACTTTATTTAGGGAAAACGTTTATATTTTGTAGAAAACTGGGGCTGAAATGTCCTTTAGCAGCACTCTCTCAAATGAGCGTTGCTAAGGGCCATCCGTCTTCTATTAGCATAGGAGAGACGGGCTGTGCGGGAGCTGCGGGCCTCTCCCTTCACTGCTCCCTCACAGCCTGGTGGGCACAGGAGTCTTATGTGTTAAAATTGAATCTACATTCCCCCTTTTTATTAAATATAATGCACTTGTACAATCACTGTGAAATCACTGACCAGCGTGGCCAGTGCTGTCAGTGAACTGCTTTTCCCCTGCACTACCGGCGTGTGGACTAATGAAGCAGCAGCCGGTAGCGATGCCTCTGTGAGCGGTAAGCGCTCACTACAGGCAGTGCAGGTAGGCAGGGAGAAGCTGCTATACAGTATATAGGTACATAACTGTCCTTATACACTGTATAAGAGTTACACTTTGAGGTAAGGCCTGGGTGCAAAAATGCTTGGAGAAAGTTGTGAAAAACACTGCAAAATCCTGTGTGTGGATCCAACCTCATAAACTGCTAGACACACTGAGATTCAAGGTCAGTACAACAGCAATAAAACGATGGGGCAGATTTATTAAAGAAAATGTTCCAGAATTTTGGGTCAAATTGCGGCAGAATTCTAGCACACTACATTTCCACCTTGCTCAGCAGATGGGTGTGGGAAAGAAGTGTGACTTAAAATGTAAAGCAGTGCACCAAATTCTGGTGCAAAGTGAGCCAACTAATAAGTGGTATAGGCTTAGACGGTAAAGATGCACAATATTTATCACCCAGTATCGGTCACTGTAATAAATTTGACGCATTGACTATCTATTATTAAGTATTTAGATTGTGAGCTCTATTGGGGACAGCAAGTAATGACAATGTCTATAAAGTGCTGCTGAATATGTTGGCACTATATAAGTAAGTAAAATTAATAAATAAGTGTTCAGTGCCACAAAAATTGAGTGATTTTGCATGTTTTGATAGTTGAGTAGGCATCTACTGCAAATTGGATTGGGTGGATTGCGCCCTCCCTCCCCCAAGCACTTTGCATTACTTAGGGGAGACCAGATGTTTTGTGGGTGCAGTTATATTTTTTGCCAGATTCATCAATGCAACTTTTTGCAAAAGTCACAAAAAAATCGCAAGTGTACTACAGTCCCATAGTGGATTACAAACTGATGGAACCATTGTAATAAATATGACTAGTCTGTGGACTGAACTAATTCATAGGTGTTGAGTTTTTGAAAAATTTGTCACAAAAAAAGGCTGCAAGTTCAAACGAAGCAGGCACTCTAAAAAGAAGTTCAAAAAGTTGTATATTTATACATCACCCCCATCTTTACACTGTCTCAATATTAGACAGTATTATAACATCTGCCCTACTGTACTTGCCAGATGACTTAGTGCTTACTATAGCTCTTTTATAGATACTAAAGTAAACATATATTTATGTCATTTTCATACACTACCCGGAGAACACTTGCTTGCAGAACTGGATACAGCCTATGTGATTATTTTCTTTTTTTTCCCTATTACTTTGCTATCAGTATGTCTTTGGAGTGTGGGAGGAAACCAGAGTAACTGGAGGTAACTCAAGCAAACATGGGGAGAACGTACAAACATCATGCAGATGTTGCCCTTGGTCACATTTGAATCCAGTAACCCTGCACTGCATGGCACCAGTGCTAACCACTGAGCCACCATGCTGCCCAGCAGGTATGGCTTGCTGCTAAGGCTTAGGCAACTTTAGCAATATCTTCCTTTCAAATGTTCAGCATTTATTAACCATATAGTTTTACATGCATAAAACGTAAAAGTATAATGAGACAAAGAGTATGTGTGTTAATCAGGAGACTACATTTTTATGTGGCTACTAATAGCTTGATGCAGTACAGTGTAAAGCTCATGGCAGCCTGCCATAAACTCTTCTGAAGCTTAATGCAATGCCTCGAACAAAAACAATAAGACTTTAAAACAGAATGTGGTATCATTTGAAGGAGACAGGATTAAGGACGTCACAAACCAAATTCGTTTTGATGGTTCTAACAAGAGAAGAAATGCAAGAACGGGCTTGATCCTACAGCAACAAAGATTCCCCAAGCCCTTTAAGAACTGTTACAACAGGTGTTGTTGCTTTCGGATCACACTAAAACTAGGCATTTTACTTTAAGAGTGATACAAGTGTTTTAGTTGTATAATCAAAGGTTTTCTTTGGCGATAAAAGTGGTTTTATAGAACAGGGCTCAATATAGTTAACATGACTCAATGCATCAATGTCCCTCTGATCCAACCCACCAGACCATGTTTCTGGACCATCCAAATGTCCAAAAACTTGTAACCAGTCATGTAACTTTTCTTTACTTAAAGAGGTTTTCTGGGACTTTCATAACAATGGCCTATCCTTAGGAAACACCATCAATATCTCCAACTCCCAGCACCCCTCTGATCAGCTGACTGAAGGGATTAGAGCACTCTAGTAAGAAACGTGTTCCCTCCATTGATTACAATGCACAGCTCTGCTGAGCGCTGAAATACTAGGCACAGCCACATGTAAGCCACTGCCCCCGATATACAATGAAGGGTGTCAGACCGTCATCGATCAAATATTGATTGCTTAGGCAAAGTTCCAGAAAATCCTTTTAAAACGTCATTTTTGCTTTAGAGACAACAGCAATAAACTATATATACAATGTAGGTGACAAATTAGATTATTTTTTACTACGTGAGAAAAACTGAGATTATAAAAACAAGTGAATTTAATGTAGCCCTGGAAAGGCAGATGGCTGACTACAATTTACAATTGGTAAGACATTTACCAATAATCATATTTAATTTGTGACCTCAATGGTTGAGCAGAACAACTAATTTATTTGTAAAAGATTTTCCAAAATGTTTGAGGATCTTAAGTGGTGACGACCAGAACACAGTATTCCAAAACCACAATAACCCACATGTATCAAGTTCTGAGCTCCATTTTATATAATAATAATATTATAATAATAATAATAATATAGTATATCATGTACATGTTTAATTAAAGGGTAACTGTCATTTAAGGCAATTTTACAAAATAAGTTACCAACATGAAAAACTGAAAAATAACACTGTTTCTAGCATTTATACGACTAGAATTATTTGCAGTTTTGTTCCCTCAATCTGTCTGTAATTCTCAGTTTTCCCTGAGCTGGCGGGCAGACTACCTAGCATCACATCGGCTCAGACACAGGACACTGAGTACAGGGACTACTGCTTCCTAACTCTCTTTAGCACACTCTTAGAAGCAGCAATAATGGAGGAAATTTTACAGTTGAATTGAGCAATTTAGATGTGAATCCAGTAGTTAAATAAGATATTAAATCACCTACACAAGCTGCAGTCCCTTAGGCAGTCTCTCCTGTCTGCAGCAGCTACTTCTCCCCTTCTTCCCCCTCTCCATAAACTTCTATGTAATCTGATACCTCAGTGAGCATTAATGGTATGGCGGCTTACTGGCAATGCTCCATGGGAAACCAAATGGGAAGAGGTATCTCCCTTGTCCAATCCTAAGGCTTGTTAGAAAGTTGTATGTTGGCTAATAAAGAGCCACTTCCAATAGGTGGTGCCAGTGAGATGGTTCTCTTTCTTAGGAGATATATAAATGTGTGAGTCCTCAGATTGTATGTTATATCATGCCTCAGGAACAGACCTAAGTAGTCTTGAAAGCTTGCAATTTTGTCATCATCTTTTCTCTTCTAAAGCGTCCCTGAATTTTCATAAAACCTTTGGTAAATCAAAGCGACTTATCGAAAGTGTTGATCGGTGGGGGTCCATGCACTGAGACCTCCACCAATCGCTAAAACAAGGAGATAGAAATGCTTTATACAGAGTCTCTCCAGCAAGTTTTAGTGATCAGCAGGACTCACAGCACTTGGACACCAAGTGATCAAAACCTATAAAATATGTCACAATTCAGTTACACGTTAACCAATGCTAGGAGAAAACACAAGTGAAAAAGTTGGAAAGATTAGAAAACAGTTCTAATATATCCTAAAGCATTTAGGGAGGTTTGACATACAGGTTTTTAAATGCTACTGTAGTTTTTGATGCATTTTCTGAACCAAAGAAATAAGTGGATCCAGCAAGAAAGAAAAGGATAAGACCTTCCGTTACTTTTCCCCTTTTCCGTTTCTTTTTCCCCATCCACTTCTGGCTTTCGCTCAAAGACTGCATGAAAAACCACCACAAAAACTACAGCTTTAAAAAAAAAATGCCATGTTTGAAAATACTACCTAATTTTCTAATTGATTTCGCTTATGCCAATAACCTAAGACATAATAAGGTAACGACTTTAAGTAGTAAGACACAGTTCTTCAGTTTTCTATAGTCCAATTCTGTTATTACATTTCTATGCCAATTTCTAAGTCTGTTTTTAATATACATGTCTCTAATTTTGTTTTGAAAGAACAGATAATCTGGTTGGATTATGTGAGATAAAGCATCAGTAGTTTATGTGATTTATTTAGAGCCTCTTCATAAAATAAGCCTAAAAAGATTAAACATGTTTTATAATAAGGCTCTATCTGCCGATTAAGAAACAGCACATTGATAATATTGCTTAGAAAGGCCGGTTTTACACATCTTGTTTTAAGAAAAAATTACGTGTTTTTTTCTTTTGCTTTTCCTGATGGTTTTTAGTTTTTTTCTTTTGCAATACACGCTGTGGCCAGTTGTTTTCTGAAAGTCAATACTTTTCTGAGATATAAATGCTGATGACCGATCAGTATCCGATCGGTGGTGGTCCAACACCTGGGACTCCTGCCGATCAGCTGTATGAGAAGGCAGCAGTGTTCCAGCGAGCGCCACAGCCTTCTCCGCGCTCACCAAGCACAGCACCGTACATTGTATAGCGGCTGTGCTTGGTATCGCAGCTCAGCCCCATTAACTTCTATGGGGCTGAGCTGCACCTAGGCAATGCCACCGATGAAAGTGTTGTCACTCAGCCCAGGGAAAGCTGAGAGAAGGCAGCGCCACTCGCAATAGCTGACCGGCGGGAGTCCCAGGAGTTGGACCCCCAACGATCAGATACTGACGACCTATCAACACTTTTTTCTTTCACTTGTTTTTTTTTTTGGGTCTATGGTGTTTTTTTCAGGTGTTTTCCAATAGGCTTCACCAGAGACACCGCAAAAAAAGGCATTTTTAAAAAAGTGTTAATTTAAAAAAAACAATCAATCAATTCTTGTAATTTCTTTTATAAGCCAGCAAAATGCTACAAAAAATCAATATGTGTCAAGGAAGCCAAATGCATCGTTTCTCCCAGAGAATATGCCGTATGTGTGATAGGTGAAAGTTCCATCTCTCAAACCATTTATTGGGAGAATGAAGATCCCCTGGCCCTCTTTATGCAGTCCAGTTTGGAGAAGACGTGGATAGCTGGCCACACACATGCTCATCTATTGAGCCACTGAAAAGCTGAACATATTTGCCTTTAGAATACCTCATTAAGCTTATCATAGACATTAGATTCTCTTTGGTGGATCTCAGCAATTTTAGTGTGATCTCAATAATCTAATGTCTTAACTACAAGGTATCTGTAAGGCAGGCATGTCCAAACTCTGGCCCTCCAGGTGTTGCAGAACTACAACTCCCATCATGCACTTCTGTAGGTTGATAGCTGTAGGTTGTCCAGGAATGATGGGAGTTGTAGTTTTGCAACATCTGGAGGGCCGGAGTTTGGACATGCCTGCTGTAAGGTGAAAAGGGTGCAAAAGGATGAACTATTGCATTCCCATTCTGCCAGCTGCTTACCCCTCCTGCTTTAACATATAAGGCTGTGCTCACATCTTGCATGCTTCCATCAGAGGTATATGTGACGAGTATTCCTGTGTGGCGTACTTATTTATTGGGTCACTTGGTATGGGCAAGCAGAGCAGACCATGAATGTCCACATAGTGGAAAAAATGGAGGCGCACCAGCCGCTCTTGACAGATGCTGGGCAAAATATTCATGTTAGGCCCTTTGTATTGTAAAGCATGTTTTACTCTTTAGAAACCTTTTTTTGTCAAAAAACTATAGTAACATATCCATAAGGTATTTCTTTCATTATGCACCAAACATTTGTGGGTTCCTTGAGTATCCCTTTTTTTAGGGTATATAGTCATGTAAAAGAATATGTAAAGTAGACATTCGTTTAGTGATGGATTCAATAATGTACATCAACATATAGTGAAATGCTTACTTTTTTGGGGTCAAGCATAGCCCATAAGTTTGTATATCCTTGCTACGTGATTGTTGATATTTTCAAAACGTTTATGGCACAGTTTGTCAATCTGTACATACAATGAAACATGTATTATGCCAAAAGTGGCATAGGTGGGAGGATCAGGACTGCTAACTGTTGGCTAAATGATCATTTGTCAGCTATCCTATGGACATATTCGCAGTGTGCACAAACACAGTTCTTCTGCAGTATCTGAAAACGACTAAGCAAACCAGATACAACCTAGCGGGGCTACATCCACAGCAGATATACAAAATGTTCCACCGAGTAGTACCAAAATGATATGACTAAACACTTTGAAATGCAGCAAATTATACTTTTAGCTCTAGTTCTACATTTCTAGCTGCTCACATACAGAAACATAACTTTCACAGCACAGAGTTTTAAAAAGGGAATTCACCGCCCTAATGAAAGCGCAGCAGAAATTCATCTTAATAGTTTTGTATGTTATCGTTATGACTAAGGGTGCAGCACCCTGGAGTACATTACTGTCAGCAGTTTTCGTTTTAATTAGTTAAATATACCACAGAAACTATGCCGGTTTCTTAATACTTTGTGGAACAGATGAAATTTGCAATTTTTTTATTTTTTTTTAAATATGCCCTGTTTTAAATACTGTACGTTTTAAATAACACAAAATAGACAAAAAAAAAACTAAAAACAATTTGTTGTTTTCTGTGGTAAGTGTACAAGTAACAAACATGGCAGTATGAAAGCCTTGGAGCATTTAAGTGTCTAAGTGATATATAATGTATATCTTACCATCTGGTGGCATGAGGACTTTGTTGTTTTGCGTACACCAGCCAACCGGGTGTAGGTCTGCGGTCATGACATCGCACCAGAAGTCAGCTCTTCTGTCTTCCCCATAGCCACAATATCTTAGAAGCAGTAGCTGGCCACACGTTGTAATGATAGTAGCCACCCAATACGTCTCTGGATTATTCTTATTGGCCACTTCTAGTTTCATTCCTGGTTGGAAGCTGCTTTGAAGACTAATTTCCACCTTGTGAAAGACAAGAAATGAGATGAGTCCTACCAGATGCAGAATTCATTCGACCATGTTCTTAAACATATAGGCTGCCATTGTTTTCAGCTCCATGTATATACATTATTGTTGCCTGTTCAGAAGCTAGAAGGATCCAATTTTTAAGAGGTTTAATAAAAGAGTTCAAGTTATTTCAGTGTTGGAAAAAGAAACATTTACTCTAAAGAGCATACCTTACAAATGTAAAGCTTGTAAGACAGCTAGGAATATCCTTTACACAAGGGTATACAAGGTTCTTAGAGTGCCCAAATACCTCCGGCAATTGTAACACTGTGTGTGGAAAAGTGTTGGAAGGGGTGTAGGCCTCAGCCGGGTGAGATAAAAGAATTGACGGTCTGGATTCTAATGGAGCGGCATGTAGGCTGGTAGTAGGATGTGTCACTCCCTCCCTTCTTCTACAGAACTCTCCCCTAGTCTGAGGAGATCCCTGGGATCATTACAATGGGTACCTCAGTCAGGGCCAGAGCATGGTGGCTGTGCATAAGGACACGCTGAATGTGAGAGAGAAATGTTCTCTGTATTAGTTAGAGCCCAGACGGACAGGTGTTTATTTCGTGTTTTGTGTTGAGTATTATGTGCTGTGGCTTTACCCAAGTGACAGATAACTTGGATGCCTTGTATTGTGTTGTGCTGGATGAAAAATAAAGCACTTTTTGGATTTTTAATCCCTGGAGTCTGAGAGTCTGTCACTGCCGACACACATCCAGCAATGTATTTTCTCCTGGAAGAACAAAACGATTGGGTAAAAATGCAAAACACCTAATGTGTTCACACTGAGTACATTCAGCATATACGTCTGTAACAGTGATGGCTAACCTCCGGCACTCCAGCGGTGGTGAAACTACGACTCCCAGCATGCACCACTTACTTCTTTGGAGCGCTGAGAACAGCCAAGCAAGTGTGCATCTTGGGAGTTGTAGTTTTACTACAGCTGGAGTGCCGGAGGTTAGCCACCACAGGTCTATAAGGTATCTCAACGTATATACTCTTATTAGATCGACGGGCCAGACATATGATACAAATAAAAAGCGTTCCCTTGCAATATGTTTGGCTGGTTTATGTCTGAATTGCTTTTATCTTTTTTTATGTTCTGAAAAGCAAAGTGCAGTGCAAGAGGATGGACATGGCCATGTGCACCACAGCAGCCAATGACTGGCTTAAGTCGTAATGTGTGACTCATGGACATGCCAAGACTGAAGTGATTCATTGGCTGCAGTGGTGCACATGACCATGTCCAAGCCCCGCCCGAAAGAAACCAAGCCAAGAACTGGAAGATGGAGGAAGGGGAGCCAGCATGCAGGAATAAGGGCGGTCGGGAGTAGGTACTGTATGAATTTCTTGGAAGGCAATGAGGCTAGAGGGCTTCCCCTAAAACTTTATATTCCCAGAAAAACCCATTGTATGTTTTTTTTTTAGAAGTCGATGGCGAAGTATTTAACTGAATAGGCACAGAAGCATACAGTACCTCTGCTATATACATTCAACATTGGACACACTAGAAGTGAATTATATCATACAACATGAAAGTAAACCTGGCTAACCATACACTCTCTTGAATTTAGAAGTGAGCTTAATGGCTTTGATGTCTGATTTGCTTTGTGATACCAGTTTCCGGGTATTAGCTGGTGTTCTGCTAACGTAGTACTTAACATCGTTTTTTGCTAAATAGAAAGCCAAATACATACATGTTTAAAAGACGTGTGAGGTGCAGCAACAGATGCTGATTCCTCCAGATACTCGTCCCAACTGAAATCTGTGTCTTCAAAACTGGAGTCATCATCTATAGACAGAAAAAAAGAGACAAATAGAATGTGCTATCAGCATATCTAATGCAAATGCCTCATATAATATTAAGGAGTAACTTCACTCAAACTGTAATTATAGTTGGCGTCTGTGGTGTGGTGAGTGCCTGACGTGCCAGCTGGCTAGATCTGATCAGTTAAGGAGTTGTCACCACAAACTAACCTCCCTGGCAATGATATTGGGGTAGCTGACAGAATCAGTACAATTGTGAAGACTCGGCACTGTATACCCTATACATGCGAATAATTATTAAGAAATACCTAAAAAGAAAGTACGCCGGCATGAGGCATTACCCACTATCCAATGTTATATGTAATGTAATTAGAAAAGGCATGGTTATTGTCTTCGGTAACAAATTTTCACTCAGTCCACTGCCTTGGAATTAAGAAAAATACATAACTTATATTTACATAAATAAAAAAAACTCCATGTTGTCCTCGGGGGGACGTGTTTCGCGCAGGAGAAATTAAAAAAACAAATTGACCAATGGGGTGGAAAGTAAACTCGATATATCACTGCCCCTCTCCTGCAGCTGTCCGCATGGCGAAATGAGAAAACATCTCATGTTAGTGTGCAAGTATTTTAAAGGGTTTCTGTCACCAGATTTAACCCTATTAAGCTAGCTGACATTAGCGATGTGCTAATGTCAGCTAAACCTAACTTGCCTATTCCTACTTTTCTCAGTGCCCCCGTTACACCAAAAATCTAACTTTAATAATATGCTAATTAGCCACTAGGAGTTCCTGCTCCTAGAGGCTCCCTTCTCCCACCTTTGTCACCCCCTCCATGTCCTGATTGACAGGGCCAGGCAGCGCTCGCATCCTTCTGTCAGCCCTGTGCGAAAGATGCTCGCCGGCTGCCAGCTTCCTCACCGCGTCTGAGCTGAATTCAGAATTCTTTTTTATTTTTTGGGCGATTGCCTTAGGTAGGTGCTCATTTGTTGCGGGATGAGACGACGGGTTGATTAGTACTATTTTGGGGTCCATTGACTCTTTTGATCACTTTTTATACCATTTTGTGGGAAGTGGGCAAAATTGCAATTCCATCATAGCTCTTTTTTTTTTCTTTTCTGGTATTGAGTTCCATCCTAGGGGCTCAATACCGGAAAAAAACTGATCAGTTTAATTATAATGCATTCTGAATGGAGAGCATTGTTGCCTTGCCGGCCATCCTGAAGGAAGGGGAGAGGGGTTGTTGCTGCACCGGCCATCCTGAAAGGGAGGGGGGTAACGACTTGTATGGACGTGTGGACAGCCATCCTACACAGCGGGGAAGGGATGGGGAGAGGGACAGCAGCGGCCCGATGGTTAGCCCCTTCCATACAGGCATGTATGGAAGGGGTTATGTCTGCAGTTTGAAGCAGACTGTCAGCTGTATGTTACAGCTGACAGCAGAGGTCGCACTACATATTTTCCAGAAGAATAAAAATACTCTTCTTAACAATTTTGAGGAGTATTTTTAGCCGAGGAGGAGTATAAATTTTGCGGTAATTCACATATATAATGCATAGGCCCACATAACGTTATGAGGCTGATATTTCTGCAGGGAAACCATTGCTAGTCTCCAGTGCAGAAATAAATGTAGATAATTTTACATTTATCCAACATCATACACTAAACATAAGACCACCACTACTGTTTGTTTTTGTAAATTTCTCCTGGAGAATGTGCTCACTAGGGCTTGATAAAGCGCAATCTGAGCGAAACGCGTCTCCCCGAGGACACCATGGAGTTTTTTTTATTCAATAGGCGCTGGACCTATCGAAAATGTGTTACTGAAGTCTCTCATGACCCCAGATCCGGGGGATTCATCCATGCTGCCTTTTTCTTCATATTATGGGAGTGTCCGGATTATGCAGATTTAGGGTGAGCTGTGCAAAAAAATAAGTTGTTGTTTTTTTTCTTTTTCTTTTCTTACTATGGTCATTGTACCCCAAGTTAATGAAGACTATAGTCAGAAATGTAATTTATATCTTCAATGAGAAAGTTAAACCAGACTTTCCAACAGTCATGTTTGTGTGTTGATATGTGGCAGAGGAGTCCGTCAAGCACTAGGGTCTGAGTGATCAAGTAACCTCTGCACCCCCCTATGGCATTCCCCAAAATGAAAGAGAAATGTCTGCATCCATTACTTGCTGACTGTTCTTAGCTGGCCAGTCCATTCTTGTCAGACCTGGGTATTGTACAGTGTTAAAGTCTGTATCACACAATGCTTTTATTCTGCATTTTAAAACAAATCTAAAATCTGCCTGCAGCTTAAAGAGTGTTCAGTGCATGTTTTAACATGTTTTTAGTGGTGTTTTTAATGTGTGCCATTTTGTGGAAGGGTTTTTCCAGGCATTTTTTAAGTTCTATTGAGAAGCCGATGGAGTAAAACACCTGAAAAAACAGTTGATAAAATGCCACAACTGACAGCTATGTATGTAGATAATTTTATATGTTAGTAAAGACATTTAACAGGGTTATAACCCTCGACAATACGGCAAGCAAAATGCTGCTAAACGCTGTGTGTGTGACCAGTATAAAAGGGCTTGACCAGGATTTTAATATCCTCAGGCTAGGCCATGAAATTGGTGGGGTTCTGTCACCCTTCAACTCCACAGGTCAATTGTTTTGTTGTAGTGCAAACACAGGAATTCAACACGGGAACTACACAGTTCCGTCCACGGTGTAGTAGATGGAGCTGATAAGGCTTCGTTCACATCACCGTTCAGCCCTTCCGTTCTCCTGCTACATTTAGGAGCAGGTGAACGGAAAGGAAGGATTCGGCACATAACTGAGCCGAACTGAGCCTAAAGACCCCACAGACTATAATGGGGTCCGTTAGGTGTCCGCTCAGAACATGATTTTGGAGCAGAGACAAAAGCAGTGCATGCAGCAAAGGAAAGGCTGAACGGTGATGTGAAGGAGCCCTAGCGGCAGCACTGAGCAGAGCTATGCACCGGAGCGCCAAAGAAACAGCTGATTGGCCAGGATGCAGGTTTTCAGACCTCAGCTGATCTGATATTGATGGCCTAAGGATAAACTATCAACCCTTAAACCTCTTTTTATAATCTCTTACATCCCCTGTAAAATCTAATAAGCACTACTCCAGTGACTACTGTTAAAGGGGTTCTCCGGGCTTTTAATATTGATGACTTATCCTCATATTGGCGGGGGTCCAACATCCGGCGCCCCCTGACAATCAGCTGTATGAAGAGAAGGCACGCACCGTGTGGTGTGCCGTCCTCACTTCTCTCTTCCTGCTCGCTGCTGCTATGTATATGGCAAATAGGAGGAAAGGTGCAAGATGGCATGCCCATGCCTTCTCTTCATACAGCTGATCGGCTGGGGGTGTTGGGTGTCGGACCCCCGCCAATATGATATTGATGACCTATCCTGAGGATAGATCATCACTATTAAAAGCCCAGAGAACCCCTTTTATATATTAGTCTCCTATTGCAGCAGCTTTCCTTTTTGTCATAGAATGTGGGTTGTGAAAACTGTTCCTGCCCTCTGTCAGATGGAGTACTGTGTACAGATCTGGGCTCCTGTGAACAAGGCAGACATAGCAGAGCTAGAGAGGAGAGGGTTCAGAGGAGGGCAACTAAAGTAGTAACTGGAATAGATGGACTACAGTACCCTGAAAGGTTATCAAAATTAGGGTTATTCACCTTAGAAAAAAGACAACTGAGGGGAGATCTAATAACTATGTATAAATATATCAGGGGTCAGTACAGAGATCTCTCCCATCATCTATTTATCCCCAGGACTGTCACTGTGACGAGGGGACATCCTCTGCGTCTAGAGGAAAGAAGGTTTGTACACAAACATAGAAAAGGCTCCCGAAAGAAAATAGAACATGTCCTATTCTTGTCCGCAATAGCGGACAAGAATAAACATTTCTATAGGGGTGCTGGCCCGGTGTATTGCGGATCCGCAATACACTACGGACGTGTGAATGGGCCCTAATAGTTAGATTTCTGGAGAGGTCGTTGATCCAGGGAGTTATGGCTCATGCACACAAATGTATTTTCGTTCCATGTTTATTCAAATGGACCACGCTGCTCCAGAGCAAACAGGAAAGTCCTCCCCTCCGAATCACACAGACTTCATTGGATATGGACAATCAATCGATATGGAACCGCACTCGCCAGATCATATGGTCCACCGGAATGCAACAGCCAGCCTGGAGCCCCAGATCCATACAGGCTCCTATGCAGACGATTCAGGAAGAGATGAGGATATGGGAAAGCATTCATTGGATATGGGAAAGCATTCAGGTCACTTAGATTCACTTCTCCCTCTCATGTGAAAGATCAAGGTTGCCACAAATAGTGAAGCACAGTCACATGAGTTGAACTGCGAAGGTTTTATTGTACTTTCAGGATAAAAGAAGGTAACAAGCAGTGTATAAATGTGATTGATTTTATACACTGCTTGTTACCTTTTTTTATCCTGTAAGTACAATAAAACCTTCGCAGTTCAACTCATGTGACTGTGCTTCACTATTTGTGGCAACCTTGATCTTTCACATGAGAGGGAGAAGTGAATCTAAGTGACCTGAAAGCTTTCCCATATCCAATGAAGTCTGTGTGATTCGGAGGGGAGGACTTTCCGGTTTGCTCTGGAGCAGCGCGGTCCATTTGAATAAACGCATCAGTATATGTGAACAGTACCCACTTCACAACTGGAATGCGCGACGAACTACGAAAAGGCAACGTACTAACGGCTGTTTTCTTTTTTTTATATCATTGTATTTTCTTTCCGTGTCCGTTCCATTTTTTTTGCGGACTGTATGCGGAACCATTGATTTCAATGGGTCCGCAAAAAAACGGAAGGTGCTCCGTGTGCATTCTGTTTCTGTATGTCCGTATTTCCGTTCTGCAAAAAAATAGAACATGCCCTATTATTGTCGGCATGTCCTATTATTGTCGGCATGTCCTATTATTGTCCGTATTACGGACAAGGATAGGACTGTTCTATTAGAGGCCAGCTGTTCTGTTCCGCAAATTACGGAATGCACACGGACGTCATCCGTATTTTTTGCGGATCCGTGTTTTGCGGACTGCAAAATACATACGTTCATGTGCATGAGCCCTTATTCTGACTGCCTGACTGGAGTCGGCAATTAATTTTTCCCCTAAAATTAGAAAAAATGGCTTCTATCTTACAACTTTAAAGGATAACAAGCTGAACCGGATGGACAGATGTCTTTTTTCCGCCTTATAAACTATGTTATTATGTGTATCATTAAAGGGGTTTTCAAGGTTATAGATACTAATGACTAATCTTTCAGATAGGTAATCAATATTAGATCTGTGGAGGTCAGATACTTGCCAATCAGCTGCTGCCAGCGCAGGAACTCAAGTGAATGGGAGCTGAGCTGCAGTAACCCAACATGGCCACTACACTGTGGACAGATCTGTGGTTCCGCTTCTGTTCCCGATGCTAGATCCAGCACTGGCAGCCAATCCTGGTCTTGGGTTTCAGATTACCACCAACCTGGTATTGATGACCTAATGTAATGATAGATCGTCAATTTCTATAACCTCAAAAACCCTTTTAAGGCAAGAAATGTAGCAATCTGTGTGATAAAAGTCAGAGAATTGGTAAGATAAGCTGGACGGTGAAACTCCACTTCTGAATACTTGAAATATTCTTTGCTTACATTTTACTTCATGTGATCCATTTTCTTTAAGGCAGATAAAAATGGCATAACCTGTATACACAGACTGTAAAACGCCATTGGGATATTGGAGAAAGGCCTTCTGTTGTTTTTACATCATTATCTCTTAACGGAAATCAATTAACAATTCCTTAACGCTAACGCGGTCTAATCACAGTGATCTAATATTAAAATCCAAATTGAAATGGAAGAATTTGTTTCATTAAAAATCCAATCCTTCTTCCCGTTTCCATGTGGTAATAACATAATACAATTTGCGGTGGGTATAACTGTACATTCATGCAGCTTAGAAGGAGCATCTGAGAGATAATTGTTTCTACAAAGACTAATTCAGGTCCTGGAATAACTCCATTATATTTCAATTATACAACATAAATGAGATTTCATCAACAGTTCTATTACTTTATCTGTGCGTAATGATGAAGTGATAGCTACAATACTGTCCATAACTCATGCAGATGCTGTCATTAATACTACAATTATGCTAATATTTGTATGGAAGTGCTAATGGAATGTTCTTAAGACAATCATTTACACAAGAATAAAGAATATTATTGTGCATTTTAATTTAAAATATTATCCAAATGGTCCTGTTAATAAATGGCATCCAATAGATGGCCTAATAGCAGCAAAACAGTGGGTGCAATACACTGAATATCCCCACTTTCCCCAAAATCGCCACCCATGTCAAGAAAGACATCCTCTAAGGCCCCTTTCATACGGGCGAGTTTTCCGTGACTGCATCCTAACCCATTAATTTCAATGGGTCTGTGTGCATAAGCGTTGGTTTTTACACATCACTTGTGTGTTGCGTGAAAATCCCAGCATGTTCTATATTCTGCGTTTTCATGCAACGCAGGCCCCATAGTAGTGAATGGGGCTGTATGAACATCGCATTGCATCCGCAAGCAAGTGCGGATGCAATGCGATTTTCACGGATGGTTGCTATGGAGATGATGTTAATAAATAGGGATGAGCCCCGGGACCCCATTAAAGTCCATTTACTTTATTATTTTCTATTATAACATGGTTATATTGGAAAACAATAGCATTCTTTAATACAGAATGCTAAGTAAAATGTCCATTGAGGGTTAAAAAATAATAAAAAAATACTCACCTCATCCACTTGATCGCACAGCCGTTATTGTCTTATTTCTTCTTCTTGCAGGACCTGAAAAAGGACCGGCGCTGACGTCATCTTGCTCACCACGTGGTGAGCGTGATGAGGTCACCAAAGGTCCTTTTCCTTCCAGGTCCTCAAAGGAGAAGTAAGAAGACGATAATGGCTGCGCAATCAAGTGGATGAGGTGAGTAATAATAACCATGTTTGAATGGAAAATAATAGAATCTACAGGACACCAAACCCAAACCCGAACTTCAGTGAAGAAGTCCGGGTTCGGGTCTGGGTACCAACATTCAGTTTTTTATCATGCGCATGCAAAACGCATTAAAACGCTTTGCACTCGGCGGGAAAAAACTGAACAACTTAATCGCAGACAAATTGCGTACGAACTCAGCGAGTTTCCCTGAACCCACCCGCAACACATCCGGACTGAATCTAGCATGCTCATCTGCAAGGGGCCTAACAGATCATTTATTACTCCGGAAATGTTGCTTTTATAGTTCCATCACTTTTGACTTATAATAATAATAATCTTAAAAGTGTGTGAGACATTCATCAGTATGGCAGACGGATTCTCTTCCACTTGACTGTGACTGTTTTATTATTCTCATAAACTTGTTCTCTTGCTCTAGATAAACCAATTACATATTTCTGTACATATTAACGAGTTACAAGTGGTTTCTAATTAAGCAGTTCAGCAGTTCTATTAAGCCTCATTCAAACGTGCCAAATCCGTGAGCAGGTGGTCAGTGATGCATCTGTGAAGCTGTCCTTGACGGATCCATGTTGGGTCCGTGGGTCCGTTTTTTGCTGACCGTGTGCCATCCGTTTTTCACTGACACTGAACAGCTGAATTTTTTTTTAAAAAGCATCTCTTCTTAATGATCCGTGAAACATGGATGCAAAACGGATGACATCCATGTTGCATTCGTGGCTTTCACGGAGCCATAAACTATAATGGGCGTGAGGGATCCGGGAACACGGACCAAGATAGGACATGCACCCGTACTGAAAACACGGACCCACGGACCGTGCTAAAACACTGATGTGAATACACATATTCCAATGAATGGGGACGTGTGCTGTCCGCGGAGAAGACGTACAGCACACGTCCGGGAAACACTGACGTGTGAATGAGGCTTTAGCCTGGGTTCACCGGGTTTTTGTGTGTGAATAAAAAACAACAGTTTTTGAGTTTTTAATGCTGATTTTACTGACGCGTTTATTTTCCGCTGATGTTTATGGAGCAAAACCACAGTTACAAAAATCATACCCAGAGTATGCTGCATAAAAAAAACTCCACTCAGTATAACAACTCCCGAAATAAAACATTGATGCATCTTTTTAAGCTAAACACAGAAGTAGATACAAAACAGTCAAGGTAGGACTAGAATCACACGTGCAGTTTTTAATCCAGTATTTTGAGTCAACACAAGACTGGATATGAAAGAGGTGGAGTATATACTGTATGTGTTTTATTTATACAGTCATTTTTCTTCTGTATGAATCATTTTGCTTTGGATAAAAACATAAAATACAGAACACAATAGGCCAAATAAGGTTAGGCAGATGACAAGGATACTTTACTCTGCAGACCTCTTCTTGCCATATAAAAACGAAAATTGCAAACCAAGTGGAAACTTTATGGGCACCATTATAAGTAAAAAGGTTTCTTGGGATCTAATGGAAAATAGATCCGTCGTATCTTCAAGGCTTTGTTAGAGATGCTTTCCCATAAGAACAACTCTTTTTCTTAGGCCTCATGCACACGGCCGTTGTTGGGGTCCGCGTCCGAGCCGCATAATTTGCGGCTCGGGCGCGGACCCATTCACTTCATGGGACCGCAAAAGATGCGGACAGCACTCCGTGTGCTGTCCGCATCCGTTGCTCCGTTCCGTGACCCCGCAAAAAAAATTTAGTATGTCCTATTCTTGTCCGTTTTGCGGACAAGAATAGGCATTTCTATAATGGGCCACGTTCCGTTCCGTAAATTGCGGAACGTGGAGCAGCTTCTGTGTTTTGCGGATCCGCGGTTTGCGGTCCGCAAAACACCAACGGCCGTGTGCATGTAGCCTTATACCCTATTAGGAATATGGACATTATACAGTGGTGGGCTCAAGCCTACCTCCACCGTGCAAAGCTAAATCAAGGACCTGCTAGAAGGGAAATGCCTAGCTGGCCCCTTGACCTTATTAGAGATCAGGACATTTGCTGGTGTAATGTATGCGGTTTTATTTACTGTAGCATTACTACCTGTCTGTGTTTTGATGTTAGGGTACTTTCACACTTGCGGCAGTGTGACCCAGCAAGCAGTTCCGTTGCCTGAACTGCCTGCCTAATTTTTTTCAGACTAATACATTTCAATATAAATTAATGCCGGAAATTGATCCGGCATTCCGGCAACTGATTAGGCATTTTGGACGGAGATAATACCGCAGCATGCTGCGGTATTTCCTCCGACCAAAACGCCTGACAGTGACTGAACTGAAGACATCCTGATGCATCCTGAACGGATTTTTCTCCATTCAAAATGCATTAGGATATAACTGATCAGTTCTTTTCCGGTATTGAGTCCCTGGAACTCAATGCCGGAAAAGAATAACGCTAGTGTGAAAGTACCCTAGAACTGTGCAGTCCTTTTAGTATGTATTCTATGGCCCTTATTTAGCAGGCTGGTTTTATTTTTATTTTGGAATAAATTGGAACTTTTCTGTGGTTTTACTTGTAAGACACATTTACCAATAGTCTGTGACAGGCTAATATTATTTTTGCAGCTGCAAAGTCAGTTTCAGAGATTCAGCTGCTTTGTGGGCGTTTCTTTGGAGTTTGTTGGTCTTTGGCCTTATTTATCATAGGAAACTCCCCAAAAAATTGTCTCTGCTGCTGCGTAGCTGTGGCAGGTAAGAATAAGTCAGCATGTAACCCTCAGTTCACACTTGGGCGTTTTACAGCGCGTTCAAACAGGAGAAAACTCATGCTTCCCTATGGGCATTGTTCTCACCTGAGCGTTTTACAGCGGGTTTGAACGCGCTGTAAAACGCCCTACGCTCAAAGAAGTTCTTGAGCTTCTTTGGGGCGTTTTGTCGCGCGTTTGCACCCATAGACTTCAATAGGAACGTGCGTAAAACGCGCGTTTAGCACACGTTAAAGTGTAGATATGCCTTTTTCAATTGGTCTCCAGAGTCACGAACGCGCGTATGACGCACGTTTCCTATTTGCAAAAACGCGCTGTAATACGCGTCTCAGAAACGCTCAGGTGTGAACCCAGGGTTACACAAAGAATGTGAGTACAACTGGTTGCCACCACTTGCAGGACTGCCTATGGGGTTGAGACCTCACTACACTTCTCTGATGGGATCCTGTCTACGATATGCCATCATGGCTGAGCAGCCTAACAGGAACGCTCACCAGTGTAAAGTATACACAAGTGATCACAACCAGTCCTGCTCATATTAAAGGACATTTTAAATAATTCCCAGAGAACCCATTTAATTCTTTCTTGATGTGCCTGGTCACAGCTTTGCTGTGGTGGATTTATTACGAAATGGATTTTCTTGATAAGACAATCCATTTAACCCTTAAGGATGCAACCTAGTTTGGCACTTAAGGGCTTATGCACATGGCCGTTGCCCCGCCGTGGTCGTATTGCGGCTCGCACACGGCAGTTCCGCAATACACGGGGCACGCACTTGAATGGGTCCGCAAACCCGGAGATGGAACGGAAGCACGGATCGGAACCCCACAGAAGCACTACAGAGTACTTCTGTGGTGTTTCTGTTCATGCCTCAGCACCGCAAAAAAAATAGAACATGTACTAATTTTTTGCGGTGCGGACGGATCACGGACCCATTCAAGTTAAATGAGTCTTGATCCATCCCAGCCCCTGCATGCACGTTGCCCGTGCATTGGGGACCGCAAATTGCGGTCCTCAATACACGGAACGGCTGCACAACGGCCGTGTGCACGAGCCCTAAGACATGCCAATGTTTTTCGCTTTTTGATCTCCATGTTTCAAAAGCCACTAGTTTCTTATCTTTCCACTGACATAGCCATATCACGGCTTGTTTTAAGCAAGACAAATTGGCACCATTTTGGGATACATCTAATGTATTGTACTAGAGATGAGGAAAATGATTTGTACAAATCAATTCACTCATCAGTTTTTGAGCAGCGAGGGGCTGTCCCCACTGGTCAAGAGGTCCCCCCCACACTTGGTTGACAGGGCTAGATGTCTTACTGTCCCTGTAAATCTTGCGCCTGCGCCGCTGCTCCAAGAAATACGGTAGTTTTTGTCCTGTTTTTCAATTTAAAAAAAATAAAAAATTTCTTTGTGTTGCAATATTGAACTATAGTTTTTATAGTAATTATTTTGGGATATTAGCAACTTTTTGCTCATTTTTAGGGCTCATGCACACTACCGTATATTTTTCCTTGTCCGTTCCGTTTTTTTTGCTGATAGGATGCAGACCCATTCATTTCAATGGGTCCGCAAAAAAAGCGGACAGCACACCATGTGTCCATGTGTCCGTTCCGTAGCCCCTCAAAAAAAATAGAGCATATCCTATTTTTTTCTAGTTTGTGGACAAGGATAGGCATTACTACAATAGATCTGCAAAAATAACGGATCCGCAAAAAAAAACTGATGCCATGCAGACATCATCCGTTTTTTTTTTTTTTGCAGATCCACAATATGCGGACTGCAAAACACATACGTTCGTGTGCATGTAGCCTTAGGCCTCTTTCACACGGGCGAGTTTTCCGCGCGGATGCAATGCGTGATGTGAACGCATTGGACCCGCACTGAATCCGGACCCATTCACTTCTATGGGGCTGTGCACATGACAGTTGATTTTCACGCATCACTTTTGCGATGCGTGAAAATCGCAGCATGCTCTATCTTCTGCATTTTTAACGGAACGCAGGCCCCATAGAAGTGAATGGGGCTGCGGGAAAATCGCAAGCATCCGCAAGCAAGTGCGGATGCTTTGCGATGTTCTCGCATGGTTGCTATGCAACCATCGGGATGTGTAACCGGTTCTGTATTATTTCACATTATAACATAGTTATAATGTAAAATAATACCTTGGCCATCTTCCTAATGTTTAAACCGGTGCAGAATGGGTTAAAAATAATAAACTAATAATAACTTACCTGGTCCATTTGATCGCGTAGCTCGGCCTCTCTCCGTTAGCTTGTTAGTAGGAAAGGACCTGTGATGATGTCACATGGTCACATGGACCAATCACATGCTCCATCACCATAGTGATGGAGCAGGTGATTGGGCCATGTGATGCTGTGACATCATCACAGGTCCTTTTCCTAGTAGCAAGCTAACGGAGAGGAGGCCGGGCTTCGCGATCAAATGGACCACGTAAGTTATGATTAGTTTATTATTTTTAACCCATTCTGCACCGGGTTCAACATTAGGAAGATGGCCAAGGGTATTATTTTACATTATAACTATGTTATAATGTGAAATAATACCAGCGGGACAATTTCTGACCCAAACATGCACTTCTGTGAAGAAGTGCAGGTTCGGGTCTGGGTACCAAAAGTGCCGATTTTTCTCCCGCGCGTGCAAAATGCATGACAGCGCTTTGCACTCGCAGGGAAAAATCGCGGCGATTCCCGCAACGCACCTGCACTGTTTGACGGAGTGCACCCGCAACGCCCGTGTGAAAGAGGCCTTAGTCTGAATTTTTTGGGGGAGGCGAGGTGTTCACAATTTTTTATGTTGTTCACCGTGCAGGTTAAATAATCACATCATTTAATAGATAAGGTTGTTATGTTTGTGGTGATACCAATTAAAATTATTTTATATTTTTTCTGTTTATTTTTTATGTATGTGAAATGCAAAAAGTGATTATACTTTTTAAATATATATATATAATTTAAAAAAAATGTTATTCAACTATTTTTTACCTCTGTTTTCGTTAGTGATCATTCGATTACCATTATCATTATCATTTGCAGGATGTAATAACAGCCAAGAACACCCCTGGATGCCATGACAACTATTCCCTCTAACCACTCAGATACCGTGGTCACTGGTTACTACTGATCGCGGCATCTAGGGGTTAAATTGAAGCAGTGAGAGCAGAGTGTATCCCAAGCGATGGCACGGGCCCAGCTCCTGAGTCTGCGCCATCTCTGTGCCATATTATTACATCTCTGGGCATTACTTCAGGGCTCTAATAGTACGTTACTAGGTGGGAAGGGGTTAAGAACAGAAGCAATGACAGTAGAGTGAACAGAGTCTTACATTATGTAGTTTTATTTTAAGCAGCAAATATTCATTCTAGCTAAAGAGTAAAATATTCTTTAGTAATAATGAGAAAAGCAAAGACCTTAAACTGATATTATAATATATATTTTACAGGTGATGATTAGAGAAACAATAATGAAGACAGTGATGACCAACTACACTGTTACAAATCTGAATCTTGCTGCTTAATTATGCAAGTGAGCGTTGTATCTAAAAGTATTTCCTAAAATTCTTGAAAGTTTTTTAAAGATTTGTCTGTGCTCAGCATGCATCTGCTGTGTAAGCAATTAGAAGCTATCTTTAGTTGGTAGCTGCCAAGTTTCATTATCTTTAGCAGGCCATTCAGCTGATCCTTTAGGAATACATTTCGGAAGAGAATGGACTTCCATGCTTCACTAGATAATAGTTTAAGCTGACAAATTAGATTGTAATCATTAAGTGGCATGACATTATTTGCCTATTTTTCATTTTAAAGATGGGACCAAAACTGAGCAGCTTTTTACAGGGACATATTTGGTCCATTCCCTATTAAATTCACAGAGTGCTGCAGGAGGCCAAAAGTCACACAATTTTGCACAAACCGTCACATGTGACCGCACTTCTGACTTTTTAACACCAGATTTCATAAATGTCCTCCACGTTATAATAGAAGCTTTTAAGAGAAAAATAATATGTGGAAAATGTCTGGTACATTGGTGACTAATTCTGCAGCTAACATCTTTTCTGATCTTACCCGATACAAATAATTCTCGGCTGCCATTACTTGGGCTGTTACATTTTTCCATATGGAGATTGGCTTTGTCTTCATTTACTTGTATTGCTGCCGCCCTGGTCTCCATTACTAAAATTTCTCTTTCCTTTTTTTTCTAGTTCATTATAGGAAAAGTTATTCCTAGACAAAAAATAAAAACACAATTAGCTATTGTCTTCATCATGCTCCATATATGATGCCAAAACTAAAAGACACATTCTGTACTAGCTTCCAACTTCACAGTCAACATATTTCTATTTCTGCAAGTGAGATTGCATTTTACTGTAAATCAATTGCGATCAATACATCCCATGCTGATATCAATACATGCATTAAGCCACAGTTAACAGACTGAGTAAGTCAGTGACCTATTAAATCGGAGCATCAATGGAGGTGCCCATAAAGGGTTAAATCAGCAGGTTCACAGAGCACTTTCTGTTCCGCCACCCTATCCATTAGAGTCCCAGCTCAAACAAATTGTGCTACAAGAGCATGGGATCACACATACATCATAGACAGCTTGATAACAAAACATTTTGCATGCAAATGTTAAGTAGTAGGGTTTGCAAATCATAAAACTACATACATGTCCATCAAATCATTGAAAACATTTCAGAGTTAGGCCTCATGCACACGACCGTGTGTGTTTTGCACAAATTGCGGAAGGTAATGCGGCCCATAGTAGAAATGCCTATTCTTGTCCGCAAAACAGACAAGAATAGTACATGCTCCATTTTTTTTGCGCGCCACGGAACGGAGCAACGGATGTGGACAGCACACAGAGTGCTGTCCGCAATCTTTTGTGGCCCCATTGAAGTGAATGGGTCCGCGCCCGAGCCTCAGAATATGCGGCCCGGATGCGGACCAAACATACGGTCGTGTGCATGAGGCCTAGGGTACTTTCACACTAGCATTTTTCTTTTCAGGCATAGAGTTCCGTCCTTGGGGCTCTATACCGGAAAATAACTGATCAGTTTTATCCCCATGCATTCTGAATGGAGAGCAATCCGTTCAGGATGCATCAGGATGTCTTCACTTCAGTCTTTTTGACATTTCCGGACGGAGATAATATCGCTGCATGCTACGGTTCTATCTCCGTCCAAAATGCCAAAACACATGCCGGAATGCCGCATCCGGCATTAATTTTCATAGGAATGTATTAGTGCGGATCTGGCATTAAGAAATACCTGAAGGACGGATCCGTCCCTCCGGTATGTGAATGCGCAGACCAGGAAAACTGTAAAAAGGCTGCAAGATGGATCTGTCCATCCACATGACAAGCGGAGAGACAGATCCGTTCTTGCAATGCATTTGTGAGACGGATCCGCATCCGCATCCGTCTACAAATGCTTTCTGTTGTCATGCGGTTAGACGGATCCGGCCTGCCTGCCGGAATCCTCTGCCGCAAGTGTGAAGGTAGCTTAATTCTATCATATATGTCTGACGTGTCCGTAGACTATCAGAAGCCAAACAAATGCTAAATATGTTACCTTGTGGAAACATGCTCTGGTATACCTTTACCTCAACTGTACTGAGAATTGTTGCTTTTAATACACAGGTCTGTGTTTTATCTATATCGCGCTGTATAGATTTTCTTTTTACCCTTCTTTGGACCAATGGGGGAAAAAAAGCACCCATACCCCTTATCAATACCCCCTCACTGCTATATTCCACACCACTTTACAGCCATTATCATCATCTACTGTACTTACTGGAGCTCACAATCTTAGTTCCCTATCAGTATGTCTATGGATTGTGGAGGAAACCCACCGAAACACAGGGTGAACATACAAACTCCATACAGATGCAGGACCCAGAGCTGTAAGGCACCAGTGCTAATCACTGAGCCACCATGCTGTCCATACTGAACTTGTACATACAGATGTAGCAGCTGCCAACACAACCAGCATGGCACACTATGGCATTTACATAGTGCCTATGTTCCTTGTGCAGTGTGCCGCTCATTCACTTAGGCCCCATTCACACGTCCGCAATGTCGTCCGCATGTATTCCGCAATTCTGCGGAATACATGCGGACCCATTGACTGTGAATGGGGCATGGAACGATGCGGAGAGCACACAATGTGCTCTCCGCATCAGTTTTTGCAGAGCGCGCCGCCTATTTTACGGCCGCAGCTCCGCAAAAAAGTAGAGCATGTCCTATTCTTGTCCGCAATTGCGGACAAGAATAGACATTTCTATGGGGCTGCCGGCCGGGTGTGTTTATGGATCCGCAATTTGCGGATCCATAAACACAACGGACGTGTGAATAAGGCCTTAGAATGAGAATTGCGGCAAACAGCATATGAATGCTCAGCAAGAATGCCAAGTGTTCACTGAGCCTCTGCTACATTTTATCTCTTTTTAAAAAGCTCCCATGTATATATGTAGGTCAGTAGGCATACAGTTACATATTTCTGACAGCATGCTTCAAACATGTCTGCCACCTACGTTCTACCCCACAAAACTTTCCATGCGTCCTCAACGTTTAGCTATTCCCTAGTGATGTTGCCTAATATCAGTGTAAGGCCTCTTTCACACGAATGTATTGGTTCCGTTCCGTGCAGCGGCCGGGATGGATCCGGACCCATTCAACTTGAATGGGTCCGTGATCCGTCCGTTCCGCAAAAAGATAGAACAAGTTCTATTTTTTTGCGGAACGGAAGAACGGAACGAAATAACGTTCCGTGCTTCCGTTCCGCACCGCAACGTATGCGGCCCGCAATACGGCCACGGAACCAATACGTTCGTGTGAAAGAGACCTAAGTGCTCAGGCACACATACGTGTGCCAGCTCTGCCTGTAATGTGACCTGCAAAAAGTGGGTCCACAATACATGGGCATCGGCCACGCGAATGGGTCCACAATCCAGAAAATACAGAGCAAAAAAATTGACATGCTCTATTTTTATTTGCGGTACAGATTGATCGCAATGCATCCATCAGTGCAGGCCGCGCGGACGGTGCCCATGCATTGCGGTCCCCATTGCACGGCATGGGCGGCACACGTTCGTATATAATATATATGATAATATATAATTATTATATCCTGCTATTTTTTTTATAAAAGGCCCATTGGTTATTTGCTGTTATTTGAACACAGCAAGCTATTTTTCAATAAGGAAAAAATAATGTACTCATTTTCAAGAAAATAATAATCTATTTCCAAGTCAGAACGTTATATGTTGTTACACAAGACGGCGCATACAGCACTCAGTCTAATCGTAAGACATTTCCACCCTATGGTTTGTAAGGAAGGATGAAGCAACTCTTTGCTGACTTAAGCCCAAAGTAATCTCTCAGCTTTATCTGTGAGAAACCTCTAGTTAGCAGCTGATATGATCTGTGCTGTTTAGTTACAACTGGGTACACAAGCCAATAATGCACTTATATAAAACCCTGTTATTAAGTCTATACTTCCCACAGTTTGCTAGGAACCCAAGGCTTGAGAAATACACTTCAGCCCATACAGCCAGTACTGTATAACGCTGCAGTTCGCGGGAAGCCATCAATACTCCAGTGTACGCTGTGCAGAGATCGTCACGTTGGTTACAAGACATTAGCTGAATGGCGTTCTAAAGGATATTTAGTGTTCCCTCTGGAGTCTTATAATGCACAGTCTGTACATCAAATGTTCAATTGAAACGTATGTATTCTATTCATACAATGGGGCTATTTGTAATGCAGGCATTTCTCCTCTCAGTTTGACATCAAGGACAGATAGAGTGTGGCTGCTAGAAGAGCTTGTGTATTAACTCAGCAGCACCCTATCCATCAGCTCAAATTGAGCTCAGGGGTAACGATATAAACAGAGCATGTTGTTAAGTGGCAGAATATAAGGAGTTGTGAACAGCTCCTGGTATTTTGACAAGGACACATCATTATGTTATGGATGGAAAGCCGCACGGATGGAAGCTGCGCTGATTTCAGATACAGTAAAGCAAGCCAATATTGATACTGCAAATGGGCTCATTATCCACATCACTGCAACACGCTGATCCAAGCTACCGGCCAATGTGTTTTCTCTAAAAGGCTGCCTTCAGGTCTAAAGCATCAGTGCTATCGCCTCCATCCCTCCATAGTAACAGCACAGGACATATACATCAATGGGCGTTCCCCATCTCTGGGTGACCCCACATGGACACATATGTCTCTTTCTTTTTTTCAAAGCCGGTCATCATATGCTACTCACCCCAGGATATGCCGAGCCAAGAGGAAAGGCAATAAACGACAAAACTGTAAATTTCATGGGCAAGAATTAACCTCACAAAAGTATACACTATTACGTAGCCAGCAGCCATTGCCAGACAAATAGTGCTATAGATAGATTAAAAAAATTTAAAATGGTATGAGCAGCACAGCGGTCAAATAGATACGGTGTGCCAGGGGCTGAAGAGGCGATCCAACAAGCAAAAAGACAAAAAAGAAAAAAATTCCATGGCATTCCGAAAAAAAGAAAATTAAAAAGGATGTTCTTTAATCACTTGACAGCGATGTTTCAGTCCTCTTACTGGGATTTTTCTGCTTTTTGTCTTTTAGATAGATAGATAAATAGGTAGATAGGTAGATCAGTGTTTCCCAACCAGTGTGCCTCCAGCTGTTGAAAAACTACAACTCCCAGCATGCCCGCACAGCAAAAGGCTGTCCGGGCATGCTAGGAGTTGTAGTTTTGCAACAGCTGGAGGCACACTGGTTGGGAAACGCTGAGGTAGATAGATAGATAGATAGATAGATAGATAGATAGATAGATAGATAGATAGAGAGATAGAAGATTGTATGCTGGGCAGCACTACAGTCAAGGCGAGAAGAAGGGGTGCCAGCGGCTACGGAAGTGATCCACCATCCAAATTATAATAAAGACAAAAAGGTAGACAGAGAAATATTAGATAGATAGAAGATGGAAGGATTGTCACAACCCTATAAATAGCCTCAGCCATCTTGGATTCTGCCATTTTCCAGTGTACTTAGTGCAGGAAGAGACATCAGCAGGCACTAGGAAAATACTTTAAAACTTTTATTTTGCTGAATAGAAGTTCAGGGAAAGAGCATTAGAAGTGTAGGGAAAGGATAGGGAGGAATTTTTTCACAGTATTGAAGCAGAAAAGGAGAGTGTACAGCCTGGATAATAGGAACAATCCTATTACACCTTGCTGCACTGACTGCGGATCCAAATTGCCATTATACTGATGCTTTCAGGTTTGCAATAGATGATACCTCTGTAATTCCAGCAAACTGTTCTCTTTATTGGGGTGCAAGTGCTGTGTGATAAAGCCATTAACAGGGTGTAATACTAGGAAATATTTCTACGTCTTATTAGCCCTTGTGTGGTGCAGTTATATGTTCTAAAGCCTTTTTTGGCCGTTCAGCGATGCAGTTATATGTTCTAACGCCTTTTTTGGCATGAATTAGAGTGGAAAAAAAGCATTATTTGCCACTCAGCTGTGCAGTTATATGTTTTAGAGCCTTTTTTGGAGTGTATTAGTGGCAAAAAAAATGCTTATTAGCCGTTGTGTGGTGAAGAAACAAAATTACAGCCCTTTTTGGTGTGAATCAGTGTAATAAAAAAAAGTATTGATTGGCGTTCAGCTGTGCAGTTATATGTTCTAAACCCTTTTTTTGTGTGTATTAGTGGGGGAAAAAGGGCTTATTACTCGTTGTCTGGTGACGTGAGAAAGTTACAGCCCTTTTTGGCGTGTATTATTTGCCGTTCAGCGGTGCAGTTATATGTTCTAAAGCCTTTTTTTCATGCATTAATGGGAAAAATAAAGGGCTTATTAGCCGTTGTGTGGTGAAATAAGAAATTTACAGCCCTTTTTGTCGTGTATTAGTGGCAAAAAAAAGTATTATTTGCCGTTCAGCGGTGCAGTTATGTTCTAAAGCCTTTTTTTTGGCGTGTATTAGTGGCAAAAAAAGTATTATTAGCCGTTCAGCGGTGCAGTTATATGTTCTAAAGCCTTTTTTGGATTGTATTAGTGGCAAAAAAGGCTTATTAGCCATTGTGTGGTGAAGTGACAAAATTACAGCCCTTTTTGGCGTGTATTAGTGGCAAAAAAGTATTATTTGCCGTTCAGCTATGCAGTTATATGTTCTAAACCCTTTTTTGGCGTATATTAGTGGCACAAAAAAGTATTATTTGCCGTTGTGTGAAGTGACAAAATTACAGCCTTTTTGGGATGTATTAATTTCCTTTTTATTTACATATTTGATCTAACAGTATGTCAGACAGAGAAGTGACAGGCCCTGCACAGGGGGGCCAGCCAAGAGTCGGTGGGTTTGTCAGACAAAACTGATAGTAGGCATAGCCCGGGAGCAGTCCCTGTGCACTCACCAGTCCTCAACCTGCATCTGTCCTTTTCTGTTCTCTCAGCCAGAGAAGTATTATATGCTGTGGGCTCAGCTCCACTATACAGCAAAGACGAGCTACTAGAGGACAGTCAGCAGCTACTGCCCAGCCAAGATCTGGAGAAGATATCCGCTGCTTCCTCCAGTAGGCGGACAAGTAGTGATGAGGAGAGTGGCATGGGAACTGGTGTTGCGAGAGGTGTTGAGGAGGACATCAGTGACGTGCAGACAGTACTCGATGATGATGAAGCTGATTGCAATTGGGAGCCGGGTGAAGAAGGGGCTTTATCATCATCGGGAGAAGAGGGTGGCAGCTTGTGGATCAGGCAGCAGCGGAGCCAGCAAGTCGGTAGTGTGGCCGGGAGTAAGCAGGGTGGCAGCAATGGAAGGTTGGGAGCCAAACGTGCCTGGGATAGACCTCTCGCTTCGCAGGAGCCTACCTGCCTGGAAAGTAGTGGTTCAGGGGTTCACGGAGGCAGCGACAGTAGCAGTCAGTCAGAGCAGAGTGTTGGGGGTAAAATCACCTACTCGGCGGTGTGGCAGTTTTTTGTTAAGCTGCTGGAGGAAGTGTAAATGGCCATTTGCAGAATCTGTGGGCAGAAGGTAAAGCCTGGCCAGGGTGCCAATGTTTGCACCACGGCCCTACGTCAACATATGCAGCGTCATAATAAAGTGGCCTGGGATAACCGTGGCTCCGATGTGGTGGTCCAGCCTGTCGCAGCAACCGCTGCATCATCCAGTGGCACACAGCCGATTTCAGGCAGTCAAGGCTCTTCCACCTGTCTTTCTGTCCTTCCCATCATCTACTGGTCCTGATGCTCCTGCTCCTCTTCCTAGTCAGTGAATTCCATCAGCAATCGATTACCGAAGCGATTGCCAAGAGACAACAGTATGCGTGCACTCATCCAACGCTGCAGAAGCTGAACGTGCTCCTGGCCAAGTTGCTGGTGCTGTAGTCCCTCCCTTTCTAAGAGGTGGACTCTGCACCATTCAGAGAACTGATAGCTTGTGCCGAGCCGAGGTGGAGAGTCCCAAGTCATCATTTCTTTGCCACAAAGGCACAAATATGTAGAACAAAAGGTGGGCCAGTTCTTGAGCACGTCAGTGTCTGCTGAAGTGCATGGCAGCACTGACGTCTGGAGCTGTAACTACAGTCAAGGACAATATATGTCCTTTATGGCCCACTGGGTAAAGGTGGTTCCTGCCCAGCCAAATCGGCAACTTGCCAGGTGACGCCACTTCCACCTCCACGTTCTCACGCCATTGGTGCGACAATGTCCGCCTCTGCCTCCTCATCCTCCACCGTGTCCTCAGCCTCCACTGCAGGGACAATTTACAGTGCTCCTACAGCATACCACAAGTGCAGGGCACGGCGGTGTCACGCTGTTCAACACCTCGTTTGCCTGGGCGAACGAGTCACACAGGGGAGGAACTTCTCCGTGTCCTTCTTCAAGAAATCGAATCCTTGCTTTCTCCGCGACAACTCAAACTCGGAACCATGGTGACCCGAGAAGAACATCGTGTCGGCGCTGCGTCAAGGAGGGCTAAGTCTTGCGTCCTACATGGCGCACGTGTTCAATCTGGTTGTCAACCGGTTCCTAAAATCTTCCACCCATCTGCAAGACATCCTAAAAATGGCAAGGGAACTTTGCATGCACTTCAGCCACTCGTACACCGTCAAGCACACCCTCCTTGAGCTGCAGCGGCAGAACGGTGTCCCCCAACATAGGCTGATATGCGACGTTTCCACCCGTTGGAATTACACGCTCCATATGTTGGACTGACTATACGAACAGAGAAAGGCCATAAACGATTTCTTGATGATCCAAGCGGACAGGAGTACTCCCCTGTGAAACTTCGATGTCAGCCAGTGACAGCTCATGCGTGACACCTGCCATTTGCTCAGGCCCTTTGAGGATGCCACATTATTTGTCAGTCGCCAGGACTATCGGATGAACAACGTCATTCCACTGCTTCATATCCTAGAACAGATGCTGGTAAATCTGTCTGATCAAAGGGCCGGGGGAAGTGGCGCCTACATCTCACGGCCACATGACACTGTGGGGGCTGAACTGGAGGAGGAGGAGGACATTGGAGCACAAGCAATGTGTAGCGAAATGGGTGGCATTTCTACACAGGTGACAGGAGAGGAGGAGTAGGAGCAGCCCGAGGAGCAAAAGGGAGATGAGGAAGACGAGGCAAATGACCCAGGCACACCGTGGCAGTATGCAGTGGAGATGGAGGCAGGGAGTCCCTCCGAGTCACTTGCGCAAATGGCCCACTGCATGCTCACTTACTTGGGTAGTGACAGCCAAATTGTCACCATTTGGCAAAAGGAATGACTTCTGGTTCTCCACCTTGTTGGACCCTCGCAACCGGTCCAAAATGGGGGCCCTTTTTACACCCATTTAGAGGGAGGACAAACTGAACTACTATAGAGACATCCTACGTAGTCAGTTATCCGCTGCCTATCTGCGTCATTGTCCATCCTCTCGCAGGTCTGACCGGGGGGGGGGGGGGCCCTCTGCACTCTCGTTTCACTGCTATGGCTGCTGTGGCAGGGTGGGGGGGTAGCAGCTCCATCAGCAGCAGCTTAAGTCTAGAGTAGATAATGAGCAGCTTTCTTAACCTGCCTAGTAAAGAAACTACTCACCAGCAGCAGCAGCTAGACCTGGTACCGTACCTGATCCAGCAGGAGTTGGTATACTTGGACAGCACCCTGCCACCCCACATTGAAGATCCGCTGGACTACTGGGCAGCCAAACTGTATTTGTGGCCACAACTTGCAGTGTTTGCCCTTGAAAAGCTGTCCTGCCCGGCCAGTTGTGTGGCAACAGAGAGGGTGTTTGTGCCATAGTTACCACAAGGAGAACTCGCCTCTCCACCCAAAATGTGGAGAGACTGACCTTTGTCAAGGTGAATCAGGCATGGATCAGCCAGAATTTCCACCCACTAATGCCTGATGCATCAGATTAGATCATCCATGCTGCCTCACCCAAACCTTGACAAGAGATACCGGTTTCCTCTGGCTACCTGCCTCAGCTACTATTCTGATGATGCCACACATCTGATGCCAAGTGCTCCTTCTTACACCCACCATCATCAGTCCTTGCGATATGCCCCCATTGTCTGAGATGGGACAACCTCTTTAATGACATCTCCAGTAGCCAGTGTGAACGCAACATTGTTTTAGGATTTTTTTTTTTATATAGATAGGGACATGGAAAATTTTACGTAATCACCAAAAATTATTTAAAAAAATCTGTTTAACATAAATACTTGATTTAAACAATCGGTTATTTTCTGATGACACATGCCCTTAAACTACCTGTGGTTAGATACTGTTAGCAGTGGCGGGTTATATATCTCAATAGGCTTTTTAGTACAGAGCTCTTGACTTGACATACATTTGATCCCACCACGTGACTCGGCTCCATTCAGTGGCAGCAAACCTCATTTCATTATGTTATTAATGAATATAAAAGTGCAATTAGCAGGCATTAGTCCTGTGAGGACTGCACTTTTAATTAGTTTCTCATCAAAGAAGCATATGTTGGGTGTTAGACTGTATGTGTTAGGCTGCTTTAGTGGAACAATTAATGCAATGTTACAAGCTTGTGTACTGTTAGCAGACTCTGGCAGCGCTGCCAATATCAATAAAGATTGTGTTGACTTAACTGCCTGAGAATAGGTCCTGTGAGAAGCCCGGAGAAAGCACCGTAACTGAAATGTCTACTGTGCACCAGGAAATCGTCACATCGCTTCTTCTCAGATATGAGTTCAAGGGCTCGGTCTACAGAAACGGATCATTCCTTTCTTCTTCCTGCCAAGTCACCTCTGGCTGTTAGCTTATCTAGATGAAACTCACACCAAGTCAGTCAATCATCCACTGCTTCCAGGGGGACGATCATTTATTCAACAATATTCCATCCCAGCACAATTCCTGCTTTCAAGAGCTCACAAATGCTGGGGTGAACGCTATGCAGAATACGGGGCGTGACAAGATGCAACGCCAAATCACATTGACTTTGACCAGCCTGTCTGCCCCATAGGCTGATTTTAATTAGAGTAAGTATAAAGCTGTAGCCTGCTCTCCCTGGAAGCCTTTTGGCACCAGGAGAGGTATAGAGTGGGCTCAGCATGCATGTTGGTACCTGCATTCCCTGAATTTAATGGAGGCAATTTTGGCACCAAAAATGATAAAAAGCAGAGTGGATCTAGCATGCATGTGGAACCTGCACTCCCTGAAATTTAGGGTGGCCGTTATGGCACATAAAAGGTAGCATTTAGTGTTAGGTTCCCGTCCTACAGAGATCGCCTTGACGTGTGGCAGATGGGCTCAGATAATTTTGTACAAAATGTATTTGCCAAGAATCTCAAATTTACAAAATAAGCGTAGCATTAGCACCAGAGTATTTTCTATTACTATGGCATTATTGTACCTTATTTAGTTTGCAGAGCGCTGTTGCATTGTGTTTTTTTTTTCTTTGTGTTTCTAGCCATGGCAGCGTGCACCTACGCATTGGGATTTGCTGACTGACCCCCTTTTTCTTTGCAGCGTCACAAGGTGCAACGCGAAAATCACATTGACTTTAATGCTTCATTTTTTAAAGGGGTATTCCAGTTTTTATGTTTTAATGTACTTGTATATAGATTTGGAAATTGCCAACACAAATGTTTTGCTCCCATATCTTTGTTAAACCCGTGTTGTAGTGTGTCTAAAAAATGGTTCGGTCCAGGTTAGTCCTTTATAATGCATCCATAGGAGAACTGAATAGGACTAAACATGGCGTCTGTCATGTAACCCTTACACACACATCATGTGAGCTCTGCCATTAAGGTAACACCGTTCAGGTATCTAACTGGGGAATAGTAGTTTATTGAGGAGCAGCTCCCAAGAGTACTTCTATATACAGCAGCATCTCCGCATCATGTCTGTCAGTTTCTGTGCATAAGGGCTCATCTAGATGGCTGTAAGTGTTTTGCTGTCCGCAAACTGCGAATCCACAAAACACAGCTACCGTCCCGTGTGCGTTCCCAATGCGGAACGCACACGGCCAGCCCTATACAGGAAAAAGCCTTTTCTTGTCCGCAATTGCAGACAAGAATAGGACTTGCTCTATCTTTCTTGCAGGGCCGCTGAATGGAACTATGGATGCGAACACGGTGTGCTGTCCGAATATTTAACGGCCCCCATTGAAATGAATGGGTCTGCAGCAGTTCCTCAAAATTGCAGAACAGATGCAGACTCATTCATATGGTGTAAATGAGCCCTAAGCAACATTTTCTCCATTTCCACTTTCTTTTTTTTTTCTTTTACAGTTAACTTTATTAACAATATGACAGTATCACCTAAGGACAGGCAGCTATACACACAGTATCTGTTATAATAGCCAATATAAAAATGATCAGATCACCGCTGGACCTATTTAGTTATCCCATAGTGTCCTCTGTGTTGATCCAGAACAGGAATGTCATGTAACCTTATTACTAACTCGATAGTAGTGGAGGGTCACATGACTAACATCATGTTTAGTCCTATTCACACAGCCCAAAGATGCATTACACAGGACTGATCCACTGGCCATATATTTAAGGAAGGTATTTCAGTAGAATTTTTATATCTATATAATAGAAAATCAGTGTCTATTTGTCTGTCTGTCTGACCTCTCTACAGGCATCCATATGCCTGAACCAATCGACACCACATTTGACACACAGGTATATCAGGTGTCTGGGAAGGTTTTCAGAAAGGTCTCAGCTCTCTAGGACATACCATTCTTGAGATATTCCCCAAAATGTATTAGCCAATAGGAGCTCGCAGGTGTTTTATGCATATTCGCAACTGACATACAGTCACATGACCCTTATTAGCCAATAGGAGATCGCAGGTTCTTCACTGATAGCCCAACTGCTATATGCACGTCAAATGACCCTTATTAGCCAATAGAAGCTTGCAGGTCCTTCAGTCTTGACATAAACACAGTTTAACACCAGGTTTCCATAACAACTCAGCCATTTTTTTTACTGTTAAAGGTCACGCTGTGGAGGTCACTGTTAAGAGTTTGGGGCACTGTGGAGGTCACTTTTTAGGGGGGGTGTCACTGTTAAGGGGGCAGGGTGATGTGGAGCTCACTGTTAAGGGGGAAGGGTGCTGTAGAGCTCACTGTTAAGGGGGAAGGGTGCTGTGGAGGTCACTGTTAAGGGGATGAGGCGCTGTGGAGGTCACAGTTAAGGGGTCAGGGTTCTATAGAGGCCACTGTTAAAGGGGTGGAGTGCTTCGGAGGTCACTGTTATGGTGGACAATTAACAAATATGTATATATATATATATATATATATATATATATATATATATATATATATTAGAAAACTGCACAGCTCCCAATCTTTAAAGGGGCATTTTCATCTCAGGCACTGATAGCTTATTGCTATAATTTGCTATCAATGTCAGATAGGCGTGGGTTCCCCTCTGGGACCCACTACTTTCTCCAGAAGTGAAGGGAGAGCAGCTGTGTATGTGTGGCAACCCTCCTTTTACCACTATGGGAGTTCCAAAAATAACCAAGCACTGGCTCAGCTATATCCAGCTGTGCAATAGCGGTGAATGGGGAGGTGGCTGTGCATGCACTGTGTACTCTCATACCCAGTTCTTAAGATAGGAGTGGGTCCAAGAGGTGAGGCCTGCACCTATCTGACAGTGATAGGCCATCAATGTCTGAGATGTTATTACCCCTACTAAAGAGAATCTGTCACCAGTTTTATGGTGTCCTAAGTAAGGGCAACATAAACTAGTGACAGGTCTTCTTAGCAAAATGCCGGTCCACTTTCTTTAACTGACCCAGCCATTCTGCAAATTTTGTGTTAAGCAGCTCAAGCGCATGCCAATGAGCCCACATATTCATGAGTTCCTGGCTATCCTCACCCACCTGCTGCTAACTCATACAGAAAAAACCTGTCACTCAGAGGCAGGTGGGCAGGGAGAGCCGCGAGCACATGAATATGGGGACTCATTGGCACGTGCCGGAGCTGTTAGAACCTAGCCGCAGAAAACTGGTGAAAGTTTTTTTTAATTTTTTTATGTAAAACATAAAAACGAAAACATCCCTTTAATTTTCATTGTTCTAAGCATCCCAACAGAGAAATAAACACTTTAACCATGGCAACCAGAGCTCAGCTTACATATCGTAAATGGCCCTGAAAGCTGCACTGTGATTGGCTGCTTTGTACAGTAAGGCCAGATGTTAGACTGCTATGATGAAGCACACCTAATGAATATAAACTGCACATCCTGCAATGTAATGTTCTAGAAACTGCTGTGAACATAAATGACCTGCAAGAAATCACTTTTACATGCTAAAAAGATGACTCTGAAATATAGATATAGACAATCACTGTACTCTCTAAGGCTCGTTCATATTTCTTTTCTTTATTTCCATTGTTCTGCTCCGTCATAGGAAGGCAGTGCCTGGTCCCTGACATGACGGACACCAACTGTGTACCTGATGGTCCCCAGCGACTCCAACGGTGTCCATCAGGTTTCTGCTATGGCGTCCATCATTAACAAAATCTGTGATGGAGCCTCTATCGCTATTGAATACAGCGTTTCCTCATTCATTTCGTTATTTTCATTATTTTTCCTATAACTGTTTATTATTAATTGTATAGTGGTTTGATTAAGGCTGGGTTCACATCACGTTTCTGCCATTCATTTGGTATACGTTGGAAAAAAAAGATACAGCATACCATGCTTTTCCATTCTACAGAGTCCGGTTAACGCATAACACCCCTTAACGTATATGTTATTTTTGCAATGAAACTCATTCAAACTTTTTTTCAGGGCTAAATAACATAGCATACTATGCCTTTCTCTCCTGTATAGAAATATATACTTTTTTTTTTACATTGCAGTGAATGGGAGAGAGATAGAAAAATTAGCCAATGCATTTCCATCCGTTAAATATACCAATTTTTTTCAGATAAAGCCTTCACATTTTTACTTTAAAAAAGAAAGGTTTCACAAAAGCGTACATATTTTTTGTTAAAAAAACAGACACAAACGTATTGAAACATATTCACATCCATCAAACGTACACGTTAAAAAAAATTGCACACGTTTGCATACTTTTTTGGGAACGCAATGTCAGTCAGTGGCTTTCAGACGATCAGCATCTTCCTGTGTGATCTCAGCAATCGCTATACTGCTAGGATCCCCACTATGTCCTTTTAAGAATTGCCCTCACTAGTTATAATGCCCCCCCCCCTTGAGTGCACCAGTAGGTAAAATGCCCCCTACAGAGACCAAGTAGATAAAATGTTCTCTATAATGACCTAGTAGTTAAAATGCCCCCTATAGTGCTTACAGTAGGTATAATGCCCCCTATAGTGCCTAAAATAGTTATAATGACCACTTATATTGTCCCCAGTAGTTATGATGTCCCAGTAAGTATAATGCTCCCTACAGTGCCCCCAGTACATATAATGTCCCATATAGCACCCCAGTAGTGTCCCAGTTGGTATAAAGATCCTCTGTAGTTCCCCCAGTATTATAGTGAACCCCTGTAGTGCCCCCATTCCTTACAGTGATGCCTGTAGTGCTGCCTAGTCCTTACAGTGGCCCCCTGTAGTGCCCCCACTTTTTATAGTGGCCCCTATAGTTATAATCCAAATGGAAGAGCATTTATTTCAATAGGCATTGGTGGGTCTGACGCCTGCGAACCCCGCCAATCAGCTGTTTAAGAAGGCCTGAGTGCTCCTGTGAGCGCCACAGCCTTCTTTCTGCTCACCAAGCACAGTGCCGTACATTGTATAGCGGCTGTGATTGGTATCGCAGCTCAGCCTCATTCACTTATATGGAGCTGAGCTGCACGTAGACCATATGACCGATGAACTTGACTTCCCAGAGACTACTGCGAGCATCGCTGCCTTCTCAAACAGCTGATTGGCAGAGGTCCTAGGTGTCAGACCCCCACCGATCAGACACTGATGACCTATCCAGAGCATAGGTTATCAGTATTTAAGTCTGGGAAAACCCCTTTAATAACCCTATTTAATTGTACAACTCATTATTCACCATCATTATATTTTAGCATTTCTCCTTTAGGGCTAAACGTTCCCTTCTCTATTTAGGTTTAATATGTAACTAGCAATCTCCCATTCTACGCCAGTCAACTTCAAAACTTTTTCCATTTTTAGCCTAAGGCCACCTTAATGCTGCTTTCCTTTCCACTTTTAAAAATAGCTCTATGGAAATTGAATTAGATAAGATTTATAGATGAGGTTATCGTTGTAAGAATCACATTATTTCTTTTCTTTCTGTTATTTTACAATCTTCTTCTTTATTTTATTTTTATTACTTTGATTATTAAAAAGATGTTTGCGATCCTAATGCAAATCATTGTACCTATCCTGTATCAACACGACTTTGATGTATTTGATGAAAATATGTACACCTATTACTATTACGTACACAGTTCTGGACAAATTTTTCTTTTTACAAGAAAATTTGAAAGACCCCCCCAAAAAAACACATTGAAAGGAAAGGTAGATGAAAGGGCTTCTGTCACCCCCCAAAAGCCTTTTTTTTTTTTTGCCTCACTAAAAAGCTTATAGGGCGATTATTCTAAACATATTCTTGTTAACCGTTTTTGTAGGTTAATTTTGCTATAAAACGTTATTTTATAATATGCAAATTACCTTGCTACCAGCAAGTAGGGCGTTTACTTGCTGGTAGCCGCTGCATCCCGCTTGTAAAAAAACGCCCCTCCTGTGGTTGATTGACAGGGCCAGCGAGCGCTCTCCTCCTCCTGCTGGCCCTGTCTCCGTTTAAAATCTCGCGCCTGCGCCATACCGTTCTTCAGTCGGCGCAGGAGCACTGAGAGGAGTAGTCTCGCTCGGCCGCTCCTTCCTCAGTGCGCCAATGACGTCACAGCTGCACCCGGAAGAGAAGACGCAGGCGCACTGAGGAAGGAGCGGCCGAGCGAGAGTACTCCTCTCAGTGCGCCTGCGCCGACTGAAGAACGGTATGGCGCAGGCGCGAGATTTTAAACAGAGACAGGGCCAGCTGGAGGAGGAGAGCGCTCGCTGGCCCTGTCAATCAACCACAGGAGGGGCGTTTTTTTAAAAGCGGGATGCAGCGGCTACCAGCAAGTAAACGCCCTAATTGCTGGTAGCAAGGTAATTTGCATAATATAAAATAACGTTTTATAGCAAAATTAACCTACAAAAACGGTTAACAAGAATATGTTTAGAATAATCGCCCTATAAGCTTTTTAGTGAGGCAAAAAAAAAAAAGAGGCTTTTGGGGGTGACAGAAGCCCTTGAAGCACAGGGAAAAAGAATACACAATACATGCTAAGCTATGACCTTGCTAAATGTTCTTCTGCATGTTTCTTTACATCACGTCATAAAAAAAGTGAAGAGGATCGCATATTTCCCAGACTTCTGAAGAAGACACTTCAAACACAATCTGTGGACACAGCGTAAACGCTAGACAAAAACTGATTTGTGTGTGAAATTTCCTGATAGAGAAGACATCTATCAGTACTGCACTCGTGATTCGTAATTAGAATTTCAAAAGAGATGAACTTTAAAAAGAAAAAACTAATGACCGTGTTTCTGACTTTAGATATTAATCTGCGTCTAGCTAATCACAGATTCTAAATATTATTACGATGATGGCATTTTGTATGAAAGAGACAATTAATCAAAGGAGAATCTGAACTACCCATTCCCTGACATTTTTATGTAGACTTTATCTGCAAAAGGTAAAATGAGTTTTATTCTAGACTAAAAGGATGATTGAAAAAGGAGGCATGATTCTGGCATTCTACTAATATTAGGTATCTCCCGAGATTGCAGGATTAAATTCCACCTGTTACTGGAAATTTACATCTTCTGACTAGGGAAAATACACATTTGCTGCTGCTTCTACAAATGTTATATTTTTCTTTTTCAATTCTCCTCTTAATTTGTACTATAAATCTCTTTCTGCTAAACTGTAAGTAGTTTTGGAGGATGGGAATATGAGAAAGTGTGGCCATTTCAAATCGTTTCCACCTAAAGACCTAGAATCACCATTTAATAGTCATGTAACATTTTTACCAGCTACGGTAAATTAAAGGGGTTCTCCGGTAATAATGATTTTTGCGTCCGTAAACAGAAGATTCATACTTACCTGATCCACACTTCTCTGGTCCTCCGCACTGCCTCCTGCATGTCCATGTTCCGGTCCTCACACAGTGTTTAGGCAAGGAAAAACAGGAGGGTGGCAGCTCTCACCTGCTGAAGCTTGTAGTCATCCCACAGACGAGCACGGACGGTGCACCTGATAACAGCTGAACATGCAGAAAGAGGAAAAATCCAGCTCCAGTAGTGGGCGAGGTAAAAATCATTTCCGTATTTATTTCATCGATTAAAATCTCCAAGTCAGTAAGACAAGATTCATTCATGCCAATATTGCCAACATGTTTCGGACCAAGTAGTATGTGAGGTCCTTCCTCATGACAGACATGGAGATTTTAATCGATGAAATAAAGACGGAAATTATTTTTACCTCACCCACTACTGGAGCTGGATTTTTCCTCTTTCTACTCACACAGTGTTTACATCCGCTGCAGCATAGGCATGGCCACATGCTCTGCAGCAGCCAATCACTGGCTTCAACGGTTACATGCTGCTTGTGTGATTGTCCATTGTTCCATTTTGTTTTTTAATTTGGAACAGAAAAATGAAAACAACAGCAGTGCCGGATCATGGACTCCAGTGCCCCTTGATGGACCATGCTGAATATTGTAGGGTCTATTGGGTTTCTGGTATGGAACTGCATTATTTTGTCCTACATTTTTCAAGACTTCTGTAATGGAGGCCCCTAACGTTGCATATATGAATGCAGCCTTACAATGAAAACTAAAGTTGGCCCAAACATTGGTAGTTTTTCAACCATTTTTTTGGCATACATATCACCATTTCTAATTATAAAATACTCAAATGGTCATAACATTAATTAAAAAATGCAACAATTCTAAATGTAAAGTTTTCCATAAACTTTAAAAATCACCACCCAATCTTTCCTTTATTTGTCCACCTATGGTATATTAACAGCTCTTATCAATTGTATGTATGTAGACCTATTTACATGAACATAATTTATGTCTGTGTGCTCTCCATGTGTACAATGGGCCACACCCAAACGGCACATGGACCCACAGAAGTAAAGTGTCTTACACCGTTTCTAGTCAATATCTCATGCAGCAGGCCTGGAGACCAATTATCTCCGATGGATGCCAGATCCGTGGTCGTACACATGGCATACCTACTGCTGCAACATGGACTTTTTAAAATGTTTATGTAAATAAAGCCCTAGTGATATTTTTTCTGGTAAAGCTGAGTGACAGCTACTACAACCACCAGCAGAGGATGACACCAAGGCTTATAGTTACTGGTGGTATTCAGCTCCAGGTTAAGGTTAATACATTGTCCTGCTAAAGGGCTTGTGCAGCGATATATAATGATTGCCTATTCTCAGGATATGTCATCAATATCCGATTGGCGGGGGTCCGACATCCAGTACCCCCGCCGATCAGCTGTTTGAAGAAGAGGCTGTGCTCAAAGTGAGTGCCACTTCCTATTTATTACACTTTGTTGTAGAAGTGCAATGTAATAATGAATACTCACTCTATTCACTTGAATAGAGCGAGTACTTGTAATTATACTCCCCAGACACTCGAAAGGAGACAACAGATAGTGTAATGACCAGGAAGTGGTGTTCACATGGAGCGCTGCCTTCTTGTCAAACAGTTGATCGCGGGGGTCCTAGGTGAACATGACCAGATACTAATGACCTATTCTAAGGATAGGTCATCAATATAAATCACTGCACAACCCCTTTAATATTTACATGAACATGAAAATATAATGAAAAGAAAAAGAAAGCGGCATTAGGGTCTCCTTAACGCTTGCAGACTCAAGGAATTAGGAAATGTACTTACATAAACGCTACCTGTGGAGTTACACATTTACATATAGGTGTCACTTGTAAACATGTTTTGGATCTTATTACATGCTGCATGCTCACAGTTTTCAGTCATTTACCACTTCCATAGAAGAGAATATCTACTCTTTCCAAACTTGCAGACATCTGTAAAGACACCCTCATGTCTAATGCACATGACTGTAGGTATTTCCTCTGGTAAAAAGGTGTGCAATATACAATCAAAGCCTGCATACAAAATCTCTGTGCCACCAGCACATTTTCACATGGTGTTTTGCATGGCCCCATAAAAATAAATGATCACTATACAGGTGGTTTAACAGCTTTAGTGTTTTTCCCTGCTTTATCTTTATCACATGGTGAGACAGGACCAATCAGAAACGATAATTTATGGTTGGTCTGCTATGATTTTAAAATCAGGTGTCTATTTCATGCTATGACTATGTAAGCGTCGTGGACAATTAAAAGTATGGATCTGTTGAATTGCTGAAGGCTTCAATAAACCTTGGAGTTTTATTTTGGATTGCGCCTATTTCCTTTTTTATTCCTGTAGCTGCGGTTAAAGACCCCTTTACACAGGAATGAACTACTAGGAATTACATGTAGCAATCATCTCTTCTGTATAGGGACCAGTGATTACTACTACAGTCGCTCATCCCCTAGATAATCGCTGTTTCGGGCAGGAGAGCCCTCTTTACAAAGCATGATTTGCTGTCAATAAATGAAGATTTTGGCATCAGAATCAACAATGGTGTTTTCTGATGAACAAGCGTTTGCTCATTAATTGGGTAATAGGCGGCACCTTTAAACAGGGCAATTGTTGGGAACGATCACCCCTAGAAACACTCCTTTGTGATAACTGCCCCAATAATCAGCCAGTGTAATGGGGCCTTAAAGTGGTTTTAGCAGATATGCTCATATACATCCAGCTTTTTTTCTATTTGGCCTTTCCTGACCCGTTTTCACAAATCAGACTGGTTTGTTTCTATCCTGTATGTAGCACTTCCTGTTGCTGCATCCAAACAAACCAATGATGCACTTCTCCTTCCTTTGCCACAGCTCCAGCACCGCCCCTAACAACACCCAGCTAGTGTATAGCTCCTCCCACCCAGCTAGTTTATAGCTCCTCCCACCCAGCTAGTTAAATAGTGACTCCCTCATCACTGCACCTGTTGCTGCTTTGATATGGTCATGTGATCCCAGTCCAGAACGGAAGATGGGAGCAATAAAGGTAAAAGAAATACATTACATAGTTACAGCGACCTTCATAAATTATTATCTTAAAGGATGTTGTCGCAAACTGGAAAACTCCTTCAAGCTGCAGTCACAGATTACAGCTCCGTTCTACTGGCGCTAAAATAAAAAGCAAACAAGCATCAAGATCTGAGGGAGGTAAATAGAAGGTAAGTATATCAGTGGGTCACTATCATTTGTGAGCTTCTCACTGGACTAATTTACTAATACGTTATTTAAAGTGGCACCAAACTGCTTCACTATAAGATAAATCACACAATAACAAAGTTGGAGCGCGTACAAACAGTACAATACTGCTACAAAATAATAAAATTGGCTATTACACTACATAAAGTCAGCTGAATTTTAGAACATTCACTTTACAAATAAGAGATATCCTCAAACACAAGCCCTGAGACCATGACATAAGAGGTCAATGCTAAAAGACTTCCTTGAGGTTTATCTTTGTCTACGACACCGTACATACTTCTGGCATAACTCGCAACCTTTTATCCGAACCTTATTTTACAAAATGACTGCTATTGCCAGAGGCAAAGTACAGACTCCAGCAACTGCAAGTACATTTCCCATGCATGCTGTGAATGAATCTGACCTAAGAGTGCACTGCAATATATGCAAATAAAGGTTATTCCTTGTTATAAGGCAAAGTTAAACAATTTTCCACTACAGTTTCTATAAAAATTCTATGTGCCTTTCAAGATCTCTGCTGCAATCAAAAAGAAGCTTCACCGTGAGATTCCAGGGGATGAAAACCTGTCTTGGTTATGTGATGAAGACACTGGCGCTTGGCTCATTAAAAAGCACAGCTCTGATCACGGTACTGTTCCTACACCTTTGTGTCCGCCATTTGACCAGGACAGATTTTAAAAATAGCAAAACAAATAATTTGTTTGGTGTGAGAGGCTGGACAAGCAGCGGCGCCCTAAATAGAGTAGGTTCGGTCTTCTTAATAACAAAGTAAACAATAAATGCGGGAACCGCGCTGTGTACTGGTGGTTTATGGAAGTCGTTGAACAAAAACCTATAGACAATAGAGAACTGAATCCAGCTTTCGGAAGTAACAGTCACAGATACGTCAGGACAGATCTTAAGCCCACTGGAAGGAAACAATAAAGGTTTCCATTGAATGACTACAATCAGAAGTCCATAAGAACTGATACAAAATAAAGAAATATTTGTCTGATTTAGTCTAAATGATTGAAACGATGTGCATTTCAGAGATTAAAATGAATTACCATAATAGAATATATTAGCACATAAACCTGGAATTTATATTGTCACCATAAAAATGACCTTAAACAAAAAAGTAGGACATTGGGTGTATTACGCACAGCAAAGCAGCTACTTGTGAACTAGGGGAAGAGGTTTCCTGGTCCTCGAACATTGATGGCCTATCTTTAGGAATATTAGATTAGTAAGAGCTTGACTCTTAGCAGCCCTGTTTGAAGTGGCTGCATTTCTCCCTTCATTGTCTGTACTGCTCCATACAGTATAGCGCTATACTTTTAGTATGGATGTGTTTGGTACTGCAGCTCAGTCCAATTCACTTGAATGTGACAAAGATCTAATAGGCACAGCTGTTATGAACAGTATGGAGCTGTGCCTGGTAAACAATGCAGGGTACAAGCACTTCTCAGCACTGCTCAGCAACTCAAACCCCACCAATCTATCCTAAGGGTAGGCCATCACTTTTATATAACTGGAAAACTTCCATAAAGGGTTTGTCTAAGATAATTAAAAATCTCGGACAAGCTCACAATTGCTTGAGGGCTATGTATACCTTTGGGGGCAACTTTTTGATTGCATAGTACTCATTTTGAGCTAAAAATCATTTTTTAAATTTGTCTTTATTACAAATATGGAGCCCTTTTTTCTGTACAGGGCTAAGATGCTCCTTCAGATGGTCAGTCAGCTAATCTGACGGGTTACTCGTCTCTGCTGTCTGACATTATAAACACTCATTATAGCTCAATTCTTATCTTACTGATAAGAATGTGGCTTAAAGAGGTTGTCCGGCTTTCAATATTGATGACCTATCATCAGTATAGGTCATCAATATTAAAAGCCCAGACAACCCCTTTAAATAAGTGCCTATGACCTCTTAGATAATTGGAGATTAGGGTTATTAGATGACCAACACAAAGTGAAAGTAAAAAGTACCAGTCACAAAGCTGGACAAACAGTTAACCCTTTGTGACAGAACGGCTCAATATTTTTAATAAAGACGAATTGAAAAATGATTATTAAAGCAAAATGAGTAAAATGCAATCATAAAAGAAATTTGCCTATGAAGATGTACATAGCCTTTAAAATAAAAAATCTTGTTAAACTCGCACCTTTCTCCAGCGCCATTCTCTGCGCCGCCCATCCTCCTGCCACTGCATGTTTACAAACTGCAGCAGTGACATACTGCACATGAATGCTGCAACCAATCACTGTCATCGGCATCTATCACTAAGGACAGTGATCGGCTGCAGCAGTGACATGCCAAGGACTGTACGGAGCAGTGCAGACAATGAACGGAGCAATGCAGCCGCTTCAAAGGTGAATATGTAGGTTCTATGCGTGTTTATATGTGCTGATCTATTCTATTATTTCATTTCAATCAACGACCCTGGAGAATGGGCTGAGTATGAAATGATTTATTTTTTTAAGCAATTCTAGGGCTTGTCCAAGATTTTTAATCATCTTGGGCAACCCCATTAATGCGAATCGAAAACATATGAAAGATTGTAAATAACAAGTAGCAACCTTTACCAAGGCCCTAAAAAGGGGTACAACCCCTAGATATTCAATTGTACCCCAAAGAAACACTATAAAGTATGTTACGGATTCTGTTACAGAGTTTAGAATTTGTAAAGAAAACCTTTTAAAACCAGGGTTAACAACTGACTTTAACTCAATAAAACAAGTCTTGTTCATAGGGAAACATTTGAGCCCATATTGTAGGGAAACTCCCAACGACTTCATAAAAACATCAGTATATCTGGGTCAAGCTGGAATCATTACACTGTAAAGACAGTGTGCTAGAATGTACATCACCGCACTCTCTGAAATGTACTCATAACAGGGCTGTGATATATGGAGCAAACATACACCATTCTAGCAAGGACAAGCACATGTCATAATACAGATTTGATATGTAGATTACAAGCAAATGGAAAATAATGCTTAAAATGGATAACTCCAATCGTTTAGGACCTGTCACCACAAAAGGCAGTGTAATCTGCAGTCAGCATGTTATAGAGCAGGAGGAGCTGAGCAGATTGATATGAAGTTGTATGGGAAAAGATTCTGTAAAACATGAAATTTAAACATCTATTTATCAGTGATTGACAATAGTCTCTGTGTAAGTGTGTATACATAGATAGCTGTCAGTCACTGATAACTGTACACAGGGGAGGTGTTATCAGTGATTTATAGCATTCCCTGTGTAAGTGTGTATACAGAGATAGCTGTCAGTCACTGATAGCTGTACACAGGTGAGGTGTTATCAGTGATTTATAGCATTCCCTGTGTAAGTGTGTATACAGAGATAGCTGTCAGTCACTGATAGCTGTACACAGGTGAGGTGTTATTAGTGATTGATAGCATTCACTGTATAAGTGTGTATACATAGATAGCTGTCAGTCACTGATAGCAGTATATGGGGAAGGTGTTATCAGTGATTGATAGCATTCTCTGTGTAAGTGTGTATACAGAGATAGCTGTCAGTCACTGATAACTGTACACAGGTGAGGTGTTATCAGTGATTGATAGTATTCTCAGTGTAAGTGTGTATACAGATAGCTGTCAGTCACTGATAACTGTACACAGGGGAGGTGTTATCAGTGATTGATAGCATTATTTGTGTAAGTGTGTATACAGAGATAGCTGTCAGTCACTGATAGCTGTACACAGGGGAGGTGTTATCAGTGATTGATGGAATTCTCTGTGTAAGTGTGTATATAGAGATAGCTGTCAGTCACTGATAGCTGTACATGGGGGAGATGTTATAAGTGATTGACAGCATTCACTGTGTAAGTGTGTATACAGAGATAGCTGTCAGTCACTGATAGCTGTACATGGGGGAGGTGCTATCAGTGATTAATAGTATTCTCTGTGTAAGTGTGTATACAGAGATAGCTGTCAGTCACTGATAACTGTACACAGGGAGGTGTTATCAGTGATTGATAGTATTCTCTGTGTAAGTGTGTGTACAGAGATAGCTGTCAGTCACTGATAGTTGTACATGAGGGAGGTGTTATCAGTGATTGATAGTATTCTCTGTGTAAGTGTGTGTACAGAGATAGCTGGCAGTCACTGATAGCTGTACACAGGGAAGGTGTTATCAGTGATTGATAGCATTCTCTGTGTAAGTGTGTATATATAGTGGGCTGTCAGGCACTGATAGTTGTACACAGGGGAGGTGTTATCAGTGATTGATAGTATTCTCTGTGTAAGTATGTATACATAGATAGCGGTCAGTCACTGACAGCTGTACACAGTGAAGGTGTTATCAGTGATTGATAGCATTCACTGTGTAAGTGTGTGTACAGAGATAGCTGTCAGTCACTGATAACTGTACACAGGGGAGGTGGTATCAGTGATTGATAGTATTCTCTGTGTAAGTGTGTATACATAGATAGCGGTCAGTCACTGACAGCTGTACACAGTGTACACAGTGGAGGTGTTATCAGTGATTGATAGCATTCTCTGTGTAAGTGTGTATACAGAGATAGCTGTCAGTCACTGATAGTTGTACACGGGGGGGGGGGGGGGTTATCAGTGATTGATAGCATTCTCTGTGTAAGTGTGTATATATAGATAGCTGTCAGTCACTGATAGTTGTACATAGGGGAGGTGTTATCAGTGATTGATAGCATTCTCTGTGTAAGTATGTATACATAGATAGCTGCCAGTCACTGATAGTTGTACACAGGGGAGGTGTTAGCAGTGATTGATAGTATTCTCTGTGTAAGTGTGTATATATAGATAGCTGTCAGTCACTGATAGCAGTATATGGGGGAGGTGTTATCAGTGATTGATAGCATTCTCTGTCTAAGTGTGTATACATAGATAGTGGTCAGTCACTGATAGTTGTACACAGGGGAGGTGTTATTAGTGATTGATAGCATTCTCTGTCTAAGTGTGTATACAGAGATAGCTGTCAGTCACTAATAGTTGTACACGGGGGGGGGGGGTTATCAGTGATTGATAGCATTCTCTGTGTAAGTGTGTATATATAGATAGCTGTCAGTCACTGATAGTTGTACATAGGGGAGGTGTTATCAGTGATTGATAGCATTCTCTGTGTAAGTATGTATACATAGATAGCTGCCAGTCACTGATAGTTGTACACAGGGGAGGTGTTAGCAGTGATTGATAGTATTCTCTGTGTAAGTGTGTATATATAGATAGCTGTCAGTCACTGATAGCAGTATATGGGGGAGGTGTTATCAGTGATTGATAGCATTCTCTGTCTAAGTGTGTATACATAGATAGTGGTCAGTCACTGATAGTTGTACACAGGGGAGGTGTTATTAGTGATTGATAGCATTCTCTGTCTAAGTGTGTACACATAACTGTCAGTCGCCGATAGTTGTACATGGGGGAGGTGTTATCAGTAATTGATAGCATTCTCTGTATAAATGTGTATACAGAGATAGCTGTAAGTAACCAATAGTTTTACACAGGGGAGGTGTTATCAGTGATTAATAGCATTCACTGTGTAACTGTGTATACAGAGATAGCTGTCAGTCACGGATAGCAGTATATGGGGGAGGTGTTATCAGTGATTAATAGCATTCACTGTGTAAGTGTGTATACAGAGATTGTCATGTACTGATAGCAATTCATAGAGGTGAAAAGGCAGATACATAAATGTACAAATTACAAGTTTTACTGAATCATTCCCCACAAAATATACATGAAACTGCTCAGTGTCTCCTACTTTATAACATGCTGCCTGCAAATTGCACTGCATTTTGTGGTGACAGATCCTCTTAAAAAGAGGACGGATACCCAAAATATCATCCAAGCTTTGTAGTCAGCCTGCTCACTAACAAATTAACCTTATCTGTGAACTAACAACTGTATCAGTAAACTATTATGTTAGACATTTTTGCATAATTAGAATATTAAAATCCAAAGTCTATCTAATCTTTGGATTTCTGCCATTGTTTGGATTTTGGCACTGATTCACATGGGGATTAGCATCCCCATTGACATTCAGATAATTGCGATCTACTTCCTCCTAATATAAAACATCTACAGTATGACTGACCTACAAGCAAAGTAATGCACTAAAGCTAAACTAAAAAAAATAGATATTGGGAAGCAAAACAGTGTGTCCGTGAGTTTATGTGGAACATAGTATCCACATGCTATCTTAGGCACATAGTGTAAAAAATGCCAAATTTATTAACATGGGAAATTCCACTGAAATGGCATCTGTCAGCAGATTGTTACCTATGACCTGTTACATGTGTGTGTTTGTGCCATGTTCGTATGTGACCGCATTGTTGACAAATATGGTGTATATATATATATGCAAATTAGCATCTAGAAGCAATGGGGTTGTTGCCATTACGCCTAGAGGCTCTGCTCTCTCTGCAACTGCTGTGCCCTCTCCACTTTGGTTGACAGGGTCAGGCAGTGAAAACACCATCAAACATCATGAAGGAAGAAAGCAACAAAATCAATAAAAAGATCTTGCGCAGTAAAAGAGGACAATTAACAGCAATGGAGATGGATACTATGAAAGGAATAGTGAGCATGCTGCCAAGCTCAAAACCGAAAACAGGACATTCCAAAGAAACACTGTTTATATGACTGGCAAATAACCAATGGCACCTAAATAGCTCTGCTTACTAGTTCTTTTTATTTAGAGGACCAGTGCCCTCTTCTGACATGTCTATTTCAGTAACTACTTGCATCCCCCTTGTAATAACAATTCTGGGGCATCTATTCTTATGACTCTATGTTGTGCCATTCATTTATTATTCCTGCTAAAAGTTATGATTGAATTGATAGCCATTTGCAATGAAGATCCAGCTAGCTGTTACCAACTGGTGATGTGTCCCTGCAAAGTCTGGGCTGTTTAGACAGACAATTAATCAGCGTGTTAAAATGACAACTGCTAAAAGGAATTATAAGCGTCATGCTAAAAATCTTGTTTATGAAACAATGCTATATGAAATAATATTTTGTAAAAGTCTGGGTTTCATTTAATTTGTCTATGGCTAGAAGGCAGCACAGAGGTTCATTTACTATATCTCATTATTGCAGCTTATGGTAAGTGCTGTTGGTGTGCTATATATAGTAAAGCAGTAGCATAGATATGGTATTCACATTTGAGAAAAGGGCTGGGCTTAGGTTCTATTGCCTATGGCTACAAAGCAGCTTGATGCAAAAGAAACCTTCCTCATTGTCCTGTTTACATTGTCATTTGGCAAGATAAAGCTTGAATATCCTTCCTGACAGAATTCTGTGAATCTGTTTTAGAAGTTTGCATTTTGTATGTTTCTCAATTATCATTAAAGGGGTTGTCTCACCTCAGTAATCACTTCCTTGTAGTCCTAGGATGGTTTCTGTAAGGCCTCTTGCGCACGACTGTGGTTTGGTTCCGCATTTTTTGCGGCTCGGAAGCGGACCCATTCACTTCACTGTTGCTCCGTTCCGTGGCCCGCAAAAACTATAGATCATGTCCTATACTTGTCCATTTACCGGACAAGAATAGGCATTTCTATAATGGGCCGTCTGTTCCGTTCTGCAAATTGCAGAAGGCACCCGGGCGCCATCCGTGTTTTGCGGACCGCAGAATACGGCACGTTCGTGTGCAAGAGACCTAATATAGATCTATTTTCTAATTTGCCTCTGTCTCTTCTTATTCCTCCCTATGGGCGCACAGAAACCCTAACGGCCGGCTGATCTGGTGGCCGGGTTTCACGGGAGCGTGCATGCACATAATATTGTGCATGTGCAGTCACCACCTCGTCTTAGCTTTGCTACAAGCTCATAGGATTTACAGGGTGCGCGCACGCACAAGCAAGGGGCAGGGTTGCTTCCTCCCTGCCCTGCTCACTATGCCTTCAGCTCCGCCCCCAGCAAGCAGGAAATCGAGGCCCCAAGAGCCGCGAGGGAGCCTGTAAAAAAGGAGGTGAGACAAGCCCTTTAAGCTTTATAAGGATTGTTAGGATATACAACCAATGTCAGACAGGAGTGGGACCAGCACCTATCTCTGGGGCCCGCAAAGTGAATGAGAATGCACCGCTCATACACAGCGCTTCTATAGGAGTTCCGTAAAAGCTGATCGAGCTTGCGTGGCTATTTTCAGAAGTTCCATAGAAATGAATGGGGAGTGCACCACATAAGGATCGGTTTCAAAATATTGAATTGTCCACACAGAATACAGGGAGGACACTGGGGACTCTGTTCATATGATTGCCACTTAATGATATGTATTTAAAGTGGATCTGTCTTCCAAATTTGATGTCTAATGTAAATGCTGGGCCAGCTCTGCTAAATCTTGGGTCAAATGGCACAAAAAAAAATTGTGCCATGTAGCTAATGGCCATGGAGAAACAATACAGAGGATTATTATGGGTCCCAAAGTGCCTCCCTCACGCTTTCTCTTAAAGGTGAGTGATTAGTTGCTGTGCTTACAATGATACATGGCTGCCTGCCAAACAGTGCTGAGAGGGGTGGATGGTGGAGGCAGGGATGTTTTTGGAGGGCGGGGGCGCATTCTTCTCAAGTATGAATTTGCTATATTTTTTAAATTTCCTTGTTATTGCCAAACAGCAAAATATGTATTTAGAGGCAAATAGGAGGACAGACCGGTTCCTTTAAGAAGGTGACCTTCTATATCTAGGTGACAGATCCTCTTTAAGCTGTCTATTTAAAAAATCCCTATTGAACTCAGCCAATGATTAAATATTTAAATATAAATTAATGAACGGCTTTAAATTCAATAGGAATTTGCCAAAGATATCCAAATCCCAAATGAAAACTGTGCACTCGTTTCTGCCTTTGACACGTACGTGAAAGATCATATGATAATGTACTCTTTTCTTTCAGTGAGAGATTGAAACGGCTTTGTTATGCCAAAAATAAGGATTGTACGAAGATGTTAAGGTCGTGCATTCAATAGTCTATACATATTTCCACCAGCTCCTAACATCTGTCTGTTATTGAAATGGGTCTTCAGGGAGGTTGAATCACAGCAAAGTAAATGAAATGTAAAACACATTTTATGTGAAAGTTTATAAACACGCAGGCAGTCTTCACTTTATCCGGGAACGTGATAATTGCTTTCATGTAAAAGCGATGGGGATTATTACTATACTGCCTATTATTTATTACGTGCTAACACCCATCCACAGCATTTCACACTTCTCAAACAAACCAGTTGTACTGTATGTCACTAACTTCTGGAGATTGCCACGTTTCAGGACACTTTTGCCCCATATCTTGCAAACTGAAGTCGAGCAGAGTCTGTACAACAGTTCGTAGATATACAGTGCCTTGTGAAAGTATTTGGCCCCCTTGAACTTTTCGACCTTTTGCCACATTTCAGGCTTCAAACATAAAGATAGAAAAATTGTTATTTTTTGTGAAGAATCAACAACAAGTGGGACACAATTATGAAGTGGAATGCAATTTTTGGGATATTTCAAACTTTGTTAACAAATAAAAAACTGAAAAATTGGGCGTGCAAAATGATTCAGCCCCCTTACTTTCAGTGCAGCAAACTCTCTCCAGAAGTTCAGTGAGGATCTCTGAATGATCCAATGTTGGATAAATAGAAACCCCCTGTGTGTAATCAAGTCTCGGTATAAATGCACCCGCACTGTGATGGTCTCAGAGGTCAGCTTAAAGCGCAGAGAGCATCATGTAGACCAAGGAACACACTAGGCAGGTCCGAGATACTGTTGTGGAGAAGTTTAAAGACGGATTTGGATACTAAAAGATTTCCCAAGCTTTAAACAAGGAGCACTGTGCAAGCGATAATATTGAAATGGAAGGAGTATCAGACCACTGCAAATCTACCAAGACCAGGCCGTCCCTCTAAACTTTCAGCTCATACAAGGAGAAGACTGATGAGAGATGCAGCCAAGAGGCCCATGATCACTCTGGATGAACTGCAGAGATCTACAGCTGAGGTGGGACACTCTGTCCATAGGAAAACGATCAGTCGTGTACTGCACAAATCTGGCCTTTATGGAAGAGTGGCAAGAAGAAAGCCATTTCTTAAAGATATCCATAAAAAGTGTCGTTTAAAGTTTGCCACAAGCCACCTGGGAGACACACCAAACATGTGAAAGAAGGTGCTCTGGTCAGATGAAACCAAAATCGAACTTTTTGGCAACAATGCAAAATGTTATGTTTGGCGTAAAAGCAACACAGCTCATCACCCTGAACACACCATCCCCACTGTCAAACATGGTGGTGGCAGCATCATGGTTTGGGCCTGCTTTTCTTCAGCAGGGACAGGGAAGATAGTAAAAATCGATGGGAAGATGGATGGAGCCAAATACAGGACCATTCTGGAAGAAAACCTGATGGAGTCTGCAAAAGACCTGAGACTGGGACGGAGATTTGTCTTCCAACAAGACAATGATCCAAAACATAAAGCAAAATCTACAATGGAATGGTTCACAAATAAACATCTCCAGGTGTTAGAATGGCCAAGTCAAAGTCCAGACCTGAATCCTATCGAGAATCTGTGGAAAGAACTGAAAACTGCTGTTCACAAACGCTCTCCATCCAACCTCACTGAGCTCGAGCTGTTATGCAAGGAGGAATGGGCAACAATTTCAGTCTCTCGATGTGCAAAACTGATAGAGACATACCCCAAGGGACTTACAGCTGTAATCGCAGCAAAAGTATTAACTTAAGGGGGCTGAATAATTTTGCACGCCCAATTTTTCAGTTTTTTATTTGTTAAAAAAGTTTGAAATATCCAATAAATTTCGTTCCACTTCATAATTGTGTCCCACTTGTTGTTGATTCTTCACAAAAAATTACAGTTTTATATCTTTATGTTTGAAGCCTGAAATGTGGCAAAATTGTCAAAGTTCAAGGGGGCCAAATGCTTTCACAAGGCACTGTAAGTGTCACATTTTTTATTGAAGGTTTTCATTTATGTCTCAAATAAATGTAGCTGGCACACAACTCGGCTGCCTTAAAGGGAATGTGTCAACAAAAATGTTTTCTGCCAGTTAAAACCAAATAGCGACACATTTTCTAAGCAGGATTATGGGAGCGGCCATCTTGCCTGAGCTGTTCTCAACAGAATTTACAAAACATTAAGAAAATTGCTTTATGGCAGCCAAATAAGCCATAGACACAATGGTCTGGAGGAGACCTCACTGACTTCTATGGGAGAGTTTTCTAGGCATGCTCTGTGACCTGTGCAGAGGTCAGGAGGGAGCTGATAAGCTGTGATATCATCTATTGTGAATGGTGGATCTCGTGTTATCTATATATACAGGTGACATCTGTCATTCTAAACCTGCCTATAAAGATAAGCAGATAACTACGGTAAAGTCATCTGTACAGACCCATTTTATTAGGCTTAGTGGCCAGGGCAAAAACTGCAGGATTTAATGATTTTGTTTTAATATTGATACTGACATGGAAAATTAAAAATAACAGTACCAAAGATTCTTTAAAAATCTGATTAACATAAAAATCTGATTTCAACAATATGTCATTTTTTATGACATTCACTTTAAAGGGGTTATCCAATACTATAAAATGTCTCCCATGTGTCGGGCCCCTCACAGTGACTATACTTACCCAACTCCCTGTGCCTCTCCTGTTCCCCGTGCCTCTCCTGTTCCCCTCCCCCCGACACCGGATTTTTTCATCCGTGCACAGGGAGAAGCAGCAGCAGTGGTGCGGGGAACAGGAGCGGCACAGGGAGCGGGGTAAGTATATTCATTGTGAGGGGCCCGACATCTGGGGGACATTTTTATAGTCTTTAAGTGCCTTCAAGTGCATTTTAGGCTACTTTCACACTAGCGTTGGTGCGGATCCGTCTGTTTATTTGCACAGACGGATCCGCACCTCTAATGCAAACGTTTGTATCCATTCAGAACGGATCCGTTTGCATTAGTTTTAAAGAAAAATGACAAAGTCCAAAACTGATCCGTTTTGAATTACATTGAAAGTCAATAGGGAACGGATCCGTTTTCAAATGCACCATATTGTGTCATTGAAAATGGATCCGTCCCCATTGACTTACATTGTAATTCAAAACGGATCCGTTAGGCTCCGCCTCTTCAGACGGACACCAAAATACAGCAAGCTGCGTTTTGGTGTCCGCCTCAAAAACAGAATAGAAGCGGAACGGAGCCGAACTGATGCATTCTGAACGGATCCTTATCCATTCAGAATGCATTGGGGCTAAACTGATCCGTTTTGGACCGTTTGTGAGAGCCCTGAAACGGATCTCACAAACGGAATCCAAAACGCTAGTGTGAAAGTAGCCTTAACTTCTTATCCTTAAGAACCATTAACATTTCCCCCCTCTGTGTTCAGCAATCATATATTTTTTATTCTTTCTTCAATATAACTGTATCTGACCTTTTTGTGGGTCAAGTTGTACTTTTTATAAAACCATCTTGGGGTACATATAATGTAGTAAGGTGGAGTTGCAAACTACCTTTTTGAGGGGGTAAAAAACAGCCAATTAATTTAGCTTATTAGGATTTAGTGGAATAAATAACATGGTCACTTTATTCTGTGGGTCAGTACAAGTACAGTGATACCAAATTTATATCACTAATCCTAGGCTTTTTTACTGTGTTTTTTTTATGTGAAATATTCCACAGTTTTCAAACCAGAACCTGGATCTGAATTCTTTTTTAATTGCATGTAATTTAGAATTTAGCACAGCCAGTAAGTTATTCAATAAAATCTGTCTGTATAGCGCCACCTGCTCTTCGTTCTTTTTCTTATTTCTTTGTGCTGCTCACTGAGATGGCCGCACATGCTCAGTTTCATCCTTCAACTGCCTCCTGAGCCATGATAGGGAGAGCATGGACACGCCTCCTGAGCTGTGATAGGGAGAGCATGGACACGCCTCCTGAGCCATGATAGGGAGAGCATGGACACACCTCCTGAGCTGTGATAGGGAGAGCATGGACACGCCTCCTGAGCCATGATAGGGAGAGCATGAACACGCCTCCTGAGCTGTGATAAGGAGAGCATGGACACGCCTCCTGAGCTGTGATCGGGAGAGCATGGACACGCCCCCTGAGCTGTGATAGGGAAAGCATGGACACGACTCCTGAGCTGTTATAGGGAGAGCATGGACACGCCTCCTGAGCTGTGATAGGGAGAGCAGAGACACGCCTCCTGAGCCGTGATAGGGAGAGCAGAGACATGCCTCCTGAGCTGTGATAGGGAGAGCATGGACACGCCTCCTGAGCTGTGATAGGAAGAGCAGAGACATGCCTCCTGAGCTGTGATAGGGAGAGCAGAGACACGCCTCCTGAGCCGTGATAGGGAGAGCATGGACACGCCTCCTGAGCTGTGATAGGGAGAGCAGAGACACACTTCCTGAGCTGTGATAGGGAGAGCAGAGACATGCCTCCTGAGCTGTGATAGGGATAGCAGAGACACGCCTCCTGAGCTGTGATAGGGAGAGCAGAGAGACGCCTCCTGAGCCGTGATAGGGAGAGCAGAGACATGCCTCCTGAGCTGTGATAGGGATAGCAGAGACACGCCTCCTGAGCTGTGATAGGGAGAGCAGAGACACGCCTCCTGAGCTGTGATAGGGAGAGCAGAGACACGCCTCCTGAGCTGTGATAGGGAGAGCAGAGACACGCCTCCTGATCTGCGATAGGGAGAGCATGGACACGCCCCCTTAGCTGCAGCAAAAAAGACACTCCCCTTGAGCTGTCAGCTTCATATAAATCTAGCAGAACAATGAATAGGGAGATCTCTGGATCCATGTGAGGTATGGGGCTGGTTCTAGCTTTGTTAGAGAGAGATTGTCATGTACTATGCGATGTCTGATGTTATTTTTTACATTAGTCATGGGATAGCGCTCATCTTTTCACTCCTTTTCTGGAAAAAAGACCCTCCACCACCACCACCACCACCCCATATGAGGCAATTAGAGAGAGGGGACATAAAATAAAAGGCTTAATGCCATCCCATTCCCTAGGATGATCTAAACCCAGGAGGAACATCTGTGAGCCCCCTCTTCTCTCCGTAGACTGCCTGCTTATCCCCTCCAGCCACCCCTCATCTTCTCCACACAGGCTGAAGTGAGATCTGCAAGTACAGTACTGTATATTCTACTCTCATTTCAACCTGCTGTAATTCAGGCTCCATCACAACTAGCGCTACGCTCTTTAGTCTTGTTTTAAAGCCAATACAACTCTAAAGCCACACTGTCCATACCGGACTTGTGCATGGCAGTATTGTAATATTATGTGGGGGACCCTGCCATGGCATACGGACTTCATGGAGTCAGGACCCTCTGTATGGGCCAGAATGAAGGGTCATTCTGCCAGACCCAGCTTGTCCATCTATTAGAAGGGCTGCCATGTTGTACTACATTTCATTAGCAGCAGCCAGACCTGTGAGACCAGCTTCTTTTAAAATCAAAAAACTACCTAAGCAAAAAATAATCAAAAATGTCTCAAATGCAATAGAAATAGATGAGTAAAGTACATTTACTATATATATCCTCATCTAGAAACAAGGGTAATGTAATTCCAGATCTCTGGCTTGGATGAGAAAGAGGCAATGTCTGAATATCAATAGGTATTATGACGTGAGCCAGGCTCAGCACTGATCGTCCAAGCTTTCATGTATACATTTAGTCATTGAGATTCTATCCAAAAGTGTCACAGATAACTAAGTATGATCATCTTGAATCCCGACTATCATGGAATGTAATATTCAGTATAAATTGTTCTTTATTCATTTACATTCCAGTGGGTGGTCCGACTCCTGTCCCTGTATGTGCACTCACCTACCAAAGGCTGCCAATCACTGATTAGGACCGCCCACTGGACTCCTAAAAACAGATTGTGCAGGAATATGTCTGCTCATCTGGTCATGCTCTATTACATGCAGTCCACAGATCAGACGGGAGGTTCGATATGACAGGCAGCCTTCGAAGTTACAATCCAAGATGCTGTCCACGTGAAATTAATCATTCAATTCATTCAAGATGAAGGGTAGAGGTTTTCAGAAAGGAGAGTGTATAGGTATAGGTGTCAGAGCTGAACAATAAGGAGAGAGGTTTATCTGCCACTTGCTCGGAAAATGCTAAAGAGCCAGTGCATTAACCCTTACCACTTCAAAGTCAAAGCACAGTACTAAGATTTTTGCTGTAAAAAAAAGGAAATACAGGTGTATTGCTATATATTTATTTCTTCGGGGCTTCTATCCTTTTAGCTCTGCTTTACTAGTGACTCCAGTGTAGCTGCAGTTCCTATTGGACTATATTGGAGTCACAAATCCATTTTCTATTATTCTTTGGCATGGTTTACACTGCAGCTGTGCTTGTTTAGCTTGGCTGCTGCATACAAGCACAAGCCCAATGTTACAAGCCCTAGGAGCCCATCAGGATGTCAGTAGATGGAATACTGATTTTGAGCACTTACAATATAATAGTGTGATTGTAAATAACAAGCAACTAAAACACTAGTTAAAACAAACTAAGGTAATTGTCATACATTTCCTGTACCTTCAAAACGGGGATTTGGGGATATTTAAATGAGAACTGTGTACATATATACAAAGTTAATGTAGTAAGATTACCTAAAAGAGGTTGTCTTATTAGAGACCTCCACATTCAACTAGGACCTGCCATATATATTCATCAACGACTTGAGTCCACCAGAGAGAAATCCAAACATCTGACTCTTCATACTGGGGGGTATTGAATGAGAGTCCTTAAAGGGGTTGTCCCACGAAAAATATTCTACAGTTTTCAAACCAGTGCCTGTATCTGAATACTTTTGTAATTTAGCATTGGCCCTGAGTTATTCAATAAAATGTATCTGTATAGCGCCACCTGCTGTTTGTTTTTTTCTTATTTCTTTGTGCTGCTCACTGAGATGGCCGCACATGCTCAGTTTTATCCTTCAACTGCCTCCTGAGCTGTGATAGGGAGAGTATGGACACGCCCCCTGAGCTGTGATAGGGAGAGCATGGACACGCCTCCTGAGCTGTGATAGGGAGAGCATGGACACACCTCCTTAGCTGTGATAGGCAGAGCATGGACACACCTCCTGATCTCCCCTTGAGCTGCCAGCTTGATATAAATCTAGCAGAACAATGAATGGGGAGATCTCTGGATCCGTGGGAGGTACAGGGCTGATTCTAGCTTTGTTAGAAAGAGATTGTCATGTATTATATGATTTCTGATTTTCATTTTTTATATTAGTCATGGGATAACCCCTTTAACCTAAGGTATCTACACGTCTTTATATAGGATATAGACAGGGGTTGTCTTTATGAGAAATCTCCTTTAACAAATTGTTTATTTAAAGAGGTTGTCCCATGAAGACAACTTATCCTCTAATTGAATGGAGCGGCGGTCACAAGTGCCCCTCCACTCACCTCTATGGGGCAGCTGGAGATAGCTGAGAGCTTGGGGAGCATAGGTCCCCAGAGGTTAGGCCCCCGTAGATCAGACACATATCCCTGTCCTGTGGATAGGTGATGTTATCTTCAGGGGACAGCCCCTGGAAAAGAGAGGGTTAAAGCAACATACTGACGAGAATAAACGAGCCAAATAGAAGCTTTACCTGTTGCATTTTGAACTCTTTCAATCCCAGAGAAAACAGCTTGAAGCAGGGATGCCCAACCTGTGGCCCTCCAGCTCTTCCAGCATGTCCTGACAGCCTACAGCTATTGGGGCATGCTGGGAATTGTAGTTTTGCAACAGTTGGGGGGCCACAGGTTGGTTATTCCCTGGCTTAGAAGGAACAGTATTTGGCATACAGGAAGATTTTAATGAAATTAAAAGGGTTGTCCGGGTTCAGAGCCGTAAAACGGCTAGGGCAGCGCTAAAGCACGCCCATCAGAGCTGGTGACATCACCGAACACACTGCCGGGTGGAAGCTTCCACCGGCAGTGTGCTATTGTAAACAAAAGAGCCCTTGCCCTGCGTGATCTAGTGCAGGGCAAGTGAGCGCATCAGAGCGCATGAGATGCTCCGATGCTAACATCAGGGGGGCTGCCTGGGTGAAATTATGGGTATGTCCGGGTTCAGCTCTGAACCTGGACAACCCCTTTAAGCTACAATTAATAAAAAAAAGATGCAATCATTCGGCATATTGTGGATAATGATCTGCGCTTCCTGTTTGCTTCTATTATGGGCATTAAGAAGAAATAAGCACAGAACATATGCTAAACAATGTGCTCCTAAAATACACATCACTGAATCATTGTTTCCAGTACAATGAAATCTCTGAAACGTGAGCCCTTGAATGCCACTTGAACATGTTTTCTGTAATTTAACTGTTAAACACATAGTGGGTCATTTATCAAGCTGAAATAGCTAAATTAGGCGTATTTCATGCGCAGATTGCGGCGGTTAGTTGAGCCACAATCTGCGACTTCTCCCCGCTCATGCCAGGTCTAAAAAAGAGGTGGGCAGGGAAGGGAACGGGCCGGCAAGCCCGTCTCATTCATAATTTTCTATAGATAAAGGTCTTAATGTAAGCTTGAAAGCTGTCTTACATTTCGAAGCGGCGCTGGATACGCCAGCCAGCAATGGCGTCTTAAATGACGTTCTTAAAAAATGTGCCCCATAGCGATGTCATACAAAACTTAGGGTTATAGTACAAGCGCTGTTCCTTTCTGGCAATCACCTGCTCGACATCGGAGGAGACTGCTGCTATTACATGTAGCGATCTCCTCCACAGAATGGGGAGGAACGATCGCTAATGCCATCTCTCTTACCAATACAGAATCATTGTTTGCCGGCAGCAGATCGTGCTTAGACAGGATGATCTGCTGCCGGCAAGCATGCTGAAAGATTCAGATATCCCAATGAACGAGCACTTGCGGGTAATTGGCAGCAGTATTACACTGCCAGATCATCACTAATGAGGGCTTGTTAGCGAGGATCTGCACAATTCTCTGCAGTGTAATATAACCCTTGTATTAGACCAGCAGATGTCTTACAGATACCTAATAAATGTGCTTATTACATAGAGCGACTTTTGCTGGTTAATCATTCGCTACAAAGTCCTCGCTGTATATCACACGTAAAGATGATGTAAAGATGCTTGCTGATGAAGGCGGGCTTCAGGTGGAACGCCTCTATGGGATCTGTAAGCGAGTAGATTACTCCATACTGTACAAATGGATCTGTGATGGAGGAACGGTCATTTTTTTTGCAGGATCATGATTGGTGAGAAACAAGTGATTCCTCGCCCATCGTTTGATGGCTCACACTTATTATATCTCATGAGGTTCATTCAAATTCGTTCGCATTAACAACATTTGGTACAATATTTTCTCCGTCTAATATAGACTTAACTAAAGTCCAACGAAATGGCAGATTAAATAAAAGTACACGATGGGAAAATTCTTTTTCTAAGATAGGTAGTCAGACAGACAGACAGACAGAAATCCATTGAAAAAGTCACTTAACATTTTCTTGCCATTGTTTACTTAATGCGTTAACCATCAAGGTTTGCTCGGCTGCATCTGTAGACAGATATAGACTGACAGTTGTATTCTACATTCTAGCATTGATGATTCCTGCCAAATGCATGATTAGACAGATAGATAGACAGATGGATAGATAGATGGATGGATAGATAGATAGATAGATAGATAGATAGATAGACGGACGGACAGATAGATAGATAGATAGATAGATAGACGGATAGACAGATGGATAGATAGATGGATAGATGGATGGATAGATAGATAGATAGATAGATAGATAGATAGATAGATAGACGGATAGATAGATGGATAGAGAGATAGATAGATAGACGGATAAATAGATGATAGATAGATAGATAGATAGATAGGTAGATAGATGATAGATGATAGATAGATAGATAATAGATAGATAGATAGATAGATAGATAGATAGATAGATAGATAGTAGATAGATAGACGGATAGATAGATGGATAGCGAGATAGATAGGTAGATAGATGATAGATAGATAGATAGATAGATAGATAATAGATAGATAGATAGATAGATAGATAATAGATAGATATTAGATAGATAGATAATAGATAGATATTAGATAGATAGATAGATAGTAGATAGATAGATAGATGGATAGATATAGATGATAGATAGATAGATAATAGATAGATAGATAATAGATAGATAGATAGATAGTAGATAGATAGATATAGATGATAGATAGATAGATAATAGATAGATAGACGGATAGATAGATGGATAGAGAGATAGATAGGTAGATAGATGATAGATAGATAGGTAGATAGATGATAGATAGATAGATAATAGATAGATAGATAGATAGATAGATAGATAATAAATAGATAGATAGATGATAGATAGATAGATAGATAGATAGATAGATAATAGATAGATATTAGATAGATAGATAGATAGATAGATAGTAGATAGATAGATAGATAGATAGATAGATAGATAGATATAGATGATAGATAGATAGATAATAGATAGATAGATAGATAGATAAATAGATAATAGATAGATAGATAGATAGATAGATAGTAGATAGATAGATAGATATAGATGATAGATAGATAATAGATAGATAGTTAGATAGATAGATAGATAGATAGATATGAGATAGATAGATAGATAGATAGATAGATAGATAGATGAATAAATAGATATAGATAGATGATAGATGGATAGATAGATAGATAGATAGATAGATAGATATAGATATTAGAGATAGATAGATAGATAGATAGATAGATAGATAGATAGATGATAGATAGATAGATAGATAGATAGATAGATAGATAATAGATAGATATTAGATATAGATAGATAGATATTAGAGATAGATAGATAGATGATAGATAGATATTAGATATAGATAGATGATAGATAGATATTAGAGATAGATAGATAGATAGATAGATAGATAGATAGATATAGATAGATAGATATTAGAGATAGATAGATAGAGAGATAGATAATAGATAGATAGATAGATAGATAGAGAGATAGATAGACAGATAGATAGATAGATGATAGATAGATATTAGATATAGATAGATGATAGATAGATATTAGAGATAGATAGATAGATAGATAGATAGATAGATAGATAGATATAGATAGATAGATATTAGAGATAGATAGACAGATAGATAGATAGATAATAGATAGATAGATAGATAGAGAGATAGATAGATAGATAGATAGATATAGATATAGATAGATAGATAGATATAGATATTAGATATAGATAGATAGATAGATAGATAGATAATAGATAGATAGATAGATAGATAGATAGATAGATAGATAGATATAGATATTAGATATAGATAGATAGATAGATAGATAGATAGATAGATAGATAGATAGATGTGAACTGTATTCTACGTCCTGCCAAACACATCAGCCGGGGAGTGTGACTACTTGCTCCACGCAGAGGGAAACCGCTCTCACATGACACGTCTCAAGCGCTTATTCTGCCAGCAGTTATCAAAATACCATCAACAGGAGAATCCCTTTGGTACACACCCTATAATCCAGTAGACCCTATGGGATCAGACAGCTGTTAATGAGGCCGCTCTCTTCCTAGGAATGGCTTGGTGCTGTATTGGAGGACGATATAGCTCTGAATTACTATATAGAATAGAATATACCGTATGGAGCCGATCTTATGGGCTGCACTCCTTTTCATAATGATACAGTTCTTTTCCCACTAGCCTTCTAGTAATTAGTCATTTCAGCCTCACCGTGTTCTGCTGGAATTACGCCAGCTTTATACAGAGAAGGATTTTTCAAATTATTAATCCTAATAATCACAACTGAGACGCTAATTCATGGGTATAAATATTTGTAGTCAGCTAAGGGAGCTTTACAGGTCTAGGCTACAGACGTATGTATATAGAAGATCAGCGGTAGATAAAACCAGTAGTGTGTGGTTCCCAGTATAAGTACTGCACTTTGGGGGGTAATGCTCATTCCCAATAATTGCCCTATATAAGGCACCATCATAGACAATTATTCCTGATCCTATTCTTCTTTCTACTTAGAGAACTGAAGAAACCTCGATGTAACAAAGGATGGAAGAGATGACAATAGTGTCCGCTGAGAGTATCAGTTTTGTACGTGGATCAGTGTGTGTTTTCCACTTCATCATGTGGAATAATGAAGTCAATGGGGCAGCAGGTAGTAAAATGATGAGACAGATATGCTCTAATGTTCTCCTATTGGAAAAGGAAAACAGATGAAAAACAAGAAAAGTACTGCACATTTTCCTGAAGGATCAAACAACACAGCATGCTGAGATCAGAACATTGTACATTATGTCATTTGCTGAAATGTATGACCACATATAGCATCTAACAAATCCCACAGGAGACAGTGCGATCTGTTGTCAGAGCTACACTTTATGTATAAAATCAAGTACGTATATAGTGACCTGATGAAGGGGCTGAGACGGGCATACCCTGCCCGACGACTGAGCAGCAGACCCTGGCAGCCTTCTGAAAGAGAGGGACAGCTCAGTCCTTTCCTCAGCAAGAAATCTTTTACCAGGGAGGAGACTGGAGAAGCCAGCTCGGTGCACTGCCTATATTGCTTTGCACTTGAGTTCCACTAGTAAAGAAGTCCACTGGTTTACTGCAAACCCTGACTCTCTGGAATTATTTCCCATTGGGATGTACTACACCTTACCATCCCCTCCCGAGAGCAGCAATGCCTTGATGTGTCCGGGGGGGCCTAGCATAGTGTTAGGGCCACCTCAAACCCTGTCACTGCGTTAGAAGCTGCCCACAGAGAGAGGGAAACCAGCTCTCTACAGGGAGGGCAGAGACAGTTTTTTTTTTACCACTCCTGCCTTCTCTATTGCTGTATACACACCGCTGTGTATACAGATCATATTGCAAATTACGTGGACCCATGGACATGGGGTGCCACTAGAAAGATTCATCAATCCAGTATATGCAATATGCAGAAATCTAGGGCACATTCCTCTTGTGATTACGTGTGTATTCTTCAATCAATATACATATCCCAATGTAGGGCAAAGCTTTATTAAGTCGTATCAGGGGTGAAGTACAGAACAGGCAATAGTCAAGATGAACGGTGCTGCTACAGGCTGCTGGGCTTGGAGGAAACTCTGAGCCCAGCAGCCTGTAGCAGCGCCGTTCACTTGACCATTGCCCATTCTACACATCACCCCCAGATACGACTTGATAAAGGTCTATAGGACCAATACGTGTATATCTGCATTTACTGTACGAAAAGGCTGGTTATATTGGGACGATCTACTTTGCTTTGTTATTTGCATACATTGGAAAAAATATACATTGAAAAAAGAATATATGAATGTATGCATAATCAGAAGAGGGGTGTGAGCTTCACTGCTCTGGTCCTAGCAATCACAGTGACCAACAGGTCCCAAGTAACTGCAAGAGCTACCAGTTCTTAGCAGATCCAGATCAGCTCTACAGTGAGGCTGTGGGGGATACATAATTCCTCGTATTTTAGGCTAATATGTCAGCGTCAATTACAGAAGAAATCAGAAAAAAAAAATGATAAACCCCCCTCCTACAAAAAAAAATGCATTTAAAAACCCACATCTAATAAAAATACTGAATGTGTATCTGTTTTCGTAAATGGCCTAGCCTGAACTAGTTAAAAAAAACTGCAATGCAGAGTTGTCAGAATAGGAGAGCTTAATAATTATTTTTATGGTGAATACAAGTATTTGCTAAACAGACACATCAAGAGAGGCGACAAAATACTGTAAGAATACATGTATCTGTTTATTAAGAGGGGATTTAGTTCAAGGGCTACTTTCACACTTGCGTTGGTGCGGATCCGTCTGTTTATTTGCACAGACGGATCCGCACCTATAATACAAACGTTTGTATCCGTTCAGAACGGATCCGTTTGCATTAGTTTTAAAGAAAAATGACAAAGTCCAAAACGGATCCGTTTTGAATTACATTGAAAGTCAATTGGGAACGGATCCGTTTTCAAATGTACCATATTGTGTCATAGAAAACGGATCCGTCCCCATTGACTTACATTGTAATACAAAACGGATCCGTTAGGCTGCATGCTGCGTTTTGGTGTCCGCCTCCAAAACAGAATAGAAGCGGAACGGAGCCGAACTGATGCTTTCTGAACGCATCCTTATCCATTCAGAATGCATTGGGGCTTAACTGATCCGTTTTGGACCGTTTGTGAGAGCCCTGAAACGGATCTCACAAGCGGATCCAAAACGCCAGTGTGAAAGTAGCCTAAGATTTAGAATTATAGGGAATGAAGCTTAGAATGTCGAAATATTTCCCAATTCATTGCCTGGTACATAACAGGCCTGTCTAGTCCTTCTCTGGCGTTAGGGCCATTTCCAAAGAATCAGGAGGATGAAGTACGGGGACAGAAGGAGGTAGGATACAGAGGGGACTCCGCCCAGGGAAGAAAGAAGGGATCCAACACTCTGTTGACAGAAATCCACTTTCAGAACAGCACCTTAAAGTCATACTGGATCAGAAGAAGAGATACAAAGAAGATTTTATGAACTGCCCCTGTGTATCCAGAAGAATGATGGAAGGGAGAAGATCTTTCCCTGAAAAGGTGCAAGTAACAAAACAGCGAGTCTGCAATGCCCAGAATCTGCCGAGCAAGCTACACGGTGAAAAAACATGGTGCAGTCTAGATCTTTAAAAAGAAATAGCATTGAAGGAGTCTTATCTTCACTAAGCAACTGGATACTCATGCGACTGGGAACTCTAGCCATTTTATTTTATTTGTATTTACTTACTATCTTATATAGCACCAACATCTTCTGTCCCCAGCGGAGCTCACAATCTAAATTCCCTATCAGTATGTCTTTTGGGATGTGGGAAGAAACTCATACAAACTAGGGGAGAAAAGAACAAACTCCATGCGGCTGTTATATTTGGCTGCAAGGCACCAGTGCTAGCCCCTGAGGCACGTGCGGCCCATCCAAATAGGCATACTGTACGCTCACTGAAAGACATGGAAACAGAGTGCCAGGGGACACAATTCTAGATATACAGTATAATGGGAACAGGGACAGTAACACTAATCACCTGCCATAGAGACCTCAGAACAGTGACTAAACATGAATGAATATTATTAATATTACACCATATAAGGCTTCTTTCACACGAGCATGTCCGGATTAGGTCCGGATGCGTTGCGGATGCGTTCAGTGAAAACTGTGCGATTTCGCAGGCAAGGCCAATCAGTTTTGTCTGCGATTGCGTTCAGTTGTGCAGTTTTTCTGCGCGGTTGCAATGCGTTTTGATGCGTTTTTCACGCACGTGATAAAAAACTGAAGGTTTACAAACATCTCCTAGCAACCATCAGTGAAAAACGCATCGCACCCGCACTTGCTTGCAGATGCAATGCGTTTTTCACGCGGCCCTATTCACTTCTATGGGGCCAGGCCTGTGTGAAAAACGCAGAATATAGAACATGCTGCGATTTTCATGGAACGCAGAACTGATGCGTGACAAAAAACGCTCATGTACACAGACCCATTAAAATGAATGGGTCAGGATTCAGTGCAGGTGCTATGTGTTCACGTCACGCATTCCACCCATGCGGAAAACTCGCTCGTGTGAAAGAGGCCTAAGTGTTCTTGTTCTACAGCTGCAGGTTCTAGTTACTGATATATTCTTTAGCCATGTGAAAAACAGTATATATAACTGTATTGATATAAACGGAGGTGATGATGTAGATGATAGAAATAGTAGATCCCTGTATTGGAGCCCTAGATTTTTGACCGCAAATATAGTTTAGATTCACTTTTTTGCATAAATTTGACATTTTATGTCATGCCAATTTTTTATTGAAATGTCTATAAATAATATTTGTATAATGATCACAATCTGATGCCAAAACCTTACAACTAAACACAAATAAATGGTGCTGCATAGGTGAGGCTCCTCTTTTTTCTACAGAAATAATCTATTCAGGGTCAGATTAAACAGAGGGGAACAGAGCCGCAAGCCCCGGGGCCTCCACCACTTACAAAGTCAAAGGGTCCTCAAACAGAACTTGCTTGTTTATAGAGGCAAGGAGGCATCAATGAAGGCACCGCAATGCATATCTCTATGTGTATCCTGAGTGCCACGGACGGCATATTAGTCTCAGTGCCGCCATCTATTCGCCCCTCATCCATACAGCAACTTGATGTGTGTGTAGTGAGAAGGGGGAGACCTACTACAGACTGCAGCAGGATTCTTCAGGCTAGGAAGCATGGAATACAGCTCCTTCAATGACTGCCATTTCCCTCCCTTAACTGCTAAACAGTGGGGTTGTTTTCGAAGCTGCTGTCTATGTCTTGTACAGGCAGCAGCTTCAGTTTCGTTGCTTGCTTCTTGCCCATACCCCACAAGATGGAAAAGGTTCTGTGAGTGAAAGGGGTTACACAACCTGCATGAGGTTCTGTCAATGAGGGGGGCCCTGCCACCTTCTGCCTGACAGAACCCTCGCCCCCTTCTGTATGCTTCCTGACAGAATCTCTGACACGATGGTCCAACTTTCTCATTAAGATTCAGCGCTCTTATGGCGTGAAAAAGTCACACATTGCACGTTTGCAACTTTTTAAAATGGTACTTACGCTAAAATTCTTGTGCAAGTGCCATTACTCCACTGACCTCCCCGCTTTCCCGATAAGGGGCTGGCGTAGATCTCAGTTCAGGCGCACGGACTGGCGAACGCTGCGCTTAATTTATGACAAGCCTCACAGCTGAGGCCAGTCATTGGCTACAGCAGTGCACAGGACCCCATCCAGTCAGGAGTTTAAAGGACAGGGACTAAAGGACCGTTAAACGGAGGCAGGAAGCAGGTGAGTATGACTTTGTACAACATGCTGAGCGGACTGTTAAAAAGAAGTCCCCAAAACTTGCCGACTCCTTAGATATAGTCATAACATACTGTACATATGAATATGCTACTGTGCTATATTTTATATTTGTATGTTTAATTGGCTTCATAAATATTTGAATGTTTAGCTTTACATACAGTCATGTTATGAGTTACACCCTGCCCTATTATATATGTGTATAAAGTGTGTCAATCAAAGGGAACCTAAGGTTTATGGTAGGGTACAGAGCTGCCTTCTTTTACCACCTGGGTGTTGTAGGCCATGACCATAGGACCTGTTACCATGAAAATGCAGGGCAATCTGCAGGCAGCATGTTATAGAGCAGGAGGAGCTGAGCAGACTGAAATGTAGTTTTATGGGAAAAGCTTTATACATTTACATTCCTGCTCATTCTGGGCTTTGTAGTCAGGGAAGTGGTCCTATCAGTGACTGACAGCCTCTTCTCTATGACTGTGTAAACAGAGATAGCTGTCAGTCACTGATAGGACCGCCTCCCTGACTTCAAGGCCCAAGATGAGCAGGAATTTAAAGGAATTAAGTTTTACTGAATCGTTTCCCATAAAACTATACATCAATCTGCTCAGCTCCTCCTGCTCTACAGTATAACATGCTGCCTGCAGCTCACACACCATGATCAACCTGACAGGTTCCCTTTAAACTCTGTTTTTGGTTACCTGCTGTTAGAAGTCACTACAAACGAAACCCACACCCCCATGTTGAGTGCAGCAGAGAAAACTATATAAAACACTAGATGCAACGTTTTGCACCAAATTGTGGCGCAATCGAGGCGCAAACACAATAGTAAGTCTGGGTCAATGTTTGTGGTGGTTTTCGTGATCTTCTATTGACCTTACAGCTAACGTTTGGCCGCTCCATTTTTTTCGCCACAGAAAAAAATGCTCTGAAAAAGGCAGGGAAGATGAAGAAAAAGCTATGTGCACCCACCCCGAACTATAAGGAGGAGACATATGACCTCATCAGCTGGAAATGGTTAACACGTAACAAGTGATGATCAACATAAGTGTACTTTAGTCTATACTGAGAAGGGTGTAGACTGTTTCAGGACACATTTCTGCTGCACGCCCAGATTATTTATAGTACCAGACGGTGGTTCAGCCATGTGCATCAGCTACACATCATCCACAAAGAAGTGCACAGGTTGCAAAATTCTTCAATGAAAGATCAGAGCAAGTGCACACCTCAGTGAAGCTGCTGGACCAGACCATCCTCTCTGGAGTAAAAATATGACACAGTATCAGGGGCGTACCTGAGGTTGGGGAGGGGCCCAATTAAGTTCAGGAAAATTGTACCTTTATGTGGGGAATAACAATAGGGTTGTAGGTTTTCCGATATATGGTGCTATTATGCATACTGTACCTTTAATTATTGCTAGCTACTTATGCCGCTGTTCTAATTTTCTTACACTAGGTGGTGAGGGCCCCATAAAGCCCTAAGAATTGTAGTTACGCCCCTGCATTGTATCTACTTACATATATGGGGGAGATTTAAGAATTGTCTTTGTTGCCCACAGTAACCTGAAAGCTGTCCCAGAGTGTCTGTTTTTCAGTCAAATCACGTCGGTTCTTAGCTTAGCAGAGAAGGCAGAAGCAGGAGCCCGCACCGCTCAGCTGATCCTGGCATGGCACTTTGTTACAGAGTATCCATGTGCTATGCCAGGAGTTAGTAAACCCTGGGGGGCACGGGCAGGAACAGGAATGTGCGCTCCTGCCCGTACTGACTGCGCTGCGGCCCCATTCATAAAATGCCATCTCCGTCCTCCATATACCGCTGAGCTGTCAGCAGGGTACAGAAATGTAAGTTTTCAGCGCACAGGGAATGGTGCACTTAAGGTAGGCAGAAGTCTAATAAAAATACAAAATTCATTAATAAAGTATATTAGAAAAACCTTTATTAGGGTATTAGGAACATCTTATTAACATTTTAGTCAACGGTTTAGTTACTCTTTAAACATTTTGCAACATGCCAGGCTCTTGCCCTAGATAATTTGCCTAAGCATTGAGGTCCATTCAAGTCTTTAGCGCTGCTTTTGTAGCCTTCCCCTGCTTCATGCATCCCTATAACACATCTTGAGCAGAAGGCTTGAAGGCATGGTTCACACTAATCAATCTTGAGCAGAACAGGTTTGTCAGTAACCATGCTTTGTGGGTCTTTATAGGACAAAGCACCTGTAAAACCCATATTTCCCAATTAGGGCTGAAACGATTACTCAAATTTATCGATTAACTCGACACAAAAAAATCCCCGACGCTAATTGATAATTGGTTTGTGCCGCGTGACCACTTGCTACTTGCTACTACTCACCCTCCGTGGTCACCCACCTGCCCGCACAGCGCTGCACTGGATCCTGACGTACACACATTGTCAGGACATAGTGCACACAAGCGCGCACGATGACCTGATGCTATGTAACGTCTGGTCCCAGTGAAGGGCGTGAAGAAGAGGATGGAAGATCTCTGGAGTGTCGGCAGTGCCCCTACAGGAAAGGTAAGTATTTTAGTTCACTGGCGCTACGGCTAGGCACTGATGGCTAGGAGGGGGAGTGGGGGAACTGATGGCACTGGGGGCAGCTGGTGACACTGGGGGGAGCTAGTAGTATTGGGGGAGGAGCTGATGGCACTGTTGGAGGAACTAATTGCATTGGAGGGGGAACTGATGTTATTGGAGGGGGAACTGGGGGGAGCAACTGATGGCACTGGGGAGGAGACTGATGGCCGGCGGGCTGATGAGTTTTTATAGAAAACGTTCTTTTAATAATTTTTTCTTATTAGAGTACTCGATTAATCGTTGAAATACTTGATTACTAAAATAACCGATAGCTGCAGCCCTATTTCCAATGTCATCTCCTTAAGGGCTCATGCACACAGCCGTTGGTCGGCCATTCTGTGCATTGGGGACTGTACCTTGAATGGGTCCGTGATCCGTCTGCACCACAAAAAATAAAACATATTCTATTTTTTTTTTGCGGTGCGGAGGCATGGAGAGAAACCCCAAGGAAGCATTTTGTGGTGCTTCTGTGGGGTTCCGCGCCTTCGTTCCACACCAGACCTTCCGGATTGCGGCCCCCTTCAAGTGACCCGTTGTTTGCGGGCCATGTGCATGAGCCCTAACTGAAATACCTTTAACCAATTAGCTCTATGAGAAGTTATTAACACTGAGGTTCACTTACTTTTTCCCACTGCACTGTGGACATTTACTCATCTTCTCAATAAGAGACGAGTACGGTAATACAACAGATTGTATCTCTCCACAACTGAGACTTAGATGACAATCAGATTGCAGTTTATTAGCAATCGATGCAGAAATCTGGGTCATTCCAAAGAGTTACTTTTTCTTGAACTGTATATAAATGATTCTTGTTGTGCGCCAGGGCAATTACTGAAGGACAAGAAACAGAACTGTACTGTATATTATTCTGAGGCATTGGTCTCACCCCCATAGCAGAACATGTGCCGCACCTAAGCTGTTATTTGAATATAACAAATTCAGTTAAACCATAAGAGCCCTGAGTATAACCACACCTAATATACTATATTCTGCTTCTCACGGCTTTCCCACAAACTGTACTGCACACATCAAACATTCATCCTGATACACTTGTCATTGCCTTTCGAGAACGACACCTCCATTATAACCGTGCGCTCGCTTTCCTTCCGTAAAACATTTAATGTTATGTGTCATTTGGGGCTATTCAGTGTTGAGGTTGGACCTCGCACCCACCCATTGCTGTGTGACTTATGATGTAGGCCGTACATTGTAGGCCACTATGCAGGGATTTTTACCTACCACTTATTCTTATATTTTAGTCATTGCTTTTCTTGCCTCATTGATGTCAAATAGAAGAAAAAAGCCAGAGAACGGAAAATCGTCACAAAAGAAAAGGCACCCTGCTATAAATCATGCTTTTTTGTAAGGCCATTTGTTTCCATGAGACAGCCCAGTTATGTAAAGCAAGATAGCATACATCTCGTTCCCATTGAAGCCATTGATGATGCCAGTGCTCCCATAGCCCTCCAGCTCATCACTGCTGGCACATGCCAAAACAACCTATTCGTGTAGATAAGATATGGAGAATTATTAGGCATTTGTTCTAATGAGCAATGAAGAATGGTTTATAAATCAATGAAATCATAGCATTGCTGACTGTGCTACAAGAGCTAACTGGCTCCAAGTCAGGACCTGTCCTTAATCAAGTGAAATAACACTTACTGATATCAGCTCACACAATAAGAAGGCGCAATAATATTCATTTATGATATTAGCAGCTGTATCTACTTACTGCTAGACTGCAAAGCCTGGGAATATATAATGCCATCATGCATTATAGATACTTACTGACATAAAACTGGAGAAGTCCTTTCAAGTGAATTAACACTGTTAGCAGTTTACTGCTGTGATGCTATCCCTGTAAAGAATCTCTATATCCCCCAGCCCATAGTGCTGCCCTGTCCAACATCACCAAAGAGCCGCATCCCACAGCTAAGGCTGGCTTCACACCACGTTTTTATCTTATACATACCAAAAAAGGATACATTAAATGGATGCCTTTGACGGATGCCATACAGTGCCATCCATCACCATAGAGGTCCACTGTACTAAAAACATATACTTTTTGTATTGGACTCTGCAGGATGGAAACGCATAATGTTCTACATTTTTGTATCCTTTTTTTTCAAAACGTATATAGATGTAGTAGCGTTAACACACATGCTTAACTAGATGTGTAAAAGGGGTTCAGCTCTGAACCCAGACATATCTATCCCCTTCTTCACCCAAGCTCTGATGCTCTCCCTTCCCCTGCACCATATTGCGCAGGGCAAGGGTTGTTTTGGGCGGACTAATGGGCCTGTTTTACAGGCTAGGGCAGCGCTAAAGCTTGCCCATTAGTGCCGGTGACGTCACCGGGTGCTCTGCTAGGCAGAAACCTCCGCCTAGCATTCCCATTGTGAGACCCTGTACATCACCGGATCTGCTGACAAAGCCCTTTCCCTGCGTGATTCAGCACAGGGAAAGGGGGAGCATCAGTGCGTGTAATGCTCTGATGCTCAACTCAGAGGGGCTGTCTGGGGGAAGAAGAGGATATGTCCGGGGTCAGAGCTAAACTAGTTGTGTTAAGCCAGCACCATCAATTGCTTTTCAATGGCTTTTGTTTTGGAATATGAGTTAAAGGGGTTATCCAATACTACAAACTGTCCCCCCATATGCTGGGCCCTTTTACAGTGAGTATACTTACCCTGCTCCATGTGCCCCTCCTGGTCCCCGCACCACCGCTGCTGCTTCTCCCTGTGAGCCGATGAAAACATTCGGTGCCAGGGGTGGGGGGGGGGGTTAGACAGCGAACGGCAGGCAGGGACGGGGACAAGCCTCCCTAGTGTCACCCGCGATGGTACGGAGGCTCGTCCCCATTCCTGCCTGCCATTGGCTGCCCCCCCCCCCCGATGTTTTCATCAGCATACGGGGAGAAGCAGCGGCGCAGAGATCAGGAGCGGCCCTGGGAGCGGGGTAAGTATATTCACTGTGAGGGGCCCGGCACATGGGGAGGAGGGGCAGTTTATAGTATTGGATAACCCCTTTAAGATATTTGTATGTTAAATTTAGGACAAAACTGAATGCCTTACAGCCTAACTGTAGCTTCATATGCCTCTAATTTTACATCAAATCAAGTTGATTTCTGATGTATTCCATATGTTGTGTTATGGATGCAGGATAGGTCATCAACATCTGCAGCACAAAAAAAAAACAACTTTAAATGTCAACTGTTGGAATATATCTTTAAATGATATTGCTCAATATCAGGGCTGGAATCATATGTCATACTCAGCACTGAGTGCTTTCTGTCTAGAGATGGGACCCGGCAGGTTGTATATGCTGGACTCGGTGGGCTCAGATGTTTAAACAGGCTCCTCGGTGCATAATAATCCATTTTAGCCCATCAACTGCATTGACCCGTTCGAAAAATTCATGGAACATGAAAATGTTTATGGGCACTTCCCTTTTCCATCATTCACCTTTTCCATTAACAGCACCAAATGGGACTTTGACGTCCATGTCCATGCGTCTCAGGTTAACTCAGCTGTAGCCAGGAATCCCATGCTTCACTTGCATACATTCATCAAGCTCAAGTAAAAGAGCTGTCTAAGGTTATATCTGCAACTTCATGTTCATGTCTATCTCCATACAATAACGCAGACGTGGCATTGATTTATTGATTCCATTCATAGCAATGCAGTTTCTGAAGGCCCCCCTATCTGGGAGAGATGCTGCTGATCAGTGCATATATTTGCATATAGATCTATTTATTTACAGCAGTTTGGGTTCACACTGTCCTCGCAGCTTTTCATCAGCATTAAAAATATGTGCATATAGATGGTGGTCTCCTCTTCTATATTAGCATTCCTTTTAATACTAGGGACAGCGGTGTTACTGTTCTAAATACAGTACGTTGGCAACATCAGTATCTTACAGTCACAATGATTCGTCTTCTTGATTTTTATAATTAGAAGATGTGCGATAGTCATTGCTGAGGGAGGTGGAAAGGTATTTTTTAAGCTTGAATAACAAATGCTTTACTAATATGATCTGCGTCTGCTCTAGATACGTCACTGGAGAGGGGGGCACCCTTGCGCACATCTCAGACTTAAGCGCAGTCATCTAGGCCTCATTCACATTTTCATGTCTGTTTGACATCCATGAGAAAATCAGTCCATGTTTCATCCATGCAGATGTCTGTGAAGGACCCATATTTGGTCTGTGTGTCCGTTTTTTGCCCTCCGTGTGTCATCCGTATGGCACGGACAATGCTCAGTTGACACTGCAATGATCCGTAAAACATGGACGAAAGACGGATGCCATCCGTGTTGTGTCTGTGTTTTTTCACAGAGCCATAGACTATAATGGGTCATATACCAAAGTATCGTCATTATTTTTTCACTGATCCACTGTCAGTAATAAACTACATGGGAATAGACATAGATAGGTGTGCTGTCCACAGAAAATGTGGACAGCACCTCCATGGAAAATGGAAATGTGAATGAGGCCTAACCACCGGAAGTTATTGCAGATCTACGAATATCACTGACATGAGTTCCTAAGCTTCTCTTAATTGGCAATATTTAAAGAGGTTCTTACTGATGATCTATCCTCTGGATGGATCATCAGTGTCTGATCGGTGGGGGTCTGACACCCGGGACCCCCGCCAATCAGCTGTTTGAGAAGGCAGCGGCAATGGCAGTATCGTTGTGGCCAGTGATACTAGTCGTGACGTCACTGGGCCTGTGGGAAACAGCGCCGCTGCCTTCTCAAACCGCTGATCGGCGGGGGTCCTGGGTGTCGGACCCCTGCCAATCAGACACCGGTGATCTATCTAGAGGGTAGATCATCAGTAAGCCGCAGAACCCATTTAATAACTGAACATAAATGCCTAAGTATCGCATGTGTTTTCCATTGCTGACAGCACTTACCATTGTAACTGAAATGAATCCAACATCAAGGGTTCCATTTTGCATTCTGTCCTCAATTTCCGTTCTAACAGAACACTATTACACAACTAGGAACGCCAATGCGAACCCGCCCTACGTCTTCCTTCACTGGCAATAACTAGATGATTACTGAGTATAGATGCCCGCCACAGCATCATTTCCTAAAGAGAATCTCCCTTCTTTAACATTTGCTGTTTTTCGGTCATCGCACAATTCAGGTTTCAGCAAAGAAATGTTGCACACTGATATATTTTGGACTATACTTTCTGTATCAGATAATCCTGGTTTTCAAGATCTCTGCTTGCTGTCACGCAGTCCTCATTGTCCTGGTCATGTGATGGTGGTACAGCTGCAGGACTGGGTACAGTGTATTACAGCCGTATGGGTTCATCACAAGACCAGGACAGATTTAGATCATAATAAACTATTAAAGGAAATGTGTCACCAAAAATTTGGCCAGTTAATACCAGATAGTAACACATCCTTTTTTTAATCTGTTCTTATTTTTGGATTGCAGATTTTTTATTCTATCTCCTGAACATGATTATAGGGCGGCCATATTGTCTGAGCTGTTCTTGCTTTACGGCAGCCCCATGGGCCATAGACCCAATGGTCAGGAGGGGACCTCAGTGACATCTATGGGAGACATTTCTGGGCATGCTCTGTGACCGGTGCAGAGGACATTGTACAAGGAAGGAATAGATGAGCCCTGACAATCACATAGTGGATCCTGTCTTATCCATACACAGAGGTGGTATCTCCTTATTACAGGCAGGTTTAGAATGGCATATAACAGCAGTAAAGTGATCTGTACAGACCAAGAAGTGATCAGTGTGAAAGCTGCAGGAATATATGGTTTTTGTGTATATATAGATAGTGAAATGGACAATTTAAAATATCAAAAATTCTTTTAAAATATGTTATAAACATAAAAACGTAATTTGACCAGTAGGTCATTTTCTGATGGTAACTTCTGGCAGTGCCGGAATGCAGAAAGATCCAGCCGGCTGTTCCCTGCTGGAACATCTGGCCGGATCTCAAGTGCTAGCCTTAGTCTCCCATTGAATGACAGCAAGCAGAGATCTTAAAACTGTGACGTAAGGTATATGGGAAAGTTCTTTAGACAAAAATAACTTTTGTGTTGACACGGAAATACGTCTAACTGGAAATTTCCTCATTCATCTTCATCTTGAGCCACTTAGAGCAGTAGAAAAAGGGACAGGGGTGATGGAATGTAACTGGGTATATCGATGCATATGTAAATGCTACTTATGAGTTATGGATTGCTATGGGTGCTGTAAAGCTGACTGATAATGACTGTCACATTGGCAAATATGACAGCTGGAAGACCAAGATAACTCAGAAACAGGCTGCTGAGAAAATGAACAGACATCACACAAGTCTCTAATTCCTGATGACTTTAAGTTAGAAGGAAGTCTTCTTAATGTAAAAAGCTCTTCATATACACTTTATATGACACCCACTAAATAAACACGGCTAAGAGGTATCACAGATACTAGAAAAACAGACACAGTAAAATATCTATTTTTGCAGATGACACTAAACTGTGTAAAGTAATTAACACTGAAGAGGACAGTTTTCTGCTACAGAGGGATCTGGATAGATTGGAGGCTTGGGCAGAGAAATGGCAGATGAGGTTTAACACTGACAAATGTAAGGTTATGCACATGGGAAGGAATAATGCAAGTCACCCGTACATACTAAATGGTAAAACACTCAGTAACACTGACATGGAAAAGGATCTAGGAATTTTAATAAACAGCAAATTAAGCTGCAAAACCAGTGTCAGGCAGCTACTGCAAAGGCCAATAAGATAATGGGTTGCATCAAAAGGGGCATAGACGCCCGTGATGAGAACATAGTCCTACCACTTTATAAATCACTAGTCAGACCACACATGGAGTACTGTGTACAGTTCTGGGCTCCTGTGAACAAGGCAGACATAGCAGAGCTGGAGAGGGTTCAGAGGAGGACAACTAAAGTAATAACTGGAATGGGGCAACTACAGTACCCTGAAAGGGTATCAAAATTAGGGTTATTCACTTTAGAAAAAAGACGACTGAGGGGAGATCTAATAACTATGTATAAATATATCAGGGGTCAGTACAGAGATCTCTCCCATCATCTATTTATCCCCAGGACTGTGACTGTGACGAGGGGACATCCTCTGCGTCTGGAGGAAAGAAGGTTTGTACACAAACATAGAAAAGGGTTCTTCACGGTAAGAGCAGTGAGACTATGGAACTCTCTGCCTGAGGAGGTGGTGATGGTGAGTACAATAAAGGAGTTCAAGAGGGGCCTGGATGTATTTCTGGAGTGTAATAATATTACAGGCTATAGCTACTAGAGAGGGGTCGTTGATCCAGGGAGTTATTCTGATTGCCTGATTGGAGGCGGGAAGGAATTTTTTATTCCCCTAAAGTGGGGAAAATTGGCTTCTACCTCACAGGGTTTTTTGCCTTCCTCTGGATCAACTTGTAGGAAACAGGCCGAACTGGATGGACAAATGTCTTTTTTCAGCCTTATATACTATGTTACTATGTATGTTACTATGATTGAAAAACTAATATTCGCTATGTAATAGGATTTGGAATCTTCTATGTCAGTGTTTATTCAGCAGTTTTCGTAGTCACATAATGTAAATGTGCCGCGAAATGGTCAATTTTGTCTAATTCAGTCGCCCATTGTTTGACAAATGTACGCAAATGATTGTTCGAGATGGCCGAAGCCAGCCCTCTGTAACAAGTGTGATTGGCCAGACTGGAAAATTTGGGCCATGGCTGCATGAAACTACATCTGCGTGGCACGATCTGCCAGTTTATGTCGAATCAAAGGAGTCTGATTTATCAATAGGTTTTTCAAGGGAAAATTTTCATTTACGATGTGTGAGAGGGGTGAAAATAAACAAGGTATACTCCTCTCGATGGCCCCCCGCTGCAGAGCTCATGTCCTGACACTGCTGTCTAGAGGTTGGGGAACCTTCATACGAACGATCTCGGGAACGACCGCCCAGCTCTTTCAAGCATATCTAACAAATGGCAACGCTGAGATCTGCCAGTCAACTGCTCGGCACATGCGGGCGCAGGTTTGGCTAGCTTCTGACGTCATGAAGCAGCAAGGGGCGACATAGGGAACTTGTGCGGAGGCTGACCTGACGCTCAGAAGCTGCGGCAGCCATAACAAAGGTGTAGTTATGATGATGTTAACCTGACCTAACGCACTGCCATTTGTTAGATATGCTTAGAAGAGCTGACCGATTCCCTTTAAGCGCCAGGTTTCATGAACATCCCCACAGGAGGTTGTTAGGATACCCTATCATTTTAGTGTTATCCTAGACTTTAATCGGCTACACTGGAATAGGTATTCTGTCCTTGGGGTCACCCAAATGATACGGTATCAGGTATCAGTATTCACCTGTGACTGCGACAAACCCATCTCAATGTCTGCTCACTGTTATTAACAAGATATTTTATGTGACATATTGTAAGACCTGCATTTATATCTATTGCATCCAATGTGAATATACGAGGAGAAGATGTAATGAAATCTAACATAGTAATGTGTCAATGTGAGCACACGCCTAGCGGATGTTAGGGCTATGCCCAGGGTTCTTGTCAGTCTGGCCATAAGCAGATCACGCTCCATTGCATCCGTTATTTCCAAGAGCTAAAAACTGAAAAGTCCGTCCTAAACTAGCACCTAAAAGTGTCCTTTCTTTAACACATGAGGGCACATGATTCCCAATATCTCAAGCGGTCTGAAATGTTATACAGCGGTGTCTCACAGCAGTTATATAGGGATCACACTTTATTAGAAGTATTACGTGTTTAGCACAGTTTTACTGTGACTCTGCTATGTCTTGGTTCCTGCTTTACTCGGTATTAGCATTGTAGCTGAATATTATATGTGGTATAATATTATATTATTCTGCTCAGAATTAAAACTGGAAACATTCTTTAATGGCCGTCTTGAAATGAAACATAAAGGCAATGTTCATTTGGGCACGAGTACATGTACAGAAGACTGAGATTAGCATCCAGTTACCTAAGAAGACTCCAGTCAGCCGTTTCCATGTTAGTATCATCCATCCCTTCCACTTCCTTGCAGTATATTATTATTATATTAGGAGCACTGGATAGCCCCCATGTGCCAGCAATCTGACTGACCACCATCTACAGAATGTGCTGTAAAGGGCACCTGTCAGCAGGTTTGTACCTATGACACTGGCTGACCTGTTACATGTGCCCTTGGCAGCTGAAGGCATCTGTGTTGGTGCCATGTTCATATGTGCCTGCATTACTGAGAAAGATTCTGTTTTATTATATGCAAAAGAGTCTCTAGGAGCAACGGGGGCGTTACCATTACACCTAAAGGCTGTGCTCTCTCTGCAACTGCCACGTCCTCTCCACTTTGATTGACAAGGCCAGGTATTGATGACATTTACAATGCCTGGCCCTGTCAATCAAAGTGCAGAGGGTGTGGTAATTGCCGAGAAAGCAGAGCCTCTAGGTGCAACGGCCCATTGCTCCTAGAGGCTCATTTGCACATATTAAGACTTCATTTTTCTCAGTAATGCGGGTACATATGAACTTGGGACCAACACAGATGCTTTCAGTAGACAAGCGCACATGTAACAGGTCAGCCAGTGTCATAGGTACAAATCTACTGACAGGTGCCCTTTAAATGGTGCGTGCACAGGCGGGCATATGTACTTTACAGAGGGTGAGACACTGCTCGAGACCCCCTTCTTATATGAGAAGAGCTTTTCTCTGGCGGTCCTGGCCACATGCATTATTGTCCCCTCTCAGTGACAAACGTGCTGATTTCAGCGGTGTCACTGATACGGATTTGTGTGGTGGCCTAGTAAGAATGGCACGTCACAGACTGCAGCGTGTAGCCGCGCAGCAATGAGAGGTCCAATGTCTTCATGAGATGCGGCTCCCCCTGTATACACCCTGTACACACAGGTCCCTATTCAGGTAATGCCTCTCCAGACGATAGACCGCTAACAGAATATTAGCGTGGGTCAGTTCTTTACATCCCGTTAATATTCCTGATTCCTGCGTATTTAGGTTGATGAATTTGGTTGCATGAGGATCCCGTCTTTATGGTTTTTGTCTTTCATGAAATAAGTAGTGAAACGACATAAGGAGAAGATTGTAGCGTGAGCGCTGCCAACGTCTGATGCAAACGGATGCACATGAGACTGAGTGCCATGGAAACGAAAAAGAAAGTGTGAGCCACACACATGAAGATATCTGTCCGTCATTTCCACAGGGAGGGGGGTAAGTGCCGCCTGTGGTGTCTCCAGGTGGACAAATATTCATATGGAAACCCAATCTGTCTGATTCTTGTCACCTCTCCTGACATGTCTGTGTGACGTCCTACCTGCACTCCTCATAAGCAGTTAATAAATGCAGCTCTATGCTAGTGCCATTCCTCTATTACTCCTACTAAATGAATGCGTATGAATGAATGGCCAGACGGTCCAGTGTAAGACTCTGCAGGGACATACCCCGAAATGGATCTTTATTGCAGACTGGTGCAAATTCATTCATAAACTTCTAGTAGGAATAATAGCTGAATCGCATATCATAGACTCAAAGAATAGAGTTGCTATTACATGGGGAATGCAAGTTGTCACTAAAGCAGACATGTCAGGAGAGGTGACCGGTCCTCTTTAACACTATTCCAATCAAAAGCAGATCCTACAGCCAATCAGAATTTTTTCTCCTTTTTTCATAATTACAATGAATGAGCTCAAAAAAGCGGTGTTACATTTGTCAGTTTTCAATCCATTGTTCTGCTGGTTTTAGGGCTCATGCACATGACCGTGTGCCGGCTGTGGTTGTATTGAGGCCCGCATACAGCGGGTCCGCAATACACGGGCACCGGTCTTCTGCATCCCCCATCACAGACCCATTTACGTGAATGGGTCTGCGATCCGGGAGATGCGGTGCGGAGCGGAACCCCGCGGAAGCACTACAGAGTCCTTCCGTGGTGTTTCTGGCTGTGCCTCCGCACCGCAAAAAAGTAGTGCATGCACTACTTTTTTGCGTAACAGCCGCACGGATGTTGCACGTGCATTGGGGACCGCAATTGCGTGTGCATGAGCCCTTAATCTAATACAATGAATGCACCAACTGGGCAGTGCAACTTCTCAATCCATCACGTTCTGCTGTAAGTGAGAATAACAATCCTAACACCACGTTCATGGGCGTAGCTATAGGGGGTGCAGAGGTAGCAGTCACTACCGGGCCTAAAGACCCTTGTGCGACATAAGAAGACACACAAAGCACTGAGGGAAGGGGGCCCCAAGCTGAACTCTTGCACCAGGGCCCATGAGCTGTTAGCTACTGCCCTGACCACGTTCATACCCCAGCTCACGTGATTTTATCTGACAATCGACTAAAACGATCAGCGGCCTCTGTCACTCCAGCTGTTCAGAAACTACAACTCCCAGAATGTTTCATTCACTTCTATAGAAGTTAGAAGAGCGACCGAGCATGTTTGCATGGTGGGAGTTGTAGTTTCACAGCAGCTGGACCGCCGAAGGTTGCTGATCCCTGCTCTAGAGCATCTGCTGACTGACATGTATGCAATATGAATGAATTTATACCATGCGTGGCAAATATGGCATTTAACAGTTCCCAAAAGTGTCTTTATGTGGGATTTTCTTGTTATTTTTTTAAAGGTGTCAGTGCTTGACCATGTTGCTGGGAATAGACGGTGGAAATGGCATCATATCCATCTCTGTAGGTGTGTATTGTGCTGCCTGCTCAGATGGAAATTCCCCATGGATCCCTGTATATACATATATCATAAGGCGCACAGCAGTGACAGCAGGGACTTATTTTGGTGACGTTATAATCACACTGTATGTGATTCCAGTACTTTTCTTGGTAAATACAGCCTCGTGGATAGACTCCGGGTCTTCAGCACGTTCCAGAATTAACAGCAGTTCTCCCATAAACTCCATTAAAGGGGTTGTGTCCCTTCAGTAAGTGGCATTTTTCATGTAGAGAAAGTTACAACAAGGCACTTACTAGTGTATCGTGATTGTCTATATTTCTTCCTTTGCTGGCGGGATTCATTTTCCCATCACATTATACCCTGCTTGTTTCCATGGTTACGACCACCCTGTAATCCATCAGTGGTGGCCATGCTTGCATACTATAGGAAAAAGCGCCAGCCTCTGGTGGCCGGGACCATGGCAGTACACATAGGCTGGTGCTTTTTCCTACATTGTGCAAGCACGACCACCACTGATGGATTGCAGGGTGGTCGTAACCATGGAAACGAGCAGTTTATAATGTGATGGAAAAATGAATCCAGCCAGCAAAGGAAGAAATATGGGCAATAATAATACATTAGTAAGTGCCTTATATTAACTTTCTCTACATGATGAATGCTATTCTCTGAAGTGAGACAACCCCTTTAACAATATATAGCGGGACAGTCCGTACACAGCGAAATAAACGCTAACGTGTAAGTGCTTGTGGACTACAGCATGCCTCACAGAGGGGCGGTGAGTACTGTGGAAATCCCTATTCTTAAATAAATGCAGTCCCTAGTTCAGGGTTTTTGTGAAAGGATTGCATTCAAATGATAGGAAGAGGAACAACGAGAGGGAAAAGAAGGGGAAAAAGTGGACTACAGATGAGCAAATGGCTCAAAATTCAGCTTGAGTTCAATTCGGCCAAATCGGTCTGAATGGATGAGCTGAAAGTGCTTCAACTGGTCTACATGACACCCTGAGGTCTCCTAGGACTTTGGAGAAGGTTTATCAAACTGGTGTAAAGCAGAACAGGCTTAGTTGCCCATAGCAACCAATCAGAGTCCACCTCTCATTTTCCAAAGGAGCTGTCCAAAATGAAAGGTGGAATCTGATTGGTTGCTAGGGGCAACTAAGCCCGTTCTGCTTTACACCAGTTTGATAAATCTCCTCATCTCCGCCTTTTTATTTTAATTGTTTTTTGTTCTCTCCAAAATCCGCCCGAATTGAATCACCAAAAATACGGGGTTGAATCCGATTCATTTAGATTTGGTTCGCTCATCTCCAGAACGGACCTTGACGCAGATGCGGCCCAGTACAATGTTTTCTGAGTCTTCTAATGGGTTACTCCAAACTCCTAGTAATCTTTCCAACTGTGAGGAAAGCTCACCAATGAGGACTGTAATATAGCTTAAGGCTAGGATCGCCGCGGCAGTCGCAAGAAATCCGTATCGCCATGTAGCTCTCGCCTGAAGGTTTTATACGGGATTTCTTCCAGGAACAGCCCCGCACCTGTCCTCGGGTTGTGTCTGGTGTCCACTGAAGTGAACGGGACAGAGGTGCAATACCACGCCGATCCTGCGGACAGGTGTGGGGCTGTTTTCTAATCCTGGGACACCCCCTTCACAGTCCACAGGACATGAGCAGGAAGCATTGCTTACTTTGCTTCATGATCTACAGCATATAGCGAATTACTGCCGTTTCTACGTGATGAAGGGTACACACGGCGGCCGGACTGCAATGACACCGGGTACGTCAGGCACGTGGGACGTTACATTCTTCATCCAAACCAGGCGCAAAGAACGAGTATAACTAGCAAATAGTGTACACAGCTGTAAGCAATCCTTCCTACCTGTACAGTATTATGTGAACATAGCATATGGCGGTATCAATAACACAGAAATCCACCAATAAACTAGATGTATCATTCCAAAAGATCATGCTGATTACATACATCAAGAAACTAGGACAGTTCCGCCACGTGGCCAAATTTTTATGAAATAGTTCTAGTTCTTACATTACTCCACAGAGCTCGGCGAGCGCCACCTTGTGGCCAGATTATCATGAAACACAGTGTAAGGTATCACAGGCTAACATTCTCTGGTATTACTGCTTAAAGTATCTTGTATTCCCTCAAAAGGTCCTTCTGAAATATATACTTCACGGGACTTGGACAGCGCCACCTGGTGGCCAGATTATCATGAGACACAGTGTAAGGTATAACACCTATCAGGCTTTTTTGAAGTAAAGAAATGTCATAGCACTGTGAAGCAGACCCTCTTTACTCCAGGCAGGGCCCCCTCCCATCTATACATACATGTACTGGTTAGGACACAGCAGGACCTATCTGATTGGCTGGTACATCTCTACAGCAATGGATCTAGGCATACCTGAGGATGGATCTCCTCCACAACCATCGGCAGCAAAAGTTCCCAAACTAAGGCTGAGGGCCAGAGGTGACTGTGGCTGGGCTCCAAGGAGTGGTGGCATAGGACATGTGACAGGGCAGAGCTGCCAACTCCTCCTGCCACCCACCAGTGCAGGACCTACACAAGGATCCACTCTGACCAAGCAGCAGATCTCCGGGGAACCAGGACCATCTCCACTTCTTCTCCAGTGCTGGCAATCAGTGCCCCATCCTTCCGGAACCCTCCCCAGCAGTGATCAGAATGGAGTCATCACCTCTGGGTAATCCCAAATATTCCAGGAGAAGCCAGCCAGTGCAATAATCCAGAGCAGATCTCCTCTGTCAGATCCAGGCTGCGGAGTGAGCGCTCTCTGCCGACTCCCCCCACTCCTCCCCTATGG